>CP025648.1:2675540-2693531 GCA_003576665.1 Ipomoea trifida
TTGTACTTAGCCTTAAAAATGTTAATCCACAGTGCTTCTTCGTTCTGTAGCAGACGCCAGCCTAATTTCGCGAGGAAAGCCTGATTCATCTCCTCGAGTCTTCGAATCCCCAGGCCTCCCCCCGCCTTTTGCGTCGTCACTGTATCCCAATTAAGTAGATGGCACTTCCTTTTCTCATTAGAGCTTCCCCAGAGGAAGTTCCGGATAATTCTTTCTATGGCTGAGCATACACCTACGGGGATTAGTGTGGATTGCATGGTGTAGAAGGGGATCGCGGCAAGGACTGATTGGGCAAGGACCTGCCTTCCAGCTAGTGAAAGCGTTTGAGCCCTCCACCCCGATAATCTGGATTGTATTCTGTTGAGGATCCCGTCAAAAGATTCATTCTTCAATCTTCCATGGATTGAGGGGATACCAAGATACTTCCCCATGTCCGAGACGACAGGTACCCGAAGCACGTTTGAGATGCTATGTTTCAATTCATCCGCAGTGTTGGTTGAAAAGAGCAAGGAGGATTTTTGATGGTTGATTCTCTGACCAGACAGCTTACAGAAGTTCTCAAGGCAGGAGAGCATGACATTGGCCTGCTCCGTTGTTGCTTCGCCGAAGAAGATTAAATCATCTGCAAAAAAGAGATGTGTTAAGTGAGGCCCTTGTCTGGTAATTTTGATTCCTCTCCAGCTACCAGTATTCACCAGATGGTTTATCATATTGCTTAATCTTTCTACGCATAATACAAAAAGGAGAGGGGAAATCGGGTCTCCCTGTCTTATTCCTCTGCTAGGCGTAAACCAGTCCGGATCTTCCCCGTTCCATTTGATTGCAAGTTTGGAGGTGGAGATACATGCCATGATGTTCCGTTTCCAAGTGCTGGAGAAACCAATCGAGTCTAAGGTATCTGCAATGAAATTCCAAGAGAGTTTATCATACGCTTTCTCCAGATCCACCTTCAAAATCATCCATCCGCTAACACCTTTTTTGTTCCGCATGGAGTGTAATACTTCCTGAAAAACAAGAATATTGTCAGTGATTTGCCTTTCGGGCACAAAACTTGTTTGGTGTGGACCGATCAGTTTTCCTGATAATCCTTTAAGTCTGGTTGCCATCATCTTTGTTAGGACTTTATAGGATACGTTACATAGACCGATAGGTCGCAGCTGTTTCACGTTTTCTGGCACTGGAACTTTGGGGATAAGAGAGATGAGTGTGTTGTTGCAATCCTCGGGAAGGATCCCGCTATCAAAGAATCGGAGAGCGAAGTTGGTTAGCGTTTCGCCCACAATGTCCCACGCAACTTGATAAAAGCCAGCAGTGTATCCATCTGGACCGGGAGCTTTACATGCCGGCATGTCGAAAATTGCTGCTTTCACTTCTTCCATGGTGAAGGGCGCCTCCACCACCCCCCATTCCAATTCGCTAATTGGCTGAAAATTTCCTTGAAGTGTAGTTGTGGGGGGACTGGTCGGTTCTTCTGTAAACAGCTGAACAAAATACTCTCGGATGTGGTTTCTGATATGGAGCTCGTCTGTAATTAGTGAGCCGTCTTCCCTCTTGATGGATTTTAGGAACCTCCCCTCCTTCCTCGTTGTAGTCGCCACATGATAGTACCGGGTATTACGATCGCCTGAGACGATCCAATCTTCTCTCGACCTTTGAAACCAAATTAATTCCTCCTGGTATAGGACTTCTTCTAACTCTGCACGTAGTTTCCTGTCCAATCTAATCAAGTCAGCTCTAGGAGTGGTGCACAATTTGCGTTGCACTCCGTTGATTCTAGCTACCAAGCGATTTTTCCTGTGGAAAATGTTACCAAACGAATTTCTATTCCACTCATTCAGGATCTCAGACAGGCTCTGTTTATTGGAATCAAGGGCTGTATCAGGTCTCCATGATTGATGCACAGTTTGGTAGAAGGATGGGTGCGTCGCCCATGCCATATTAAACCTGAAGCGTTTGATGATAAACCTCCTCGCAGACGGTGGCACGGGTTGTATAAGGAGTGGAGCATGGTCTGAACCAAAAATGGGTAGGTGTTCTACTAAGGTGTCCGGAAATCTGAGAGTCCAGTCGATACTTTCTAAAGCACGATCCAGTCTTGCGCCCTTGAAGCTCTCCGTGTTTCTCCCTCTCATCCATGTGAATTTTGCCCCTGTAAAGCCTAAATCGATTAGGCCATGGTGATAAATCCAATCGACGAAGTCCGCGCATCTTGATTGAGAGAAGCCCCTAGTGTTGCTCACTTCGTCACTACTAATGACAGAATTGAAGTCTCCTGCAAGAAGCCAAGGGAATTGACTTGCCGGATTCGGGTGCCTCAGATCAGTGAAGAGTTTCCTACGGAGGTGGGGTTCTGGGCTCCCATATACTATCGTAAGAAAATAAGTCGTTGCATGTTCATCATTAACCTGCATAGAGACGAATTGAGGGTGAGTGTCCAAGATTTCGATAGAGACCGAGTCCTTCCAGAGGATCCAAATCCCTCCAGAGAAGCCAAAGGCCTCTACTCTCATCCATTCGTTGAAGCCAAAGCTAAAGCAGAGCTTATCGGCTTGAACGCCTGAAACCTTTGGTTCCAGAAGACATAACATCGCCGGATTGTGTTTCCGACACAATTGCTTGAGGATGCGGCTGAATGACTTCGAAGCCGCCCCTTGACAATTCCATACCATACAAATCATGGGAAACAAAAGAAAAGAAAACGAAGAGCGCTCAGGAGCGCAACGGGAGATCCGCAACATGGCCATGCAGGCCCTCGTGGTCATCCTCAACCATCATGGCGATATCGGGGGGTTCGGTGCGGTTCGAGGGAGAATCTTGATTATCTGGCGGGTCGTCAAGGTATGCCACACCCATTGGTGCCATAGACGACGTCTCAGGGTGGGCATCGCCATGCACGACCACAGTGCTCACGACTTGCTTTCCTTTGCTTGAACCGCGGACAACTGTATGCTCAGATTCCGCCGCTGCTCTCCTCGGGAACCCGCCTCTCCCACGACTACTGCTGGGCGCCCCTCGTGTTGCAGTAGCAGGCTGTCTCTGAGCCACATTATGATGGGTCTTGCTCCGGCGGTCATCGCTTGGTTGGTGAAAGCGCTGAGCATTGGCCGGTGTCTTGGCCGTGTTGTGCTTAGGTCCGGCTTCTCTGCGATTGGCGGGGCTTTGGACGCCTTCCTCGACCAACCCTGGTTGCTCGACGTCCATATCTTCCAAATTGTCAAGAGCAGCGAAGCGGGATTGAGTCTGCCCTTGGTTGAATCCCGCTGCCGATTTCGGGTTACCGGATCTAGGCCCCTCCTTCTTGTTGGGCTCCGCACCCTGTCGGTTGTCTACCCTCCTTCTTCCTCTATTGTCTTTTCTGGTAACAAGCATCCAGGCCCCGAAGCGCTCACTGAGATCATGTCGTGGCGCCGGAATCCCGGCTGGATTAACCAAGCTGTCCGCTTCCGTTCTGTCACCTTCTCCTCTTACGCCCGTTGCTCCACCCCCTGCGGCAGAGCATTGTTCTTTTCGGTGGCCATAGAGTCCGCAGTTGAAGCAGACCATGTGAATTCCCTCGTATTCCACGGGCCACGCACTCTCGTTCAGCGTAAACTTAGACAATAAACGCTTTGTCATATCGATTTCGACGCAGACACGGGCGAACTTCCCTTTCGATACAAGACTGGTGGTATTGTCCACTTTGATCGGCTTGCCGATTTGACTACCAATCTTCATAAGGAAATCATCTTCAAAATACTCTATCGGAAGTGTAGGAAATCTCACCCAGACTAAGAGTTTTTCCGTCTTGACAGATCGGGGGTCGAAATTGGGGACCCATTCCTTCACGATCAGGTAGTGGTCCAAGATCATCCACGGGCCTTCAAATTTCGCAAAATCGTAATCCTGGATCGAGTCAAACCTGGCAAGGAAGTAGTCGTGATCCAGAGCAATGAGTTCGAAGTTCCCCTCCGGTCTCCACATCCGGAGCAAACGTTGATAGAGGTAGGCATAACCAATCTTTCTGCCCAGTAGTTTGATGATTAGAGACTGGCGCCAAGGGCGTCTCAACCTAAGTTTTTCTTCTTTGGTGACCAAGATGACCGGGCAATCTTCGTTCACTTTGTTCATGAAAGGAATTTAATTAAACATAATATAGTAATATTTTTTTGGAATACTATAATATACATCATATAGTAATTTGATTATTGGAATTTTTTTTAAATATTATCATGAGAGGAATTTAATTACGTGCATGAACATAATATATATAGTAATATTTTTTTGCAATTCTATAATATACATCATATAGTAATTTGATTGTTGGAATTTTTATATTATTTTTTAATATATTTCTGATAAGGAATTATTATATAATATTATGTTGACTGTTTTCAAATTTTTTGGACTAAAATGAGAGGAAAATCTAGCACTTCTGTTTTAATATATATATAGATATAGATATAGATTTGACCAATTAAATATTTAATTATTTGACTAAAAAGGTACAAATTACATTACTCATTAATTATTTCCTTATTTATTATATATTACCAAATTGTTTAGGATTGACAGAGTGTATAAATTAATGCTACATCTACCATACAATTCTCTTACGACTGAGTACTTACACAAAAACTACTGAGAAAACAATGGCAGCTATGAATATAAAATATTTGATTGTCTTATATCTGACAATTTTTACTTTGTTTAACAGCCACGAATGTAAGCGTATATTTTCTTCGGCTAGTTTTCATCTTCTCTCTTCCATTGAAATCTAAATTGTTGTCTTAAACATATAACTTTTGTTGTTATTGTTGTTGTTGTAGGTCGGGTATCAACAAGTAATAAAATAAATATTGGTGATCTTTGTACTCAAAGAGTTTGCGATGATGGTACACACTGTTGGTGTTGTTTTGCTGGCGATTGCTATGGCTCAAAAGACCAGTGCCTTAAAGCATGCAAGCAACGGCCTCCTATCTCAAATAATCAAATTCTAATTTAGGGACTATCAAAAGCGATTGGAATATAGTATGGTTTTACTTTTTAGTGAGCCTTTAATAAAAAGTTGAATATTTTAAATTAGTGTTTGGTTGGTGACTTTTGTGTCCTTTTATTAGAGCTCATTAATTCATAATCAAACTCAAAAGTATTTGGATCGATATATAATCTATCTATATATTATATATATTAAAACAGAAGTGCTAGTTTTTCCGCTCATTTTAGTAAAAAAAAAATTGAAATCGGTCAACATAATATTATATAATAATTCCTTATTAGAAATTCTAGCCTTCCTTCCCATTCCTTATTTATGGTTAATATTGACAAAATATTGAAAATATGATTCCATTTCTTATTATACACGGAAATTAATGTAATATTTTAATGATTTAATCAATTTCGTTCATGTATGAATATATTAATCTTGCATATTTTTAATATATAGATTACTATATGATCTATTTGGTACTATAAGAACAATAACCCATTAAAAATATTACTATATTATTAAATTCCTTTCATGAAATTAATGTAGTATTTTAATCAATTCCATTTCTGACTTCCTGTATGAATATATTCATCTTGCGTATTTTTAATATATATTATGATGTATATTATAGTATTCACAAAAAATATTACTATATTATGTTAATGTACGTAATTAAATTCCTCTCATGATAATATTAAAAAAAAATTCAACAATCAAATTACTATATGATGTATATTATAGTATTCAAAAAAATATTACTATATTATGTTAATGAATGTAATTAAATTCCTCTCATGATAATATTAAAAAAAAGATAAAAATTCCAACAATCAAATTACTATATGATGTATATTATAGTATTAAAAAATATTACTATATTATGTTAATGTACGTAATTAAATCCCTTTGATGATAATATTAAAAAAAAAATTCAACAATCAAATTACTATATGATGTATATTATTGTATTCAAAAAAAAATATTACTATATTATGTTAATGTACGTAGTTAAATTCCTCTCATTATAATATTCAAAGAACAAAAATTCCAACAATCAAATTACTATATAATGTATAATTATAGTATTCACAAAAAATAGTATTATATTATGTTAATGTACGTAATTAAATTCCTCTCATGATAATATTAAAAAAAATACCGACAATCAAATTACTATATGATGTATATTATAGTATTCACAAAAAATATTACTATATTATGTTAATGTACGTAATTAAATTCCTCTCATGATAATATTAAAAAAAATAAAAATTCCAGCAATCAAATTACTATATGATGTATATTATTGTATGAACTCAAGCGCTTGCTGACTTGCGCCGCTTTTCCGCCGAATGAAAAGCCAAGGAAAAAGGGTTTTGCTTAAGAGTTATTGGCGAATGATGTTTAACTGATTGGCTCTTAGGCTATCCTTAACCCAAAAATTTCTCTCACTTTCTAAAATGGGTCCCACTTCCACATCATCAAATTTGTAAATTCTTCATTATTTGAAATTTGCCTATTATATTATAAATATTATTATATTATTAATATAATAACTAAATAATATAATAGGAAATATAAAAGATTAAAAAGTACACAAATCAGATTTACCATGTTTTTTCTCCCATTTTTTCATTCTCTCTCTTCTTGCTAATTTAGCAATTTCTCTCTCCTATTGCAACACACATGGCATTAAATAATAATAAATAAAAAAATTCTCTCTTGCCACATAGATTAAAAAGGGGGAGATTGACAGGGTTGATGACAGCCTTAGGGCATCCTTACCTGTTGTTTTTAGGGAGATATTGTTAGAGTTGGGGCCAAGGTGACATGAGAGAGGAAGGCAAAGAGAAGGGAAATGCACCTCCTACAAACAACGGTTCATACAAAAGTGAATCCTGACATTTTTATTTTCTCTTTACTAATCACACTTACAAAAACCCCTCAAAAACCGTGAAATAACCCAATTGATATGGATGCTCTTATATACAGTATACTATACATTTTTTTTTGAAAGACAGTATACTATACATAATACTTATAATGTTTTTTTTTTTTTTTTTAATTAAGGGGCCCCCAAAAATTGGGGGCCCTGTGCAAAGGCCCTGGGCAGACTTGCCCAGGGCCGGCCCGTATAAAAATTATAGACTAGATATAGTGGTTGTGGGCTTATGAACTACTAGATTCTCAAACTGGATTCATAATTCCATAAAAAGCTCCATTGAAACACTAAAAACTAGTCTATCCATGTGGAATTTTTATTACTCTTACCCATGTTAGAGTTAAATATGATTACAATTTTGCAGTAAGCACTAAAATGACCAAATTTAAATAGTCCATTCGCTACAAATCTCGGCATAACAGTCATAATTATGACCAATTTACTTGCACTATTAATCAACATGAAAATGCTGCATATTATACTTTACCAAATTTTCAGAATTAACCTCAGTGGAGGCAAATGTTGACTCGTTGTGCTTCAGTAGGGTTGAGAAAGTAACTATGAACAGATACTACATTGTAATAGAGTCAGTAGTACTAAAAAAAAAGTGTATAAATTTTACTTTTTTTTTGAAAACCAAGTGTATAAATTAATTATTTATATATCTAAAAATATTATGTGTGTCTTCAATTCAAGTTATGTTACGTTCCTGGTTTTTGCCCTTTTTGATGTGATAATAAATAAATGTATAAAGGGATTATCCTTCAAATGCTGCATGTACATTACATTTTTTTTTTTTGGGAAGCTGTTGTACACTACGTTGTTATTATTTGAAAAAATTACCACTATTACATTTTGGTTAGACAATTCAACAATTACCCTTACATCGTTATAACTTCGGCTTCTACTACCGGAGTAATATAAATTTAATAAGAGCTACTAAAGTTAGGCCTATAACGGTAACTAAAAATGCTGGTTCAATTGTTTGTTTCATTATTTATTGGAGGAAGGGGGAAACCCATAGTGTACATACAACCTTATCTAATGTTGTACAAAAATCGCAAAGAAGGGTAGCCTATCTTATCACTTTGCAGTATATCTGCTAACTCATCTGGAGGATTAGTTTTAACATGCATACCCCTAGGAAACTGTGTGAATGTCTTCGCCATGTAGTCTGCAGCTTTGTTGGACTCTCTGGGTACCAAGTTCACCCTCCATGATTCCAGTGCTCTTGTCTCTTGGTGGCAGGCTCTGAGAATATTCTGTATAATGCGATTGGCCACTTGACCTTTTAGCATTCCGTTAATAACCTCGGTCGTGTCTCCTTCAAATATGACTCTGTTGCAGCCTAAGTGTTTAGCTAGTTGGATGCTCCTTAGGAGTGCCCATGCCTCTGCTTGTATTGGTGGGCAAGATCCTATTTTGCATGTGAAACCTCCCAACCAATCTCCCCTTGCGTTTCTCGCAACTCCCCCGCATCCAGCTGTGTTAGATGCATGGTCCAAAGCTCCATCGAAGTTGATTTTGACTACATCATCTTCTGGTTTCTCCCAGTTGTGTAGGCTCCAGGACCCATCATTGGGTACACCTAGTTGAGGTTTCGACTTAGCAAAAGTTGAATTCACTTCTTTGACTTGCACTTGGATCCATTGAATTTTCGACTGAAGCGGTTTGATCGAGTTGCTGAATACGAGCTCGTTCCTCCACTTCCAGATCCACCACAGTGTGATTGTAAAGAGTATGTTATCGTACTGTGGTGTATTGTTGGTCCCTTTGTTCGCAATGCCGCGATCAAGCCAGGCCCTGAAAGGCATATGTCTGGTTTCTAAGAACTGCACCGGCTGGACCTTCCTCCAAACTAGCTCTGCCAAAGGGCAGTTGCGGAGGGCATGATCTATGTCCTCTGTCTTGTTTTCACAGAATAAGCAAATGTCACTTGCTGCAATGCCTTTGCTCTCAAGTGGTTTGTCATAATCCTTTCATGGCGGGCTAGCCACAAAAATGTTTTCATCCGGCTTGGAACTTTTAGCTTCCAGATTGCTCTCCATTTTGCAGCCTCAGTTTGATCACCCGGGCTGTTGTGTTCAGGGTTTTTGATGATGATATTGTATGCCGAACTCATCGAGAACCTTCCGGAGTCCTCATCCTTCCAACCAATTGTATCTTCTGCTTCCATCTCCCTATCCAAAATGACTGCTGCTAGCTTGTCCAGTTGGGCTTCTGGTAGGAGATGAGTGAGTCTGTTCCAATCCCAACCAGAGTTATCTACCCAATAGCATGCCACCGTGTTGGAAATTTCTGTTTGGGGAATCTGTGTTATGGCGTAGAAGACCAAAGGATACGTTTCAAGCCAATTCTCACTCCAAAATAGTGTGTTCTGGCCATTCCCAATGAGTTTCATTACCCCTTGCTGTAATTTTGGGACAGTTTCCAATATGCCCTTCCAGATGTTTGACATATTGGTTTTAGGCCTCCATTCGGAACAATTCGACGTGCAGATTGTGTATTTCGACTTAAGAACCTGAATCCACAAGCTGTCTTCGTTATGAAGAATCCGCCATCCTAACTTCATCAAGAAAGCTTCATTCATAGCTTCAAGTTTCCGAAGTCCCAAACCTCCGTCATCTTTACTCTAGGTGACAGTCTCCCAGTTCACTAAGTGGATTTTCCTTGAATCACCCGAACTGCCCCATACAAAGCTGCATATCAGTTGTTCAATATTCTTAATCACCCCTTTAGGAAGCAAAGTGGTCTGCATAGTGTAGTAGGGAATCGAGCTGAGGGCAGCTTGTGCGAGAGTAACTCTCCCGGCTAACGACAAGGTTTTCGCCTTCCAGCCTGCTAATTTGTTCTGAACTCTCTCAATAAGGCTTGCATACGTATCCTTTTTAACTCTCCCATGAATTGCCGGGATGCCTAGGTATTTACCAAGGTCTTCCACCTTGGTTATTCCTGTGCGATTGACAATGCTGAGTTGAGTCTCTGCTTTCGTGTTCTTGGAAAAGAACAGCGAGGATTTTTCCACATTGATTGTCTGACCAGAGCATTCGCAGAACAGATTTAAGCACCGCAACATCTCCTCAGCTTGATCCATTGTTGCCTCACCGAACAGCACCATGTCATCTGCGAAAAAAAGATGAGAGAGATTAGGGCCTTGCCTACTAAGTTTAACCCCTTTCCATCTTCCATTAGTAATAGAGTCATTGATTATATGGTTGAGCCTCTCAATACAAAACACAAAAAGTAAAGGTGAGATGGGATCTCCCTGTCTTATTCCTCTTCTCGGATGGAACCAGCTCGAAAGTTGCCCCTCCCAGTTAACGGCCAGCCTTGAAGTAGTAATGCAATTCATAATGTTGCGTCTCCATCTTTGATTGAACCCTATATCCACCAGTGTGTCATTAATAAAACTCCATGCTACTTTGTCGTATGCCTTCTCAAGGTCTATTTTCATGATTAGCCAACCCACAGCTGCTTTCCTTGTCCTCATCGAGTTTAGTACCTCTTGGAAGATGGTCCCACTAGTTTCTTAGACATTTCCTTAAGGCGGAGTACCAGTGTCTTTGTTAGTAGCTTATATGTAACATTGCATAAGCCAATTGGACGAAGCTGTCTGACATTTTCTAGATTCGGCACCTTAGGTAGTAAGGTGATGATGGTATCATTGCAACCTGGTGGCAGCTCTCCTTCTGTAAGAAATCTGAGACCAAACTCGATCAAGCTTCCCCCAGTTACATCCCATGTTTTTTGGTAAAAACCAGCGCTATACCCATCCGGGCCCGGTGCTTTACACGGGTTCATTGCAAATAATGCTTGTTTGATCTCCTCTGCTTGAAATGGACGGTTAACTTCCTCCCATTCCTGCTCACTTAGTGTTGGAAATCGTCCATGTGGTAGCGTTTGAGTACTCCTATGCTGTTCTTCTGAAAAAAGATTCTCAAAGTAACTGCGAACATGGTTCAGGAGTAAGATCTTGTCCGAGATCCAGCTTCCCTCCTCAGCCCGTAATGCCTCGATCCTGGTTCTATTCTTTTTCACTGAAGTAGCCGTGTGATAAAATCTCGTATTACAGTCCCCAGATGTTATCCAATCTGGTTCAATTGTTTGTTGAAATCAATACTTTATTTTATTTTGATTTTATTATTATTTTTTTTATTTTTCCTACTTTACCATCTATTATATCATTCACTTTTCCCAGATACCCATGCATTCCGTCAGAGTAAACTTTAGTAACGGAATATTCCATTAATTATTTATTATTCTTTAATTAACTTACTCATTAATCATTAGAATCAGAGTTTGCATAATTGTTGAACATATACTATAGAGTAGGAGGAGAAGGAGGAGAAGGAGGAGGAGGATAAGGGGAAGGAGAAGAAAAATTATAGAGCACAAAAGAACTTAATAGAATACCCTATTCAGGAACCCAGGCCAATTGGTAATTTTAACAAGACAGTATAAACTACTCATCTTTTTATTCTATAGAGCATTAAATTACTAGGCATGATTTTTACTCTAACGTGTCATCTTACGTGGCATCCTGCGTGACACGTGACATAAAAGTAGCATGCTATTATAAGTCAAATAGGTTAGTTACCCAATTTTAACAATGGTCTAATTAGAAGTTTTTTAAGTTGCTAAAGACCTTGTGGTCTAGTGGCACCTGGTATCTCGATTAACACGAGTGGGTTCGAGCCTCAGTAGAGGTTACAATACTACATTGTAACAGATTCGGTAGTACTCAAAAAAAAAAAAGTTTTTTAACTTTAAAAGTAGCTAATTGCACAACAGCAATAATTAAGATTTATTTGACTCTTATCCCAAATATTTATAGGGATAAGTCAACTCACAAGAATTGAAGGCAAGAGTAACAAGTTGTGAATGTTCTAAAAACTCTTTCAAAAAAAGTAGAGATCAAAGCACATTCCAGTATAGTTCATTAGAGGCCAATTCCTTATTAGAAAACTGTCTCTATGTTATAAAATCAACTTCAACTACAATAACATTAGGAGTATACAAGAACGTCAAATATAATTTCATCAATCACGATAATCAATTAAATTCTTTATACAAGAAGATTTTTTTTTCTTTTTACTTTTTGTTGTTCAACTTTCTCTTTTTTTTTTTTTTTTGAATACTACTGACTCTATTACAATGCAGTATCTGTTCATAACTACTTTCTCAACCTAGAGTCAATATTGCCTGCACTGAAGCCAAAAGGCCGGATTTAATGTTTCAATTACATAACAATTCAACCTAACCCAAACAAACAACTGAGAATTGAAGGGGAAAACTTCAGTGCGTTGCTATCAGTACAAGCTGATATTCACAAAGAATTAAGATACAAAACGTAAACGATAATACGTAGGTATAGTAGCAGGTTAATTACCTAATAAGATGATGATGCTACAAGCCTGAACATAACTATAGCAGAAATTTTATTATGAGATAAAATTTTATTACTAGCTCTAATTAATTAATGATTTCTGAAGAATAATGGTAAATTTCAACTAAACCACGGCTAACCAATTCAAACAATTAAAAATGCCATCCACTTTAATTACTAAAAACTTATGGACCAAAATTGGTGTTGTATTGTTCTTGATGTCTTCGTGGATGCTACTTCAAGTGTTGCAACCTTCAAATGGTGAGTGATGGCATGGCCGCACAGAGAGTACTGTCCGTATGAAAATCACTACTTAGGTATAGTAGCACGCAGCTGGTTACCTAATAAGACGATGATGCTAAAAGGCAAAATATAACTTTAGCATAAATTACTATGAAGAAACAAGCGATAAATGCTAGTGCATTGCATGCAACTTGAAAGACGATACATGTTGCATGGCATGAAGCGCACATAGCAAGTATCGTACTTGTATAGAAAATCCACCACAACAAATGCGCATGCAACACCAACACATACCATAGCTACCACCTGCATTATTATGATATAATCAATTAATATAATTCCACTATCATGCATATTAGTAGTAGTCATCATGATATATATATATATATATATATATATATATATATATATATATATATATATATATATATATATAGAGAGAGAGAGAGAGAGAGAGAGAGAGAGAGGGGCTTGGTCATTAGGTGTGGCCGTGCGGCCTATTTTCAGCCATTAGATCAGACCAAGTCATCAAATCAGGGTACAATATATATATTGAAATTGTATTTGTGGATACAATATAAGCTAAGGTTCCTACTTTATTTTAATAAGAATTATTTATGTGAAAACATTAATAAATTAGAAACAGATAAATAAAGCATAAAACAATAAAGTAACGAAAATAGAACCAGACACCGGAATTGTTTACACAGTTCGGAGCTCCACCCCTACGTCTGCGACGCACTTCACGTCAGCCCAATACACTAGATGATCACAAAAGGTTACAAGGAGTCATACAACGACCATACTACACTAATGGTTACAAAAAGTACTCATATCTAAGCCTTCATCATCTTCAAACTGACACTGTGCGTTGCACCATTGATCACCAACACGGTCGAACCATCAAACACACTTCCAAGATGATAATAACACTCAAAATAATAGAATAAACTTGCATATAGTTCTCACGTAATCTCTGGAATATAGATGTAGTAAATTGTGTAATGAATCCCAATTTCTAGACCTCTTTATATAGCCAAGGATCCAACCAATTAAACCTCAACTTTAGCTGCTGTTATTTCCTTAATTGAAACTCCAACCAGTAGTGTAGATCAACCCCATAAATCGTGGATCAAGGAGACTTGGTTTAATTTGATTGGTGCATTTCGTAACATTGAGTGGTGCATTTCTTAACATTGAGTAGTGTAAACCGCACGGCCGCAAGTAAGGGCGCGGCCACACCTGAACATGACCATATATATATATATATATATATATATATATATATATATATATATATATATATATATATATATATATGTGTGTGTGTGTGTGTGTGTGTGTGTGTGTGTGTTGCATGGGATCTCTTGATTTAATTTGATCAGCTGCTTGATATTTGTTATGGGGTAGAATTTGTGTGGAGTTTCGTGCTGTGTTGCGTGGATGTTTGGTTCTTGAGGTTGAGGACCACACTGTTATATATATACACCTACTCATTTCTTCCTCATTTACATTGTTGATTGGGTAAACATATCAATTTTTTTCTTTATTTTGTCAATGTTAGTTGCAGTACTGGAGATTTATTAATTAAGTAATTATGTCAACTTTGTACGGGCGTTACGTTGCACGGGTGTTGCAC
Source organism: Ipomoea trifida (assembly GCA_003576665.1). Taxonomy (NCBI): domain Eukaryota; kingdom Viridiplantae; phylum Streptophyta; class Magnoliopsida; order Solanales; family Convolvulaceae; genus Ipomoea; species Ipomoea trifida. The sequence continues at coordinate 2,689,717 of CP025648.1, forward strand.
AAGCACCGCACGGGGTTGCACTCCTTGTTCTGAAAAACGAATGTCCTAAAATTAGGAGGTATTTTTGCACAGGCTTATGGTTACCCGTGTGCTACAACCTATTTATCTATTTAAGTGTAATTTTACTCATTTGGTCCTTGAGGTTGGGGACGGCCCTACTATCTACTCCTACCTACTTTATCCTCATTTACATGGTTGATTGGGTAAACATACCAATTTATTTATTTATTTTTTTACAATGTTAGTTGCATGGAGATTTATTAATTAAGTAGTTATGTAAACTTTGCACGGGCATCGCACGGGGTATTGCACGAGCGTGCGCTGCTTTTGCGAAAAAACGAATGTTCAAAAATTGAGAGGCATTTTCAGCTACCCGTGTGCCGCCACGTATTTATCTATTGAAGTGTAATTTTACTCATTTCTACTCGTTTGGTCCTTGAGGTTGAGGACGACCCTGCTATATACTCCTACCCATCCCACTTCTTCCTCATTTGCATTGGTGATTAGGTAAACATACCAATTTTTTTGCAATGTTAGTTTAATTAATTTGATTGTTATATATATATATATATATATATATATATATATATATATATATATATATATATATATATATATATATATATATATATATATATGTTCCATGGGATCTCTTGATTTAATTTTATCAGCTTGATAGTTGTTATGGGGGTAGAATTTGCGCAATGCGCGTGAAAAAATTAGTATATTTTATAAGTTACAATAATGTACTTTATGTGTTAGAATAATGAAAATTTTAAGGTGAAATAATATATTTTATGAATTAAAATAATATACTTTATATGTTAGAATAATGTATTTTATGAATTATGACACAAATATAACGTGTGGGTCAAATCCATTCAAATCCATAAAGACAACACATGTCACCACAATCATCAACGTCACTACAATCACTTCTTGCAAGTTGCACGTTTACCATTTTTTGCTCCTCTTCTTGTAATTGCGGTACTTGTCTCTTATTTGCAATAAATAGCTTTAATTTGTGCTTTTGCTTTTGTAATAATCATCCATTTGCATTATCAATTCATCTATTCCTATCTGTCCTCTCTCACACACACGCAGACACACATATATAGAGGGTAATAATTAGGTGTGAATGTGTGATTGCACTTTAACACTTATCGCACCACTATATATATACAAATATACACCACTCAATGTTAGAAAATGCACAACACAAATATGCATCATTAGGTATTCATTACCAAAAAACACACCACTAGATATACAAATATACTCCCATTATTGGAGAATAGAAGCGTGAATATATGCAGATGAAGAAGAGAAGCACTTGATGAAGTAGGTGATTAAGAAGCTCACTAAGTAGTCGGCCAAGGGCTTTCTTGTCTTTTCCTTTCATCTGTTGGTTATAATCCACTTTGTCAGCTCTTATTTTCACATATATAAGAGCATTCTTATCAGTGGGGATATTTCGCGATTATTGAGGAGTTTTTGTAAGTGTGATTAGAAAAGAGAAAATGGAGAGGGATGAATAAAAAAATCAAAACAAAATTGAATTTAAAAAAAAAATGTTCATATCAGACGCGAGGCCGCCTGATGCGCGCGTGCAGTGCACGCGCCCGCTGGGCGCCTGCTGTGCGCAATACGCGCACAGCAAGAAAAAAGCTATAATTTTATTTTTTCTTGGGAATCCAAACATCTCGTTGCTTGTAGAAGCTCCACAAACCCTCTCTCTCCATCTCTCTCTTGTCATGTGTAAATATCTCTGACATAATCCCCTTAATATTCATTGATATTCATGCTCTAAAGGAAGCTATCTACTGCTCTCCTTCTCTGTAATCTTCTTTTCAACTCACCATCAATAATAAAGCTCTGCTATGTTCATCCTCTGATAGTTCATAGCTTCTCCCAGCCTGCATGTTCTGATCAAATCAACAGCACTAGTGGCTTTCTTGTATTTTATCCAAATATCTTCTCCCTTGTGTGTGTGTGTATATATATATATATTCCTCTCATTCAGACTATTCATTCTCTCTCGGCTCTCCATACTCTCTCACCCTCTCCAGACAGAAAATAGACTTCAATTTCTTCTTCACCATTTCGTTCTTGATCCTCACTTCGTTGTTGAAGATGTTTGGTCAGCCGGGGGAAATAAGCTCACTTGTACTCAGGTTTCTGCAGTGGGTATTCGCTGCTACTTCTTTCAAACTCATGTATTCAGCTTCAAGATTCTCAAGCTCCACAACTTTCAAGGTAACGTTTAAATTTTAATTTTAATTTTCTCACAGCTCATTCATATATTTGTTCTTACCTAGCTAGCTTGTAATGTTAGTTTAAGATAGATACACATTGCTAGCTTTGATATATATATATATATATATATATATATATATATTGTATAGGAGGCGGTTATGTTAACTTTGCACGGACGTCGCACAAATACTGCACGGGTGTCGCACGGGTGTTGCACTACTGGCGTCGCTCCCTATGCGGGAAAAAGAATGTCTTATAATTGAGAGACATTTTGCCAAGAAACTGCATGTCCAACCAATTTAACAAGTGTTGTAGTCATCCACATTAATCTTTTATTTATTTTTTTTTTTTTAATGTTGTTACTCATTTTTAAGTTAAATATGATTACAATTTTGCAATAAGTAGTATGAGGACCAAACTTTAATTTATGAGGACCATGTTACATTATAACTAATGAGCCCTAATCTTGTTAATATTACAAGTTCTAAGTCTAATCCTTATCGAACTCCTCTGTAGCTTTGTGCTGAGTGTCCTTCTTGGGTTTTCTTGATCCAATTATTTTCTCGGGCCGGTCCATGTAGTCTAGGCCTAGTATATTATCCATCATCCAGTCCTCCACTTTCTTGGATTTTGTGAATACAAAGTCTCGGGGAAGTATAATTGTGCTTTTTGCTTCGGTCAATCTGCAAAAAATAATTTTTTTTGCCAACCTTCCATCTTTATTTTCCAACCTTCCTCTCTCTCTAACTTCTCTCCTCCCCTCTTTCCTTCCCTCATTTGCCTACTTCATGCTCCTTCCTTTCTTCCTTTGCCTACTTCATGCTCATACTACCGGTACGTTTACATGTGCTTTTCTTCTTCTTCCTACTCATTTCTTCATCTTTTTTTTTTCCTTTTTTTTTTTTTTTTTTTTTTTTGCGTTCGGACTACCGGAGCGTGCCGACTGTCTCGCGTGACAACCGGCACACCCATATAATATATATATATATATATATATATATATATATATATATATTATATGTAGTCTACTGGATTAGAGGATGTTCAATCTTTATGAAATAACACAAACTGTTTTCTCCTTTCATTGCTACATACTATATGCTTCTCTCCGTCATTCTTCTCTCTGATGATCTGCGGTTAATTATTTTTGCATATATACTGTTGAAGATGTTTGGTCAGCCGGGGGGAAATAAGCTCACTTGTACTCAGGTTCCTGCAGTGGGTATTCGCTGCTACTTCTTTCAAACTCATGTATTCAGCTTCAAGATTCTCAAGCTCCACAGCTTTCAGGTAACGTTATGTCAACGAGGGAGATAAGTGATGTCTTCAGCTTCTTCTTCGTAGTTATGTCAACTTTGCACGAGTATCGCACAGGTGTCGCACGGCGTGCACTATATACTGGATTGTATTTTGATCCTCACTTCGTGATATAGGGTACGAACTGAATTATATTGTTGAAGATGTTTGGTTAGCCGGGGGAGATAAACGCACTTGTACTCGGGTTCCTACAGTGTGTGTTCGCAACTATTTTATCAAAATCATGTCTTCAGCTTAAAGAT
>CP025648.1:2693556-2824178 GCA_003576665.1 Ipomoea trifida
ATCTTTAAGCTGAAGACATGATTTTGATAAAATAGTTGCGAACACACACTGTAGGAACCCGAGTACAAGTGCGTTTATCTCCCCCGGCTAACCAAACATCTTCAACAATATAATTCAGTTCGTACCCTATATCACGAAGTGAGGATCAAAATACAATCCAGTATATAGTGCACGCCGTGCGACACCTGTGCGATACTCGTGCAAAGTTGACATAACTACGAAGAAGAAGCTGAAGACATCACTTATCTCCCTCGTTGACATAACGTTACCTGAAAGCTGTGGAGCTTGAGAATCTTGAAGCTGAATACATGAGTTTGAAAGAAGTAGCAGCGAATACCCACTGCAGGAACCTGAGTACAAGTGAGCTTATTTCCCCCCGGCTGACCAAACATCTTCAACAGTATATATGCAAAAATAATTAACCGCAGATCATCAGAGAGAAGAATGACGGAGAGAAGCATATAGTATGTAGCAATGAAAGGAGAAAACAGTTTGTGTTATTTCATAAAGATTGAACATCCTCTAATCCAGTAGACTACATATAATATATATATATATATATATATATATATATATATATATATTATATGGGTGTGCCGGTTGTCACGCGAGACAGTCGGCACGCTCCGGTAGTCCGAACGCAAAAAAAAAATATATATATATATATATATATATATATATATATATATATATATATATATATATATATATTTATTGTATATGTAGTCTACTGGATTAGAGGATGTTCAATCTTTATGAAATAACACAAACTGTTTTCTCCTTTCATTGCTACATACTATATGCTTCTCTCCGTCATTCTTCTCTCTGATGATCTGCGGTTTAATTATTTTTGCATATATACTGTTGAAGATGTTTGGTCAGCCGGGGGGAAATAAGCTCACTTGTACTCAGGTTCCTGCAGTGGGTATTCGCTGCTACTTCTTTCAAACTCATGTATTCAGCTTCAAGATTCTCAAGCTCCACAGCTTTCAGGTAACGTTATGTCAACGAGGGAGATAAGTGATGTCTTCAGCTTCTTCTTCGTAGTTATGTCAACTTTGCACGAGTATCGCACAGGTGTCGCACGGGCGTGCACTATATACTGGATTGTATTTTGATCCTCACTTCGTGATATAGGGTACGAACTGAATTATATTGTTGAAGATGTTTGGTTAGCCGGGGGAGATAAACGCACTTGTACTCGGGTTCCTACAGTGTGTGTTCGCAACTATTTCTATCAAAATCATGTCTTCAGCTTAAAGATTCTCAAGCTCCACAACTTTCAGCTTCTTCTCCTTTTTCAGCTGGAGGTGGTTATGTCAACTTTGCACGGGTGTCGCACGGGGTTGCACGGACACCGCACTGTCGTGCACTATATCATGATGACTACTACTAATTTAATATGCATTATATTAATTGTTGCTATCTGATCTCTACTTAATTTCTTCTTTATATATACTCCGTATCTTAATTTGTCAGTTTGTGGTTGTGCAATAGAAAAAGGGAAACTCCTCCTCAGATTATTAATTTTCAGTAAAGAACAAACTTCCATGGAATTGAAGTACAACTATCATACTATCATTATGAATATATAGAGTTCAAAAGTTATAAATATTAAGTAATGTAATTTTGTATATTAAGATTTAAAATTGTGATTTTAGAGTTCTAAATTTGTGAACATAGATCCGGTCCACCTTGCAAGGTGGACCCTGGTCCATAGCATAATTTGTCATATTAATCTAAGCCTAATGCATAAACCAACAGTCCTAGAACCACATCGCCCAAAATGGGCTAATGAATTAATATTGCCATCCTCACGAAACCTGCTTCTTCATCATATTCATCCGTAGCCTAATCCCATTCACTCTCCAAATGATGACTAGATTAAATTTCTTCTTCTTTTTTTTTTTTTCCTTTTAAATTTTAATCAAGGGTCGAATCTAAGATAGTTGCTTGTTACTTATGATTAAAAAATTATAATATTTATTACAAAAAATTTAATATTAATTTGAAAAAATTTAATTATACTGTTACTTTTTGTTTTTAAGTATAGGCTAAATGAGTATTCTTTATGATAAATATTATAATACTTATTAGTTATAACTGCAATTGTGATACTTACAAAGTGCAATACTCGTGCGGCGCCCGTGCGACATTCGTGCAAAGTTGACCATTTTGGCATAATCGCCTTACTAAAAATTAAATGACACGATTGTCTTTTCAATTGTTGGAATGGGCAAAACCACATTGAGCAATATAATATTCAATGATTATGAATTTCATTATGAGTTTTTCACTCGTATGTAGGTTAACATATCTAGAAACATGAATAGGCGAGAAGTATTCATGGACATTATAAAACAATTTACCAAGCAAACCAATGATTACAACATCTCAGAGGAACAATTCTTGAAGGATGATATGTATTTGATTGTGATGGATGATGTACTGTACAAGAAAGATTGGAAACTTTTGCAAATTGCTTTCATCCCCTCTGATCTCTTCTTCTAACATTTAAGATTCCCAACATTAAAAATTAAGTGTTACCTGATCCGATGAAGAGGCGGCGACGGCGACGGCAATGGTGACGGCGATGGCGAGGGCAACGGCAATGGTGATGGCGATGGCGAGGGCAACGGCAATGGTGACGGTGACGGGGATGCAAATGATGACAATGAGTCTGATGCCCAATATGGAAACTTAAAGTTGATCGTCTTAGTGATACTTGGTATCTCATTTCTTCTCCTTGGAACATTGCATTTATCTGCTAGTTATTAATGATAGCTCTGTTCATTCACAAGACAATTTTATTGATCTATTTCAAAATACATAATTTATATACTAAATATTGTAAATTGTAGGACATTTTTTTTCGCACGGGCTAGGCACGCCCGTGCAACATTCGTGCAAAATCGACATAATCACCTCCTAACAGTTTTTGATCATTTTAACATCTGAATTTGACTTTATCACTTATATCATCTACCCTACTTGGCTATCTCAACTGACCACAATCTCATGCAGATGCGCATGCAGCACCAAGAGATACAATAGTCATCACTTGCATTATGATCGAGCATATATACATAAGCTTCAAAATTCATGAATCAAACATGTAATGTTTGTGCACGAGCACGAGCATGCATAAAGGAAAGAAGGGAATTGAAGTACCCAGTCACCAATACAAATAATGATTAGAACGACACGAGAATATTGCATGCTCCTTCCCATCATCAAGGAATGAAGATCCAGGCAGCAAAGATTTAAACTCCAGAGAAATAGAACCCCATCACAACTGCCAAGAACCTGAACCCGAGATATTCATCCAAAGAGCATAAGGAAACAGCATATATATATATATATATATATATATATATATATATATATATATATATATATATATATATATATGCATAATAAATTTATCAGATCAGAGTGATAGATATAGAGTAAGGATGAATAAAATGGATAAGAAAGAATTGAAGTACCAAAAACTCATGCAGCTTGTGAAGCGTGAAGCTGAAGCCATTACTCCAGCGGAAGCAGTTGCAGACACACACTGAAATATTCTGAGTAAGAGCCCGCTCAGTTTCCCTGGGCCACCAAACAGATTCCTCATCTCGACTGTCTATTGCACAGTTTTCTAAATTAAAGATGGAGCTATAAAGAATAATTTTTCTGTAAGATAGATGGGGCAAGAATAGAAGGAAATGAGAATTATGGCTGATCCGTTCCTCCCTAAAGACTTTATTATAGGTTCATATCCCCCTTTTCTTCTAACATCTAAGATTCCTAAACAACAGTTCGCAGCTATCCTAAAATCCTATCCACTTCTCAAAGTGTTTGATGTTGAATCCCTCAAATTCGAATATACATTCAGTATGATGCAGCGCCTGTGCGGCTCCCGTGCGACACTTGTGCAAAGTTGACATAATCACCTCCTTTTGTTTTTGACCATTCTAACATATGAATTTGACCATTATAAAATCAAAATTAAGCTGTTACCTGATCCGATGAAGAGGCAGCGACAGCAAGAAGCGTCTCTGGCGATCGGATGAAAGCTGGATTTCGGAATTAATAGGCATACTGTAGAAGCCAGTTTTGTCTTTGATCGACTTCGTAGTACTGAGCGCCTGTTGTTTGGACCATCCTTTCAAAAGAAAAAAAAAATTGGACCATATTAATTAACATGTTATATATCTATAGTTAAAATATTTTGTACTTACTGTTAATTATTTGTGTAAAAAACAATTAACTGCAAGTACAAAATTCCTCAACTGCAAGTATAGAATTTCAATGTTATTTATGGACTAGGGTCCACAATACAAAGGTTTGATTTGTTCACAAAAAATACAAAGGTTTGATCTTTTATATATTAATATCCTAGGAAGATGCTACTAAATGCATGTCAAAGCCAACCTCATAGTCATTAAACTCTCAATTGGTGCATTTTAGCAAACATACACGGTATTTACATGTTCTTTCAAGTTACAATAATGTACTTTATGTGTTAGAATAATGAAAATTTTAAGATGAAATAATATATTTTATGAGTTAAAATAATATACTTTATAGGTTAGAATAATGTATTTTATGAATTATGGCACAAATATGACGTGTGGCTCAAATCCATATACGGTATTGGATACGTGACTAGGGGTTTATAAAAAGGGACCCTAGCCTTCAAGTTAATTAAGGGCTTTTGGCTTTTGGTACTTTACAAGTTAATTAAGGGCTTTTGCCTTTTGGCTTTCGGCCTCTTTCCTTCCCTCCTTTGCCTACTTCATGCTCCTTCCTTTCTTCCTACTTCATGCTCATACCGGTACGTTTACATGTGCTTTTCTTCTTCTTCCTACTCATTTCTTCTTCATCTTTCTCCTCTTTTTTTTTTTTTTTTTTTTCGTTCGGGACTACCGGAGCGCGCCGACGGTCTCGCGTGACAACCGGCACCGGCCGAAGCCAGTCACCCATATATATATTTATTGTATCTGTAGTCTACTAGATTAGAGGATGTTCAATTGCTACATACGCTTCTCTCCGTCATTCTTCTCTCTAATGATCTGCGGTTTAATTATTTTTGCATATATACTATTGAAGATGTTTGGTCAGCCGGGGAAATAAGCTCACTTGTACTCAGGTTTCTGCAGTGGGTATTCGCTGCTACTTCTTTCAAACTCATGTATTAGCTTCAAGATTCTCAAGCTCCACAACTTTCAGGTAACGTTTAAATTTTAATTTTAATTTTCTCACAGCTCATTCATATATTTGTTCTTAGCTAGCTAGCTTGTAATGTTAGTTTAAGATACATACACATTGCTAGCTTTGATATATATATATATATATATATTGTATAAGAGGTGGTTATGTTAACTTTGCACGGACGTCGCACAGATACTGCACGGGTGTCGCACGGGTGTTGCACTGGCGTCACTCCCTGTGCGGGAAAAAGAATGTCTTATAATTGAGAGACATTTTGCCAAGAAACTGCATGTCCGACCAATTTAACAAGTGTTGTAGTCATCCACATTAATCTTTTTTTTTTTTTTAATGTTGTTACTCATTTTTAAGTTAAATATGATTACAATTTTGCAATAAGTAGTATGAGGACCAAACTTTAATTTATTAGACCATTTGCTAGAAATCTCCACATAACAATCATAATTATAACCTATTAACTTGCACCATTAACTAGCATGAAAATATTACATAGTTGATCAGACATACAGTTTGCTTTGCAATAAAAAAAATATCAAATTTGAGTCTCCGTAAGAGCGGTTTATTGACATTTTTAATTTAAGTCGGACAGCTATAAACAACCTAGGCTTGAATTGTTTTTAGAGCAATCCCATTTGCCGTTCTTGGAAATTAAAGGTTTTTGCATGCAAAAAATTCACAAGATGATTTTTATACAAATGGTTTTTGCAAGGTTTTTTGTCTTGAAAAAAAAAAAAAATTTTTGCCACCGACCACCCAGCCAGTGCGTGTAACCCTCTTGGACGATTTAGAGTGACCTACAAAGTGCGATTGTGATACTTACAAAGTGCAACACTCGTGCGGCGCCCGTGCGACATCCGTGCAAAGTTGACCATTTTGACATAATCGCCTTATTGAAAAATTAAATGACACGATTGTTGTTTTCAAAAAAAAAAATGACATGATTGTCTTTTCACAATTGTCGGAATGGGCAAAACCACATTGCAATATTCTGAGTAAGAGGCCGCTGAGCTTCCCTGGGCCACCAAACAGATTCCTCATCTCAGCTCCACTACTGTCTAGGTGATGGATTATATATTTTGCAAACTGATTTCATTTTATCATTTCTATAAAAACATACAGAGAGATTACAATGCAGTATTTGTTCATAGCTACTTTCTTAACTTACTGAAGTACAAAGAGTCAACAGTTGCCTCCACTGAGGCTCGAACCCACTCCCATCATCCATGTGGGAGTGTAAGGTTTGATTTTTTATATATTAATATCCTAGGAAGATGCTACTAAATGCATGTCAAAGCCAACCTCATAGAGTCATAGTCATTAGACTATCAATTGGTGCGTTTTTAGCAAACATATGTTGTTCTTTCAAATCCTTTTTCTCAAAGTGGAATTGGAAATTTGAGTGGCGTGAACATAGTATTCCCCCATTCTCATGGTGATAATACACCTCCATAATGCTCTTGTATAATTTGGGTACTCCTAATGAAGTGTAACACTATGCCAAATTATTGTTTATCTAGATTAAAATCATCTGATCTGACTTTTTAATAAAAATATTGATAAAATTAAAGTAGAATGTATTCCGTTAATTTTGTTTCTTGTAAATTACATTTTCATTATATTATTATATGAGATGAGAGGTTTATGGTTCGCATTCTGACTCGCACAACGCATATGTAGGTGTAGCAAACCATATTTTGTTGTTCCCCTGTATGTCTAATGTAATGATGCATGAATAAAATATTATTTTTACTGTTAATTTGTGCAAATTCTTTTTTATAATTCATTTGCAATTTTAGTTAAGTATTTATATACTTTTGTTTATTTTAATAATGAATTTTATTTGAGTTTTTAGTATTTTTAATTTTTAGTTTAATTTTAGTTAATAAAATGCAATCGTTATACCCTGCACCACGGTGCACATAGCAATGTGCACCACGTACGTAAAACGCCGTCGTTTCGGGTGTTAGTGGACGTGGACGCGAATGACTCAGGGAATTCATTATCTATAATACACATAATCATTATCTATAATACACGGAACGTTTGCCTAGAATACACAGAATGTTTGTCCAGAATACACAGAATATTGACACAAAATACACAGATGTTAGTGGATGCGAACGCGGATGCGAATGACTCTAGGGAATTCATTATTTATAATACACATAATCATTATATAGAATACACAGAACATTTGCCTAGAATACACATAATGTTTGCCGAGAATACACAGAATATTGACACAAAATACACAGAGAACTCATCCTCCTAATATTCGAATGCACAAGTACATCACAACTTGTGTTAATAACATGAATACACAGAATATTTACACAAAATACACAGAATTAACTCACCCTCCTAAACATTCGAATGCACAAACACATCACAACATGTGTTACTAACATGAAATCACAACATATGTTACTAACATGAATACACATAACGGTTGCCTAGAATACACAGAATGGTTGCCTGGATTACACAGAATATTAACATGAATACAGACCGGTCGAAACGGGAAACGTGATTTAAAAAAAAAACGGATGATTAATTTACAATGCTCAAAACGACATCGTTTAGGTACGTGGTGCACATTGCTATTTGCACCATGCTGTACAGTATAATTTGCCAATAAAATGTGCATGCCCACTATCTTAATTAAGCAAGATGTTTTTGTTTTACGTCTGCTAATAAATTAAACTCAGCCCATTTAATAGATCTTCCTTCTTCCGGCTACATGCTGAAATCGGAGGATAATCATTATTCCATGGACCGTGGTCCACTCAGTTGTTATACTGTGGACCATGGATCATGGTTGATACTGCAGTTGTGTTGAATTGATACTGCAGTTGTGTTGAAAGGATACTACAGTTGCGTTGAAAGGAAACTGTAGGAGAAAACTCCGTCCACGATATGTAAGTAGTAATGATAATGATGGTAAGAATAGGTAGGTAAGGTTAAATTAAGTATATAAAAAAATCTTATAAGTTTCTTATTTAGAAAACAATCTCAATTGAAGGTAAGTATGTAGGCGATAATGATGGTAAATGGTAGGTTGATGAAAAAAATCTTACCGATGATAAGTAAGTGGGTAGTCAATAGTGATGGTATGGGCAAGTAGATAAAAAAAGATCTTTTTTGTTGATGATAGGTAATTGGTAGGTAAGACTAAACGTAAAAATTATCAAACCTTAAAATACCTTATTTTAGAAAAAAATCTCATTGATAATTGTAAGGGGTAGGTAGACAAAAATGATGGTAAGGGGTAGGTAAATAGACAAAAATCTTGTCAATAATAGGAATGTCGGTAATTGATATGATGGTAAGGGATATGTAAGTAGGTAAAACGAGGTGTATAAATTAATGATTTATCTATGACTCTCGTAGGCTTGAATACTTACTTACAATTTATCGAAAAACAATAATATTTGATTATCTTGTATCTAACAGTCTTTACATTGTTTAACTTTGGCGAATGTAAGTGTAGGTTTGCTTCAACACATTTTCAAATTCTCTCTTCCTTTCAAATTTAGATTATGTTGTTGTGTTAAACATAATTTATTTATTTATTTATTTATTTTGTAACAGGTGTGATGATATCAACAAGTTATGAAAAAAATGATGGTAAATGTTACTCAAATGATTGCGAAGGTGAACCATGTTGGTGTTGTCCTCTGAAAGAGCCAGCGAAATGCTTTGCTACAGATGCGTTGTACGAGGCAGATTGCACATAAACCTCCCATCTCATATATATAATAAATTGTAATTTAGCCGGAGAGATGTCATTGCAGACAAAATTGATGGAATCAATGAATTATGCTTTTATTTTATTGATATTTTTATTAAAGATTCATATTATCTAAATTATACTTTAACTATTTTATATGAATGATTTACTACAAGAAAATATAATTACCCAATGAGTTTTATCGAATTATTATAGTTTGGAGTCAAAGATTAAAAAAAAAAAACAAATAAGGGGGAGAAATTCAATTCAGGCAAAGAATTGTTCTAATTAAAAACATAAATGATTTACTACAAGAAAAATATAATAACGCAATGAGTTATATCGAATTATTATAGTTTGGAGTCAAAGATTAAAAAAATAAACAAATAAGGGGGAGAAATTCAATTCAGACAAAGAATTGTTCTAAAAACATTGCCTTCACTGACATGGCAACCCAACTAAACATAGAGACTAAACCATTGTTCACTGCAGGGACTTGATTCCTAGTCGCTTCTCTCAAACTTCACCCATGTAATCAGTTGAGCTGTTCATCCCATGTAGGTTTTTTTTTTTCTTTTTTATTTTAACTTAAGGATGTGTTTGGTTCACACATCGAAATCGGAATTGAAATGTGTATCAAATACTTGGTAATGGTAATGAGTTTTGGTGAAAGTATTTTGCATGCTTAGTAGTAAGGTGGAATGGGAATGATTATTAATACTTGGGGAAGCAGAGGCGGAAGGGAAAAGAAACCCATATTTTATTAAGGAATGTGTTTTGTAATTAATGGGCAATCAGAACTCATAGTAGTGTTCTAAAAACTTGTCAAGTGTCAACCAAACAATAACAATGACTTTAATACTCATTCTTGATAGCTAAACATGTCAACCAAACAAGAGATTGAGATCAAATTTCTTGACTAGGCTTCTGATGTATTAGCTTTGAGAGATGAATATTCCATTCACTAGTCGTTTGACTTTAGTCAAAGAAAGTAATTATACTCTCCAATCATATGCTCATCTCAAATTCATCTTCCTTTCTCGCACGTTTGATTCACGGAATGAATTTGAAGTGAATATGAATACTATTCCACAGGGAATGGAATATGTAAGGAATAGAATATGAATTGTATTCTATTGTTTGGTTCGCTGAAGAAATAGACTTTAGAAATTGTATTCTAATGTTTGGTTGGTTAAATGAATAGAAATGGAATAAGTTTTAAAGACACATATATATAGGTTGAGAAATTATTATTATTATTATTATTATTATTATTATTATTATTATTATTATTAGGGAAAAGGGTCAAATAAGCCATCCAACTTTACCTAAGGAGTCAATTAGGCCCCTGAACATTTTAAAGTAGCAATTAAACCCATCAACATTGTATTTTGATGCAAAAAAATCCATAAACCGGAGAAGGCAACCTTCTGTGTCGCCTTCTCACGGTGAGAAGGCGACCATCTCTGGTCGCCTTCCTAGTGAGAAGGCAACCGACGGGTTGCCTTCTCTCACCATAGCGACACAACTAACTTTGCAGTAGTAATTTCGTTAATTTATTATTTAACCAAAGAATTGTAACATGCACCTAATCGACAGAGCCATGCATCCAACCTCATAAGAAATAAATAAATAAATAAATAAATAATTGAAAATCAACAAAATTGCTACAAGGTAATATTATAAGACGCGATTACGCGAATATCATTAAAACAAGGCTTGTGAACCTTACAATATGCGTACCGTCGAGTAACGCAAGTTTAACCCAAACTTAAATAACATTATCAAAACCCTAGGAGACCTATAGGAAATGATATCTTAATTCAAAATAAAATATTAAAATTGTAAAAAGTACTAGAACAAAGTAAGAGATGAAAATAATTTAAACACCACTTGGTCCAGCGCCATCATTAGCTCCAAAGTGAGTTTCCATGGCTTGAGATTGTGCCCCCATTATGGAAAACATATTTAATTTCTCAGTTACTTGATCAAGAAGTGTTTCCATGCGGTGTTTCATGGATTGTAGCTCAGGCAATTGAAGATCAGATATGGATGGTCTACCTTTTTCAGCCTCTCTCAAAGCTTGATCGACCAACATTTCTTCATCGATTTTAGCTTCAAGGACATTGATTTGAGAGGTCATCGCTCTCATTTTAGCCTCCTGGTGAGCACGGATAATATGTTCAGCTAAGTTGGGTTCTGTTATGAGGATTTCACCAAAGTACTTGGTAAGGACGGTATTCATATCACGGTTGCTAAAGGAGAAAGTTTTGCCAGATGGTGAGAATACCACCATCGCAATCTCGGTGCCACATAAAGTGGACATCTCACTGGCTTTTTTAAATAAACCAGTGCGCCGTTTTGAAAATGTTACAAGATGTTGAACCTCATTTTCTATTCTAGCAAGGGGAACCCTTTGCCGACCTCTTGTCACTCCTCTAGAAGTATTTCTACGAGACATTTTCAAGAAAATTGAATTTACTCACTAGTACGGTGAGACAATGTATATTGATAATGTAGAATGAATGTTGTATTTATAGCCTAGACTTTTCACTTTGTGGAATTTTTTTTATGGTTAAAGTAAAATAAAAATCAATTTCTAACTTTATGACTTGGGTTTCGATAGAGATTTTTACCTTGTTAGTTAGTAATATCTAGAATTACGAATATTTTAAAGGAAATTTTTAATTTTATCGAATTTGTTTTGTGGCATAAAGAGTAATATGATTTAATTTCCAAATTTACAAAGATTTTGGTGACACTAGCTTAATACATTACTAAATTTGATTCCCAAAAATTAAAGTGTAAATTTTTATCTTTAGAAAATTTGTAAAGGCGAAAATTCTTGATAATGGAACAAATTTTCCTTCTCAATATCTAATTTGTTTATCAATTTTCCTTCTTGATAACAAATTTGTTTATCAATTTTCCTTCTCAATATCTCCAATTTTTCATTTATCTAATTTTCTGATTTCATTTTTCAAATTCAACTTTAAGATAATAAAAAAATGTATTCAATACACTAATACTAAATGTGTAGAATGTAACAAAACTCAATAAATACATATTACTAAATAAATTGCAATTATTTCAGTCATATTAGAGCTTAGTTTGACTACAAAAAAAAAATATGCAAAACCTCATTGAATACAATCCTTATATAGCTTTTGTACATTTTTACAACAAAGATGATGATAATAATAGCAGCAGCAGTTTCGGACGTCGTTTCGGACCAGGGTCCACAGTGCACTATGGACCCTGGTCCATGATATAACGATTGGTATGTAAGGGAATCGCTGCTACAACAATCATTATTTTTGTACTGAAGGTACATTATTTTAGGGTACACTATTTTTGTACTGAAGGTACATTATTTGATATTATATATCAAATAATGTACCTTCAGTACAAAAATAATGTACCTTTAATACAAAAATAATGTATCTTTTATTTTTGGTCCATGCAATAATTTGCCCTGCTACAGCAAGGCCTCCCTATTTATAGAGGAGCCTTGGGTTTTATGTCAAAAATTTGATGGGCTGGATATTGGGATGAAGACTTGGGCCTGAAGTTATTATTTATAAGACTTTTGGTCAAACAAATGCTAACACTTTGGGCTAAAGTCTTGCATGGTTAAAAACATTTGGGCTAGAATTTATAGGGTCTAAAATATTTTAATATAAAGATGGGTCTAGTTTGGACTTTAAGGGTGTGTTTGGAAGCCCGGAAAATGATTTCCGGAAATCATTTTCCGGGCTTTGGGTGTTTGGCAACCCATGGAAAACCCAGTCAACGGAAAATGATTTCCGTTGACTGGGGAAAATAAGCCCAATATGGCGGAAAATGACTTCCGCCAAATTTGGGCGGAAGTCATTTTCCGCCCGAGACACAACACACACACACCAACGTTTCCGGCGGAAACCATGGTTTGGTTTCTGCCGGAAACCAAAGTGCTCTGGTTTCCGGCGAGAAACCAGAGCACAGCGCTCTGGTTTCTCGCCGGAAACCAGAGCACTGCTCTGGTTCCCGGCGAGGAACCAGAGCTGCTCTGGTTCCTCGCTGCGGGAACCAGAGCTTCTCTGGTTCCTCGACGGGAACCAGAGAACCAGAGCTGGTTCAGGAACCAGACTCTGGTTCCTCGCTGCGGAAACCAGAGGTGAAAGGTTTCACCTCTGGTTTCCGCATGGTTTCCGGCGGAAACCAGATCTGGTTTCCGCGGAAACGGGGGGGGATTTTTTTTTTTTTGAAATTATTATTATTATTATAAATATTATAAATATTTTAATATATTTAAATAAAATAATAAAAATATATAATTATACATTTTTACCCATTTTCCGGAAAATGAACCAAACACACAAAGACAGTTTTCCAAAATGCAACCAAACACTGGAAATGAAACCATTTTCCGGAAAATGACTCATTTTCCAGAAAACATTTTCCAGGAGTCATTTTCCTGCTTTCCAAACACACCCTTAAGTCCTATATAAAATCATGGGCTAAGTTTTAAAAGAGTTAATATGGTCCTCTAACTATTGGAGTAGTACTCCTCTAGTCCCTGACTTTCAATTCGACCACAAATGGTCCTCTGACTTTTATTTTTGACCACAAATAGTCCTCTGTTAAAATTTCTGTTAAATAAGTGTTAAATCTAGGGGTATTATTGTCAAATTGATATATATAATGGTCATAAAATAAAAATGTTTGGAATTAACAAGCATAATTGAAACAATAACAAATATAAATACTCCTAAATAAAAAGACAATACACCTTATTCTCGTAATTATGCCTACAAAATGAAGATTTGATATTAGAGCTATCTGTTTTAATTTAACCAACAGATTAAAATGGAAGAATTTTTTTTTCAAAAACCTTGCTTCCATCATTTTCATGGTTGTTCATACATTGCTGATTAATAGTTTTCACTTTTCATTAATCGATCAAACATTTTGTTTGGGACATAACTGAAGGTTGTCATCGTTGAATTAATATAATTAATCAAGAACAAATTGCGACCATTAATCATAAATTTTTATTTAATTTGTTCATTTATGTAATTTGTCACGTGCATTTTGTTTTTATATTTATTAACTTAATATTTATTAATGTTTGAAATTAATTATGTTGTCATATAATTCTCAAAAAGAAGTAATCATAATAATATTAATCAATTTGACGATATTACCCCTAGATTTAACACCTATTTAACAGAAATTTTAACAGAGGACTATTTGTTGTAAAAAATGAAAGTCAGAGGACCATTTGTGGTCGAATTGAAAGTCGAGAACTAAAAGAAGTACTAGCCCAATAGTCAGAGGACCATTTGTGGTATTAACTCGTTTTAAAATAACTTGAAATGGCCTTTTGTTGGTGAAAATAATTTATTTAATACTTTTTATCTGGAAAATATGCATAATTGAAAATATATTTAAATTTTAAATAATTATATGAAATAATTTTGGATAAAATTTTATGGGGTGTTACATTAGGTTGATAGAAAAATCTTGTCGATGATAGATAAGTGGGTAGTCGATAATGATGGAAAGGGCAGGTAGATAGCAAAAGATCTTGTCAATGATAGGTAAGTAGGTAGTTGATATTGATAGTAAGGGGTAGGTAAGACTACGCGTATAAATTATCCAACCTTAAAATATCTTATGTTAGAAAAAAAATCTTATCGATGGTAAGGGGTAGGTAGGTAAGACTAAGCGTATAAATTTGTCAACCTTAAAACACCTTATTTTAGAAAAAAATCTCATCGATGGTAAGGGGTAGGTAGGTAAGACTAAACATATAAATTATCCAACCTTAAAATACCTTATTTTAGGAAAACAATATATATATATATATATATATATATATATATATATATATATATATATATATATATATCATCGATGGTAAGGGGTAGGTAGGTAAAGCTAAGCATATAAATTATCCAACCTTAAAATATCTTATTTTAAAAAAAGATCTCATCGATGGTAAGGGGTAGGTAGGTAAGACTAAGCATATAAATTATTCAATCTTAAAATACCTTATTTTAGAAAAAAAAAAAATCCCATTGATGGTAAGGGGTAGGTAGGTAGGACTAAGCGTAAAAATTCTTCAACCTTAAAATACCTTATATTAGAAAAAGAAAATCTCATCGATGGTAAGGGGTAGGTAGATAGGAAAAAATATAATCTTGTCGACGATAGATAATGGTAAGGGGTAGGTAGGTAAGTAGAAGAGTGAGTGTATAAATTAATGATTTATCTATGACTCTCTTATGGTTGAATATTTACATACAAGTTATTGAAAAACAATGGCTGCTATAAACTTCAAATATTTGATTATCTTATATCTGACAATTTTTACATTGTTTAACATTCTTGAATGTAAGTGTAGGTTACCTTCAACACATTTTCAAATTCTCTCTTCGTTTCAAATTTTGATTATGTTGTCTTAAACATAATTTTTTTTTTTTTTGGGTAACAGGTACGAGGATATCAAGAAGTATGGAAATAATAAGTGATGGTAATAAATGTTACCCAAATCAATGCGATAATAAACCATGTTGGTGTTGTCCTACTGCACAAGGGCGGCCAGTGAAATGCTTTGATGCAAGTGCGTCGTGCGAGGAAGAATGCCCATCAACTTTCCATTTCATATAATAATAATTATAATAGAAATTGTAATTTTTGAGAGCACATGTCGTTGCAGACAAAATTGATGGAATAAATTCTTACGGTTTATTTTATTGATATTTTTATGAGTTAATTCCATTTTGTGTCCTAGATTTATAGGTAACAATTCACTTTTAGTCTTTTTTATTAAAATATCTACTTTTGGTCCTAATATTATTGTGACATGACCAATTTTGATCCTTTATCAACAAATCAGTTTAAATATCGTTAAGTACAAGGAGATTTCGGTCTTCAGTTATGAATGTTTTCAAAAAAATAAACATAAAAAATATAGCGGTTCAACCTACTTGTTTTTTTATTTAACGATATTTCAACGATTTTGTTGTTGGAGGACTAAAATTCGTCATGTCACAATAATACTAGGACCAAATGAGGATGTTCATTCTAATAAAAAAAGGACTAAAAGTGGATTGTCACATATAAATCTAGGACAAAAAATGGAATTAACTCTATTTTTATTAAGAAATTATATGATCTAAATTATACTTTAACAACTATTTTATAATAAATGATCCATTAAAAGTAAATAAAGTAATGAGTTTTATCGAATTATTCAAGTTTCAAGTCAAAAATAAATAAATACAAATAGGGGGGAGAAATTGACGTTAGGAATTGAAAACTAAAGTTAAAAAGGAAGGAGTTTTGGTAACTCTCAACACAACTTAAAAAAGGCAATGTTGATATTTTAATTTGAGTTAATTATCCATACTTGAGTATAGTAAAATTATCATTTTGATTTTTGATTTTTTTTTTTTACCAATTAAGTCTCTCAACTTTTGTTTTCAAAAAAAAAAAAAAAAAGTCTCTCAACTTTAAAAATCTTAACCAAGCATAACTTCTTTGCATAATTATTCCAACCTCCAAAACACAAGCTAAAATTACCAAATCACCTCTATGTAAATAAAAAGGTAAATAAATCTGAAAAAAAAAATAGAGAAAAAATCACAACTATACACATAACCAAGATGGACAAACCAGATCAACTATATATTACTGATAGATATGTAATAATTAGTGCATTTTTTATAATGATTTTGGTTTAATTGAGCGTTAAAATTGCACTAATTCATATTATTTAGCCTTATTTTTGTGAATCAGGAAATGTTGAGGCACAAATAGAAAAAGTGAGAGATGTTGGGTGATTTATGAAGAATTTAAAGTTGACTTTGAAGAGATGGAAAGACATGGAACCAGAATTAAACATGTTGTACCGCGTGATCGCGTCGGCATACGGGAGAAGCTGATAAAAGCAAAGGAAAAGAACATATATAATGGCTCATCTTGTATCGTGTGGTCACGCCAGAGCATCCTGAATGAAGAATTTAAATCTCACATTTAACTTTCAATCCTTACACTTATTTCAAATGTGAAAGGTCTCCTTAAAACAAGCTAAGGTAATCAATTGCATATATGTTAACATTGTGTGTTCGTGATATACAGATTGTGATTTTAAAAGGTAAATTGTGAACATTCAGTATGCAAGAATAAATTGCCATTTCGGATGCATGAAGTCCAAAACTTTGGGTCATTCTTTGTTCAAGAATATAATTACAATGAAAATTTCTTATGCATGAAGTCCAAACTTTGGGGCATGCATGCTTTGTTCAAGAATTCCATTGAAAATTTCCATGAATTGTTCTCACATTTGTGGCCTATTGTAAATAGCATTCTGCCACATGAAGTCCTAAAAATGGGTTGTGTTTTGCACTGAAAAACTCTCAATGAAATGAGAGGTAAAATACATACATTATTTGGTTCCTTGGCAGTGTTCTTATCCCAGGACCAAAATTTATCTATACCCTTTGTTCACATAAGTGCTTAACTATTATACTGCCTATGCTATTCATTTTCAAAGGCTATATATATAGAATCTCTCTCTTATCTCCACTATCTTGGTACTTAAAGTGTTATCATTTGCTTTTGTCATTCTATTTCTCAGAAGGGGGAGAAAGTACTCATTGAAAATGTTCAAGGGGATGGAGTTTTAAATGCCTTGGTTTAGGGGGAATGAATGAGTTTGGGTTTGGAGAGAGATTGTATTTTTTTGGGTTTTGATTAACATATATATATATTAATGGGGAGATTTTTAGTACAAATTAAAAATTATGCATTTAATTTTGGAGAGTGAATGTTGTATGTTTTTATTTGTGAACCACTCTAACTTGTATAAATGATCATGAGAAGTATTAAAAGCAAGTGAGAAGAATCAAGAAACAAAAATGAGTCAAAAGTGGGGTAGCAAAATTTGATGGATCGGAAGTCTTCAACATTTTTTGTGTGACCATTATTCAAGCAAATTTGTTAACTCAAGTCATGGGATATTAACGTGAGATCATGCATGGAGTGAAGCCACAATTTTAGGTGTCCAAAAAGTTGTAAATAGGGTGCTAGTAATAACATTACAACTTTACTTTTTCGAGGGATAATTAACGCAGGATCAAATTAACAAGAAACTTCATACGATGCTGAAAGAAGGAGTCATATATGGAGAAATTGTTCCGTCTACAATTACATGTTGAAATGTGTAAGAGGTTAGTTTGCAATTTGTGAAATCACGGATTGTCTCAAATTGTATTGTATAATTACTTTTTCATAAAGTTGCAATACTAGATAGGTTGATATATGAATAGGTGGTAGGCCTAGTTTAGTAAATAATTTCAACTTTGTATTTGTAAAAATAATGGTCAATCTTTAGTGAAAAAATTTTGGATGTGACCCAACAGATTAGGATGTATTCTCCAACTACGATGTTAATCCTTTTGAGTCCAAATAATTTTGTTTTCCTGCAATTATAAACTAACACCATTGAATTGAAGGACCTAAAACAAGCTAATAGCTGCGAATGTGTTTTTTGGGTGAAAGTTGACTTTAGACATTAGTGGAGAAAGGATTACTTATAGTTAATCTGCTCGGTGAAGGTTAATATATAACTTTTGGAAATCCAAAGTTGAATTATGTGGTTATTATGCCAAAAAATAAAATAAAATTTATTACTATTATTATAATACTGTTCACTCGTATATTTTCAATTTTTCAAATAGAGAATGTTGATTTGCGATGGTCCAAAATGATTTCAAAAAATTGAAAAAAAAAAAAAATTGGAGATAGAATTCATGTTGGAAAATTGATTTTAGTAAACAACTGTCTTTTTCAATTTTCTAATTGTCCAAATTCAATTCTTTGGCATATTTTACATTTAAATAATTTAATACTTTGCTTTAAATCTCTTTTTTTTTTCAATATAGTTTTGTTCCATCTTGGTATGGCCTTAGGCCTTTTGTACTTGTACAGGCTGTTTGGTTGAATATAATTGGATTGTAATTAAATTGAAATTTGTTGAAGTCCTAAATTACATTGCATTGTTTGGTTAGAAGAAATTTTAATTCAAATTGTAATTTTCTCCATTGTAATTCAACATTGAATTGGAGAGTGTAAAGACATTTTTGCCCCTTTCATTATTCTCATCTATACATCTGTTTTCTTACATAAGAGCATTTCAATCATTCTATCACTTATTCATTTTCAATTCTCTGTAAAATCTTATTTGTACATACCAAACACTATAATTTGAGTTCCTACTTTATTCTCACATTATTCTTTTCCCATCGAATTACAATCATTTTCCCCCTAATTCCTTCCTTCTAACCAAACGCCTTATTAGCATTTATTTGATGAGCATAGGCCTTAGGTGGTTGTGGCGGCAAATTTTACTTCGGACTATATATATATGCATCAAAAGTTTAAAACACAAAAATAATGTAATTTATGCATATAAATAATGAACTTTGATTTATTGAATATCAGATTTTTAAGTAAAAGAGATAGGGTGTGCTAAATAAGTCTAGCTATGTTCTATAAATAATGAACCTCATGTACAAGTGTACAACATAAATAAGCTAAGTCTAGAATCTACATGTCTAAATAATCAACATAATAATGAACCTTATGCAAATAAATAATGAACCTTATGCATATAAATAGTGAACTATCAAATTATTTTCATACTATTTTGTACACATTCAAATAATGAACATTAAGTATAAAAATAATGTATCATATGCATAAAAATAATGTACTGTATGCATAGAAATAATGTACCATATGCATAAAAATAATGTACTGTATGCATAGAAATAATGCACCATGTGCATGGTCCATACAACTATGTGAATCATAGTCCACCTCATAATCATTGGGTTGTGGCTATACTTGGATCTTTGTTCCAAATTCGACTTTTAGTGGCAGCAATTTATTAGTCTTCTTAGTTTAAGTTTTTCAACTATTAGCAACCTGGGTTGGTTTACCTTCTTAGGATCAGGCTAAGATCACAAGGTACGATTTACTCAATCCACGCCCTCAAATAGTGGTTATGGTTTCCTTTGTAACCTAAAAAAAATCATTTATTCTACTGTAAATTTTATCAATTTGAAAAAATAAAAATCAGGAGTTTAGTAGTGAAAATGCCAAAAAGTGATATTATCACAATTCTTAAAGTCCCTTTAAGTTTGCACTCTTCACTCCCAGATAAAAGAAAAGGAACGCGAAAATGACAAGAAATTTCATTTCTATAAATACATACACACTAGACTACACATTTCAAAACCAACAAGCCAACCCATGGACTATACTTCTAAACCCACTTTTACAACAAAAATGAACAACATCAAGAAATATTCAGAACAACTGAGAAAATGAAGTAATCCAAAAAACAGAACCTGGGTGTTTTATATAAAATGAAAGATGATGGATAATTCACATTACGATCTCTGGGTTCAAGATGCTGGATTTGATCTCTTTGTGGGGGAGAATTACACCTCCATTGCTGTAAATCTCGTCGCAGATATGAACATCCTCTCCGAGAATGGTCATGTTCTCCACCCGAGCCCACTTCCCAACGGTGGAATGCCAACCGATAATGCTGCTTGAAATGCACGTGTGCTTCTTGATTCGCACCCCGCGCATGACAGTGCAGCGAGAGAGCCTAACACCTGACTCAATCACGCAGCCTGGACCTATAGCAACGTCTGGTCCTATCAAGCATCCCTCTTCGATTTTGGCAGTCTCGTCCACTAGGACATTTCCAACAATGTGAGCTCCAGAAGCCAGTTTAGGTGAAGATTTCTTCCTCAGAGATTCGAGGTAGAGTCTCAGGCCAGTGATGTAATCCCTTGGCTGTCCTATGTCCATCCAGAAACCTGGCAAGACCATGGCATAGAGTTTATTCTCGGCTGCAATTTTGGGGAACACTTCTTTCTCAATCGACGTTGGTTTCAACTCAATCCGGTCTAGGACTGAAGGGTTAAGTAGGTAAATCCCAGCATTGATCTTGTTGCCCACAAATATCTTTGGCTTCTCCACAAACCTCTCTACTTTCCCAGTAGATTCTTTCATCACAACAACACCATATTTAGAAGGTTCATCCACCTATTTCAATAAATGAATATAATTTTTCATATTAAATGCTAATAAATTCCAATCATCCAAATAAAATATCAAAGCAAAAGGGGTATGCAATTAGGGATTTACCTTGGTTACCATTATAGAAGCCTCTCCTCCATGGGATTTATGAAATTCAATCATCTCTTTGAAAGGATATTCACTGATAACATCACTATTTAGCACAAAAAATGGCTCACCAGAATCATCTATCAGTTTATCCCTAGCCAAAGCAAGGGGACCAGCAGTACCAAGTGGCTCAGTCTCTTGTGAGCACAAAATCTTGATCTCAAGCTTTGTTTCAAATTCTTTCAAGAAATTCATCATCACCTGCAATATAAAGATGCTGTAACATTAGTTTATTCCCCATTTTATATCCATTAAATGAAGCCACCTATACACAAAAGTTGACCTCTGGCTGGTAGTTGATAGCCAGGACCACTTCAGTCACTCCAACAGCCCTAAGAGCCTCAATCTGATAATAAGAAAAAATGGTTAGTTAACCAGAAAGCATAATATTTGGAAACAGGAAAAAGAAAATCAGAAAAAAAATAAAAATGGTTTCATTTAGAAATTAGAAAGCTTTTATAACATGACTGAAGATGGATCCAGAGAAACAGCATATCCATGAATATACCTGATGCAAAATCATGGGTTTGTTTGCAAAATCAACAAGTGGTTTTGGGACACTGAGAGTCAATGGCCTCAACCGAGTGCCAAATCCTCCAACAAGAATAAGTGCCTTCATTCTCAGATTTATGCTTCTGCTGATAAAGATGGATCACAATTTCAGTATAATATAATAAGATATATAGAACGAAACAAAGAGCACACTTCGAAATGGCCTCTCTTCAATCAATATTTATCCTAGCGGCAAGGAAGAAAGATGCACAAGTACGGAACTATGCATTGACATCTGTAAACGAGAAATAAAGATCTACGGCTTGATCTCTTTTCTTACGGCAAGTATGTCGGTCATTCATTGACACATCACACATATCACATATGCACAGCTGCACGAGACTTTGGTGGTGGGGGAGCGGTGGAGTGAACGTCTAAAACGGAAATAGCCACAAAGTAAAGCGACGAAATGGCCTAGCACATTATCTGGAAAAGGAACAAGTTCCAGCTAATGGACAGGCTGGATCGTCTAATGGAGTGACAACTACATGGCTTTTCTTATACAATTTGGACTACGATCTTGTTAAAAATAGAAATGAGAAGTTACATAGAGTCACGCATGTATCAGAAGTGAAAAATTAGAACTTAATTGAATGGCATTTGCAAGGTGTTGCAGAAGTTTTCTAGTACTAATTAGATCCCAAAAATATTCAAATGCCATCTTCAAACTGCATAGCTTTAAAACAATGTTCTTATCATCTATATCCAACCAAGATCACCCATCACCCTCTCCTACCTATCCATCCTCACCTAGAAAAGAAAGACCGTATAAGTTTTCCCTCTACTGGGCATTTCTATATGATGGGATAATGGGCCCAACCAGCTCGCAGCCCAGTCCAGGTATCTCAGTTTAGCCTAGGTGCACTGAGATCCAACTCAAAAGCCCAATCTAAGCACCTTGTATATGACCAAAGGTTGCAGCCCATGAAATTCAGCCCAAGCGGTGGCCTTGGTCTAACACTCTAACTCAAAGAACTCAACCAGGAAAAGGCATTTGGTGGAGGATGTTACAAGAATACCAACATTCATACCACTAATATGTGTAATGGTCATGGGGAGGTAGTGAAAGATGTGTTCCAACTACCTGCTGAACTCTTTACTAGGGGCAGTGTAACGATCATTGCCTTACGCTATAAATGGAAGGGAGATGCATAGAACTAGATTACATCCATTCATTATGGATACTCTCATACTCACTTAGCTTGCATAAAGTCTTTTTAATAGTCGATACTCTCTTCAATAAATATAAATCCTATTTACAATTTCCCAAAGTGAATTTGATTCTATCGTTCAACACCACCTATAGCGAGCTAATTGAAAAGTTCATATGCCTTTAATAATAATCATAAAACACAGTACATGCAAAGGAAAACCTAATGACACATTGGTGGGTACAAACAAAAGTCAATCTCAAGGAACAAGAATTTAGGTGACTTGCATGAGCAACTTAGCCAAGGTCAAGGGGAGGCTCCTGAGACCAAAGAAATAGCCCATGGGGTGAGTATGGGGAGGGGGGTGGGGGGAGGGAGGAGGGGAGAGAGAAAGGAGAAAAGAAATAAAAGGAAGAAAAAAAAAAGTAATAAGAGAGGAAAAGAAGAAGTCATCAGAACTAAGGGCAACCTGATGGTGTTCAGTGGAGTTGCACAATATTATCTACTTCCTTGCTCTACCTAGCGTAGGTTATCACGGCCCAATCTAAGTATCTAAGTTGGACCATAGTGCGCTTGGGATGAGTCAAGCTACTTAAAAGCCCAATCTAGGCACATTAGATCTGACCAAAGGTTGCCCATAAAAGTCAGCCCAAGCAGTGGTGTCAGTCTAGCTCAGACGACTCAACCCAAGAATGGCATTTGGTGAAGAATGTTAGAAGAATACCAAAAGTAGTCCACTAATCATATGTAATTGTCACTAGGAGGTAGTGGAGGATGTGTTCCAACTACCTGTTAAACTCTTGCCAAGGGCAGTGTGACGGTCAAGGACACATGCTATAAATGGAGGGGAGATACATAGAACTAGATGTGTTCATTCCACTACATATACTCTTTTACTAACTTAGCTCACCTTAAGCCTTTTGTAACAATTGAAACTCTCTTCAATAAATATAAATCTTATTTATAATTTCCCCTAAGTGAATATGATACTATAACTAAAGAATTGACTTTTATTTTTCAAGTAAATAAGGACAAGAAAAATAAAAGTAAAGAAACATGCAGCAGCAAGACGGAGAACCTTCAAATTACATATACTATTAGACAGTTCTTCACTCTCAACAGTATGTGGAGTATGTATCTATCTTATGATAGGTGCATCAATTCCCTGTTCTAGTCAGAGATCTGCTTAAAACCACAAAATGAATGCTAAACCAAACCTCATTAATCTAAATATCATGACAACTAGCCAAGCACACTTTTGTTTGGACAGCATTTCTACTAGGTTCATTCCAAAAGAAAAATGAAAGAATTTCAGGACCTCACAGCAAAAGAACAAATCCATTCCTCAAAGAAAGGACTGCCGGAGTTTCCTTCAACAAAATTTTATAAAAAAGGATCGTAGTTTTTATTTTATAATTTTAGTATCTATGTAAAATAAAGAGAAAAGCCATGGCCGAAATGGAAGCAAGATACGTCATTTCCTAAGGAGACAAAACAAAATGGAGAAACACAAAGAATGACTGAATTATATGAAACCTAAACTATTTCTGCTTACAACTAAACAAAAAATTTCAGAAATCACTAAAAGACCAACAAAATGGTAAACGGAATCAAAATTGAATCCACATTGTAACAATTCTCAAACAAAACCAAAAAAAATAAAATCCATGTTATCACGATTCGAATTCAGATCCAAATTGAAATCCATAATGAGAGAAGTGATCAAGATAATTCACCTCCGTTTACCTACCAATCTAGCCTAGAGGAGTGAATGCCACCGAGTTGAGGAACGAGGCGACTAAAAGTCAGGTCCGGTCCGAGTTAGGAGCTTTTCCCTCGCTTTTGAGACACCACAGACGACGGTTTGGGATGTCGCCGGAGTCTCCGTGCTTATGTGGATGCGATCCTCGTCGGAAGGGAAAAGCATGGATACCTGGAGAGTGGAGAGTATATGAATGTATTTATATATATGTACGTATTCTGTATCTATAGGTAACAGAAACGGGATCGTCAGATTGACTTCGGGTCGGCGGTTTTGAAACTCAGGCTCATATATATCGACTGATCCTTTTTAATTTTTTTTTTTTTTTTTTTTTTGAATACGATCCTTTTTAATTTAGTTATATTTTTTGTCTTCTTTTTTCCAATATTTTTTTTTGAAAGCATTTTTCCAAGATTATTATTGGATAATTGATCGAATTTGGTCTCCTGCTTCATAATAATATGAATCCTAAAATTTTGCATTAGTGATCAACATGATATGGACTATATTTGATATAATTATGCATATCATACATTATATACACGAACATCTATCATATTATTATAATAAAAATTAAATACCTAACCCCATTTTTTTTTTTGTGGGGAAGGGGTGACCGTACACCCGGGTTAAATAGGTTATCGAACTACACACAAAATTACAATACGACCATAAACTCAAAAAAAAAAAAAAAAACTACAATTCAGTCTCTGAACAATGCAAAATCATACAATTTAACAAAAAATGACTTGTTTACCTGTTGATGGCTGACGTGACAGTAATCGGATCAAAAAAATAATTTATTTTTAAATTTTATTTTAATAATTAAAAAAAAAAAAACCTTCATCAGCTCGAAGACAAAGAGACCTTGTAATTTCGTGTGTAGTTCGATGACCTATTTGACCCACGTCAGTCATCAACAGGTAAACAGGTCATTTTTTTGTTCAATTGCAAGATTTTGTGTTGTTCAAGGACCCAATTGTAATTTTTTTAGTTCGATGATCCAATTACAAATTCGTGTGTAGTTCAATTGTTTATTTGACCCTTATTCCTTGAATTTATATTGCTACACAAGCTAAGAAATAAATTTGGTCAAAATTTAATTTAAGAAAATTAAAGATATTATACTTTGTTTTCCTGGAACATTTGCCCTATAATTAATGTTTATATAACTATGGAGTTAGGTGGGGTTTAACCTTTGACATTATAATCTAAATTTAAAAAGTTCATGTTGTATTTGTCCCAAAATGAGTAGTGGAATGGGTGGCCATGATTATTGTACAAGAAGGTCATGAGTTCAATTTTTGTAAACATCGTATCAGTCAAATCCCTTACATATGATCTTAATGTGGGAGGCCTCGAAACCAAGCATATTATTTCATAAAGCAGAAATGACTATAATTTTTCCTAATTTAATTAGATTTATCTTCTCTGTTGTCATTGTAATTACAAAAATGAAAATGTGATATTCATTTGACAAGAAAAATTGCAACATGTGAGGCATCTAACCATGTTACTCCAAATCTGACAACTTTAAGCATGTGAGA
The DNA here is from genome assembly GCA_003576665.1 of Ipomoea trifida. Lineage (NCBI taxonomy): Eukaryota > Viridiplantae > Streptophyta > Magnoliopsida > Solanales > Convolvulaceae > Ipomoea > Ipomoea trifida. Next base: position 2,719,768 of record CP025648.1, read on the forward strand.
GATGTGACAAATGCATTGGGCTAAGGATAAAAAAAAACCTAATACAAATATAAAATTTGTACCACATGTTATTTCATATTTAATAATAAAGTTACATTAAAGTCCAGCTATGACGCTATGTACAATATCGTGAAATATTATAATGTAACAACTAACAATAAAGTATGTGTTGACATTTGAAGTATAATTTATGTCTCCTTTGAATGTGTAGCAAGTCAATGGTTCCTTGAGATCTGGTTAGTGTGCATAACTCTCTTCAACTTATAGTCTAGTGGGGATGTATTGCTTTGCTACACGGTGCCCGCGGACCATTGCCTTGTATACCTTTTCTTTACTACTAAGTTTAAACTACTCTACCCGCTAACGTTGATTAATCGACCACTTGAACTACTCTGATGGGGCACCTTTTTTTCTTCTTTTTTTTTTTTTGTTATGTGTAAATGCATTTGTCCAACACGATTAAAAACTTAGTATGGTATATATTTTCAACTTTTTTTGATGCATTATGTTTCTCAATTTAGCCATACTAATCCTAATAAGCTCCCAAAATTCATGTTCAAGAACCGTTGAAAGGGGTATATCGCGAGTTGCCCCCCAGATTCTCATCCCTTTCATGTACACTTTGTACACAATTTTCAATCTTTTTTTAATCAATCCAAGTTTCTGACTTCGCCATACCACCCATTGAAAGCAAGACTAAACGTTAATTAGTCTACCACTTGAACTACTCCAATGTGACACTTTTTTTTGTTGTTGTGTAAATGCATTTGTGCAACACGATTAAAAACTTAGTATAGTATTTGCCTTTATTCAATTCTTTTATAGGAAGAGAAACGAATGAAATTGCAAAGATCTAAATCATTTAGAGCTAGCAAGATTTAAAAAGAACAAAAAGAAATTAGGTCATTTAAATGGATGTGGTTGATGCCAACTACTATGTAGGGCAATGGTACTTCTGTTACTTTACATTGATTCTTTGAACAGAAAAAGATTAAGTATAGGAACAGATAATTAATGGTCTAAAATTGCTGCAATTTCTTAGTTTTCTACCTAGCTAATAAGTAACAACTAAACCTCCACTGTAAAATTGATTGCAAACATGGTGGAGTTCTCCAACTTAGCCAATCGCCCAATACTGGAACGCCAACCGATAATACTATACGTAACGGAAGCCCCCTCCTTGATGTGTGTCTCATGCATGATGGCGCTACTCGAGATCTTAACCCCATCCTCGATGACGCAGCCGGGGCCGATAGCGACATCCGGTCCGATCACGCATCCCTCTCCGATCTCCGCCGTCTCATCCACCACCACATCTCCCACGATGTGAGCGCCGGAACCCAGTTTCTGCGGGGATCTCTTCCTTAAATTGCGCAAGTGGTTTACCAACCCATTGAGGTAATACTTTTGCTGGTCTATCATCAACCATGTATCCAACCAAAATAGCCCTTTCAGCCACAGCCCGTACACTTTCCCGTCGGCTACCATTTTGGGGAACACTTGTTTCTCAAGCGACGTCCGGTTCGGCTCGATTCCGGGGAGAATTGAAGGGTTGAGCAGGTAAACCCCGGCGCTTATTCTCTTGAAGTACCCATCTATTGGGCCTGGCTTCTCTACGAAACTCCTTACTTTCCCAGTGGAGTTGTCCATGTCAATAGCAGCATAGGGTAAATGTTCGTCATTCGGCTCAAAATTGTTCTGTATCAATCAATGAAATTTTATTTTATTTGTTTTTAAATATGATGTCTTTCCCATCTCATTATTTGAAGAAAAGTAATATAGTAACTCTCATTCTCATACTTAAAATTTTGATGTAGACACATTCACAGACCCACATACAGAAAATAGCTTATCAGTGCTCGTCACCCACATCAGGAAGTAAGATATGAGAATACATGTATTAAAACTCTTATTTGAATTGAATTTAAATAGTTTTATCCAAACGGAAGGGATCGGATATCAGTCCTAAAAAGAGGCAAATTTTTCTTGAATCAATGAATAAAATGTATATTTTTAATATATTAAAGGAATATTATTTATTTGTTGAATATATGATTATTTAATAGCATACAATATACTACGTAATATATTTTCAGTTCTTTAGTATATTAAAAATGTATTTTTTTAAATGTACCTTTTTTTTTATGATCCACACAAGTGGATTCATGGATGGAATAATAATTGCTAAAAACATCATCCAAAAATTGTGAATATCTGACATAAAACTGGAACCTTGTGGTCTGGTCACACGAAATGACTCTGCTATAACGAAAGTCATGGGTTCGAGCCTTAGTAGGAGTGTCATTGACTCTTTATGCCTCAGTGACATTGACTCCATTGTATCAGAGTTAGTAGCACTCAAAAAAAAAAATCACTTTAACCAAGCCTACGACGTCCACCCTTACTAATAAATTATGGCCATCAAAATAATAAAATATAAATCCAAAAGGGATATGTAGTTGGAGTTTTATTACCTTGGTTACCAGTATAGAAGCCTCTCCGGCATGGGATTTGTGAAATGTGATCAACTGTTTGAAAGGATATTCTTCACAGAAAACATCACCATTTAGCACAAAAAAAGGCTCCTCAGAACCATCATCTATCAGCTTGTCTCTAGCCAAAGCAAGGGGGCCAGCAGTCCCAAGTGGCTCACTCTCTATTGAGAATGTAATCTTGATTCTGAACCTTGTTTCATGTTCTTTCATGAAGTTCTGCATTGCCTGCATATAAATATGCTTTTAGTATTATTAGTTTGTTCCCCATTGTATAGCCTATATGTTGTTGATTTATTAGATGAAACCATCTCTGACCTGTGCCTGGTAGTTCACAGCCAGGATCACTTCAGTCACTCCAACAGCCTCAAGAGCCTCAATCTGACAGGAAAAAAGAGTGACTTAGTTAACCAGAATGCATTATGTTAGAATCAAACGCTTAGCACTAGTCAAAAGTTAACTCATAGCAAAGGCACAGAGTGCTAGACTTGACCCTTCACCAGCTTCCGCCCAACAATCCCCTAGCCGCCAATTGCTGGACTTCGTCATTTAAGCGCTTACCACAGAAGCTAAAGCTCGTAGCGAAGGCGCAACTTTAATTCCTTATACCGTCACATTTTCAAGTGGTGTTGGACTTGACCCTTCACCGGCCTCCGCCCAACACATTATATTTGGAAACAAGAAAAACAAAACAACTTGGATGGGTTCGTTCACAAATTAGAAAGCTTTTAAGGGTGACTGAAGAATGAAGATAATGCGAAACAGCATAAGCACAAAAGTACCTGATAAAAAATAATAGGTTTACTTGCAAATTCAATGAGTGGTTTTGGGATGGTGAAAGTGAGTGATGGTTGCATCCGAGCGCTATAACCTCCAAGAATGAGTGCCTTCATACTCAGATTTATGCTTCTATTGATTAAAAAGAAAAACCAGTCAGAATTTCAGTAGCATATAATAAGATTTATAGAATGAAAAAAACACGAACAAATTGCATTTCAAACTGGGCTCTCTTCATTCTATATTTATTTATACTAACAAAAACAAAGCAATTAAGCTGCACGATCAAGGAACCCTGCATTGGCATATACAGCTAGCTCTAATTTCTATCAGCAAGTATATCGATAATCCATTGACACAAATGCAGAGTAGCATGAAGTATTGGGTGAAACAGAAAGAGCCACAAAGTACAGAGAAGAAACAGCCTATGAGCCAAATGCATACATTATCTCAACTGTATAATGAGAAATTTATATATATCTCATGATAGATGCAGTAATAGAAACAACAAAATCAAGCGTTCTCAATATAACTATCAAGACAACATACAGACTACCTAGGGCACAATTGTTTACAGCAACCCTGATTCCAGAGGAAGAAACAAAAGATTTACAGGGCCCCAAAGTTAAACATCAGATCGAACAAATTCATTCATCAGGGTGGTTGTTTGTAGTATTCAATTTTGGTAATCTAAGTAAAATCACCCAAAAAAAACAAACCGGAACGCTCATGTTTGTGACGATTAGAATTTAGATAGAAACTAATTTCCATAGATGAGAGAAATGAGAAGATGAATTCACCTACAGCCGTACAGGTCTAGCCGAGTCTGGAGCTTTTCCTTCGCTCGCAAGAAATTTCACACGACGGCTTCGGCTGTTGTCAGAGACTCTGTGCTTGTCCAATTTTGGGAGAAGTAGATTTTTTACACTATTAGGGTCGTTTGGTTCACGGAATCTTGGATTACCCCAGGTAATAGGATTACCTCCAGGAAGGTAATGTGAGAGTTTGGGAATGTAAGATTACCTGATGTGTTTGGTTTGGATTGTGGAATATAATATTACTTTGTTTGGTTAAGGGTTATATTTTAGGTTATATGGGACAATTTACTATAATGTCCTTATATATATATATATATATTTATTTATTTATTTATTTATTTATTTGTGTGCCTTTATTGTGTGTATTTTTATTTATTTATATGTATGAATGTATTGATGCTTAATATTAAAAAAATAAATATATAAATATACACACATGTATATTTGATTATATAAACATATATTTATTTTATATATGTTATTATTATTATTATTATTATTATTATTATTATTATTATTATTATATATAAGAATTAGTTAACAGGGGCAAAGTTGGAATAATCCAAGGTAATCTTAGATTACCTAAAAAACGGGGGTAATCACATTACCTTGAAACATTACCGCCACATCAGCTTTGAGGTAATATAACATTACCAAGTAATCTCATAACTTGAAACAAACAAGGTAATATAACATTACCAGACTCAGATTACCTAGGTAATCTCAGATTACCCGAACCAAACGGCCCCTTAATGTTATGAGTTAACTACTCCGTATTATTTTGAGAAACGGAGCGAATTTGTTATAATATTTTTAAAATATTTAGATCGATATATAATTATATAAATTAGCATTGTTTTCTGCGATGCACAAATACGTATTATAACTATTGTTGTAGTAATATAGTATAAATCATACGTATTATAACTACTAGTTATCACACGCACGTTGCACGATTAAACCAATGCCCAATGCGTATTTTTAAATTAGTGTTCCTTAATTGGTAGAGAAGAAAAATGCTAAATTAATAAAAATCAAAGAAATAGTCTCGATGCTTATATATTTTAATAAAACATAATAAAATTGTAAATAGCTAAATTGCAACTAAAATAAGTAGAAACAAATAAACCAGGGAACAAATGGCATGTTATCATTGTCACTTGTTTGGACACTGATCCGACCATTTAAAATCCATGTGTAATTGTATTTGTGATCAAGTACTTTATAGTTGTCCGAACAGGTTTGATAATGACATTTGAGATGATGTACCATTTGTTAGTTTGTAATGATATCATACATTCCAATGTCATTATCAAACACTATTGATTTAACCCGAGTTCCTTGCATTTAGATATAGGATTTACAATGACATTGGTGGTGAATGAGAGCATCTTCATAATGATGATGATGATAATAATAATAATAATAATAATAATAATAATAATAATAATAATAATAATAATATTAATATTAATATTAATAAAAAAGAAGGAAGAAAAATTTTACTATTTACTTAATGTTTCATCCTTAAGTACGATGAGCATATACTTTTTCTCAGGTGTTTCAATAGCGTTTTTTGATTCGTTTTTCTTAATGACATGAATTGTACAACTCCAGCCCATAGTTTGTGTGTCAATATCAATTAACTTTACTGCATTTGTCATTACTAATATCCTTGTGTCATGGAAAATATGTTCATAAAGGATGTTATTAAATAATATAATGGGAACCAATCTCATTTTAAAGAGAGTAGAGATTGATCCAACATGTCCAATGTGTGGAATTTGTCATGAGAGCATCATGCATTCTTTAATTTTGTGTGATTTTTCAAGACTTGTTTGGCATGAAAGTTCTTTGCATATATCTAGTGTGAATGGTAATGAGTTTGTTGACTGGTTTGAGAATGCCATTACCATGCTCACCAATGAGGACATGTTTGTTGCCTTAGCAGTGTTATATCACATTTGGAGAGCCCGAAACCATGCTGTGTGGGATGGTTACCTTCCGACGCCGGCTCGGGTATGGCGACAAGCAAGTGCCGCTGCTGCTGCCTGGACGCTCGTCCACGGTTCACGGGCTCCGCACCAGCCTCAGACGCCCTCGCTGCCGACGCTGCTGCCACCTGGAGAGGGAAGGCCACGCTGCTTCTTCGACGCCGGCTTCCGGAGCCATTCCAGAACGGCTACAGTTGGAGCTGTGCTGATGGCGGCCACCGGCGATTTCATAGCATCATTCAACGCCCAGCTTCCTGCTTGCTTTTCGCCCCTCATGGCGGAATCGCTGGCGTGTAAGGAAGTCTTGTCTTGGCTCAAGGACCGTGGCTTATCTGCTGTGTGCATTTTTACGGATTGTTCCACGCTCAAAGACTTACTCGTTTCGTCTACCACGGGGCTCTTTTCATATGTTGGTTTTTCAGTTGAAGCTGCAAGAGTTCTTATGTCATCTTTTAATTATTGTTCAGTTTCTTTAATTCCTAGATCACAGAATAGGGGTGCTCATGCACTAGCCGCTGCGGCTTTCTCGCAGGGGGCTCCTATGTACTGGGACTCTGTCCCTCCAAACTATATTTCTCATTTGATTTAATCTACCAATCGTTTTTGGTTTTCAAAAAAAAAATAATATAATGGGAACCACAACATAAATTCAAAAACTATAGATTAAGGAGTTAGGAGTAACTAAAATGTGTAGATTATAGAGGAATATAATGAAAACCACAACATTACATACAAGGATACAAGTATAGATGAACAGATTATACAATAGATATATTCACATAACGATATTGAAGTTATATTAATTAATGAGTATACCGTCATTGATTTTTTTTAAAAAATGTAATTATTATGAGTACAAATACAAATAATAGAATTAGCATATATGATAATATTTTGACATCATACCTATAGAATGTCAAGTGGATGGTGTGTTACAGAATATGTTAGGTTTAGTTTTGGGTGAATACCAGTGAGAAGGAGAGGGGTTTATATACTGTTGTTTTGGGTAGAATAATGGTTTAGTTAGGAATATATATAAAATTGTATTATAGAATCTTATTAATACTTCAATATTCTAATTTTAAGTTAGGAATCTATACAGAATTGTATTATAGAATATTGCCAATTTGTTAGAAAACTGCAATAAAGAAACAAATTGCCTAAAGAATTTAATGTTAAACTTCAGTTATATTTAACGGAAAAATTTGGTAAAATTATAAAAGATTATAATATATTAGGAATTTAATTGGAGGTTGCACAATAAGAAGAACACAAAGTACAATATGTTATAGCAGACTATTACACCAACATTTTTTTAGTTTCAGTTAAGGGTCTAACATTATTGGCTCTTATTATAAGTGTATAAGTGTATGTACAAGTGTATGTATGTATAGATTCTTGTAATAGTATAGTAAAAATCATTAGACAATTAAATTATACGGAGTAGTTGTTTAGAGCAACAACATTTAATTGAGTGGTTAGTACAATTTAGAAGTTGTTAAATAAAAATATAATATATTTATTTTTGATCAACTTAGTTGTAAATATATTTAAATCTTCCAATATATGAAGTGCCATAAAATTCAGGTGTGTGCGTATGTATGAAGTGCCAGAACTCAAGGGCAACGATAATATAAAATGCATGGAATGTATGTATGTTTCACGACAAGGAGGTAAGCCTAGAAATTTTTGCATATCTATTTTTCATAGTCGTTCTTTTATTCTAATATAATGCCTAGGAATAAAAGATTAGTTTTCTTTCGAAATCTAATTCTTTTATTCTAATTGTTGGTTTTAAATTTAGAGTATCCAATTTACGGTATCTAATCTAATCTAGGCTTTTTGTCATATGAAAACTGAGGCTTTTAAAGAAATATTTTTAATCAAGTTAGTAATAATCAAGTTAGCAGTAGTATTAATAGTGTTAATCTACAAGTTTAGGGTTGATAATAAGAAAAGTTCGATTGAACAGTGTAGGTCATTCATACAAGGGGAAACATAGCATGTCGCAAGAGCGAGGCGAGGTTTGGAACCCTATTGCGAGAGGGACGCCTCGCGAGCCGGGCTTTTAGAGATGAGGCCTTTTGGTAAAGCCAAGTCAATTTCGGGCCACCAAACCCTGCAACTGATGAGAAGGCCCTATGGAGTAAAGGTAAGCGTGTACGTTGTCACACTCCCTGCCTTCCAAAGGTGCCTAGAGGACGGGCCAGACGCAGTAGAGCGACGACCCGGGAGCGGATTCCCCACTGGCAGGGGGACAGGAGGCGGCCATCTCAAGGCACATCACGACCTACAGGCAACACCGGCGAGACCTGCGAAGGCAACCCGATTGGGAGTCAGAGGATCCATAGTACCTGCAACCGGGAGGAGGCATAACTTCTATCCATGCGCTTCATATTCGCCTGGAGTTCACTCCCATAAATATAGCCATCCATGCCCCCTCACGTCAATCCCACGAGCCTCTTATCCATTCTCATTGAATCACAGCCGGGGGAGGGGGGGGGGGGGACAAATCCAACTAGAAAAAACTCACATTGGATTGAACTTAGGGATAATCAGGCTCGAACTGATGACTTCCACCACGAATTACCAGTCTAGGTTACCCATAGCTGACCGGCTCAAACCCAAGGGTTTGAGGATCGAACCACCAACACTCTTACCACCTGGGTTGTCCTTACGAACAACTAATTGCATTGTTAGCAGTAGTGAAAAGACACTTTCTGGCCACAATGTATTATAATAAAAATCATTAAAAATTGCATAATGAAAAGACACGTTAACTTTTTTCAAGATTGTAATCATGTATACATGGCTCAACATTGGCACCTACAGCTGAGAATGTCAACATTATTAAGCCCAAATTTATCAACGAATTAATATTTTCACAGCAGCAAAGATTATATATGATTACATGAAGACACTTTCTGGCCACAATGTACTAATAAAAGTAGGTTACGGTATTCTAATTGTAAACAATTTTAAAAATTTAGGTTCTAAGGTTGTTTTACTATGAACAATTATGCAATGGATGACATGCTCTGGAGGTTTTTTGTGTTTTTGAATGGATGAACAATCATGCCAGAGAAGAATTTCCTGGTCTTCTTATGACTATTAAAATATTTGCTTTTCTAAGGTGTTTTCTTCTTTTCTTATGAATCTCTATTTTACAGGTTAGTGCGTTACTACAATAGCTCTTACCTAAATTATCTTGCTTCCTAAGATTGCCTCAGGTTGAATGAAATCAGTTGCCACAATTAATGTATGGTGTAACCAATTCTTGAATCTTTTTTTATTGAATTGGATCTTCTTTTTTTTTTTAGCAGTAACCAATGTAGTTTGTAGACTTCTACAGGTTGTTTTTTTTTTTTTTTTTACTTTCTATTCTCTTCTAATTAAGCTCACATGTGACCTCAAAATTAGAACATCAACATATTTCTGTAAAGTTGTTATTATGAATTAATGGTACTAGGCTGTAATTTTACACATGGTGCTACAGCCAAATCCTACAGCCCAACATTTAGATTCAGACAAATTCAAATATAGAAATAGTTTTTTGTCAGCAAAATATAATGTTCAGATTTTTTAAAACATGTATAATTATTTATTGGCTCTATGTAACTATAGGATCGCAAATTATATTGTGGACCATGATCATAGTTGATACTGCAGTTATGTTGAACGGATACTACAGTTGTGTTGAAAGGAAACTGCAGTTGCACGGAGCAGAGGCCATTCATCCGATCAACACAACTGTAATATCCGTTCAACACAACACAACTGCAGTATCCGTTCAACACAACTACAGTTCCAGATGGATGACACGGCCTCTGTTCCGCCCAATTACAGTTCCCTTTCAATACAATTGCAGTATCCTTTCAACACAACTGCAGTATCCGTTCAACACAACTGCAGTATCAGTTCAACACAACTGCAGTATCAACAATGACCCATGGTCCACAATGCATTGTGAACCATGGTCCACAGTATAACGACTGGTATAGGATGACATTTTCTTGCTAGGGTTTATATCTTATCAAACATGTATAATTATTAAAAACAATATATATTCAATTGGCTCATGTAACTATAGGAAGACATTTTTTGGCTCAGAATATAGTGTTTATATGTAGGCAAACATGTATAATTTAAAACATAGTCAATATATATTCAAACATATTACTACTACTTGATCTTAAGAACGAATTAAGATCACATAGTACTGACCTAAAGATAGTCCAAAAAATAATATTTGTCAATGCATCTGAATTCCTAAATTTAGTGTAGCAGATTATATGACATAGTACTAGCCTAAAGATATTCCAAAAAAAAAAAGAGAAAAAATCTATTTTTTCCTCCCAGTTCCCTTTAAAACCACAAAGAAAATCCGCACAAAGTTAAACTGGGCAACGCCACAGGACAGGATGCATACAGTTCAAAGTCTAATAATTTAAAGGAGATAGATAAGTTGCAGCTTACAAATTAAAGTAAGCATAAAAACTTCCTATATCATATCATAGGATGAGATGAATGGAAAAACAAAATTTGTGAGTAAGGTGTCATACAGTCTTCCCAGCACCAACAAGTGATTCTGACTCCCCTGCCAAGGGAGTTGAAGGAGAATTTGCAGATAGAATCTGAAGATCATGATTTTGTGGAGGTTGCATTTGCTGCAAAGATGAAGCAGCTTTCCGGGTCCTGTTGAAATTAAGAATATAAATTATCTGCTTCTCAATATAGCCCATTTTGTCCTTGTGTTGCGGTTGAATCTCATTTTTGTTAAGCCTCAACATGTGAAGAAGGCGTTCCACCATACCCTTAAACACCTTCAGCTTTTCAATTAGTTCATTTTTGGGTTGTTGAGGAGCAGAATCATGCTGACCCAACTTGCCAACGATCTTCTGGAACAATTCATTTAGATCCATATAATATGTCTCTTTCATGGCCTTCATCTTTTGGTAAGCCTCTTCCTGCCAATCACCCACATTTGCGTTTCCACTTGAATCTGAACATGTAATATTTTGAGATTGATTACCTTGGGGTTGGGGTTGGGGTTGCATTTGGGGATTTTGACTACTATTGCCAACATTAGCCTTAGCTATGGAATTTTGTGATTTTGTCTCCATAGATAACATCTTCCCCAAATAATCTGACTCATTTTGTCTCTTTAAAGTCTCCATTATCCTCTGCCTGGACTCCGGTTGCAATTGAGTCCGCCAATCGCCCGTCTCCGTAGCTCCGGGAACCGGTGCCGCCGCAGCAATGGCGGCGGGGTCAACACCCTGAGGCTGGGCCAGAGGTTGCGCCGCCCTCCAATTATTCCCGTCCATGCTATATCAACTTCCTTCTACAGCTTCAATTACGGCCGAATCGATAAACGAAAGCGAAAATTCCCAGAAGACTGACTCCAGTCTCCAGAATTGGAGAAAGATTTTTAGAGAGAGAACTGGAAATTCAACAGAGATGAGAAGATTCTATGTGGGCACCCACATTAAATACGTTTACTTAGGGCAACGTAAGAATATTATAGAGCATTTGGTAGTCCGGGGAAAGGTCAAAAAAAAAAAAAAAAAAAAAAAATCATTACCCCGCCGCCGGACAAGGAAATTCAAATTGGATTCCAAAATGTTAACAATAAAATAAATCGGCAAAATAAGCAATAGCGGCTCACCATCTGCCGTTGTAGGTTTTTATTATTTTTTAATTAAAAAGCTACAAAGGCTCACCATGAGCCGTTGTAACTTTATAGTATTATTTATTATTATTTAATCGTTTTCCCTCTCTATTAAATATTATTACGTTATATAATTACAAATTCTTTTAACTAATCATTTTAATAATCATCGGTGATTAGCAATAATGAGATAACAATTATAACAATCAATAGATAATAATTCGTAAAGATATAACAATAACAAATAGGCAAAAACTTGTGTGAGACCATCTCACCATGAGACGGGTCGAATCGGGTCGGGTCAAGATACAAATATAACACTTATATGCACAAATGACATACGTATATGCTCAAATGTAATACTAATCAGGAATAAAATTTTTGTTACTTATTAGGGTAAATGTAATACTTTTAAGGGAAAATACAATACTTTTACATTTCGATTTAAAAGTATTACATTTTTCCTCAAAAGTTTTATATTTGCCTTTATAAGTGAGAGACACTTGTCAACATTACTTATTATGAAAAATGTATTACTTTTTCTCTTATAAGTAACAAAAATTGTATTTTTGATTAGTGATATATTTGAGCATATAAGTGTGAGATTTGCGCATATAAGTATGACATTTGCATGGTGCTCTGACCCGACCCGACCCGACCCGTCTCACGAATAAGAATCCGTGAGACGGTCTACACAAGTGTGACCCTAACAAATATTATTGTCCATTTACTTGCTTGCCTCCTCTTGCGGAAAATAAAACGGAAAAAAAATAATAATAGACAAAAGCTATAGCTTTTGATTTTAAAAAAATAAAAATAAATAATGACAAAAGCTATAGCGGCTCACCAAGAGCCGCTATAGCTTCTTTTGTCCGGTTTTTTTTTTTCACAACATTTTGGAATCCATTTTAAAATTCAGTGTCCGGTGAAGAAAGCACCCAAAAAAAAAATCAAAATGTTAAAGCAAGAAAGAATAGACCAAATAACATTTATGTTACAACTTACCATCTAAAAGACTAAAACTATACCAACTTTACTATAACTACTTTTAAAATTTCTTTAATTTTATTTAACTAAGCATTTGAAAAAAAAAATTAAAATACTCTGCTATATGCTCATTTAATATTTGTTGATATGCCTTTTATTATTTAATTAAACATTTCTAATCAATAGTAGCATTTCTTATTCTAACATCAATGAATTGATAAATAATAATAATAATTATAATAAATAATGAAATACACAAAAATACAAAATATTCATACTTTATAATATTGTTTCCAAATTTTTAATTAGATAAAATAAAAGACATATTAATAAAAAAAAATATAGGGGCAGACATTTCAATTTGATTTCTTTAATGTAGAATTGTAGTACAAATATAAATTCTATTACCATATTTTACAATATTACGTTGAAGGAAAAGTATATGTACTGTATTAATGCGATTAATAATTTTAATATAGAATTGTATTACGAATAGAAAAGTATATATTGTATTAAAATTTATATTACCATATTTAAATGTACAATTGTAATACGAATAGGAATTGTATTACCATATTTTACAAGCAAACCTTAATAATATAGAATTTTTTTAGGCGGAAATTTAAAATAGAGAATTTTGTTTTTATTAATAGTATAGATTTCATTTTTTTACTATGACATTTTCACAATTAATTATACTTTTTTAATTGTGTTGTCGATTTTTCTTTTACGTTATAAATCCCTTGCATATATGTTTTTTTAGTACCTTGCATATATGTTTAATAATACTTGAATGATGAAATTAAATAGTGTTTGCTCTCTTAAATAATAAAAGTTATGAATGTAATATGAGAAAATTAAATAAAAATTTTAAATGGAGTAGTGTCAAAATAATCTAAATTTTATTGTATTAGAAATATTAATATTAGTATTATAATTTCTGCAATAAAAGTTAATATAAATTTTTTTTCAATTAGGTCACCCTTGTATGAGATCGTCTCACGGATCTCCATTCGTGAGACGAGTCGAGTCACATAATTTGAGTTGTATTTAGTTTATGGGTTAATTCTGTTTGGACTATTTTTTAACAATTAGATATGGGCTTTTGTAGCCCTATTTTATTAATTCATTTTATTCAAATTTGTATTTTTTGCATTTTCTGTGCTCTTCACGTAGAAACTGTCTGAACAGCAAAGTTTCCCTCCATTTTTCATCTAATTTTTAAATTTTATCTTTACAAAGGTGCATTTTCTTCACAATCTCAAGTGAGTTTTTGTTTTTGATAGTTTTAATGTGTAAAATGTGCTAGGGTTTCGCTATTACACTCTGATTCTTCTGTTTTTCGCGGCGGTTGCCATTATAACAAGGAGTTTTTCATTTATAGTAAGTCGAATTTTGTTAGCCAGAGATATTTCGCTGCCGACACCTATATATATATTACTCTCCGCTTCTTCGGTTTAATTTCTGACAGTTCGCCATAGATAACTGCCTATTACTCTCTACTTCTTCCATTTAATTTCTTTGATGTTCGCCATAGGGAGTTTTGTGTTGGCAGGAACTCTGCCGAATACTCTTTGTTAATAGTCGCGGTTGTACACAGGTATATCTACTTGTAGAATTGAGTAGTATTACATTTATGAGATAAAGTATTATGTTTTGTTATATAGTGTTGATTATATATTTGTGTTATGAAGTAGTATAGTTGTGCTATTAAGTATTGTGTTTGATGGTTAAAGTGTTGATTATTCATTTGTGATATGAAATAGTATATTTGTGATATTAAGTATTGTGTTTAGTATTCATTTTTGTTATGAAGTAACAGATTTAAGCTTTGAAGTATTAGATTTAACGCTTTATGTATTGCTTATTCATTTGTGCAATTAAAATGTGTATATTTGCTCTATAAAGTATTGTGTTTAATGGTTAAAGTCATGATTATTCATTTGTGATATGAAGTGGTATATTTGCACTATAAAGTATTAGATTTAATTCTTGGTGGGGGAGCATTAATTCTTTTGGTTGAAAAAGATTAGGAAAGTTTAATTTAGAACATATATTACATCCTAAAAAAATGAATATTAAAAAAAAAAAGAAAAAAGAAAAAAAGAAGGATGTGGTTGATGACTTGATTTTTTGTCATAATGGTATAAAATTGCTGCAATTTCTTAGTTTTCTACCTAACTAATAAGGAATAACTAAACCTCCACTGTAAAATTGATTGCAAACATGGTGGAATTCTCTACCTTAGCCAATCGTCCAATACTGGAACCCCAACCGATAATACTATACGTAACGGAAGCCCCTTCTTTGATGCGTGTCCCATGCATGATGGCGCTACTCGAGATCTTAACCCCATCCTCGATGACGCAGCCGGGGCCGATAGCGACATCCGGTCCGATCACGCATCCCTCTCCGATCTCCGCCGTCTCATCCACCACCACATCTCCCACGATGTGAGCGCCGGAAGCCAGTTTCTGCGGCCATCTCTTCCTTAAATTGCGCAAGTGGTTTACCAGCCCATTCATGTAATAGTTTTGCTGGTCTATCATCAACCATGTATCCAACCAAAATAGCCCTTTCAGCCACAACCCGTACACTTTCCCGTCGGCTACCATTGTGGGGAACACTTGTTTCTCTAGCGACGTCCGTTTCGGCTCGATTCCGTCGAGGATTGAAGGGTTGAGCAGGTAAATCCCGGCGCTTATTGTCTTGAAGATCCCGTTTATTTCCGCTGGCTTCTCTACAAAACTCCTTACTTTCCCAGTGGATTTGTCCATGTCAATAGTAGCATAGGGTAAATGTTCGTCGTTCGTCCTCGTCTCAAAATTGTTCTGTATCAATCAATGAATTTTATTTTATTTGTTTTTAAATATGATTATTAAATTCATTTCATGAGTAAGCTAAGGTGGGATGTCTTTCTGATCTCATTAAAAAAAAAAAAAAAAAAAAAAAAAAAAAAAAAAAAAAAAAAAAACTATCAATTCTCACCACATTGAGAAAGTAAAATCTGAGAGTACATTATTAAATCTCATATTTGAATTGAATTTAAAATAGTTTTATCCAAACGGAAGGGATCAGATATTAGGCCTAAAAAGAGGCAATTTTTTCTATTTTTCTTGGACCAATGAATAAAATGTATATTTTTAATATATTAAAGATACATTATTTATTTGTTGAATATAAATTATTTAATAGTATATAATATAATATATATTCAGTACACACATAGTGTATCTTTAGTATATTAAAATGTACATTTTTTTATGATCCACAACTCCACACAAGTGGATTCATGGATGGAATAATAATTGCTAAAAACATCATCCAAAAATTGTGAATATCTGACATAACATTTAGGTATCACTTGAACCTTGTGGTTTAGTGACACGAAATGGGTTGAACCTTAATAGGAGTTGTTTTGACTCTTTGTGCTTCACTAAGAATGACTCCATTGTAACAGAGTTATTAACACTCGAAAAAAAAATCACTTTAACATCAAAATAATAAAATATAAATCCAAAAGGGATATGTAGTTGGAGATTTATTACCTTGGTTACCAATATAGAAGCCTCTCCGGCATGGGATTTGTGAAATGTGATCAACTGTTTGAAAGGATATTCTTCACAGAAAACATCACCATTTAGCACAAAAAAAGGCTCCTCAGAACCATCATCTATCAGCTTGTCCCTAGCCAAAGCAAGGGGGCCAGCAGTCCCAAGTGGCTCAGTCTCTATTGAGAATGTAATCTTGATTCTGAACCTTGTTTCATGTTCTTTCATGAAGTTCTGCATTGCCTGCATATAAATATGCTTTTAGTATTATTAGTTTGTTCCCCATTTTATAGCCTATATGTTGTTGATTTATTAGATGAAGCCATCTCTGACCTGTGCCTGGTAGTTCACAGCCAGGATCACTTCAGTCACTCCAACTGCCTCAAGAGCCTCAATCTGACAAGGAAAAAAGAGTGGCTTAGTTGACCAGAATGCATTATGTTAGGATCAAACACTTAGCAATGCCAAAAGCTATAACTCATAGTAAAGGCGCAGGGTGCTGGACTTGAACCTTCACCAGCCTCCGCCCAGCAATCCCCTCGCCATCAATTGACCCTTCACCGGCACCCTTCCAACAATCCCCTAGCCACCTAGCCACCAATTGATGGACTTCGTCATTTAAGCGCTTACCACAAAAGTTATAGCTCGTAGCGAAGATGTAACTTTATTTTCTTATACCACCACATTTTCGAGGGGTGTTAGACTTGACCCTTCACCGGTCTCCGGCCAACAATCCTCTAACCACTAATTGCTGAACTTCCCCCTTTATCAGCCTTCGCACAACACATTATATTTGGAAACAAGAAAAACAAAACAACTCGGATGGGTTGGTTCAGAAATTAGAAAGCTTTTAAGGGTGAGTGAAGAATGAAGATGGATAATGTGAAACAGCATATATAAGCACGAAAGTACCTGATAAAAAATAATAGGTTTACTTGCAAATTCAATGAGTGGTTTTGGGATGGTGAAAGTGAGTGATGGTTGCATCCGAGCGCTATATCCTCCAAGAATGAGTGCCTTCATACTCAGATTTATGCTTCTATTTATTTATTTAAAAAGAAAAACCAGTCAAAATTTCAGTAGCATATAATAAGATTTATAGAATGAAAACAACACGTACAAATTGCAATTCAAACTGGGCTCTCTTCATTCTATATTTATTTATACAAACAATAACAAAGCAATTAAGCTCCACAATCAAGGAACCCTAGCTGCATTGACATATACAGCTAGCTCTAATTTGTATCAGCAAGTATATCGATCATCCATTGACACAAATGCAGAGTAGCATGAAGTTTTGGGTGAAACAGAGAGTCACAAAGTACAGAGAAGGAACAGCCAATAAGCCAAATGCATACATTATCTCAACTGTATGAGAAATGTATATATCTCATGGTAGAAACAACAAAATCAAGCGTTCTCAATATAACTATCAAGACAACATAGGGCACAATTGTTTACAGCAACCCTGATTCCAGAAGAAGAAACAAAAGATTTTCAGGGCCTCAAAGTTAAACATCAGATCGAACAAATTCATTCATCAGAAAAATCACGGCCGTAACGAAAGCAAGACGCATCGTTTCCTAAGGAAACAAAATCAAAAGGAGAAACAGAAATTGAATTGATGATGATCCTACGAAAAAAAAAAAAACCGAAATGGTCCATGCTTGTGACGATTAGAATTTAGATAGAAACAAATTTCCATAGATGAGAGAAATGAGAAGATGAATTCACCTCCGGTTACGTACAGCCGTACAGGTCTAGCCGAGTCTGGAGCTTTTCCTTCGCTCGCAAGTCGCAAGAAATTCCACACGAGACTCTGTGCTTGTCCACTTTTCAGAATAAGTAGATTTTTTTACAGTATTATGGAGTAATTTTTGGGTAATAAACTAATAATTCTGTCAGATCGTCTCAGGGTTTTTGGTCTCATTTTGGACACTTGTCACAAAGTGAGACTCACGATATCATACAAGTTTTTGTCTTTCAATTGGTTATTTTTCTGTCTATTATGATCATAATTAATTATATTTTTAAATTGTGTTGTCAAATTTTATTTTCTCTTGTTACGTTATAAATTCCATGCATATATGTTTAATAATACTTGAATGATGAAATTAAATAGTGTTTGCAATACTAAAACATAAACAAAGTATTTTATTTCATCTTGACTCAACCCGTCTCACAAATAAAGATTCGTAAGTCAGTTTCATACAAATGTGACCCCTTAATTAATTAATAATGGAATGATAAAAACTAAACCGGAGATCAATTATAACAACAACAAAAAATTATGAATGTAATATGAGAAAATTAAAAAATAAATAGAATTAAATGGAGTAGTGTCAAAATAATCTAAGTCTTATTATATTAGAAATATTGATATTAGTATTAAAATTTCTGCAATAAAAGTTAATATAAATTCTTTCTATTAGGGTTTCAATTGTACCGAGTGGTGAGTAATATATATGTGATTATCTTAATCCTAATATTGATAGTACTATTTTTTTTTTAGTACTATTAACTCTGTTATAATTTAGTATCTATTCATAATTACTTTATCAACATACTAGAGCACATAGAGTCAATATCGCCCGCACGCCACTAGACCACAAGGTCTTGGCAATAGTACTAAAATTTCATACAATGAAAATAAGAGTAAAAGACAGTAATAGAACCAAAAATAAAACAATTGACAAAAATATGACATTTTTTAATTTGGACAAAAGTAGGAAAAATTCCTTTCCTAAATGCGTCCCTTATCTGAACGGGTCAAATATGTCGCCGGCTTCTCCGACGAAGAAGAAGCCAGCGATGGCCGCTGGCTTCCCCAACGAAGGAGAAGGCTCCCCCTTTGCTAGAGAAGCCAACGACCACACTGATCGCTGGGGAGGAGCCAGCGACCAGTTTGGTCACTGGATTCTCCAGCGAAGGATCGGAGAAGCCTTCTCCTTCGTTGGAGAAGTTAGTGACCAGCGCTGGATTCTCCTTCGTCGGAGAAGCCAACGACATATTTAGTTGCTGGAGACAAAAAAAAAAAAAAAAAAAAAAAAAAAAAAAAAAAAAAAACACAACACAACACAACATTTTTCGAGATACGCAAGTCTCATTTGCGTTTGTGTTTGACCTGTTCTGATAAAGAACGCATTTGAAAAATGAATTTTTCCTATTTTTGTCTCAAATTTAAAAATATCATATTTTTATCAATTAGTATTTTATTTTTTATTCCATTACTGTCTTTTGCCCTGAAAATAATATATATGATTTTACTTGATATGGGGATTGTAAACTTTTGTTAGTAGTCACTATAGCAAATCAATAAATATGAATTTTTTTTAAAACTTAGCTTTTTTTTTTAGCTTAGGTAATCCTTAAGTCCACAAGACTTGTCCCTAAGTCCTTTGCAGATGTAAATCACTGATCGTGCAATCAATCCACCAGTTAAATCTTAGGTGGTGTTTAGTTGGAGACTTTTGCACCCTACTATTAATTTTGATATCAATTACCATATTTGTTTGTCTACTTTTATTATCCTCCTATAATTCTATTGTAATCATATTCTTTAGTAATTACAAAATTGAGTTAATTCCACTCGAGGTCCATTTTCTTTAGTGACAATTTCAAATTTAATCCCAGACTATCGTTTCTGTCATTTAACAACCCAGACCATTATTTTTTGGACACTTTTAGTCCTTCTCATAATTTTTTCCTATTGTTAGTAAAATAATAGTCTCGGCTGTTAATGTAAATAGAATTCAAATTAAAATATCCCTGAGTATAAACAACCCAGGCAGAAATGCAACACTATCTCTAGAAACCTAAAGACCATTTGCAAATACATTTTCTTATGTGTATAAATTAATGAGAATATATGCAGCACAGCAGGAGCAGGCTGCAAACTGCAAAATCATCTATAATTCCATACAACCAAAGTGTGTTTCTTTGAGGTGCTCCTAAGAACAGATCCTTACTCACTGAACCTTGGCTATGAAATTAATGAATACAAGCTTACATGTAAATCTGCACAAGCTACTGTATTCACATCCACATATAACTAAACCACTAACCTAACAAAATTGTTCCCCATCATTGAGATGGGCATGCATTTAAGCAGGCGATTCAGCTAGTAATAGGGTGTGCCACCATCCACATGACACGTTTTTTGGAGTGCCGCCATTGATTGATACTTGGGCAGGAATATTGCGGTCTATTACATCACCCAAACCAAGCTGCACAGCATGCACAAATTAACTTCAGTTTTAGATCAGATATCTGGAAGCAAATACTAGTTTGCAAACTCGTAGCGATATGGTTCTATGCAATAATAGGAAAATCTAGTAAAGCGTAATCCATAGGGAGGCGATAATAGAGAAAGTTCACTCCAAATCTAAATATATTACCTGGCCGTACTTATTCCAACCCCAGCAAAACACTTTGCCATCCTCTTCAGGAGCATACCAAAGAAAAAGAAAAGTAAGAGAAAGTTGTTAAGACATATTTTTGTATAAATACATGTACGTACAAACGTGTCAAATAGTACAGACAATAAATTCTTTAGTGGAAAATTAGTCAAACTGAAAATTCCTCATTAGACTATGTGAATATAATTTTTAACCACAACTAAAACAAGTGAGTGTGGCACTTTGGTGACCTGTAAGTTCATGGCTATTCGAATATGCTTTGACACTTTTGGATTTTTTTGCTGACCAATGGTTCACAATTTTCATTTCTTTCACTATACTTGGTTTTTCTAACATTACTAAGATGCACTCCATGATAGCACCAACAAAGCACATAATTAGTCTCTTGTCTATCACCTAGAATGGTTTTTACAGCAGCGCAGCTTATCATATAAATGTTATTTTGCACAAAGCAACATTTAGCTAGTACATACCATACCTGTAACTATAGTACTGTGGCGTGCTCCGCATGATACAACTTTTGCATTCACATTTTCCAAATTTGGAGCATCAAGAAGCCGGGGGAGAGTCTGCAGTAGAGATCAAGAAGAGGCAACTTTTAGTTGGACTTAATCCTTGGTGCTTTTGCTGAAATAGAGGGCTTAAAAAATTATACATTGCATATCCATTCCCAATTATATATAATACGTGAGTATAATGGTTGCTAAAAGTTTTGAAAAGTAAATTGCTTTCATTAAATCTGTCTAAATTAGATGACAAGAACATAAGTTCAGCATATACCTCAGCTTGGTCGCCTCCAGTTCCCAACTGCCCAAATTGGTTGCCACCAAATGCATATACATCACCATCTGCAGAAATGCTTACTGTGTGCCAGAGTCCTGCAGAAACACCTTCTATTTTGATGCCAAGTAACGAAGATACACAAGTAGGACTTAGCTCATCATCAGTACTTCCTTGGCCGCACTGCATATATCGCAAGATTATTGTGTTTAGTTTGATTTGAATAGCACTGTGGCAACAAGGAAGTTGCAAAAGCGTGACCTTAAAAGTATATTAATCAAATATCTAACTGGTTTTTGACATTTGTATTACTCACAATCTTAGTAAATGTTCTCAAAAATGCATTTAAGCTATAGTATTTCCACTACAACAAAGTAGTTGTACTTGTAATAAAGAATACCTGCTTTTATTGAACTATTGATTTCTTTATGCAAAGTCTTCAAACATGATATTATTTTGAAAAAATCTTTACTTGACTTCAAAATGAGAAGTACACACAACAATAATTTCATCATCATTGTTATAGCCTTATAGAATTGTCATCACTCATCAGGAATGTTTTAGACTTGGAAAGATCAGGGAGTGTAAATATCCTGCCAGCTTTCATCACTAGCAAGGAAAATACTTCAGATTTGCAGAGATGAAAAACAAGAACACCACATGAAAAAACCCTTTCCTTGGCTGCTTGTTTGGGTTGGTCAAAGTTGAAAGACAACTGTTAACCCAATTATATGAGCATTTCAATTATATAGGGCAGATCTTCATATGCCCCCTAACAAATTTCATGAAAAAACCCTTTCCTTGGCTGCTTGTTTGGGTTGGTCAAAGTTGAAAGACAACTGTTAACCCAATTATATGAGCATTTCAATTATATAGGGCAGATCTTCATATGCCCCCTAACAAATTTTAGAACCCTCTAACTTACAGCTAAAATTATACATGCTTCTCAGAGTAAAAATGCATCATATTACGAGACTTGTTTGATTAAGTAATCTCTATAAAGAGACTAACCTGTCCATAGAGTCCCCAACCAAAAGTAAGTAGTGCCCCAGCATCTGTTCACATTGACAGAAAATAGGTGTACTGAAGCAACAGAATGCCAATACAACAGCCATTCAATGATAAACATAATAGATAATTTCAATGAAAGGAAATAAGAAGAAATTCACAAAAAGAAAGCCATGAGATGATGAGAACTGAGAAGATCTAGTTATTTCTAAACTTTAGATACACTTGCTTGCACATTACAGCATACCTGTAACAACAACACTATGGCGGCCTCCACAAGCAATTCTTTTCACATAACTCCCAGGAACTCGAAGGCCTTGTCCTTCTAAACCCATACTTCCATGAGAAACGCCAATTCCTCTATCCTTTACCGAGGGAGAGGACTCAATGCAAGGAATAGGATGTGGAGAGGACACCATGCGAATCCGAGATCCCAAACCAAGCTGCCCTTCACCTCCATAACCCCAACCCCAAACTTGTCCCATATCTGGAACTTCGGTGAAAAAGGAATGTCAAGCGTCTTCCTTTCAATAGTTTGAAAGTATGGGTTTCTTTAAAATTGTTGTGAACCTAAACATTATTGATGACAAGAGAAAGTGACTTCAGCTCAGACATATTGAATTACCTGACAGCGCTAGTGTGTGCCTGCCACCAGCTGCAACACTAACAATTTTTACTCCTGGGTTCAATGTGACCAAACAAGGCAGCGCTGACAGACTTTCATCAGATGACGGTGAGCCCTCTGCAGTTTGTTTAGAAGATGACATGCGTCTTCTTTTTGCACCATCATCTCCCCTAACCCCTCCACTATCAAAACCAGACATATTACCACCAGTTGATCTTGACCCCTGGGAGCGAGGGCTTACTGTGATATAGTTAATTTTCAGCATATTACATTGTAAAAAGTAAACAGGATACTTTCTGCCTTGGAGATATTCAATTCAATCAAAGTACCTTGGTCTGTGAATGTAGTAGTCTGCTTCTCAATTACATCCATCTTTACGTTTAGTCCCATAGATGGCTCTCCATAAACCTGGCCAGAAGGGACACACTCTTTCCACCCCCATGTATAAACTTCTCCATTCTCTGCATTTGAAGTTGCTCTATGTCAGCCCAAGGACGGGAAAATGAGACTCAATAATGAGACCAGATAAACATTCAGTAGGCACTGTGTACAAAGCTGAGAGGATGTATCTTTAATTAATTAAATATGCTAATTAGGTCAGTCTATACTCTATAGAGACTACAAATCATAGTAGAAAGTTCTCAGCATCCAACTAAAAATTAGAGAAGTGGGCATTGACTTTAAGCATTTAAAACATTGTCACTGTCAATTTCATTGGCAAGATGAAGAAACTAATGGGAGTACCTGTAACAGCAACACAATGTGCCCAACCTGCAGCAGCTTTTACTACTGAAACTTCACTGGGAAGGGGAAAAGGCTCTGGCATTTCCTTGCATAGCCAATTGAAACTAAATCCAGTTAATTTAACATAATTAATGAAGTAAGAAATCAAAAGTAAACCAAAATACTGCCTTACTCCATGCTTCCCCGATGTCACGTAGCTTTGACCTAAATCATCCGTAGAGCCCCAAGTAATAAGCTTCCCATAGTCTAAAAAACACATTTATGAACTGCATAAGTACACCTTATAGAGGAATACAGAAGCACTTAGGTACCTTATAATTACCTAACTACCGAACACCATTTACAACAATGTTGCAAGTGAAACATCCATTGCATCATTTTATACCCAAAAAACAAAAAACAAAAACTCCAACAAAAAAAAAAAAGAGTACAACAATTATTCATCTATAACTTCTTTAAAATGTAATAAGGGCATAACTATTTATGCCTAAGTTACTTCTATGGCATAGAGCAATTAACAATTAGAATCATCATAACTGCTCAGTTCGTGTAAACTAAAGCAGATCATAATCAAAATTTAAGTAAAAGATATGCTTAGTTTGCAGAACGAGTCAACCATCGAGAACTAGGATACAGATTATAATGAGTAAGTATATAAATAAATAAATAAATACACACACACACACACAAACATTAAAGCTGCGAAGGTCGCATTTTGTTTACCATTTTAGGGTTTACATGATTCAAGTACTGAAGTATTGATATTAATTAATTAACTAAAGTGCATTCCAAGCTCTCCGGCTGGATTTTCAACTCCGAAAGTAAACCGATGGATTCCACAACAAAATAAAAATAAATAAATAAATAAAACTAGCCTAAATTTCAGGGAAGCGCTGCTCAAACATTACAGAAACATCTTCTCCCAGAAAATAGGGTTGGAAAATGTAATCGAAAATGTAGTAGATTGGTAAGTGTTTTTCCCCCAATGAAAAATAAAAAATAAAAAAATAAGGGAGAAATGCTACCTGAGATGGCCATAGCAAAACCGCAACCACCGCCGCAAACATCTCTCCAGAACCTTCCGGCACCAATAGTCGGCGGAAGACTCACCGCCACGGGCGACAACAACGGCGAGCGCTGCGGCAAAGCCCCCGGCAAATATCCCCACATATACACTACTCTCTCCATCTCCACACTCCCTCCACTTCCACTTCCACCATTTCCATTCATTCCGAGAAAAAAAAAAAATCTCGAAACAGAAAAAATAAAACCCAAAAAAAATTACAGAATAAATAAAAAACCACTCTTCGAAATTAGTTGGAAGGAGAGGATTTTGTAATTTTGTGTATTGTGAGTGCGTTTGGTGAGAAAAATAGTAACTGGTGGAGTATCAATTTCGGGCGAATGAGGGTGCCACGCGGGATGCTGACGTGGTGGGGATGTGACGTGGCTCGTCTCTGTCCATTCGATGGCTCGGAGGTTTACAGCCAGTAGTTGGGAAGAAGCTTCTGGAAGGTCGGCCTCTCAGCGAGACTTTCCTCGGACAAATCGACACGTGTCCTCCTCCGGTCCTCCCCAATCATTTCTCGTGGCCAAGTGTTGTCACTAAATATACATCCATGTCAACTCATGCTCTCATCACTCATACACTTGAGATGGGAAACAAATTACATAGAAAAAAAAAAACAAAAAACTATATTTGTTTTGCCACACATTTATTCATGATTTGTTCTTTTTTTAAAAAAAATTCATGATTTGTTATTTTGGTTATATTTATTTATAAAAGTTCGTGTATTTTTTTTTGTTATGATATATATTGGACAAATTTCATTCATATACAATAATCAGTTAATCATACATAAGATGTAAATTGTACTACGAATACTTTACATAATGAGTTCAACTATTAAACTCAACATGTATTTTTTTTTTTAATTTCAAATATATAAGTTTGTTGGCCATATTATAGAAATTTCTTGAACAAATAGTTAGAATCGAAGCTATAAGAGCATCCTTATCAGTGGAGTTTTTTCATGATTTTTGAGGAGTTTTTGTTTGTGTGATTAGGAAATAGAATATGGGAGGAAAAAGAAAATTGAGAAAAAGAAAAGAAAAAAGAAACAAATTCTGACAATTTAAAAAAACATTAAAGTATGTTTAAATGTCAGAGTGGCTGCCAGCTGGCGACCACTCTGACTCTCAAGTAGCGCTATTCTTTTTTTTTTTTCCTGACATCTCCAGCAAAATAAAGATTTTGCAAGAGATAAGTTTCTTCTAAATTTGCTTTCCACATCAATTGTGTTTTGCTACCACTAGTTTTTTGACTTTTTTCTCTGACATAGTCGCCAAAAAAATCTCTAATAGTGATGCTCTAAAATAATTGCATGCAAGAAATGTTAAATATTTAATATTTTTGTACTAAATGTTGAAATTTGATTAGTATTTCAATTTTTTTTTTATTATAATACAAGAAGATATGCGGTAACTTATGCTAGTATGAAAACTAACCTTGAAACTAATTCGATAACTATCTTTCGTGAAAATTGCATGAGCGACCTTAATTCCATACCTAAAATTTTCATCGACATTAATGTTTAGCTTTATTATTTGCTATAAAAATTGTATTTAATATAATGCGTTGTGATTTATTAGAAAGTTATTCAATTATGTAGTAAGATGAACTCTAAATATATGCCAATTTTTAGTATATTGTAAATTCAATTCAATTTTAATTTTTTGAATACATATTTATTTTAACTTGTAATATGCTAAAAATAAAATTATCTTGCAAAGTAGACCTGATATGATTTGGCGGAACCGAACTCCACTAGTGAGACAAAGTGGGGGGCAAGTGGTGTGGTGCTCCAAGTCTTTTTTGTTAATCATTTGAGTTGATGGTCCTCTGGACATTTTTGGGGTTAAATCATTGTCTATATGGGCCCCAAACATCATTTTTGGAAACCTCTCCGGACCCTTATTGGGGGGGTCCAAGCTCAGGAGAGCACCACTAATTGAAGAAGTGAAATTATTTGCAAGTGAAAAGCAATAGTTAGTAGAGGTAAAACTAGTACTATATATTACAATTAAAGAATCACCTCATTGGACAATTACAGTTAGTATATGTTGCTCTCCAAACTACATCTAAGATATGTATTTAATCTTATATAATCAAGAGAATATGGTAAGAATTCTATTCTCATGATAATTTCGTATTAGCCCGTCCATCCCAGACACTATTAAACTGCATTGCATCATATCATATCATATCGTATCATTCACTCCGGGGAGGCATGGTCATCCAGTAAGCCCTCCGGCCTCGGCCTATCTGTCAGCCTTGTCAGGAAGACTCGATGAGTTGCTTCAGGGTAGAGTAATCGGGGTTCGATGCCAAGTTTCCCTGTAAGCCATTTTGTAATATCACATAAGATACATGCAACAATCTGCATCAGTGTTATCGACTATCCGAGTTTAATAAAAGCCATTCATGATTAGTAGAACACAGAATGTAAGCATTACTTCTGATCTAACCCCACTTAGAATGTCTAAAACATGGATGCAAAAACAATTCACAGTCCGTACGCCTAACCTCACACAACATAAAATCACAAGAAGTGTTTCTACATAAGTTTAAACTAATATATATAATATATAATATATGGACAAAACCATTAGTGCAGTTTTCAAATAGCCCATCACACGGCCAGGCCGGCCGGCCAGCCAGCCAACGTTCGTTGCACCCCTAGCATAGCAATTACAAGACTACATCCGCCTCCGCAAACACCTCATATTAGGATTAAATGGTTCTGCTGCAGCACCATCGGGTACTAAGTCTACCCCAAAGATGCTGCTGCTACTCCTCTTCCTGCTAGAGATTAGACTTGCCTTTTCGTCGATTGATGCAACTGTTTCCAACAGCTCAGACAACAGTGAGGGGCAGCTCTCTTCCAGGTGCTTGAACCCTTCAGACTGCATAACAACTGTTGATTAAGAGTTCAAGATTTTAGTGACATGTACAAAAAAAAATATAGAGAGCAACTCACTCCATAATATCTTGTACTAGAAAATCAAATGCCATTTGTTCCAACCAAGAAAATTAAAAAAAATTGGCTTGCAGAAGAAAAGAGTCAATTTCATATAACGTCAGGTTATCTTTCAGTTGTTAGAGTAACTGTAGTTCTGAAAATCTGGAGTAATCAAGATTTGGCTTATTTTGAGTATATTCTGGATATGCTTTGTCAAAAATTGTAAATAAACTTAATCAAATTTTGTTAAAAGTGGAAAATAGCCAATTAACCCATTCACACAATGTGTCTTCCAACAACACGCACCTCCCAAGTTTGTAGCTGCAAATTTCAAACATATGGTCTTAAGCTGGAGGCATCGATGCTGATCAGCTAGCGAAAGAGTCGTTGCCACTGTATCGACATTTACTTCTTCACACAATTTTGCCTCACATAATTGTTTCAGTCTATCTAAACCAAACCGGTCAGCTGCAGCCAATAAATGTTGCATCATGATTGTTGAAGTGCACGCTGAGGTTGAGCCAATAATTTCATGTAAATTCGGAAGCTGATCGGTGTAAAGAAATTGAAGCATAGCCTACAAATTTTAGACAATTCCACCAGTCATTTTACTAGGTATGAGAAACTGTTATATGTTTGCATAGAATTAAATGAAAGACAGTACAGATATCAAGCAAAGAAATGTAACTGCATGGGATAGTAAAATCAAACTATTGAGTAACAAGACAAATTAAAATATTTTAGGAACAGATATAATTACCTTAAATATTGATGGTTCAATATCCTCAAGTTCTACTTTATCTGTATTAGGATTTCCAATGAGGCCAAAGAACTGGGCTTTGAACACGGGAGAACGAGCAGCAAGGATTAACTTGTGAGCCTTAAATGTCTCTTCTCCAACCTGGAAAGTTATATCACTGCCAACTTCAGAATCTAGCAAGTACTTGAGATTTAGGCCCATGTCCGAGGCGGGAATAGAAATGCTATATTGTTTTGGCCCTTCAACCCGAGTTCTGACAACTCCTACAGTACAATGCATTGAAAGGCAATCATCCTTAATATAGTCAGAGGCTTCTAAAGTAGCTCGCTTGAAAAATCTCTTGTAACCCCTGAAATTCAAGGAAGAAGATAAGTGTGGCAAGTTCTTCCAATGTCCTTTCTATTCTTATTCCTATGTAAGAAAGAATTGAATGCATGAAAGCACCATAATATGCGTGGAAAAAGTTAGCCTTTCATATTGTGGAGGCTTTTTCAATTTAAAGAAGGTAGGCCATACTCAATTACAGCAGCTAGAAAGTAAGAGAAAATTGTTAATTCCAATGCCAGAGTAATCGTGATACTTAATATGATCCAGTGGCGTTGGGTATTGAAAATGCATGTAGCTACTGCAGGAAATCCAGAATTAGTTCCCTAATCTCAGATTAAATAATTTCAGGTCTGATAGGATACAGTTAAATTATTGTCAATAAGAATTCCTAGAAATTTTAGGAGTAACTGTAGATATTAGTTTGTTTCCTAATTTAGAGTAACTCTTCCCTTATAATGTGAGGCCACAATTTTTTATGGTCTCATAGCAAAGCCTTCTCCAATTCCTCCAACAGCCTGATCCACAACTACTTTTTTTTTTTTTTTTTTAAATTTTACAATGTCAGAAGTTGCTTCAGAATTCCCCATACTTATACTACCAAATCTCATAAAACCCTTGCAATCCATATGCCCTTCTTGAATATCATCCTATGATGGACCTCACCCAAGTCCAGATTACCTCCATTCAGCTCATTGGAGACACTACTCTCAAGCAGTTCATATATATATTCTGTAATCTGTATACAAGGCAGCATTGTCTATTATACATGAGACATCCTGGAGCCAGACAATGACTATGCACATACAACTTGGGAATTGGAATGCAGAATACTCCATGGTTATGCTGAATGTATCAGTTCCAATTATTTGCCTCTGATGTTCTACAACAAAAGAACTCTTATCCCAGGTGTATTCTGCTTGATATGGGAAATCAATCCTAAGTGCATGATCCTAGCATGAAATAGACTAGGTCACAATTCTCTCACCAAGTACTTCAGCTCCCTCAAGCAAATCTTGCAAGACTTGGACCCATTCAATGTTCATGGCTGGAAATGCCCAAAAGACAATACTTGATACATGACTATTTTGGATACCAGTCAAGTTTTCATACTCCTTGCTGGACTCAACTTGGAGTTTGCTGAGCCATGCTGTACGATTATTGGCAGAAGCCCACTACATTCAATCAACGCCATTATTTCAGAGGTAGGGACATAGCGGATATATTATATATGAAGCCAAGCAAGACTAAAACAGTGACAACTAAAGTGATTAAAGACTCAACTTTAGTCACTGCTAAAGCTCATGTTGGTGGTTGCAATACTGATGACAAGCCTCAAGTATCATTGACCATTATAGTAAGCCACATCACACTCAAGATACCAGCTAGCAAATTCATGGAAAGCCAACCAATTGGAATCCCTGATACTCCTAGTTATTCCCTGTTTCATTCAGGCAGAAATCCTATAGCCCCCTCTTCTGCCCTGAATTCCACTCCTTGGACCGTTGATTCAAGATCCCCTAACCATGTGACTAGCCAGAATATCTATTTCATTCTTATATTCCTTGTTATGATAATGAAAAAATTCAGACTGTTGATTGAAAAATTTGTTCTATTGTTGGCAAGGGTCTCATTAAATTATAAAAGAGTATAGAACTTAAACGTGTACTCTATGTTCCTAAATTTGCTTGCAATTGTTTATTGCTAGCAAGTTTACAAAAATTATAATTGTTCAATTACTTTCTTTGAATCTCATTGTTTTTCACTTTTTCATGTCAATAACTAAGGTATAATGATTGACAATGCTAGTCTGAGAAAGAAACTTCTCACAATCCATTTTTCATGACAGAACTAAAAATGTTTAAGCTGACAAGCACGTTATTAAAAAGAAATATTTTATAGTGCACTAACCATGTTCCCAATTAAAAGCCTCTCTTTTCCTATAAAGTTATAGTCTTTGTGAACATTGTACACCACTACAAAATAGAAATTATTCTGAGTGTACCCCTCTACATTCTAGGCTTTTATACTTTTAGCTGCATTTTCAAAATAACCTAAACTTGAAATGTCATAAACAAAACTTAAGCACAGGTAGACATTGGTATAGAGGAATCAAGATTGAATTTTGATTTTTGAAGTAATTCATTGTCTTTCCAGACTACACATTTTGGTCTTTTCAAGCTTGTCAAATATCAAAATTAGCATTGTAGACCTCTTTTCTTTTGGAAGCAGATATTAATAGGAATTTATTGAAGAAACACCAGGGAAATCCACTCCTTTATAATTCTAGAACTGGGTTAGTAATTAACTATTTTAGAAGCTGGGGGGCAACAAATCAGAATTTTAACATCCAAGTGAAGAAATGATGCCTGAGTTAGGGCTCATGAATATAGTTGCCAAATATACATAAGCAAACCACTAATATATAGCGCATGCATACATGTACCAAACAGAACTAAATAACAAAACATTGAAACTATGAAATCCCAATAGCATACCCACAGAACCCAATCATCAATTACGCAAAGGCAACCCACAGATATATGTTCTAGGCAAATATACACTGAACAGAATACCAGGCAACAACAACATAAAATGTTTAAAACCCTAACTCAGAAATTATGCCGTAATTTGAGTCATATGAACCCAATCAAAAATTATAAACAGAATACCGGGCAATAAAAAATTAAAAAAAATAATTGAAAACCCTAACGCAAAAACGAAACCCTAGTTCGAGCCACAGGAATACATACATACAAGGACCAATAATTGATATAGGAAACCTGGAAAACACAGCGTAGCGTATGCGGACATACATACCACATACTTCCTTTGTATTTCAAAGTATAAGGCCCGCTCTCGAGGGCCCGATCGAAATGGGAGTGCACTTTGTGCTTCCCTCTCCCGCTGTGATCCATCAAGGTGAGCTCAAACAAGGCCCTGACGTCGGTGCCTTCGCTGGCGAGCGCGATGAAAACGGAAACGTAGATGGAGGAATCCTCGACGTTCTTGCCGTCGGGGTAAAAGTAGACGGCCCAATCGTAGCCGCCGACGGAGAAGGTGTCGCTGGAGATGTACTTGCCAGGACCCATGCCCTTGGCCAGAGAGTAACCCCGGATGGTGAAGTTGTGGGAGCCATTCACCGTCTCGTTGATCGACCTCGAGCAGGAGTCCTGGTTATTCACGGCCATATCATCGGCCGGAAATCCAGACAGAAGGGGAACCGCAGAGGATAGAATTCGGAGAATTGGAGGGAGAAGGGGGGGAATGGGGGCGGGCTAAGGGTTTGTATGTCGGAGGAGAAATGAGAGGAGAAAAGTGGTGGTGGTGGTGGTGGCGGCGCCGATTGGCGAAGGAGAGCAACGGTGAGCGGTGATTGGATGTAATTAATTTGGGATGTTTGGGGCATAGTTTTATTTTATGTGAACCCCATTTCTTTTCTTTCTTTTTTCCTTTTTTTTTTTGTTTTAATGGAAGGAAGGGATTTTGTTTTTGTCAAACATCTAATCATGTCCATGTGCCAATTTCATTGTATAATGTTACAATGTGTGTATACGAGTATACTACAAAAGCTTCTTATTGAGTAATACTACAATGTGTGTATCATCTACATCTAGTATCGAGTAATACTAGATGATGATGGGTTGATCCAAGAAGAGAGATAAAATATATGTAGCTAATCATTCATGGAAAGAGCAGGGAATGTCCGGACAAGACTCGAGGGACCAAGCACAATATGAAAAGCCGGAGAACATGGCTCAGGTAAGGGGTGGAGACCTCCTACAGCCACTGGCGCCCTCAGAGTTAGTCTCTGTGCCTAGGACCAAGGACGGATCTATAGTGGGACAATGGGGACAACGGCTCCTCTACCCCTACTTACATTCCCGTTATATATATATATATATATATATATATATATAGGGTTATGTTCAGGTGTGGCCGTGCCCTTACGTGCGGCCGTGCGGTTTACACCACTCAATGTTAAGAAATGCACCACTCAATGTTATGAAATACACCACTCAATACATCGAGTGGTGTGTTTCTTAAATATGAAATACACCACTCAATGTTATTGAGTGGTGCATTTCGTAATATTAAGTGGTGCATTTCGTAACATTGAGTGGTGTAAACCGCACGGCCGCACGTAAGGGCGCGGCCACATTTGAATAAAATTCTATATATATATATATATATATATATATATATATATTGTATATGTAAGTCTTTATGTATATGCATAGTAAATGTTTATATATATTAAATATACCTAAATTTAAATAAAGGTTAGGGTACCTTAGATGGTAAGATATATATTGCTTTCATCTCAAACATTAAGAGTTTGAAACCCAAAGCATGAATTTGTGAGAATTTTAATGTTTTTTTTTTTCATTTTTTAAATATTAATAGTGAGATTATAATGTGTTTCATTCAATTAACAAATTAAACTGAAATTACATATTATAACCGCAAGTACATGATAATACATTAATTGTAATGGATATATAATACATTAATTGAAATATGTTCATAATTTGTTAATTAAAAGTATATAATATATCATTTATAAATATATAATTAGAAATGCCGTACAATTATAAATATGTAATTAGAAATGTCATTTTGGTAACAAGCGTGCCTTAGAGACTTAGACTTATAAGCTCAATCATTATTCTATAGACTAGTGTGGACAATGAACAAAACTAAAGCTACATAATTTGAAAGTACATTATTCTTTATATTATAAAGTATCAAATAAAATATACAATACATAAATGTTGTATCTTTAATTATTTTTTATTTATGATCCACACATCTGTATACAAAAAAAATTTCCCGTACTTTCGAATAATGTTAATAAAGTACTCAATATATATATACAGGCACTGACGAATTGATGTATTATCACCACCAAACAGCACTCATTAATACACATCAGTGCAAAATTTACCCAATTGCTCAAAACCATAACCTTATAAAAACCAGTAATTCAATTCTCTGCTGTGTATACATAAAATAATTAATAAAACACAATAGGCCTACAAAAGTATTGCACATGACATTTGAAGTTAGACCCCTAATAATAGACCCCCACATCTTCCTGAATGCTGCCAATAGAATTGATGAGTTGAAAGATCAATCAAGATGAAATGGTAACAATATGCACCAATATCCTCAAATATCACATCATTGTGCTTGACGAATTAATTCCCATGGATAGTATACCGGTCAAACTTCTTGTTCGGGTCATAAATCTGCAATAAAAGATGGCAACTTAAGTCTTTAAGAATGGTGATTCATGACCCCAACTCTCATGCAAGCACACGGTATGACAATTTTCACACGCATAAATGAATGGAGAAAAAGGTTTACCTCCCACCGAGAAGCCGGGAAAATATGCTTATTTTTCTCGTACCAATGTCTTTCTACAACTTTCCCAGCATGTGACTGTTGGTTATATCAAAGAAAGTTATATCAGTAATATTGACATGTAGATTGTTTACCAATTGGATTTCTTCACAGTTATACTAAGAACGATTATAGCAACAATCAATTAATAAAGGTTCTAAAAATTGTAAAAGGTGGATCGTGGCGCATTGAGTTTTAAGATTTTAAATTTTAAAAAAAATGAAATATATTTCACCTCAAATCATTATTCAAGCACAAAGAGAAACAAAAACAAAAAATATAAACAAAACATTTACACCCCAAAGTAGCTATTAACTAAACATAGCCATGTTCAGCTACAAGCATAAATTTTAGTAACTCTCAAAATTCATGTATGTGCACACTAGACAGTCACAGTAATATAAATATTTAAAATAAAAATATAATTATCTTCCAAAGTTCAGATACTCTTATACAATCTATCACACTTTTAGCTCACAAATAACAAATATGCACCAATCAATCAATTGGCAAAAGGATGTATGGGAACATGGATATAGGTTGACTAAGTGAACATAAATGAGAAGAGCATACCTCATCCTTCTCTATAGTTGCATCTGCTGTTGTGCGCACATCTTCATGGACATCAAAATGGAAAAGCTGTGCCAAAATGTATACAACAAATAAATAGTTTGAATTAATTTTCATTCCAAGGTCATCTTAACGCAAGAAAAGGCTAATGAATTCTCCCATACTAAATCACATGCACTATGGAGAGGGTGACAATAAAAAGGATATAGTTCTGAAGGTTACCGGTCCACTCTTCCCCCTTGCCTTATTAACTATCAGCTCATAGAAAGTGTGTTGCTGAGCATCCATTGTCATCAGAAAATCAGAGTTAGCAGGAAGCAAGGCAAAGTATACATAATATAAGGAATCCATAATACATATATCTTACATGAGGAATAATAAGATCTTCTTTCACATAAAGCAGGTTCTCCACTGAAGTAGTTCGAACCTCTCGAAACTCAGGGGCAAGCTGTTGTTGAACAGCACGAAGGAATTCTCCTATAGTGTCCCCTTTCCGGACCTACAAATAGAGGCATAAATGCAAAATTCAAAATATTTTATATTTAAAATAAAAGGCGATTCTAACCCAAAAGTTGTGCTTACTAACTTGGATAACTCGTCTATGGCCTGTTCCATCCCAATAACTATAGGTGATTTCAAGAGGTTCATCTGAAACAATAGATCCAAGAGAAAAAGGATATTCAAACTTCAGCAATTATAGCATGCCTACAAGAAAATCTACTGTGGTAGAATGATGTATTTACTTTTGATTAGTTGTTGTTCACGAAGCCACTGCTTCTTGAGCCTTTCGCGTTCAGCCTGCTCCTCTGCCTCCCTCTCACTGAAGAAGTCAACTTTGAATTCAAAGGGCCATGTATGAGTAATAAAAGCAATCCTCTCAAATGGGGCAAGAGAAAGGAAGGGGGTGGGGGGTACAAAAGGATGCCAAACCTATCTGGCAAAAAGCTGGTCTCCACTGTTGGATCCTTCCCAAATTTTCTCCTTGCAAGGGCCTCTGATTCTTTGATTTCTATGCAAAATATGGACTTGGTAAATATGGAGATACATATACAAAACTCTCTCAAACTGTAAAGATAGAATATAATACTTTGCAAATTTAATCATCCAAGTTAACACTTGGTCACCACACTGATGGGAACATGATTTCAAAAGAAAAATGAGAACAGATATGATTTCTCAATGAAAAGGAAAGCAAAACTAAGATAAGTATCAACACATATCACTCCATGGTTTTACTAATAAAATCAGAGCCTAGTAATAACAGCACACAGTTTCAAAATGTCAAGGTTGAGAAAATGATAGGCTTACTGTTGTCTTCATCCTCCTCTTCATTGCCATTGTCAAAATCATCAGAAAACGATAATCGAGGGTCTGCTTTTATTTTGCGCTTTTTAAGCTTTTGTAACAAAAGCTCCTCCTCCCTACAAGAGAACAATAGGTTTGCATATTAAACAGATAACGACAAATAGCAATAACCCCTAGCATGTATAGCATAAAAGTTGAAAATTTGTACTTACTCTTGTTGCAACTTCTGAAGCTTCTCCTTCTCTTCCTCTTCAATTTTAGTCCTAATATTCACCCTCTTCAATAAATAAGATCAAAAGTAATGTAAGACATAAATCAAATCAACAAAACTGCCAATTGCCAATTCAATTGTGGTAGCATCTAAATTTAGAAGCAAAGCACATACCTTTTCAACATATTCCTCTCTAGTAACAAGACCAACAGTTTCCTTCTTAAATGTTGTCTCTAGAATCTAAACAATACAACATAAAAATAATCACAAAGAAAGTTGGATATGAACACAACGGAGAAAATTTGAAATGCTTAATTTAAAAGGGTTTTTATTTGAACTTTGAAGGAAGCTTGCAAAGTAACTTGACAAAAGCAAAAGCCCTAGAATTAGCTAAGTTATATTGAAATTGTAAGCATGTGGTTGTAAAAGTAAGGATATATGACCTCAGATGTACTGGAGCCGAACTGAAGAAGACCAGGCTGTCCTATAGATGAAGCAGTTTTGTTCTTGAGCTCCTGAATCTTTCGTCGTTCTGCTTCTCGCTGCTTCTCTAGCCGGCGGATTTTCACGGCATCCTGGGCCGTACCGACATAACCATCTCCCATTCCCGACATCTTTACTTCCAATTTCAGACGTCCTCGATGGGGTCTGGTTTTAATCTATGAGGGATTTGTAATAATTAGATACCTAATGTGAGACGGAATAACATCAGAAATCTCTGAATCAAGAATAACAAATAAATATATATACCTTGGTGTTTATACTACGAGGCCCGTCAAAGCGGGCTACCTTATGGGCCTACGGCCGGCCGGCCCACCCTGCCCGCCCCAATCGTTATATCGTGGACCAACGTTCACAGTGCGCTGTGGACCTTGGTCCGAAAAGACGTCGTTTTGATGTTAGTGGACGCAGACGCGAATGCCTTCATAGAATTCATTGTCTAGAAGACTAGAATACACAGAATCCTTATACAGAAAACACAGAATGATATGAGTGAATGCACAGAATATTGACACAATTACACAGAAATCATCCTCTTAACATTCGAATACACAAAACACGTCACAAATTATGTTCAAGTACCCCTAACATGAATACACATAATCGTAGTTTACAATACATAGGATGCATTCAAATAATACACAAAATATGAAAACACCAAATACACAAACACATCACCCCTGTATTTAAGTACTACTAACATGAATACACATAATCCTTGTCTATATAATGCACAGAATGACTTGAAAAAATACACAGAATATTGATGCAACTACGCAGGAATCATCTTCCTAACAATCGAATACACAAAACACGTCACAACCTATGTTTAAGTATCCCTAACATGAATATACAGAATCGTAGTCTACAATACACAGAATGTCTTCAAAAAATATACAGAATATTAACAGAAATACACAGACCAGCCGAAACGAGAAACGTGATTTTCAAAAAAAAAAAACCATTAATTAAAATGACCAAAACAACGTCATTTTGGTACGGTGCATTGTGCACCCTGGTCCACGATATAAATTGCCGCCCTGCCAAGGCTCGAGGGATTGAGATGCAGATGGACAGGTGGAGTGATGGACGGAGGGATGGTTACTTATACAATCACAATTTACATACTGAATATTCAATATGTAAACCCTGTATTTTAGATCAGAGTCTATCTTACCATGTGGATCCGGTCCACAAAATAATTTGCCCTGAGGGATGGAGATGCCGATCGGATTTACAAGTCAGTTCAGCTTTGATTTTCTATTTCTAGCCTCCTAGCTCTATTTTTCTACCGCGAAAAAACTCCACTGATAAGGCCTTCCCCATTTATACATAGATTTTAAGAAAAAAATGATGAGGTGGACGAGTGATAAATAGGAGAGAGATAAAAAATATTTACTGCAAATATGAGGATTTTGCAGAATTAGTGGGGCGCAATATGGAAAGCAGCCAACTAAGTTGGGGGGGGGGGGGGGGGCACGTGCATTGCACGCGCCCCTGAGCGCGTAATTCTTATTCCTTTTTTTTTTTTTATTAAATTGTTGCCAGATTTTTCTTTTTGTTTTTTCCTCCTCTCCTTTCATATTCTCTTTCCTAATCACATATGTAACAACTCCTCAAAAATCGATCACTATTAAGGATGCTCCTACTTGTGCAATTGCATCTGACTTGAATCTGTCATCTGTGAATTTATTTTTTTTCTGAATCAATCAAAATATGGCCACATCCACGTATAATAAAATTGACAATTCGCGTAGCACTAGTCCAACTGGCGAGAGTTAACCAGTAATACATAAACTCTACAGAGCAAAGCACAAGCACAATTCCACAAAGCATCAAACAAAGATGTTATCCAAGTTCTTAGAGTTTAATGTTCATCTCTCATTACATTTTTTTAAATCCTATTATCAAATTTAAAAGGTCCAAAACACTGGATTCAGAACAATGCACAGTTGTGTATTGAATTGGAAATGAGCACAAACAACAGATTCATCATAAGGTCTTCCCTTCCAACTCCGGGTACCTCTCTGATGAAAAAGGAGATCACGAAACGTAATGGAACCTCAGCTTCTTCAAGGATGCAAACTCTAAGCTAGGAGAACTATTCCGCAACCTTTTTGTCATATTTAGGCCTCCATACTGGCTGTAATTGAGCAGGAGAATCCTGGGAAGGTCTATGAATTGCCCTGTTCGGCTGCTGCCTGTTGATCCTCATGTCTTGAAACTGATGTTGTAATGATGGTTGCGTGGTTCTTTGAGCTTGTTGAGTCCTGACGCCATCTCTACTATAGTTGCCATAGTTTCTAGTAGGTGTTCCCCCCGCAAATTTCGTAGTGGGTGGCTTCATGAGAGTAGACAAGAGCAATTTTTTATCTTGATTGGGAGATGTAAGCATATTGTAGGTTGACTGAAAAGCTTCAGATATGTTTGCAAGTTGTGTACTGCTAACACTCCTTGCTGTATTAGCAGGCTGTTCAAACGGATCTTCAATCTGAACAAAGTAGCAATGATTTTGTTAATAAAGAGAACTATTAGCATTAACTCAGTGTCCCTGTGTGTGTTTCTAAGTTCGCAAAAGAGAGAGAGAGAGAGAGAGAGATTACAAATAGTGAATATGTTTTTGGTAACCATCTCATGTTGCCTTCAATGTCTTCCCACTGTCCAGTGTAGGTGCTTATGCCTTGATCTGAAGCCTTGGAACTAATGTCACAGAACTATATAGACAGGAGACAGATATTTCCAGGATGGTTTGGTTATTAGCTATTTACGGTAATATTTTACAAGACATATAACGGAAGAAACTTATGTGTGGAAAGCTACAAGTTGGAGGAATTTCTAACCTTCCCAATGAATGAGATGAAGAGGTCAGCCAGAGAACTGTCGTTTTGAGCTCTGGAACTATTAGATTTAAATCGGTTTATGTTGACAGCACATGTTTCCTCAACAAGATTCTCTGCAGTAACCCTCACACCTGTAAAAGTATTCACCAAGCAAAAGGATCAGAACATAATATATCAGTAGAAATGTAAAAATTAAATGATCTCTGAATTTCATTCTGTATCAATATGGTATTGGATTAGTTATTTGGTTGATTATATGAAGGATCAGATGATAATCCACACAAACTGTTAAACATTAGCTCAAATTGGCAGGTAAGGTGGGCATGGAAGAGGTAAGGTATCATAGGATGTTAACTATGTCCAAAGCAGCGACGCATTAGAAAATACCATTTACACGCTAGAGGTGGGAAATATCATCACAACTAAAAGGAGTACACAATGAATCTTGATTTGAAAATTTCTACACCATACAAAGGTAATCTCTAACATCTTTTCATAAGGTAATTTGACGTTGAAAGATCCACTGTTTACAATTGTGAAAAGCTATCAATTGCACAAGGATAACTAAAGGAACTAGGGTGGTGTTTGGTTGGGGACTTTGGCACCCTACTATGGGTTTTGATACCCATTACTATATTTGTTTGTCTATTTTTATTATCCTACTATTGAAATCAAATCTTTTAATAATTACAAAACCCAGATAAAAAGATTAAGGGCAGTCCATTAAAACTGCAATATAGACATGAATGTAAGAAAAAAATCATATTAAGATACACAAAGGGTATTCACCCATAAATGTTATCAATATATCAACAGTGGAAATAGAAACTTTTATCCATCCCAAACAGGACCCAACAACAATACTACCAGCTTTATTTGCCTCTCAAACTGTTTGAAGTTGTTGTGCTAGCCCAAATGCTAAAGCATACGTTATTAAAACTAGCCATTAGCAAATTGCATAACTATACCACAAGAACCAAAATCAACTTTTATTACTTTAAGAAGATGCAACAGAACATTAAATCATTTGTGTGACTAGGGGTTACAAAAAAACCGGACCAACCAAAAGAACCGACGACTGAAAACCGAATCGCCTGAATATTTCGGTTTGGTTTTTGTTATTAAGGTAAAAAAATTTGGTCATTTAGGTTTTTCGGTCGGTTATCGGTTTTGCAAGAGAAAACCAAAAGCAGAGCGAAAAACCGAAGATTAATCCAAAGGATATAAGATATATATAACCTCATTCCATTTACATTTTGCAAGTCCATAGTCCATCACATTAATTTTAATGACCTATTGGATTGCATTGCATTTGTTAAGCATATAATGTATAAATATAATCCATTTATATCTCACTAAACTACTAATGTACTGAGGACATTAATTTTAATGGATTATAAATACTAAAATATTGTTTGTTTGCTTTAATAATTTAGTCCTTTAGCATTAATCAAATAAATAAAATAAATTTAGCTATTTTACCAGAGGAAAAAAAAAACAATTGGTTACATTTGACTGACCTAAACCGACCAAAAATCGTCAATTTCGGTTATACCAGTTATTGTGATTGGTCGGTCGGTTATGAAGGTTCAGTTAAATTTTCAGTTATTTCAGTTATTAACCGAAACCAACAGATGTTCAACCCTAAGTGCGACCCAAATATACAAGAATTTGATTTGTACCTGTAAGATCATCCACCATATTTCTCGGATATATTTCTTTCAATGGAGGTAAAATAGCAGGCTCACAAGTCTGCAGAAAACATGTCGATTTAGACGGAAAAGGCGTAGGTATATCACTTTCTCTAGTAAAAAGTCAGGTCATTACTTGCCATGCAAATGATAGATAAACAAGGTATGTGAAGGTAAAAAACAATGTAGCACAATACAAAGAAGACAAATAGAAAACATTACAAAGGGCATTGC
Organism: Ipomoea trifida; assembly: GCA_003576665.1. Classification (NCBI taxonomy): domain Eukaryota; kingdom Viridiplantae; phylum Streptophyta; class Magnoliopsida; order Solanales; family Convolvulaceae; genus Ipomoea; species Ipomoea trifida. The sequence continues at coordinate 2,761,497 of CP025648.1, forward strand.
AATAAAACATAATGCTCCTTAAACTTGCTATTAACATCATCTTTATTATGTGGGTTGTGCCTATACTTATGGTCTACCCTCTATAACCACTTCATATAATCAAAATGGTGAGGATTACTTTCCAAAAAGTTTCTGTTCTCACTTGATGAAACTATCATTTGGTTAGACTATTAGCTTAGCTTATTCTTAGCTTCCAATTCTATCTCCTTTACTCTACTCTACTGTTACTCTACTTTAGAAGTTAAGAATATACATATGTTCTATTGCATTAAAGGACTTCATGTTTGCTTTCCTTTTCTAATCTGTTCTATTCCCAGGAATGGAGATGCTGTGCATGTGGGTGAGGCTTTTTTTGGATGTAGGATGGTAAGTGAAACTGTTGGAATGGAGCTAATGCCATGGACAACAGACCTGAAAGTGAAATATAACAAGCAAGCTAAGAGAATAGGAATTTAGAGTTCCAGATTTTGAATCATTAATACTCTGTGCCTTTGCCCATTCCTTGACCTGCAGAAATGGGAACAAATTGTCAGAATTATGTTACATTTAACCAAAAATGCATCTTGCTGTTTCACAAGCACTTACCAGTAAAACCATGTGACGAAAACGTCCATCAATTGTACTGATCCAGTATAGCAATTTGGACTTCATTTGTCCACTCAAATTATTTATTGATATGTCACAGGAGATGTTATACTTGCCCTGAAACTTCAATATAGGGACTCTTGCATTGGTAATAAACCTCAATTTCCGACAGCCACCTGTAACGCAATGTCATACAACGAATCAAACAGCACATTCTTGAGAGTTGATGTTAAATATCCCCCATAAGGTTGCAGGGACATAGAATTGTTTATTTTATTATTATTTTTTTTAAAGAGTGAAGACTCCTATATAGGTGCAACAGCAGAGCTCTCTTTATCTTGTTTACAAGAGTAAACACTACCAATAGTTTATTCACTTGCAGATGATCAGATCTCAACTAACAGTAATTATGCATTTATACGTAACATGTCCATTCAAGAATTAACTATTGCGGCAATTATTAACTCTTTTTCATCAGGATGCAAAACAATTTAGCTGAAGGGCTTTTGAGTATGTGCTTAAAACTAACTTAATTCAGCTGTAAAAGCCTAAACAGATAAATGAAACTTCCTATCCCTCTTAATAATGTTATAATTGATAACACCAAAATATTCTATGACACCAAAAAGGAAATAATCAAGTTGAGAAATAAGCAAGCAACCCATACTAAGCAGGATTATACCTTTAATTTTCAATGCTTTTAGTACATCTTCAAGTAAATTTTGTTTGTGCTTCTTCCCAGCACTTGCGATATAGGAACCATTGGCCAACTCTATAGATATATCAAGATCACCCCACCTTGTGAAGAGATCAGATACAAAAGATCCAAATGGTTCAACCGTTGCACCTGCTTATAAAATGTAAAGCCATATTACTATGATAAATTTTTGTAACCAGAAAACTAACCCCAGAGGGTAACTGCTAAGAAACAAAAAAGAAATCAAGAACCACAAAAATGACATAACCAAAAAAGTTATCTTCCTGCCATATTAGTATCAAATAGACAATTGAACATGACTAAAGAGGCAAGTTAATTTCTTTTATTTTATTAACAATCAGCGTTTGTTCTCAGAGACTATGCTGCCAGCAAAACCAAATACATATTGCATGATTTGCATCACAATGCCTTCTAACAGAAAAAATATATGGAGAGAGGAACCGGGATAATAAATAAAACTGGCTTCTCATAGGCTGCATTCCCTTTCTAAAAGGCTTTTTGTGATAAAGTCAAAGTACAAAAACAGCAGCTTAGGTCTTCACGGTGGTTTAGATAATAAACATTCCAAGTACATTAGAAGTAACAAAATCTTCACTTTATGGACCAAACAAAAAGAGAATATAACAATATACAGAGTAGTAAGTTAGTTCAAATTTACAATGGAACTTGGCAACTTTTTTTTATCTCACAACCAACTATAAAAACATCACATTTTGTATGAAATTGAATTTTCAAAGAATTTTTCAAACATTTTAACATTGATCAAAATAATAACCCTTGTTATGTAAACAAAACATGTCAGTGAATAAGGGCACCCCATATAAAGGTATGTATGACACATAAAATGGATAGAAATCAAACATGATTTACATACCTCTCAAACTTTCTATGGGTTCCACAACGGCTCGTAGTTCTTCAATTAATTGAAATCTTATAGACCAGTCATCTTTTGAGGGACTGATTGCGCAAATAATGTAGCGGAGTGTATGCTCTAATGGGCTATAGCCATTCATTCTGAGCACTGAATTTTCTTTCCAACAGAAAGATTATTTGCCAAATCTTAACTGGAAAAAGAATTACCTGAATAAAAGAAGGGATAATCATAACACTGTAAAAAATGAATCAGTAAAAACAACAAATAATCATTCTAGAGAAACATAGCTTGAAAGTTAGTTAATAGAAGGTGAAGTATTTCCCAAGGAGGCAAGGATAGAGATAACCAGTCCTCAAATAAAAAGTCTCATCTTGGAACTAGAAGTAACAAAGAAAATGAAAAGCAATCTACCATGTTTAAAGCATAGATATAATTCCAGCAAGAAGCTAATTGTGTTAAACAATCACATCATGGACATTGCTTAGTCAAAACTCCAAGAAAATCAAATAACCACATAATAACAAATATATGTTTAAATAAAAAAATAAAAAAATAAAAAAGAAAAAAGAGAGAGAATATATTTCAGGCATTATTTCTCATTTATTACAAATACTTTCAGTTTAAGGACAACAGATGAGTTTCAATCAATATAAAAAATAAAAACAACAATAACAACAATTAAATTTCATCCAAGCTCTTTCAATAACAAGTTCCTCACGGTATAAATCGCATTCAGGTTGACCTTCCATAAGTTATGCATTCTGAAAAGCAATTTCATAATAATGGCCATTAAAAAAATCTAAAACCCCTTGTCAATACAACCCAATATTTAAAATAGCCCTGAAGACTGAAAAAGTTAACTAGTTCTCATTAAGGCATTCCATATGGAGAAGATCTAACCATAGGATCCGCAAATTATTTTTGGACTTAAATGATATGAAAGTGTCAATGCAGACTTTGGAAGAGTAAAATGGTCACGCACAAAAACTAATTCATGACAATTGACAAATAATTAAACTTTTCTAAAAAAGAAATGGTGGCTATTCAATTAGATTTTTCCCTGATTAAATACTGAAACATAGTCAGGGACTTGGGAAAGGTTCAGAACAGGAAAAGAATAGACCTTTCAAGGTTTCAATTGAGTTTTACTCGACTAGATATTGAAGTGTTTTCATTTTCCTAATGCCACGCCCAATAAAAATTTCAACCACTAATGAATAATAGTACAACATCATTAACACCATAAAGAAAATCATGTTTGATGGTATTTAATAAACCAAGTAAAATACAGCAGTAGAAAGTATGGCAAAAACCATTTCATAAATAAAGCACAGAGCATCCAAAAAGGATATTGAAGTTTCATATCAAATTCAAAAACATTACATAAATTACTAAGTGTTGCACTTCAGTTAAGAAATTGATTTGATCATATACAAGGTAAATAAAAATTGCACTTCCTTTAATAATTACTCCGTATATGAGTTACAAACTCGACCCTATTGACTATTGTGCTTATGTGGTCTAGCAAAAACTCTATAAATTTGGTGCTTTAAACAGTAATTGAATGAGAAATTGCATATTCTATTCCTATCATAACAAATGCAATTTTGCACAGACTAAACATATTTTACTCATCTTATAATCAAGTAGATGCTCTAGTAAGCCACAGAAAATTCTTACCACAGTGGTTCAAATGAATTGAGGATGCTTATGTTATCAGGCAAAATGCAGTTTAACCTAAATGCCAATGAAACTCCTTAACAGGCAATTGTTAACAACAATTAAAGCGTAAAATGATATTCAACCTCGTGGTCAGCTAGAGATAAGTGCCAATCAGAGATAGATACAAATAAGCAGCAGCTAAAGTGTACCAAGCAGCTAAAGTGTCACAAGGTCCATCAAAATGGGGCCTCGGTAGGAGGATCCTGCCTTCATTTGATCAGTAAGTGGGACATTTTACTCCAAAATACGGCCACCATCCATTGATCAATGGCCTCAAGGGTATCTGGGTAGTAATTCAACAACCCGAGGCAGTGCTTTTCACAGGAGGATCCTGATCCTTGCGAGGCCCCATATTGACACAAGAACGCCACCAAACAAAAAAAAACAAAGGGAGAAGAATAGGGAGCTCCAGTATAGCAACCATTGATCCAGATATAGACTTGTGTTTGGGTTTGATTTCGGAGCTATGGGGCAACCAATTATAGGATAATTTCCTCACCTACGAATAACGTAAAACATGAATACCAAAACACCAAAATGAACACATAAACAGTACTAACTACTAAGTTCAAGCATTCACTCCGACACAATTAAACAAAAAAAACCAACTGATAGGGCAAGAAAGGTACCATAATTGGTTGCCCATAGCTCCGAAAGCCAAATCCAAAATCGAATCGCCAACGGAGAAAATGAAATCTACCAATTAAAAAAATGCGCAATCAACTCAGTCTTCATTTCAACTAATTAATCAAAGCACACCACAACAGCTCCCGAAACAACAAACAATTGCGATTTGTAATAATTATTAAACCTTTTCGAGAAAATACCGGCCGGCGGAATGATCAGTAGAAACGAATCACCGGAGCAGCCAGAGTAAAGGGCGGCTCTGATGAGAATTAGGGCTTTTGTCTCTCAGCATCACTGCCCAGTATCTTAGTATGGTTCTTCTCTGACGAGTATAGTATAGTATTAAGTAGCGCTAGACATTACACGGAAATATCTGTAATTATTTTTCACAAGGATAGGGGTCAAATAGATTCTCTCCAGCTGTTAAAATCTGTCATTTTTGTAAGGAACGGTTAATATGGAATTCACAAACTATCCCATGATTAGAGTTCACCTGACATGGTAAATTCTTCTTCAAAACGATATTTTTTTCAACAAATCTCATGACCTCCAATATATATTATATATAGATATAGACTAAAAAATGTTCATCGAATTATTTATTGAAATGAATAGTTTATATTATTTTAATTTTAGTATTTTTATTATTATTTTATAATGAGGTTTTAGGTTCGGACCATATCCCAATTAGAATTGACATAATTGTTTAACATATATTACGAATATGTTAGAGTGTACTAAAAAATACAAATATAAAATTTTACATTAACTTTGGTCAATTAATTAGCTCGACTAGCATTCTAAGTTTATCATAAAATATTACAAATAAGGAACCTTGAAAATCATTTTTGCATTTTTTTTAAAATATAAATTTAGGTTAAGTTTTTTTTTCCTTTTTTTGTTAATTAATATTTTTTTATTATTTAGAAAAAGACTCATTATTTTAATTATTATACTTTTGTATTATTGGAATGATTTATGTTTATTATGTTATTAATATTTTTTGTTTGTATTTCTATAAAGGTACAATTGTACATTACCTTATAGATATTGTACTATTATTTTTTATCAAAAAAATTGTTCTTGCATCATTAAAGTTCCATACACACACACACATTAAAATGAGAACACACATTAAAATTATTCAAATGAGAACACCCATTAAAATGAGAACGTAAGGACTGATATGAAACATTTTATTTCTTTGATATGATGGCTGTGTTTTTTTTCCTTTTAATGATCTTTCTATTATTAAATATAAGGGTCTTTTTGATAATTTATATGGGTTTTTAATTGTAAATCTTATATTTTTGGTATGGTATGCATATTTTTAGGGATGAAGTTAAGATAATTTTGGATTCTTTTCTAATTTATCATTAGGGTATTAGATATTCTCTCTGAGCCTAGTACTTGTGTTCTCTTCGAGTTATGCGCAAAGGTCAAACGCGTACGTCCTTCATACATCAACCACTCACCATCGACGTTGTTAGATTTCTTCTTCTACTATCATTTCGTGTATCTCCTGTACGACGTTCCTTCTACGCCTTAGTTTTTTCAGCTTAAATTCATCTTGCTTTTAGCGTTGCAGCAGATGACGAGTTGTATGGAGAGAGACAAAGGTTGATACGTGATTTGCACTGGTTCTCAAATATTAACACGTGAGGTTTTCATTATCTTAGTTTCTTTTTTTTCTTTTTCTTTTCTTTTTTTTTTCTTTTTGGGGTTTTTTTTGTGTACCTTCCATTTTTAAACAAGAAAAGAGGTTTGTAAGAAAAGGCAAATGTTTATTTATTTTTTTTTTGTTTATTTTTGTGGAGAAGATACAGATCAAGTTAATAAAATTTGGAGAGGGACGGATTCTGTGTATATTCTCTGTGAATCTGGCATTTGAATGATTGAGTGCGTGCACTAGTGATTATATTGTAGGATTCCTGTTTCACTATCTTGGTGTGTGTACCGATGTGGATTTCTGTGTGCACTGTTTTTGAGGTTTTGTGTTTGGTATATCTTCTAGGTAGTTTTTCTTTTGCTTAGTATGTGCATGACGATGCTACGTTGTGTGCACTATTGTTATATTGTTGGTGCTTCTGTGTCATTTGTTTTTAAAGATCTGGCTTTATTGTTTATGGGTTCTTATATGTAATTGTTATGCAGCTAATAAAGTCAGGGATCTCAGTCTGAGGATTGTGCAACTCAAGAGACCACTGGTGATGATTATTTTGTCACATCGCCTTTGGGTTTTCTTGTTCAGTTGCACCAAGACTCGCTTTGAGATGCACTAGACTACGAGCTAACTGAAGAGGATGAGGCGCAATTTCCTAGTTTGAAGACCAAGATTGCGACTACACTGTTGGTTTTCAAATCTCAATAACTTGCTCAATCTAATCCAATAAGGTAGCTCAAGTGGCAAGTGAGCTCTCTTATAGGGAAGAATTTTGGGAGAACTTGGGTTCGATTCGCACAAGTGATGATTCTCCCTAGGCCAGCTCTCGTTCGCTCCGAGATCCAGAAAAAAACCCTGCTCAATCTCGCTCTCAAAAGAAACTTTATATTCTCCCCACTACCTTCTCAAAAGAAACTTCTTATTCTCCCCACTACCTTCTCTATAATTTTCCTCTCATCCCTACCAATCAAAGAAGGCAACCCTAAATAATTTTCGATCATATTCCCCTCCTTCATACCTAAAATATCACACCAACCCCTTTAGTATCCCCATTGACATTCTTGCTAAAATTAATCGTAGATTTAGGGTAAATCGCTATCGGACTCGAATCCTAAACAAGAGTCCCAATAACATCTTTAAGGACAGAGCATTCAGAAATAGAAGCTTTATAGAAAATGTAACAATCATCCGCCAAAAAAAAAAAAAAAAAAGCAATGTTACAAAAATCCTGTCTAGACACCGATTAATAGGCCACCTATGCATCTTGGGCGCCGCCTAGGCACTAACTAAGTCGTCTAGTCAGCCGATTAGCTATTGTTCTATTCTTTTTTAAATGCGTTGTTTCATTCAAAATGACATTGTTTTGAGCGAAATAACCCTAAATTGTTCAAACTCTATGTTTTTTATGTTAGTATTTAATATTTTAGTATTAACTATTAAAGTAATAAATAGTTTATAATTATCAAAGCTTATAAAATTAAAAAAAAAAAAAAAATTTAAACAAATTTTAAAAATTTAAAAATAAAATAAAAAATACACGGTCGCCTAGCGATTGAAAAAAAGAGATTGGTAATCACATGCGCACTTATGAATCAGACTTGCTCTCTATTGTCTCTTAAGCATAACATGGAAGGCTTCCAGGACTATGATGAAAAGATAAGGAGAGATTGGATCCCTGTATCTAATCCCCACCTTAGGAGTAACAAACCCAATTTCCTTTCCTTCCATTCCAAAAGGATTCTATACTCAACAGCAGACACCAACTCCCAAATTAAATCAGGTTAGTCACATGCTTAGAAAAACAAGAAAAACATATTTGATGGCTGCTGTTCAGAAAGGCATTTTTGACGTCCCGTCTCCACCCATATTATTTTTTGGGTGACACAGAGATTCAAACCCATGTGCTCATCTCCACTAAAAGCTCAAGCAGATAGTTTGACTGCACATATTATATTTATGCTCACAGTCTCCATACTGTGTTATGAAAAAAAAGCTGAATTTGTATCACCCTCATTAAGCCATAATTATTTAGCTCTCTGTCACCAATAGTAATTTTGTTAATGGAGAACACGCAGGTACTGGCACTATGCATCTCTGAATAAGATAATTCCCTAAGGATCTCGCATGTACTTTGTATTCTCCCTACCACCCCTCCAATACGCAATCCTTCGATGAAAATCTATAGCAATTCCAAATTGCCTTCCCACATCTTTCAATTATGTCAATGAGATCAGATATTGACCGTGAGAATTAGACCAGCTTCCAATCATAACCTCTTTGCAAGGGGATTCTCTAAGCCAAAGATTTTCAAATCGGAATATTGGCTTAGAATTTGAAGCAGAGTGTGGCAGAATTTTAAGATGAAGGGGAAGACGATCACTTACACTATTATAATTCAACTTGCCCTCGCCTAAGTAAATAATTCAACGATGCTTAGAGTTCGAGGACTCCGGATCCCCCTATTGGTAGGCTATGGAACATCAAAAATAAGAACCGGTGAAATAGGATGAAGAATAACAACACGATGAAATGTTTGTTACTCAGAACAAGGAATAGGGGCTAGCCATTGTTCCAGTGCACATTGTTGTGTCTTCCAGAGTTTTTTTTTTTTTTTTTAATTGTAGATGATGAATTTTTTTAAAAGATCAACTAATCTGGATCACTAATTACTAATTTGAGTTGAATATTATTTATTTGTTTATTATTTATGCCCGTTTATGATTTGTACGTGATGATGATTATATATTAAATTTAATTTTTTCAATAATTGTTTCACATCTTTGTGCCTCTAATGCACACTTTTTATCTTCTAGTACACATTTTCCCTTCTTCCGGTGCACATTATTGAAGTTCGTAAGTGACGATTTTTTTTTATCTACGGCTGAGATTCTATCTCACTTCTCACCTAGGACTTTTATATGTGTGTGTGAGTGAGAGGGAGAAAAATATTATATTTATTTTTGTAACTCTTAAAAATAGTATATGTTTATTTATTTTTCGAATTTGAATCTTACAAAATCATATTCATGTTTATGTCTCATCAATCATTATTAGACAGGAGACTCATCATTCCATGTGATAAATAGTCATGGTCCCTCAAATTAATTGCTCCATTTTATGCGGGATATGTTTTACAAAAAAAAGTTTAATTTTTCATATTGATTTTTTTTTTTCTCAAAATATTTCTCTTAATGTAACAATAAAGCTGTTTATGAGTACATTTGCAATAATTCAGCAATAGTAGGATTATTTATGGCAGGCTTGATGGATAACAGAGATGGAACATAATAGCAGTTGGATGGTTAAAGACCGCAAATTATATGGTCTAACCCTAGTCCAATACACATAATTTGACTTCATAATATATAGAATTTATGTTCATAATGCACAGAATTCATATTCATAATACACATACATATAAGCACGATATAATGAACATGAATTCTGTGCATTATGAACATGAATTTTGTGCATTATGTTGAGTATTTATGTGTACTCAGTTATATAATACACAGAATTCATGTTTATAATGCACAAAATTCATATTCATAATGCACAGAATTCATGTTCAGAATATACATAATTCATGTTCATTATATCGTATTTATGTGTATGTGTATTATAAACATGAATGATGTGTAGTCTGAACATGAATATTGTGTATTGGACCAGGATCCACGATATAACGATTGGGTTAAGACACCCTATCCTTAGATATAAAGAAGGACATCAGTCATTATATGGTGGACCATAATCCCAAAACCTCGTCGTTTTATTAAGTAAAGAAACGGTTATCATCGAATCTTAACGGAGCTTCGTAAATGAAACTACAATTCACGCAAAAGATACTGCCTCACATTTGTTTTTATATTATCAAATGAAACTGTAGTTATATCAAAATGAAACTATAGTTGTATTGAAAGGAAACTATAGTGTATTATAAAAAAAAAACAAAAAAAAAAAAAAAACTGTAGCTATGTTGAAAGGAAACTGAATAACAGTTTCACATATTTGAGTGTATAATGTCGAATGAAGTTGTAGTTATATCGAAAAGAAATTGTAGTTGTGTTGAAAGAGAACTACGGTGTATATAAAATGAAACTGAATATGTTATACACACAGAGTTAACGGCGCGAAACGGAGTCATTTTTGTCATTTATTTTCATTAGTCAAAACGACATCGTTTTGATGCATGGACCATCATGCATTGTGGATTGCAGTCCACAGTAAAATTTGCGGAAGGACATAGGGGTAACTCCAACAAATTGACATGAGATGCACGCTTGTAAGGATATCCTCAATAGTAAGGTGTCAAGTAGGAGAGAATGAGGAGGGAAAGAGAATAAGAGAGAAAAAATAAAAAGAAGGAAAAACTGGGATTTGTCGCAAGAAAAAAAATTAAGGCTTCACGCGCCCAGTCATGATTTGTGCGGCCCACACACGCCTAAGCACACTTCTCTCTCTTGCGGGTTCCACAAAAAAAACAACATTTGCAGGAGAAACTCACATATTCTCTCATCCACATCATTTACAAAACCTCAAAAACTTGTTCAAAATCCACTAATGTGGATGACCTAATCATAATGTCATAAGTATTAACTCGTATATAACACAAATAATATTATAAATTCAAAAATTATGAACAGAACAACAAAAGTAAGTTACCACCGAATCTCATAATTCTTATGGCTCAAAAAAAAATAAAAATAAAATAAAAAATAAACCACATTATTTAGAACCATAGACTAGTCTTTGTTATTCCTTTGATATAAAACACATGTAGTCCAACCACTTCTAAAAGAAGAATAATCACTGTCCCCTAACGTGTTCTTTCCTAACTAATAAACACTGCAATTTGCTAATTTTTTATTTTCCAAATATTTAAATGGAGCAATCGTGTCACCACAACATTGACAATAATAAAGTAATTTAATGACAACTAATTTAGTATTAGACCATAGTAATAATACTTTATGGCGCTAATTAATCATCGGATTAAATTATTTCCGTCCAAACTTTTAGACCAAACAAACGTCGCTTTTCGCAGGATGCTTTCTGCTTTCCGCCGTTCATTTTTTTTTTTTATTTTTTTTATTTTCATATAACAAATGTTATCTTCGCATTAGCAAATGGTTGCATTTGCAGTCATAATCACGACAAGTACCGCCCATTAACCACCTTAATTAGGATTTATTTTAGTGACAATGTCACATCCACATGTTTAATAATGTTTTCCTAAGCTATTTATGTTCACTCATTAATTGTATCTGCCGATAGAATGTATACTTCCATTCCTTTGAACCTCATCCGTTATTCGATATCAGAATATCTTAATATGTCAAACACGCAAGGCTGTATAGCTTCTACTAGGTGCTACCAATATCTTATTATCAAGTTAGGTTTATCGATGACAATAAATCTAACTCGAATTAAGAAGTCTTACACTAATTACTGTTACACCATCTCATATTGTTCCTTTCGACCAACTGTAACCTCATTACAAATTACATAGTATTTATTTTATAAATAACGAAACTATAATTACTTCTAGTCAATTAAAATGATATTTCGTAACATTAAAAATTGAACCTGACTCATTAAGCACGAATATATGTTGAAATCCTTATCCATATCGATTGGTGAAAAAGAAAAATAAGAATAATAAAATGAGACAGAATACATAAACAATGATAATTTACTAGTGAGATTTGATAAGAAACTCAAATCCATATTGGTCAAAGCACAATGTTCATAGAAAAAAAAAATTAATAGAAAACCACTCATAAGGGTCCAAGATTGTATGATTGCAATCTGGAAATGTTTGACTTCCTCAACTTAATTGAGGTTTGACAAAGTTTTAATGATTTGTAATCATGGGAAAAAACAATTGCCCACGAATTTGCACCTATTTACACTTTCTATCCCTCACTAAAAAAAATTGGAAAATAAACAATAAAAAACTGATTAATTATACATAAAAATCTGTGATTAATTAATTAATTAACTATTATAAATCGTTTCTCAAATCCACGACAACAACGCTAACGTTATCGGCGGTGTGTCGTGCCAACGCCAACTTTGTCAACAGGATTGAGGCGTCGGAGCAGGCCTTGTCGGAGGATGGCGTCACGATGACGTCATTTCTCGGCGACGGCAGTGGCGACGGAGGTTTCCCGTGCTGTTGGAGACACATGCGGGCAACGCCGCAGGCTGTCTCATTCGACACGACATCCCAAAGTCCGTCGCTTGCCAGTATCAGACACTCGTCCTCCGCCGTCCTTTTCGTAATCGTTATCTCCGGCTCCGATATAACGTACGGCTTCAAATAGTTGTCGCCTGAAAAAACCACCACAGTAATCATTAGGGCAAGAAAAAGGGATATGAAAAGAAAATAAAAATGGGCGTAAATAAACGCACCGATGGCTCGAGACATTGCCAGGACTCCGAGAACTCTGGGCCCATCCCAGTATATAACACGGCCGCCGGCTTCTTCAATCCGGTTTAGTTCATCCGGCCGATCAGGCTACAACACAAAATTTTAACATCATTTGATAAATGCAAAATAGTTTACTTTTCGATAATTCTAGCTAAGTTGATCAACTATTAGTTTAGTATCATCAATGCACCAAATTCAATTATGGCCTATTGATTTTAAGATAGGTTCACTAAGCACATGATTAGTTCAATGATTTAATAGATTGTATTTAAAATAAGAGACTAAAGTTTAAAATTGAACAATCACAGTGTAAAATTATACCTAAAGTTAATCGATCCTTTGTGCATACTAACATTTGGTCATGTCTGTTGTGTCTGTTGAACCTCCGCTCAGAAGAGACATGAGGGCTCTTAAGGTTAGGAATGTTGATTTACGGCCTTGTGAGGACTAGAATCACTAGGTGAATTTTTTTCAATACATATTAAATTGATCTATTATCTTGATAACTATAAAGTTCTAAATTCAATTGGCAGTAGATTACCTATTCACCTTTTAAAAAAAATGTTCATTTATCTCCTTTTTACCATTTACTCACTAGGATAACAATACTAATAAAAAAAAAAAATAGTTTACTTCCTGTAAAGTTAATTGTTACGTTGGATAGGGGGCTACCTTGTGGTCGACGGAGAGGGGGATAGCGACGCCATTCCGGCAAAGAACAGCGCGGGAGTCGCCGCAGTTGGATACGATAATATGGTCGGGTGTCACGACGGCGACCACGGCGGTGGATCCGACGGCGTCACACTGGGGAGTCTGGAACTCGCACCGGCAAACGGAGCGTGGGACGGCGCCGGCGCCGGCTCCGTTAGACAGCTCGGTGATTTCCTGATCCATTTTAGAGAAGCTCCGGGACATAATCTCCGGCCACGTGGACTCCCCTTTCTCCATCTCGTCTCTCACTATCTCGTGCATCCGATCTCTGCACCTCATCGCAACCTGCGAGAAACCACAGCTCAATATTACCAAATTTAAGGTTACAGAGAGTTCGCTGGTTTAGATGTGTGGGGAAAACTTACGTGAGAACAACCATGGCCATCGTACACGCCGAAGAAGTGCATATTTCTAGAATTTTCTAGGGTTTTCCGGCTAAAACAGGGATGAGCTGCAACCGCATCTTCCATATCTCGTCTCCGTCCACACACTGACGTCATGCCGAATTTCGGACAATCCGAACCAAAATCCTGCTCGGCTTCCGAGGAAGACGAGGATTCCGGCCGATCCGAAACCTTAATCTCCTCAGGCTCTGTTCTCTCGATTAGATTTTGTTCAATTTCTTTACTCCTCTCAACTTTCTCGTCATAAGCCTTTCGTCGCTTCACACTACTCGTCTCCTCAGTTTCCACTGCCGGCGGCGAGGGAGCTCTTTGCCTCTTCAATCCGCCGTCGAGCGGCGGCGGCGCCACGGCGGCGTCGGAGGCGAGGAATCGGAACCGGTGAATTTCCATGCGGCGGCGTCTAGCAGCCTCAGAACTAGGCTCAACCGGAGTACTAGTCTTTGTTTCGCATCCTCGAACGGCAGCCATTGAAGAACAAATTAAAAAACTTCAACCTGGAATCTTTGTTCAAATCAGAAGGATTAAAGTCCAGAAGAATTGAAATGAGAGGTCCCCGGGGGGGATGAAATAGAGGGAGGAGAGAAAGAGGGGCAAGTGACCGTCACCGTCCAGGGCAGAGATGGACACGTTAAGGTGGTGTGACGTAAGAGCAGTGAATACAATAAAGCGGATCTCTACCGTCCAAACCCATTATAATTGTGATATTTCCGTGAGATTTTTAAAAGCCTGACACGTGGAGAGAGTATGTTGGGGAAACTGTACTTGCACCAATCACATTGAAACGACTTTTCCTTCACTGACACGCATGTGATTCCACACATTCTTTTTTTTTTTTTTTTTTTTTGAGAAATTCCACACATTCTTATATATTTCTAAACAAAAATGGAAAATACTATATGAATTTTTATTTTTACTCTCCATTTTTATTCTTTCTCACAAATTTTGGATGTAAATATTTTTTTGGGATTCACATAATGAAAATATCATATTCTTAATTGTCATATCATGAATTAAAAGTGATGAAGTAAAATTTAAGAGTACATGTATTATAACTCAACAAAAATACAAATTGTAGTCTAAAACCTATTTCTAACTTTTACTCTCATTAAAAGTCGTATGATTCGTGAAAAATATTTGAAGGAAAATAAAATTGAAATTATATGAAAAAGAAATTATCATGAAAATTGATTCCAATGTTTGTTTGGTGGGAAAATTTATTGGGAATATTGATTCTATTATTTGGTTGGAGTTGGAATGGTAAGTGATAATGAGTATACAAACTAAAATGCTTCTACACAATGGGCTTGTTTGATAATCAGTGGTTAGCGGTTAACGAATTGTATTAGCAATTAACGAATAGCGGATTATATATATGCGGCATAAACTAGATGAGAGCTGAGGATTCCGGTAATAGTTTCTCTTTTAGTCTCCCACCTTGTTTAATTAGGAACTTAACTATTTTAATGATTATTTCACTCTAAACAATGTAATTTTATGTGAAGCAACAATAAAATTAGATGTATAACAACAAAATTGAAACATTAACTGGCACGTGAAATAATAGACAGAGAAGGCCTCAAACTTGAGAAGCTAAGTGTTAAGTCGTCATTTGCCACTTTCATCATCTACCTTACGACAATGCCATCAACAGACAACATGTAGTTGTATATCACTACAATATAATCACCTTTTGCAGTTTCACCATTGACAAGAACGATAGGTTGTCATGGTCATTTGCACTCAAAAAAAGAACTCTCGAAAACTCCATTGTTCTTCAATCTTCACCCCTTGTCAATTGATAGTTGCCATATCTGATTTGCCACTCTTCAAGTTGTTAGATTAAGGTTTTTTCTTCTTTTTTCTTTTTTATTTTTCTTTTGTGTATTTCATTTTTAAGTGTTGGCTTTAAAGGAAAATAATCAAATATTTTAAATGACATGAAATGATAAAATGAAATAATCGAAGAGAGAGTTTCATATCCTAATTTTTAGTTTTGACTTTTGATTCTCATATTATTAATTATTATTTAATTAACGCAATATTATTTTAATAAAGTTAAATGATAAATACATATATTTTATTTAGGTTTATGGGCGTCCATACACCGCCTGGGGACGCTTAGCCATATTTGCAACATTGCTCCATCGCGAAGGATGAAGGAAACCTTCAGTTTGCTGAGAAGAGATGCGGATTTTTTCTTCAAAAAAAAAAAAGAAAAGAAAAGAAAAAAGAGAGGACGATAGTGTTAAATTCGCTACCTAAATCCAACAAAATGTGCAATTAGATCATAATGCTTACTTAGAGCATCTCCAATATCAATAGATTTTTTTTTTTTTTTGTGATTTTTGAAATGTCAATTAGGAGAGAGAGGAGGGAAAGAGAAAAAATTAAAAATAAAAACCACGCAATAAAAAAAGTACCAAACGTGCCAGCGAATAAGTGCACTACATGCGCCCGGCTGGACACGGTCTGTGCAGGCCACACACGCCATCCCATCCTCTCCTTTCCCTTTTCTATCTTATGGTGGATTCCACAAAAAATCATTATTGCAGGAGATACCCTGCTCTAGCTTATTTCTCCTCTACATAAGTCATGTTGTTCTCAAAAATTGTGAAAAAATCACAGATGTGGATGCTCTTATCTAGTATATTATGGATGATTTGGCTTGCATTTATCATTTTGATTGGTATATCATACATTACAAATTTTTTTAAAAATTATATATTCTTTTTTTTAAATAATAATAATAAAAAAAGACAACTAGTTGTCCGTTAATGAACAAGATAATCGTGGACGTTATTATTATTATTATAACAAAATTATAGTATATATTTTCTCAATATTATTTTATAAAATATAATTTTCAATATTTTAATACATCACATATTGCTATATTAATTTACAAGTATACATGTATACATACAAACGATACAACTTATAAACACTTCATTAAAATTAAAGCATTCAACAGCTCAAGCTAGGTAATCGTGTGATTCGATATTCACGGTGTGTGATTTTTAAATTCAACCCCAAGATCAAGTATGCATGCATCTACCTTCTACATACGTAAACTCTTGAAAATTATGGATATGCCTCCCTTATTATTAAACTCTTGGTGTATTTCTGGGTTCAAAAGCTATATTTTCATTTAAAATAGAAGAATAACATGAAAAGATATTTTTTCCCTTTATTTATACGGTGCAAACTGAACAAATTAACGGTTGGACCACGGTGGTAACATTTTGAAACTTTAAGGACCATGATTAGTAACATTTTGAAACTCAGAGGACCATAGATAGTCAATTTTAAAGTTTATATAGGACTATATGTGGTAACATTTTGAAACTCGGAGGATCACATATGATTGACTTGAAAGTTTAGGACTAAATGTGGCGATACCACCAAACTTAGAGGACCTTGATTGGTATTTACTCTTTTAAAAATTATAAATGCGATATTAAAAAATTACAGGTTAATGTTATTTACTTTACGAATAAAAATTTTATTTTCAAATATTTTTAATTATTTAAAATTACATTATTTTAAAATTTGTATGGTAAAACCGTAAAAACTTGACCGCTTATCCCCCATAGAAAAAGTGTTACTTTGTCACCATGGGGATTAGTGTAGTGATTCAATCACTTGACTTGAAGTCACGAGTGAAGGCGGCAGTATGGGTTCAAATCCGACTGAAAACTTGAATGGAAAAAGGGCACAAGAGAATGAAAGGTGTTTATTGGATTCCTTGTGCGGACATGAAGACTACGGTATGACCGGTAAGCTGATTGCGCGATTTATGTGTGCAGTGACTCTACAAGCGAAGTCTTTTGGGCTTAGAATTAGTCCGTCAAAGCTGGAATCACCTAAGTATTTAAAAAAAAAAATAGTCATTTTTAGCTCTGAAAGGAGTGGCGAGTGCTAGATCATAATTTTTGTACGAGAAAGTCACGAATTCACTTATTGTCAACATCTTCTTGGTCGGGTTTGTCGCATAGAGTCTTTGATGAAATTGAATGTGAAACAAAACAACAAAGTTTATAGGGTGCCTGATAAAGCAACCCTGTTGCGCTCGCTAGGTGGTACTGGTGCACACAACGTGCATACGGTGCATCAATCTTATTTTATTTTTCATATATTTTTTAAAATCTCATATAAAAATCAAAACAGCCTAAATCAAATTTCTTCTAACTCATCCCCTTTCGCATCCAACTCTCCACAATAAATTTTAAAAAAAATTTATTATAAAACCTCAAAAATTCATTGTTGGGATGACCTAATAATAGTTTTTGTTTAGCCGTTTAGAACAACATAAAATTTTTGTTTGGAATTATAATTTTTTTGTAATTATTTTTGTTTTGTTTTGTTTTTTCCTTTTCTTTTTTCCTTCTTTCACTCATATTTTATATTTCCTAATCACACTTACAAACACTCCTCAAAAACCACACCAAAATCCCCACTATTGAGGAAGGCCTTATAATGAATGTATAATATTTTTGATTAAAAATATAATACTTTTACATCAAAATGTAAAAACATTACATTTTTTTCAAAATTATTATATATTATCCCCTTATAAGAGCAACACTATCAGTAGATATTTCTTGGGTTTATGTATGTTTGCCAACAAAGCAAGAGTGAGAAGAAGAGAGAGAGTGCTTTGGGTCCTTCTACAAATTAAGGTTCATAGCATAGTAACGGTCAGAGTTTTTTTTTATAAAAAAAATGGGCTGCTGTGCGCGTTTTGCGCACAGCAACCGCCCATGTGGGCGCGTGCACTGCACTTGCCCGCATGCGCGTGTCACCATGCTTTTTGATTTTTTTTTTTAATTATATTTTTTTTTTATTTTTTTATTCTTCTCCTCTCATTTTCTCTTTCCTAATCACACTTACAAAAACTCCTCAATAACTGCGAAAAAACTCCACTGATAAGGATGCTCTAAGTAGCAAACACTTTATTCCTGACAAGTAAAAAATAAAACGTGTGTTGATCGAATTGAAAGTCGATGACTAAATCGAGTAGCCCAGTAGCCGGGGACCATTTATGGTATTAACTTTTTTTTTTTCTTAAACTTAAATTTATGTTTTTCTTTTTATCTTTTTGTACAAATAAAATATAAAATATATAATTAAGATATTCTAAATGATATGACACTATATGGATGATATTTTTTCAAGTATTTAATAAATTATTTAAAATACCTCAACAATATTTTTTAATATTAATATTATTTATAAAAAAATATATATTTAAACAATAATTGATTAATTGATGCAATTTTTACAATATTATTCCTATGTATATGGTGTAAGTTATTTTTTATTTTGAAATACTCATAATTGTTTACAAGATAATATCTGTAATTCTCTCTACTGAAACTCGATCATTACACTATATAATAATTGTCATATGCTATATCATATAATTTGCCAAATGTGGCTACTGGGAGACCTCGCCATACTGTTGCCTTGGGACGATGATGAAGACTATGTTCGACTTATAAATATCTTATAACTTGATTATTGAGTATTGAGAGCCAATAAAATCTGTAAAAAAAAATAATAAAAAAAAATTGTACAATCCAAATGAATTAAAGACATGAGTGGGGGCCAATGGGCCACATGTCAACACCAGTGACGCACGGGTCTTATCCCAACTTCAATCATACCTTTCTAATCGACACGTGTCCTTCTTATCCGTACTCGGTACTCCCAAGTCCCGTAGAACTCCCAACGCAATTTCGAAGATTTCGAGGGAGGCGAGTTACAATTTCGGAAAGTTTGAGGGGCCGATGTTGAAAAAAGAAAACGTGGAAAACATCAAATGGTCGAGAATGTGGGGCCGGTACAAGGATTTGCGGGGCCATAATATCCGTAGTTAAATTTTAAAAAGCTGAAACGGCACCAGTGAACGGGAGACACGTAGCAGGTCTGGGCTGGCAACCACAGACAGCTTTGATGCCCAGCACGTGACCGGGTACTTCCACGGGGCACACGCCCCGACCCGTCTCTTTCACTTCATCTGCTATAAAATTTTCACGTAACCAATCTTCCCATAATTTCATAATTTCATTGATTATTGTGGCATATTGACATGTGCTTTTACTCTTTTTTCTTTTGTTTCATTTTTCTACTATACTGTAATTAAGGTATGATCAAATGGAGTCTAATTTGAATAACTAAGCAGTAGTTATACCGTGGACCATGGGTCATGGCTGATACTACAGTTGTGTTAAATGGATACTGCAGTTATGTTGAACTAATATTACTGCAGTTGTGTTGAAAAGGAACTGTAGTTGCGCGGAACAGAGGTCGTTTCATCCGTCTGGAACTGTAATTGTGTCGAACTGATACTGCAGTTGTGTTGAACGGATACTGCAGTTGTGTTGAACAGATGAACGACTTCTGTTCCGCGCAACTGCAATTTCCTTTCAACACAACTGCAGTATCAGTTCAACACAACTACAGTATCCGTTCAACACAACTGCAGTATCAGTCATGATCATATTGTGAACCATGATCCACAATATAATTTGCGCTTAATTCAAGGACGGTCATGATCATGTCTGGTTAGGGTGACCACACCAAATCCCCAAATTTTTTTAAATATATTAGATATAATCTATTATTTTATATACTTGATATTTAAAAAAATCATAAATTGGTCTCAATTGTAATTAAAAATAAAATTTTAGAATAAATTGACATCAAAATTTTGGTGAATAATTTTGTATTTAAATATGAACGAAAAATGACACTTTTAAATTAACTTTTGAATTATATTATTTCTTTGTTAACTTTTTATGCATTATATTTGGACAAAAAAATTTAATTACATTTTTATTTTTGTCATAGAATACAATAATTTGATTTCAAAATGGATTTAAACTCAATTGCATCAGTTATAGAGATTTTCTATATCTTCTATACTTCAATCTTCATCTTCCATATGTATTTTGAGATAACGATCCTTACCTTAGAAATCTCTATCATTATAGCAAAATTTAAATATTAAAAATATCTCTATCTCTCTCCATATGTTCTTGTCTCTCGATATATTATTATCTTTGTCTTTGCAGTTTACTGTATTATATTTAGATTGCATCTCGAAACAAAAACAATGAAGGTCCAAATAAAACTATTAGACAGGACCTCTATTTTTAATGGAACTGCACTGCCTTAATTTATGTTCATTTTTTCTATTTTTTTTATACATCATTCTATAAGGGGGCGTTTGGTTCAAGTTATATAAGATAACTAAGGTTATATTTGCTTGGTAATATAAGATTCTCATGTTTGGTTCAAGTTATGTAAAATTCACAGGGAATGTAACATAACCTCCCGACGAAGTTTTTAGCTATTGAAAGGGAATGTGAGATACACCCCGATTTCTTAGGTAATCTCACATTCCCTTATCTTATTCCTAATATTGAGCTTTTAGCATTTTAATCAATTTATTTTATTTTCGTTGTCTTATTTACCTATTTCAATTTTAAACCGAACACAGGAATCTAACATTCCCAGTTATCTAATATTCCCATCAATCTAACATTCCCTAAGGTAATCTAACATTCCGTGAACCAAACGCCCCCTAAGAGTTGTATTATATAATGTTTTGGTAAAAAATAACTTTACCATTATAACTTTCGTTATTTTTTTCTAACTAGCGTTGTCATGCACATGTATACACCATATATTTTCATATAATTTATTCAATTGGAATAATATATAGACATTATATATTGGAGTACTATATAAATTATTTCCTAAAATATAAATAGGTTTACATACAACAATGGTTTACATAAAGTGTGAATGAAAGTTATATCATACAATTAATGAATTAAAAGTGGGATATTGACTCTTTGGACTACAGGAGAAAATATAAAATAAATACTACATTCAATACATTGTAATAGAATCAATAGTACTAAAAGAAAAGGTTAAAAATGTTATTTTTTCCCTATATAAATATAATAATATTAGTAAATTTGTATACACACACAGTTACACCTGCAAGTTGTTCAAGTAGAGTATTAAGATATATAGTCATATTCAAACTTGATCACGGCCTAATTGTTTGATTATGAACTTGATTTGACTCAAATTGAAGCTATTCAATATTGACTGAAGTAAACTCAATATATGTTTAAAAAAAAACAAAGTTTGTAATAAAAATATAATAATAAAACTCAAAATATGTCTAGGTTGTGGCACTTAAATAAATATATCAACTAAATTTGTAATATTATGTGTATATTACATATAAAATATTTAAAAAATTGATTAGGTTCTCGAGCTACTTGAATCATGTATTAAAATATTTGAATTCAACCCCATTTTTTGCTTAAATTATTCAAATTTAGATTTGACTTAGGTAATTGAATTTAATTAAACAATTGACGAATTAGCCAAGCACCTTGTGCTCAATTGGCATGTAGTGGCCACCCTTAGATGGGAACTTATGAGTTCGAGTCTCAGTGGAGGAGATCTCGAAATTGGCTCTTTGTGCTTCGATCAACAGGTTGAGAAAAAGTATAGATGAACAGATACTACAATGTAATAGGGTCAGTTGTATTCAAAACAAAAACAAAAAAACAATTGGCGAATTAAACTTGAGTAACTTACAAGTAATTTGACATCTCTAAATGAGATAGATGTATTAAAATTTACTCCATTTGTTATAAAATGATTACATGACTCGGATAATTAAACTTAATTAGGATTATTTATATTTTAATGCTTGTAGTGTTCATTTCAGGTTTAGTAAATACATTTTATATATTTAAAACATAGAGTAAAAGACCTATTAAATACAAAAAAAAAAAAAAAAAAAAAATAAAATGAGAAGCAAATGAAAGTTTTAGTTATTCAACTATGTGGTACGTATTACTTTTTTTTTTTTGAAACCTGGTACGTATTACTTTAGTTTCTCAATTATTATAGTGTAAATTTTAGTCAATAAAGTTTTAGCAAAATGATTAATTTGGTTCTTAAAGTTAATTAGTTTATATTTAAAATATGTTCACCAAATCTACGATTTTATTAAAATAAAAATAACGAGTAAATCTATTTTATGAAAAAAAAAAAAAGCACTTTTACTCTATTGACTATTATATATGAATCACATTTGGTCATTGACTATTAAAATTTTTTACTTAGGTGCATGACTATGTAATTTGTATCACATTTGGTCATGTCATCCAATTTTTTTCGGTCAACTATTGTCGAAAGTGTTCATTCCGGAATAAGTAAATGCATGCAGTGCTCCTTCTAGAAGTGCCCATTCCAGAAGCAGCAAATGCAGTGCTCCTTTCGGGATGAGTACTTCCGGCAATATTTGGCTGAAAATTTGGATGACAAGACCAAATGTGATACAAATTACATAGTTGTGTACCTAATTAGAAAATTTTAATAGTCAAAGATCAAATATGATTCATGTATAATAGTCAAAGGACCAAAAGTGATATTTTCTCTTATGAAAAGTACGAGAATATAATAAATGTATACCATAACCACACCTAAGGGAATAAAATTGTTGTCATTTTATCTAAAAACTACAATAAATAGTAAGTAAATGATACAAAATGGGTGAAAGAGCTATAATTTAATTTTGATATTACATACTCTTTATTAAAAAAAAATTGTTATAAACTTTCCTGAATTTGAAAGTACCACACTACTACAAAAGTCAATCCCCCCAACGTAGAAGTAATTTGTGTTAGAAGATAAGAATTTTTAATATGAAAATGTATACTCTTCCGCTTATATTTTATTCTTCAACATTATTTACTTTAAATATGTAAAATGTGTGACTAAAAATTATAGCCTAAAATTTGATTTCACAAATTGATAAAAATTATAAGTTTTATAATGACAGACACGATTTATTGGTGTGTAATGAATAAATCTAAATTTTGACAAAATATATTAACAAAATTAAAATTTATTTTAAAAAAATACGAGAATCACGTTGTATTCACTTGTTCATTAAAAATAAATAGGTAGTAATAAATTTTGGTTAGTGTCGTGGTGGGCGCATTCACGGCTCTCATTGAGACTCGTTTAATTTGTGGGAATCGACTTATGCTCAATTGTTGTTTGGGGAATCGTCATGTGGCTGACTCATCTCCCATGTTGTCTAAGCACAACCATTGACAGCTGCTAAAGCTATGTTTCTTAAAGAAAAAGGAATATTGTTATTGTATTCTCGTAAATTCTTCTTGTTAGATTAATTATATTCATTGCACGAGAAAAAAAAAAGAAAAAAAAAGGAAAAAAAAAAGATAGAAGA
Organism: Ipomoea trifida; assembly: GCA_003576665.1. NCBI lineage: Eukaryota > Viridiplantae > Streptophyta > Magnoliopsida > Solanales > Convolvulaceae > Ipomoea > Ipomoea trifida. The sequence continues at coordinate 2,785,528 of CP025648.1, forward strand.
AGATAGAAATAAAGTGATTTTTTTTTTCTGATAAATAATTGATCAATACATTTGAGAATAAGTACTAAATAAAAAGTACTTATACAAGTAATCTTTATATAGATCTTAGATTAGACATAAATTTAAAAAGAAAATTCTATGATGACTATTCAATGGATGACTGCAAAAGATGGTGAATCATTTTCTTATTAATTTGTATTTTTAATTTTTCAGTCCATAAAATAGCACACCATAATTGTATCGTTATTATTTCTATAAATGACATAATAAACGTGTTTTTTTTTTTTTTTTTTGTGTTAAAAGGAGGGGGACCCCGGAGAGCTATAATCTATATAGGCTCCACCACTCTACGCATCATCGTAACTTGCGCCACATCGTCGAGGAACACCTCCTCACAAACGAGTGGACAGGTCTCAAGATTCTTCTGCATGGTGCTCTGTGCTCCAAGTGAAGTAAGACAATCAGCAACCCTGTTTTGTTCTCTGAAAATAGCTCGGAAAGAAACCCTCCAATCTTTGGCGGTCCACCATGTAATCTTGTCTAAGAGATGGATGGCAGACCGGTCCCCAACCAGCCGAGTTCTCCTGAATCCATTGAATGACATTTCTTGCATCCGATTGTATCTCCACATCCCTAACACCCTTCTGCCATGCCCACCGTAGACCTTCGGCAATTGCTTCTACTTCCACCCATGTCGGGTCCCTGTGGGTCGTACTACATATTGAACATGTTTAATTGTTAACAGATCCGTCAAAGCGATTTAACTAAGTCAAACCGCTAAAGATGATGTTTGGTTATCAGCGGTTTACTCCAAACTGCTGAAATCTCAAACGCTGCTAATTTAGCAACATTTGAGGTTGGTGTTTTGGGAAGATTTAATTCTTCCCCAAAACACCCTCCCTTAATAATAATAAAAAAATTAGGTTATTTAGAAGCTCGATGCTTCTTTATCTTTAATAAAGAAGCCTTAGGCTTCTCTTCTCTTGGCCATCCGATGTGGGATGGGCAAGAGGAGACTTTTTTAAGGGGCGTTGAGTTCCCTTATGTTCAATGCCCTTTTTTTTTTCTTCTAAGTTTGTGATGTGGCATCATTTTGATCCTACATCTTTTCAGTTTTTTTTTAATTATATTTTTTTGTTTCTTTTTTTGTTTTGTTTATTATTATTATTATTATTATTATTATTATTATTATTATTATTATTATTTATTAATTATTATTATTATTATTATTATTATTATTATATGTATATCCTTTTGGTCATTTTGCATGTTAACCGCTAATCTAAACAACTAATTTTACCAAACATCTTTTTACAAACCACTAATACATTCCGCTGGTCAAACTCGCTAATACAATCCGTTATTTGATAACCGTTAACACAATCTGCTACTGCTAACCGCTAATCGCTGATAACCAAACAAGCCCAATATAATACCAAAAACCAAATGGAGGGATTAGGAAATTCCAAATCAAAATTTAGGTCCAACTAGGATCACAATCATTTATCACAATTTGAGTAATTTTATTACATATGATGATGGTTCATAATAGAATATTAATGAATATTTTAACAATACTATCACCACTCTATGCAAAAGTTAAATATTGATGAGGCCGGGTATGGGCCTATTGGGTTGGGGTTGAAGAATTAGGTTGGGTGGAATTGTTTGTGGGTGAAGTGCAAGGTTTTTTTTTTTTTTTTTTTTTTTTTTTTGGGTGAAGTGCAAGGGGTTGAAACGCAAATTTTAGGGTGGACCCGATCCACAATGCATGATAGTTCATACATTAAAATAATGTCGTTTTGATTAATGAAAAGAAATGATAGAAATGACTTCGTTTTGCACCGTTAACTATGTGTGTATAACATATTCAATTTCATTTTATTTACGCTGCAGTTCCCTTTCAACACAACTACAGTTTCTTTTCGATATAACTACAGTTTCATTCGACATTATACGTTCAAATATGTGAAATTGTTATTAAGTTTCCTTTGATCACCACAACTATAGTTTCTTTTATAATACACTGCAATTTCCTTTTAACACAACTACAGTATCATTTCAATATAACTACAGTTTCATTGGAAAATATACACTCAAATATGTGAAACTATTATTTAGTTTAATTTGATATACACTGCAGTTTTCTTTCAACACAATAACAATTTCATTTCTATATAACTACAGTTTCATTTGATAATGTAAAAACAAATGTGAGGTAGTATTATTTGAGATGAACTGTAGTTTCATTTACGGAGTTTCGTTAAGACTTGACGGCAACCGTTTCTTTACTTAAAGAAACGGTGCCATTTTTGGACCACGGTCCACGATATAACAATTGGGGTTGAAAGATGAGGGCTGGTTGGGGTCATCATGACACTTCTTGGGTTGCTATTGACCACGGTGTGGCCAGTCGCAATAGTGACAACCATATTATTACTAGGGCCTTCCTCAATAGTTGAGTTTTTTTTTTTTTTTTTTTTTTTTTTTTTTTTTTTTTTTTTTTTTTTTGAATTTTTGTGTGCCCCAAAATTCACCTCATCATCTACTATCTCACTCAATCACAAAAATCTATATTCCCATTAGTTTTAAGTTTTTTGTGGACCCACCGTTTTAACACTATTTTAATTATTTCTTTATTTATTATAATTATAAAAATTATAATTACAATTATTATTTTTATTATATTTAAATTAAACATATTAAAATTAAAACAAATTTATAATTACAAATATTTACTATTTTAAAGTAATTTTACTTAGTAAATATTTAATTAACAACATTTGTTCATGTTTTAACATTGTTCAATTTCTTTTAACATGTTTAATATTAGAGTTTGTTGGGCTTTTCCCTTTCTTCAATTCCTTGTTCCTCTCTGCAACCCATAGTATTTTATCTCTTTTCAGTTGCTTCCTCATGCTAGTAGGAACGCCCTCTATGGTGTAGGGAGCTGATCTGTCATCACTGAAATATTGTATGACTCCAAATTTTGGCCTAGGATCATTAGATGCAAAACCTGAAAATCCAAAAACTCATTTTTCTTTTCCCCTCCCAACACTGCTTTCAATAAGAATAGAGGTTCCAAGAGTCAAATGACTGCTCTCTTCCCCCTTTTTGGCATAATCAAGCAACTTTTCAACATTATTATCAATTTTATCTACTTTGGCAGTATGCTCATATCTAAAGGCAGATAACTCATTACGCAAAACAGAGGTTTTATCTTCTTGCTGGTGAATTACCTTTAGTAGACTTAAGCATTGAGCTAGTGTGAAGTTGTTAGCTCTACATCTTTCATCTTCAATTTTTCTTTGACAATGCTGCGAATTTTTCATCCCAATCATTTTCATTATTCTCATTGTACTCTTGCATTGCATTGTATAAGTTTTTCTGATGATCACTTTAACTTTTCATTTGCTTGTAGATATCTTCATAGATATGCCTATGAATATCTCCCTTAACTTTCATTGCACTGGCAATCCTTGTGCTGATGTCTTCTTGACACTCATTGACTTTGATAAACAAATTGCTCAACAAGTTTTCATCATCTTCAACCATATTCTTGGTCAGATTCTTCTTCATCTACTTTAATTGCGTGGCTAATTCCCTTTCTTTATGGTGAATGGGAACTGTGATCAGTTGCATTCCCTCTTCTTCAGTTGGCATGATCATCTCTTGATTTTCATCATCATCTTTACTTGAATCAGAAGATTCAGACATGATAATTTTCCTTCTCTTGGTTGATTTCAAGCTTGTTTCTCATCAGATTCAAAGTTTTGCAAGTGTTCTCCATCAATTACCTGTGCATCAATAAAATTTTCAAACAAATTTTCATTAGTATCTTCCAAAGTGTTTGGAAGATTTTCAATAACATCCATTTCATGTGATTGTGTTGCAGCTGGTATGTCTGTTGGGTTTCCATGTTGATTTTCATCCAAGTTAGTTTTCACCAGAGTCTCATTCTGAGCAATAACTGCCCCTTCACATATTACTTCAACTAGAACTGTAACTGAAATTGAAATATTCTGAGCATTAGTCACATTAAGAATCATGATTTGTTCCTCAACTTCAGCTACGAGTCTACGACCTCCTTATGTGTGATTGTGACTCTATATGTGACTAACACCTCAACTGGCTCTTCAACTAGATTCTCAGTTGGTACTTCAACTTGAGCTCCATTTGTGACACATACCTCAACTGGATTCTCAACTACAACCGTGATTTGATCTTGCTCTGGAATAGTGACTGGAAGAAATCGAGGCCTCAGCCACCATGACTGAGGGCAGCCTTGGCTGCCAACACTATTTTACAATATTAGAATAGGAATTTGAATGTAGAATTGTAGTACGAATATGAAAGTAGGAAACAATATATTCTATTAAGAATTGTATTACACTATTTTATAATATTAAGCAAAGTATAAGACTGTTTTGGGGCGGGAAGTTAAAATGGAGGATTTTGTTTTTATTAATAGTATAGATTATGCAAATCTTAATAGTAGTATAGATTATGTTGCAAAGAAGTATATATACTGTTATATTATTACTTAGTAATTTTAATATAGAATTGTATTACGATTAAGAAAGTAAAAAATAATATATTGTATTAGAAATTGTACTACCATATTTAAATATACAATTGTAGTACGAATATAATTGTATTATCATAATTTTTACAATATTTTGCAAACCTTAACAGGGCGTTTGGTTGGAAGGAAGGAATTATGCGGGAAAAAAATTGTAATTCAATGGGAAAAGAATAATGTGGGAATAAAGTGGGAGTTTAAATTCTGGTTGACAGAATAAAATTACTCGGAATTTTAATTCCAATGTTTGGTATACATGGTAATTGAAAGGGAATAAGTAGTACAAAGTCCAAAATGCCCATTGTTGTTGTTATTATTATTATTATTATTATTATTATTATTATTATTATTAATCATCTTATATGACAAGTATCTCTTGGACACATTTGCATATTCAAACACCCAAAAAATATAACATATTAAATTCAAAATTTTGTTCTTCAAAATGTAGGCAAATATGCTATATACACATCAAATTTAAATACTTTGAGAGTTTTGAGAAAACATACTTGATTAAGGTTGGTCTAAAATGATTATTGCTTAGGAGCAGCGTTCTCTGTTGACAATAGTCAAAGAATAATACATTCTATCATCTAGAAGGGAAGTTTGTGCATTAATTTTAGGTTAAAAAAGGAGGGGTAATTTTATCAGCTATCTTTTTTTATTCTTAAAATCCATGGAATTAAAATCCCAAGGAGCCATGGGATTCTAATTCCATGAAAATGAGGTAATTACAATTTTGTGAAATTGCAATTCTCTCCAACCAAACTAAGGAATTTAGTTGCCTTTGAAATTAGGTAGGAATATAATTTAAATTCCCTCCAACCAAACGTCCAGTAATAGTATAGAAGTGTTTAGAAGGATTTTGTTTTTATTTATATTACTTACCATTTCAAACCTAATAAAACAATGAAATTCATATTCCTAAATAATTTATTTTCAATCCACCAAACAATAAAATCTATTCTTTGAATTTTTTTTTAATTTTAATTTCATTCATCATCAAATATTTTTCAATGAACCAAACCGTTGTTATTTTTATTTTTAAAATGAGATTCTCAACGGTGCAATGGTGCATTGTATATATTCTCCTCTTTGGCAGTATCACATTGAATGCTAGTGTATTAGTAGGGTTTTTGCTAGTGTATTAGTAACAGTGGCTTCTTTCAACATTTGGGTCTCGCCATGTTTTCAAGCCTTGGGTTCTAACGTTTAGCAGTTCCTCGTACCATTCGAATCTTTGTTGCTCTCTTCTTTTCAATCGAAGGTATATCTTCCTCCCCTGCATCTTTTTATATGGCTGCAAACAGGTTGTGCTTTATTTTTATCCCGGCCTAGCTAAAGCTACAGTATTTTCGAAAGATTATCGGTTGCATGATTCTTTATATCTTTCAATTGTTGTTGTTTTTATCTAATTTCCTGCTTCTTATTGTTCTGGTGGGGAAGAAAATGGTCAAATCTTAAGTTCATGATGATTGGTAATTGGTAAACCCCTAGCAGCCTAGCTCTTTATTGTCATGATGCAAAAATTTGGTTGACTTTGTGGATTGACTTGCAAATAATAATGAAAAAGGGAATGAATTTGTAATAGCCATTTTCTTTTAAGTTCACTGGGGCTGCAGCATATAGATTAACCATGGATAGATGTTTAGGAATTTGGGCAGTTTTGGTTTTTTGAACCTTAGAATGCTGTCTGGTAACTGAGGTAGTTTCTTAATGAAGTTAATGGTTGTTGTGTTAGAGGTATAGTTGGCACAGCTTGATATGTGAAGCTAAAATTCATTCATTTTGATTGTTTATTTTAGGTAGGCGCCATGGAGGCTGCTGCTTGGAATGCTGCAGCAAAAGAATTTTTGTTGGTATGCTTGCTTATTTTTATTTTGGATCTTGAATTTGTGAGGGTCGATTATTAATTGGATAATTGTTTAATTTTGGTTTTGGCTAATTAATTGCAGGGCTCAAATAGACAGAAAATAGCTTTATCAAGGCATTCAGTTAGGCAGAAGTTGCTTTGGGGTGTAACTCCAAGGCAAGGTCCTCTCAAGTTTACTAATAAAAATGCTGGAGTACGATCAAATCTTTCTGCAAAGGTCAAAGCAGTAGTTTCTGGGAATGTAAACACATTGCTAGGTGAGGAGGCAAGCAAGGTTCAACAGCCTGCAGAAAGTGTTGTTCATTTTTATCGTGTCCCGTTGCTTCAAGATAGTGCAACTGCAGAACTTCTCAAGTTGGTTCAAACAAAAATCTCACATCAAATAATTGGCTTGAAAACTGAGCAGTGCTTCAATATTGGTTTGAATTCTGATCTTTCAAGTGAGAAGCATGCTGTGCTTAAGTGGGTTTTGGGAGAGACATATGAGCCTGAGAATTTGGGGACTGAAAGTTTTCTACATATTGATAAGACCAAAAATTTAGATGCAGTTATTGTGGAAGTTGGCCCACGCTTGTCTTTCACTACAGCTTGGTCTGCCAATGCAGTTTCAGTTTGCCAAGCTTGTGGGTTGACAGAGATTACTAGAATGGAACGTTCGAGGAGATACCTGTTATTTCTTGAGCCTGGAAGTGGTCCGTTGCTTGATAGTCAAATCAATGAGTTTGCTGCTATGCTGCATGATCGAATGACTGAGTGTGCTTACCCTGAGAAGCTTACTTCTTTTGAGACAAGTGTCATTCCAGAGGAGGTTCGCTTCATACCAGTCATGGAGAGGGGCCGTAAAGCATTGGAAGAAATAAATGAGAAAATGGGTTTGGCCTTTGATGAACAAGATTTACAATATTACACTAAGCTCTTCAGGGATGACATTAAACGGAACCCAACAAATGTTGAGTTGTTTGATATTGCACAGTCTAATAGTGAACATAGCAGGCATTGGTTCTTCACTGGGAAACTAGTAGTTGATGGTCAGCCTGCAAATAGAACTCTTATGCAAATTGTTAAAAGCACTTTAGCGGCAAATCCAAGCAATTCTGTTATTGGATTTAAGGACAACTCCAGTGCTATCAAGGGATTTTTAGTCAAGCATTTGCGACCTATTCAGCCTGGTTCTTCATGCCCCTTGCAAACTAGTGCTCATGATCTTGATATCTTATTTACGGCTGAAACACACAATTTCCCATGTGCTGTAGCTCCATATCCTGGAGCAGAGACCGGTGCAGGAGGCCGCATCAGGGATACACATGCTACTGGAAGGGGTTCTTTCGTTGTTGCATCTACAGCTGGATATTGTGTTGGCAATCTTAATATTGAAGGGTCATATGCTCCATGGGAAGATCCTTCATTCCAATACCCAGCAAACTTGGCTTCACCATTGCAGATCCTCATTGATTCCAGCAATGGAGCATCTGACTATGGGAATAAATTTGGTGAGCCCTTGATTCAGGGTTATACGAGGACCTTTGGAATGAGACTCCCAAGTGGTGAAAGGAGGGAATGGTTGAAACCAATCATGTTTAGTGCAGGTATTGGGCAAATTGATCACAACCATATATCAAAGGGCGAGCCTGAGATTGGAATGTTAGTTGTTAAGATTGGAGGCCCAGCATATCGCATAGGAATGGGAGGCGGGGCAGCATCAAGCATGGTTAGTGGCCAAAATGATGCTGAGCTTGATTTCAATGCTGTACAGCGTGGAGATGCAGAGATGGCACAGAAGTTGTATCGTGTTGTTCGTGCCTGTGTAGAAATGGGACAGAATAACCCAATTGTCAGCATTCATGATCAGGGTGCCGGTGGAAACTGCAATGTTGTCAAGGAAATCATACATCCTCAGGGTGCTGAGATTGATATAAGGGCAGTTGTAGTTGGTGACCACACTATGTCCGTCCTTGAGATTTGGGGAGCTGAATATCAAGAGCAAGACGCAATATTGGTCAAACCTGAAAGTGGCAGTCTTCTACAGGCAATTTGTAAGAGGGAAAGGCTACCGATGGCTGTTATTGGAACAATTAATGGTGAGGGGCGCATTACTTTGGTGGATGGCTTAGCTGTTGAAAGATGCAAATCTGACGGACTTCCTCCTCCTCCACCAGCTGTGGATCTTGAGCTTGAGAAAGTTCTTGGGGATATGCCTCAAAAAACCTTTGAACTTCATCATGTGAATAATGTGCTAGAGCCTCTTGATATTGCTCCTGGGACAACAGTTATGGAAACTTTGAAGAGGGTATTGAGGCTTCCTTCTGTCGGTTCAAAAAGGTTCTTGACCACTAAAGTTGATAGGTGTGTTACTGGTCTAGTGGCACAGCAGCAAACCGTGGGTCCCTTGCAAATAACACTTTCTGATGTTGCTGTTATTGCTCAAACTTACACCGACTTTACTGGAGGTGCTTGTGCAATTGGAGAACAACCGATTAAAGGTCTTTTGGATCCAAAAGCAATGGCAAGACTAGCTGTTGGGGAAGCACTTACAAATCTTGTATGGGCAAAAGTTACATCCCTTTCAGATGTGAAAGCTAGTGGGAATTGGATGTATGCTGCAAAGCTAGATGGGGAAGGAGCTGCCATGTATGATGCTGCCAATGCTCTTTCAGAAGCTATGATTGAACTTGGCATTGCAATTGATGGTGGGAAGGATAGTCTTTCAATGGCTGCCCATGCTTCAGGGGAAGTTGTGAAGGCTCCTGGAAACTTGGTCATCAGTACCTATGTAACCTGTCCTGACATAACAAAAACAGTTACACCAGACTTGAAGCTTGGAGATGATGGTATACTGCTCTACATTGACTTGGCAAAGGGAAAGAAGCGTCTTGGTGGATCTGCTCTTGCTCAGGTTTTTGGTCAAATTGGGGACGAGTGTCCTGATCTTGAAGATGTTTCTTACCTTAAAACAGTTTTCAATGAGGTTCAGAATCTCCTCTCTGGTGATCTTATTTCTGCTGGTCATGATATCAGTGATGGAGGACTTCTTGTTGGCATCCTTGAAATGGCTTTTGCTGGGAATTGTGGTGTTTCATTGAATTTGACGTCAGAAGATAGTAGTGTATTCCAAACACTTTTTGCAGAAGAGCTTGGCCTTATCCTTGAGGTTAGCAAGGAGAACTTGGAGGTGGTCTTGGCAAAGCTTCAGAGTGGTGGTGTTATTGCTCAAGCCATTGGACAAGTTACTGCTTCTCCACTGGTAGACTTGAAAATTGATGGTGTTTCTTATTTGAATGACAAAACTTCTCTACTGCGCGACATCTGGGAAGATACCAGTTTTGAACTGGAAAAGTTCCAAAGGTTAGCCTCTTGTGTGGAGCTAGAAAAAGAAGGTTTGAAGAACCGGCGTGAACCTTCATGGAATTTATCCTTCAAACCAGATTTCACCAATGGGAAATATATGACTGCCACGTTAAAACCTAAGGTTGCTGTAATTCGAGAGGAAGGTAGCAACGGAGACAGAGAGATGTCTGCAGCTTTCTATGCTGCAGGATTTGAACCGTGGGACGTTGCAATGTCAGACCTTCTGAATGGACTCGTATCATTGCATGAATTTCGCGGGATTGTGTTTGTTGGAGGTTTTAGTTATGCCGATGTGCTTGATTCTGCAAAAGGTTGGGCAGCTTCAATACGCTTTAATCAACCTCTATTAAATCAATTTCAAGAATTCTACAACCGTCCAGACACTTTCAGTCTTGGGGTTTGCAATGGTTGCCAACTTATGGCTCTATTAGGTTGGATACCGGGGCCACAGGTTGGAGGTGTTCTTGGTAAAGGAGGAGACCCATCACAGCCAAGGTTCACACACAATGAGTCTGGACGGTTTGAATGTCGCTTTACAAGTGTCGCAATACAAGAATCACCAGCCATAATGTTCAAAGGGATGGAGGGTAGTACTCTAGGTGTCTGGGCAGCGCATGGTGAAGGAAGAGCTTATTTCCCTGACGGTAGTATTTTAAATCAGGTTCTTGATTCGAACTTGGCCCCGGTGAGATATTGTGATGATGACGGTAAACCAACAGAAGTTTATCCTTTCAATCTGAATGGTTCACCCCTCGGTGTGGCTGCACTTTGTTCTCCCGATGGGAGGCACCTTGCTATGATGCCTCACCCTGAACGCTGCTTCTTGATGTGGCAGTTCCCATGGTATCCGAAGCACTGGGATGTTGATAAGAAAGGGCCCAGTCCTTGGTTGCGTATGTTCCAAAATGCCAGAGAATGGTGCTCATGAGGTAACTCTCTAGTCTCGACTCTCGAGTCTACATTCAACCATTGTTTAAACTTCACTATGATTCAGTACTAAATTTCTGCTGTTTGATTCAAATGTGCAGATCTTTTGTGGACTAAAGAGGCATATTTTTTCTTTTTTGCCTGTTCCGAAACGCTTATCAAATCAAATCAAAAGAGAGAAGGAAGAGCACAGTTCTAAAGTATGAGATGGAAGAAGTTGTGTTGCTTAGTTTTCCCTTTTCGATGTAAATCACATAAATTTTGAATAGAAGTTTATTTTCATTTCATCACTGATGTAATTCTCAAAATACTTTCTGCTTAAAAAACGAGGCATCAAATTTGGATCTTTGAAATTACTTACACAGGGTGGGCTTTTCTTTTAAGCCTGCAAGTTTTTCTTAGTATTCCATACTTGATCTATTATGTACACTCAATATGGATTTTTATATCCTTAATATATTCTCTAGTGAAGTTCAGAGCTGCAAATGTGATTTTGCTGAATGGAAAACTCCTGTGCTGTAATTTGTGACATTCTTTGAGAGTTTTAGTTACATATAAACAGCGGCTCATGAAAAACTCAATTTTCTGCATGGTTGACGATAACTTGGCAGGGTTAGGATACACACCGAGGAAAAGAACATGGTTTCTACCTGTGACTTTCCTTAGTGATAAATGCTGCCACTGTTCATAAGTAGATGTTGCAGATAAATGTTCTGCTCCACTCCATCGAGGAGATCATAGATATCCGTATCGTAGGATGGGAGGATAATTTCGTCCTCCCATCTGGTCATTGTTGGGGGATGCTGCATAGTTGTTTGTCTATCGAAGGGCTTTGCAGACATATCTTCCAGGTATGACTGTTCAATGTTTTGATTCATATAATTGTTAATGCTTGTGTTCTTGTACTTGGCAGAGGATTGTATCTCATCTATCGTGTTTTGTTCGGGGACCTCACAGGCAGGACGAGGCATCTGCTTCTTAAAATTCTCGATCTCTTGCTTGAGGTTCTCCACCTGCAAGGTAAGTAGCTAAAGTATATATAAATGCGCCTTTTGAATTTGATTTAAAAAGGAAAAACGGAATTTTGTTTTTTTTCGAGAAGAATCATGGTTAGGGAATTGAAACCTGCTGTTGCAGCGTGAGGATCTGAGCAACGCAGCCATATTTGGGATTCTGCATCCGAGCTATGGCCTCGTACGATATTGCTAAGGCAGCTTCACCTCGGCAGTCCACCGGGAGGTGTAGCAACATCTTCGAGACGTTGCTGGCACCGAATACCTTGTGAACAGCCGCAAAGTTGCTAGCCGCCTGGTCATAACAGAAGTAAGGCGCAAACACGCACCCACTGGAGCACCTTCTTCTCAAGAACTTGCACGCCCCGCACGAAGAGCCAGGTCCTGTCATTTTCTCAAACCCTTTCTAGTTTCACTTAACACTAAAGTACGTTTTTGCACTTTTGCCTCTCTTGGTTTTTCATATAATGAATATCAAACTCAAGATCCAAGCTTTATAATCATCTGGGAAAAGGGTCATATGTTGTTATATAGTGAGGCTGAATGGGACAGAGATGCTTTAATTAAAACGCAAATTCTTTTAGGTGTCTCCTTTATGGCCAACAGTTTCATTCACAAATTGGGCAATGCAGTGCCTTAAAAGAGCCTTTCTTTGGGATGATCAGAATGGAATGGAAGACCTAATCATCATCTTGGCGCATGCTGGGCTCTAAAGGTGATCACATATAATTTGCCTATTAGTACTTAATTTAATTCTTATTATTTGTTATAGTGCACTGCCCCTCCTTCCCCTCATGTGGCAATTATGACAAACATCATCATCTCAGTTCCAAAGACATAACCTCTTTGGGACTATTTTAGTGAATATAATTTAAGGCGGGATCTAGATGGGTTAGATTTAAACTATCTTTACATATCCATATACTTTTTCTTTTTCAAGGCTAGAAATCATGCGGCTGACCTAACATCCTTGTAAGCTCTTGGAACTTTTTCTGATTTAAAACACTCGATGAAGTTGAACAAGTCACATCCCGTGTAAGGGTAACATCTGAGCTAAGGGTTGGGTTCTTGCTAATTTGGTCACTCGACGCACAAGCGGACTAGGGTTCTAGACACCCTATGGGGTCTGGTTGAGGATGAAAGCTGAGAAGCAGACCACCCTCGAATTAGTCACCGTGAAGTTAGCTCAAATGGTTGACCACCTGACCTAAAGACAGTACTTTATTAGTAGGGACCAACATTTTGGAGCTACGGCTTCCCAGCTTAGAGTTTAGACCCTCGGGCTCTCTTAGTTGGCAGAAGTGTGGAGATGAATTCCTTGTGAATAGAGTCAGCGATAGAGAAGTGTGGAGATGAATCTCTTATGCGCAGAGTCAATGACAGGAACTGATTAGGAAGCTGTTTGGGTTACTCACGATTTACTTCATCCAGTGACACACTTGGACAGAGATTCTAGGGGCTTATGGTTAGTCTAGCGTTAGTTGTAAAACTTAATATATTAAAAAAAAAAAAAACTCTTATGGGACGGTATCATGTTAAAGATAAGAAATTGCCCGAGTTACCCTAAAATACATGTGCTAAGAAGCAGATGGTGTGTTATAATTTTTAAATATGTAATGGTAAATAGTTTTTAGGTCAACATCAAAGCCACTTCTTTTTGGTTTTTGGGTTTTTTTTCACTCAATTCTACTTTGTAGGCTGCATGAGTGAGAGAACATGTTAATTCTCAATTATTATACATAGTTTAATCCTTAAAACATTTCAGGTATCAAGTACGGCTGTTGGCCACTAAATAAGGGTTGGCGGCTGTTACTATGTCCCCTTCTCATCTGCAAACAGGTTCATGAACACATCCTTTGATATGAGTGAAAGAAAGAGAAAGAGGCTGCAAGTGCTTCTTCTACTGTATGAAATAGGAAAAAGTTGGGGGACAAAATGCCATTTTAACCAACTTTTACTTCATTTTTCTCTCATCTAATGCGATTAACATAGAAAAACGTTTTAAGGATCATTAGACTTCTTGATCATCAAATAATTTAAATTTGCATTTAGAGCATTGGTCTAATGGATGAGAAGTCTAAGATATGTTTTCAGCGGGGGTTTGTGTTTGAGTTGGGCTCTTTGTGTTAATAAGCGAATATTGAGATGGACTCGGATGCCATTGTCAAAATCATGTAGGGCAGAGATACCCCTGATGATAGGGCAATTAGGCTGATCTGCAATTGTAAACATCTGGCAAAGGCGTTTAATTTTATTCGATTCTCCCATGTGTTGAAACTTAAAGAAGGAAACAAATGCGCTAACTATCTGACAAATTTGGGCCAAATCATGGAGTGGGCTACAACTATTGTGGCTGAGCTTCGAGAGGATCTTCTGACACTCCTCGGTAGATGCTAGTGAGGCTTTCTCGAGAAGAATTAGACGGCGTTCGTTGTGCTAGGCACTGCCATTTTCACAAAATAAAAAAAAAAAAAATCACCCAGTGAATTAATTATTGCAAGAAAATAATCTTGAAATGCTCAAAGATGGGCTTACTTAGAGAAATGTAAATGGGTTTTAGAGCTATGTGGCAAGGCCCAAAAGTTAAACCTGCCAGGAGACCAGACAATACATTCCACCTAGGTCCAAGGTGGTCTTGTTTTGGGCTGTATTTCTCAGACAACCATGTACTTCAACTCAAAATTCAATCTTGTTCTAGTGTTGGTTTAATAAATATGTTGGTCTTAAACAAGGCTTTGTTTGAATGCTTTATATTTTACAACAATAAATTTTGCTACAATAAGATTATAATGATAAGGTTTAAAACTTCATCTCTTCAATTTGTTACTGCATTACTAGTATACTTATAACTTGTCCGTGCCAGTCGGATTAATTGAATCATGTGCTCCATCCAACTAAAAGCCTAAGCTGATAGTTGGACTGCACATGACCTTTTGCATGGCTCTGATACCAAATTGAATCATATGCTCAATCAAACTAAAAGCCTAAGCTGATAGTGATTAGGATAGAAAGTCTGTGTGTTGTATATCATTCACGTAGAAACTATACAAGAAGATATAAGATGCAGTACAAAAGAGAGTCCTAGTATAACACTAATACAAGTCTCCTAACACTCCCCCTCAAGCGGAAGGTTGGCCGCAACATTAAGCTTGCCCCGAAGAAACACAAACCGGGAACTCGGCAACGCCTTCGTAAAAATATCAGCAAGCTGATCCTTAGTAGAAATAAAATTAACCAGCAACTCCTTCTTAGCAACCTTGTCACGAACGAAATGATAATCAATTTCAACATGCTTCGTCCGAGCATGGAACACTGGGTTAGCACATAGATAGGTCGCCCCAAGATTGTCACACCAAAGTCTAGGCGGAGACGCAGGAGCCATACCGAGCTCAGTCAACAGAGAAACCAACCAGACAACCTCAGCAGAGACATCCGCCAAAGCCTTGTACTCAGCTTCAGTCGAAGACCGAGCAACAGTCCGTTGCTTACGACAAATCCAGGACACCAGATTGCGACCCAAGAAGACTGCAAAGCCACTAGTGGACTTCCGATCACCCGGATCACCAGCCCAGTCAGAATCCGAAAAGGCATGAATATCAACAGAGGAAGATTTGCACACAGTCAGCCCAAAATGAAGAGTGCCCTTCACATAACGAAGAACCCGCTTAAGCATCGCCCAATGGTCGACAGTAGGAGCATGCATGTGCTGACAGAGCTTATTGACTGCAAACGACAAATCGGGCCTCGTCACTGTGAGGTACTGCAAAGCACCAGCGAGACTGCGGTACTGCGTCGGATCAGCATACGGAGGCGAGGCAGCAGTATCAACCCGAGCCATAGAAACAGGAGTAGCAAGTGGCTTGCAGTCAACCATTCCAGCACGCTTTAGGATGTCATTCATATATCGCTGCTGAGAAAGAAGCAAACCATCTGACGTCGAGATAGTTTCAATACCCAAGAAGAAGGACGGAGACCCCATGTCACGGATCTTGAACTCCGAACCCATTTTAGCAACCAAATCGGTGACAGAATCCAAATCTGAACCCATAACTAAGATGTCGTCAACATAGACAAGGAGATACAACCGAGTAGCCCTGACAGAATAGATAAACAAGGAGACATCAGTTTTCGACGGGCGAAATCCAACCGAGACAAGAAACGAGTGCAGCCGATCAAACCATGCACGGGGCGCTTGCTTCAATCCATATAAAGAACGCTGTAATAAACAGACATGAGACGGTGTGTCTTTATCCTCATAGCCAGGCGGCTGACTCATATAAACCACCTCAGACAGGCTGCCATTCAGGAATGCATTGTGAACATCCAACTGACGAATGAACCAACCGCGAGAAACAGCCAAAGAAAGCAACAAACGAACCGTCGTGGGCTTCACCACCGGACTAAAGGTTTCAAAAAAATCTTGACCGGCAACCTGATTGAAACCCTTAGCCACCAGACGAGCCTTGTAACGTTCTACAGACCCATCTGCCTTCCGTTTGACTCGGAAAACCCATTTGCAGCCGACGACATTCATACCAGGCTCAAACGGAACCAACTGCCATGTCTGATTCTGCAGCAATGCATTGAACTCGAGGTCCATTGCCTCACGCCACTCAGGATACAAAACTGCCTGGGAATAGCAAGTAGGCTCCTGAAGACCAGCCTGCGAAACCAACGCCACTAGCTGATCATCCGCGCAAGACTGACTACGCAAAGCCATAGAGTGAGTCCGCACCAGCGGCCGCTTAAGACGACGACCTCGCACTGGCTTGGACTGAGTAACACCAGTAGGACCAGGAGGGCCAGAAATAGTACGGGAACTGGAAGGAGTCGGTACGGGAGACGGAGGAACATCAGGCAGACCCGTAACCGCAACACGACCAGCACCCCATGGTACAGTAGCAGGAGAAGGCAGTCCCTGCAGAGGCACAGCTGAAACAAACGGATAAACGGATTCATCGAATCGCACATGGCGACAGATAAAAACCTTGTTAGTATTTAAATCCAGACAACGATAGCCACGAAAGGAGGACGGATAACCAAGAAAAACACACGGAGCTGACCGAAACTGTAACTTGTTGCGATTATAAGGACGCAACAACGGAAAACACAAACACCCGAAGACACGTAAGAAGGAGTACGACGGCGGGGAACGATGAACACGAAAATGAGGGGTGTCATCATGCAACACGCGGGTAGGCATTTTATTAATTAAATAAACCGCGGTTTCAAACGCATATTCCCAATAACGAGTAGGAACCGAAGACTGAGCCATTAAGGCAAGCCCAGTCTCTACAACATGACGATGACGACGCTCAACCCTACCGTTTTGTTCGTGAGTATAGGCACACGACTGCCGATGAGTAATACCAAGAGTAGAGAAACGGGAATGCAACTTTTTGTACTCTCCCCCTAGATCCGACTGAATCGAAATGATTTTACGATTAAACATACGCTCAACTTGACACCGAAATTGTTCAAAAATAGCATACAAATCAGTCTTGGCACGCATGGGATAAAACCAGATATAACGGGTGTAATCATCCACAAATAACACGAAATATTTATAGCCATTAACAGAAAGGAAAGGCGCAGGGCCCCATATATCAGTGTACAATAATTCCAAAATATGGGAAGTAGAAGAAATAACAGGAGATAAGGGAAATCGAGAGGATTTTCCCAACTGACATGCTGAACAAAGCGATGACAAACTACTAACAGAACTAGAGCTAAGTGAACAATTATTCAATATTTGACGCAAAACTCGAAGATGCGGATGACCAAGCCTGTTGTGCCAGACAGAGGACGACACCCGAGCAGTGAATGCAGCAGGAGACTGACGCAGAGTGACAGGCCACGAATAAAGACCACCCGAGGCGCGACCCTTAAACAGAGTTGCCTTGGTGGTACGATCCTTAACGACAAAACAGTCAGAATAAAATTCAAAGAAAACGTCATTATCTTTCGCAAATTTTTGGACAGATAATAGCGACACAGATAAACCAGGAACATGTAACACATCAGACAGACTAAAAATACGACTAGGAGTAGCTACCGAAGTTGAACCAATACTAACAATTGGCATACCTGCACCATTGCCGACTCTCAAGTTGTCCGTGCCCGCGTAATCAGTCGTGGAAGACAAAACCGACGCATCCGGCGTAGCATGATTTGAGGCTCCTGTATCAGGAAGCCACTGATGAGCAGCCAGCGATTCCACGCCATCAGCAGCCAGCGCCATATGCGCTTGAGGAGCAGGTGACGCAGGACAATAGCGGTAGCAGGTCAGAGCTGTGTGACCAACAGCATTGCACAGCTGACAGCGAACGGCGCCGGAGCGAGACCTGCCGCGACCACGGCCACGCTGCCGGGAACGACCACCGCGCGACTGCTGGAACTGCTGCGACGGCTGGAACTGCTGCGACTGGAATTGCTGCGACGCTGGAAACTGCTGCTGCGACTGATAATGAGAACCAGTCCGACCACCACGCCGAGCCACCATAGCTGCCGGAGCAGCACCATCTCCAAAATCATCTGCAAAAAGGAACTCCTGCGACACAAGATAATCCGTTAAATCAGCCAGCGAGACCGGTTCTCCGCGAGTAAGACCGGCCACCAACGGACGATACTCCGAACGCAGACCCCGGAAAACGTATAGATTCTGATCATCTAACGAAACCGGGCGCCCTGCTAACGAGAGATCCTCAACAATCATCCGAGCGCGAGCCAGATAATCCGAAACCGAGGCATCACCCTGCCTCAAGGTCTGCAGCTGTCCAAGAAGACCAAGTGCGCGCGCCCGTGTCGCCGAACCCATGGAGTGCTCGACAGCCTCCCAAAGCTGCCTGGAGGTGGCTTTCCCTAACGCATGGTGCAGAACATCATCGGCCAACGAGGAGATCAACAGAGACAATACAGCTTGATCTTGACGAATCCATGCTGCAATGGCCAGAGAAGACTCTTGCTGTGCAGAGGCAGCAGACGCAGCACCAGTTGCCGGAGAAGATGAAGCAATCGGGCAGGGAATAGAACCATCAACAAAGCCAAGTAATCCTTGACCTCGGAGGAAAGGCACCATTTGAGCTCTCCAGAACAAAAAGTTCCGTGAATTAAGTTTCAGAGAAACATAATGGTGCGCCGATGACAAAGACGGAGGAGGTGCGGGTAGAGCCATGGCCACGTCGGAGACAGTCCGTTCCGAGGAAGCGTCGACAGAGCCGTCACGTGAACCGGAGGTAGCCATGGAAGAACCTGAGAACTTCTGATACCAGATTAGGATAGAAAGTCTGTGTGTTGTATATCATTCACGTAGAAACTATACAAGAAGATATAAGATGCAGTACAAAAGAGAGTCCTAGTATAACACTAATACAAGTCTCCTAACAATAGTTGGACTGCACATTTATGTTTATTTATGCTCACAGATTGTTCATTCAAGACCTGAAATTAAACTATAATGTTTTTGGACTGAACTAGGGCATCTTAATTGGATCATGATAATTTATGTGGGTTGGTTCGAGTCCATTATCCTATTTAAACTTGTCAAGCTTAAACACCTTTTAAAAACATATTATACCAACCAAAATGAGTTGGAACAAACAAATACCACAAAAGTAAAACTCAACCTGAAATGACAAATTTGCAACCCCAACCAAATATTGGTACCTAATAAATGATTGTTTTAATGGTTTGGTTTGAGTTGCTTTAACGTCTCAGCTTTAGGCATTAATTGGCTGCCACAAAGTCAGGAAGACAAGTCAGTGTTTGGGCATCACTTCTTCAGGATTTTCCCACTGGAATGAATGTTCATATATATTGTTGTACAAGTCAACAAGACCATACAACCACCCAAAATACACTGTTTGACTTTGGTTTCTAGCATTCATTCTACCCACAATTATAATGCATTAATTCCCATCAATATAATGAAAAGAAGAGTGTGAAATCAGTCCCCAAAATCCAATAAATAGTGGAATTGAGTTTCGACTCTTAATCGTAAAAGAAATTCTATCAAACATTTTTTTTTCGCGACAAGGGAAATTGTAGCCACTAGTCCCACTACCATAGGGTATATACACTAGATAAATTTTGCTGCCTGTAATAGCTTGTAAACCACACAGAAGAGGTAAATCACACTAACGAGCTTGGCCGAAAATAGAAAGAAGTGCAACCAACAAGTTTCAACCTCTATACAATTGAGCCTAGATGTTAACGGCAAATAATACCGTGCACCTGCACACAGCAATGTGCACCACGTACGTAAACGACGTCGTTTTGAGCATTGTAAATTAATCGTTTTTTTTTTTTGGAAATCATGTTTCCCGTTTCGGTCAGTTTGTGTATTTATGTTAATATTCTGTGTATTCTAGGTAATCGCTCTGTGTATTCGAAGCAATCATTCTGTGTATTCTAGGCAGCCGTTCTGTGTATTCATGTTAGTAACACATGTTGTGATGTGTTTGTGCATTCAAATGTTTAGGAGGCTGAGTTCTGTGTATTTTGTGTCAATATTCTGTGTATTCATGTTATTAACACATGTTGTGATGTGTTTGTGCATTCGAATGCTAGGAGGATGAGTTCTATGTACTATGGGCAAACTTTCTGTGTATTTTAGGCAAACGTTCTGTGTATTCTAGATAATGATTATGTGTATTATAGATAATGAATTCCCTGGAGTCATTCGCGTCCACGTCCACTAACATCGAAACGACGTCATTTTGGATCAGGGTGCACATTGCTATGTGCACCGTGGTGCACGATATAACAATCGGATGTTAACTGTTCAAGAGGTTACTGCTAATGTGACAAACACATGGACTTCTTATACTTGCATGAATTTTAAGTGTATAACTTATTTTTTAATTTTAATTTTAATTTTTAAAATAAAATTGAGCTATTAACAATTTTTGTAAGTCGTAACCACCATTCGATACAACTATATTGTCTTTTATTTTTTATTTTTATTTTTAAAAAGATGTCAAATCCTCTAATCTTTGTGATAACCATGACTATTAAAAAAAATGAGTTTAGTGTGAAAGCTTAGTCAACACTATTTTCTTATATGTTAGTGCAATCTGGCCATCTTTGAAAAATGTAGACATTGAGGTTTAACCAATATCAAATTAATAGTAAATTCTTGGATAGGTAGCATATATAATCAATTGCACTTTTGTCCAATTAGGGGTGTGTCACACTAGCGCTTCACTTAGGAGGCTTATATGAGACTTTTCCTATAATGTTTGGTGAGTCAAAACAAATAAATCATGTCAAGTTAATTATAAATTAAATTCTGGTAAATATAATAAAAATAGATTTAAATATACTACATTACTTAGAGTGGTTAATAAATTAGAGTGGTGAGGATAAATTTTTAGGTGTGGATGTGAGGACAAATTATGGTTGCTGATATATAATGTTAGATCTAATAATTATATTTATTTTGATATATTTATTATTATCAATTTTTTTAAGAGTGGGATAGTTTTTTTTAAAGAGTGGTGGTTATATATATGGGTTGCATCGG
Source organism: Ipomoea trifida (assembly GCA_003576665.1). NCBI lineage: Eukaryota > Viridiplantae > Streptophyta > Magnoliopsida > Solanales > Convolvulaceae > Ipomoea > Ipomoea trifida. The sequence goes on from CP025648.1 coordinate 2,806,791, forward strand.
TGTTTAATTTGAGCTGTGCAAATTATTAATTTGATGGTGTGGATTTGACCTCATGTCCTCACCTAAACGTGCAAATTATATACATATATATAGAGGTATGATTTTGGTGTGGTAGCCTCCCTAGGTAAGGATGTGGGGACAAATATGAACCATTGGATGAATTCATATCACCGACTAGAAATCAATAAAAAGAGAAAAAAAAAAAAAACGCAGTGACATTTTAATCATTTCAATGATATGCTGGTGCGTTTAGATATGTTTGATGGTAACGCACTATCAAATATTCTTGTGTGCACCACATATCAACACTTAGTGCACAACAATCCAACATTCGGTGGTGTAATACAGACCCGCGCTTAGTGCACCACATACCAGCACTTAGTACACTACAAAAATATACTTGATGTAGAAAATTATAAAAATATCACCTCATTTGTGTTTTTCATTTTCATTAATTTTCAACGATTTGATTTGAGCTCATATTTAGGCACACTGAGGTTGCTACATCTTATTCAGATTATATTATATGTGTGTCTTGGAATGAGTGGATGACACATCATCTGATCTCATCTTCAATACTCCATTTCAGAGTCCAAAACATTCGACATATATAATTAATTAATTTTCTACTAAGTCATCCCTATTATATTGATTAGAGAGGTTTTGATGTCTGATGATGATATGGTATGACCCACATAATTCTTAAGTTATTCACACCATTAAAAGGGGCGCGGATTGCATATATTCCACTTGAACAATAATATATATATATATATTCTTTAATAAAAACGGCTCAACTTTTTCTTTTGTAATCTTGCAAAATTTGTAATCATACTTGTAATTTTGTAATAAGATTGGTGGACCCAACTTTGTCCTTTTCTCAATTATTATAATTGTAATTTAAAAAATTATTATATAATAATTACAAAAAAGTATTTATTTTATTCAAAATTTATACTTTGTATATTTGTATATTTACTTCAAACAAATAATTCTGTGCGTGTGTACTGTAATACATAATACATACTTATAATATGATTACTTTTTTTTTTTTTTTGAATTTTGTAAAATCATTTTACATAACATTTGAAATTAATTTATATATTGATGAAATAAAGAGAATAATTTTGAAAATGTGTTGGAACTATATAGACGTTACGTTGATGAGTAAATAGTGGTAGATTGCAAATGTAATGATACATTAGAAGTTAGAGCCATTTTTTTTAAAGTAAGAGAACATTTAAAGATACATAGCCTTACAATTTTCAACGACATGCTATGATAATGAATTAATGATGATTAATTATTAATTAATTTTGTGTACGTTTTTTATGTTAATTTTTATATTATAAAATACCAGACACTTTTTTTTAAATATATTAATATATATATATATATATATATATATATATATATATATATATATATATATATATATTTTGTTTTCAAAAAAAAAAAAAATACCAGACACTTTTTGAACGCGGGTAGATAGATAAATGGAATGACTCATTAATTAGAAAGACTCCCAATTCAAAAATACACAAGCTAAATTGATAATGTTAAAGAATAAATATACATTATATTAATATAAACTTAGTTTAATCTTTTAATTGAAATGCATGAGTAAAAAACTCTAATTTTTTACCATCATAAGGTCAAAATTTGAGTTTGTGACTAACTTTGAAAATCTAAAAAATATACATTCTTATTTCTAACCACTAGTCGAAAATGTCAAATGATAGGGGATACTAAGTACCGGCAAAGATAATTATGAAATTTATATAGTTAAATAGATAGTCAAAAGTGTTTTCGGATTCGCAATCACCCTAGTTAGTAAGAAATTGTTTTAAAAAATAAACTTAAAAAAAAAAAAACCATAATTGCCACTATTGCTACCGCAGATTTCACATCAATGTTTAAATCTGATCTGATCTAAAACATTATAGTACATTGCCACTGTTGCATGTATCAACTTCAAAAGCCCAGGCAGGCAGGCACAACGTACGTAGTACTACCACGTTAACCGGCCAAACCCCACTCATGGGGCAAATTATACCATCCTTGGTCCATGTTATAACAATTGCACTCATTCATGGGTGCTATCTTCATCCATCTTTCTTAAGCTTCCTTACAACTTCAGCTTGCATGCATGGCAGCTCAGTTGGTCACAATAGTGAAGTTTGAAAAGAAAGATCAGAGATCGATTGAGTCTCATCGGTGGAGTGTGAGAGTAACGACCTCTCAAAGTGAGGGGCTTCTTGTGCACAGTAAGCGAAGTTTTAGCCTCTGTGTTCAACTGAGTTACCATGAAAATTTACATCCTCCTAAATGCTTTGTTAAAACGGGATATGTGGAGTTTTTAGGGTTGTAGATTTAACCTTTTGAAAAAGAAAGAATTTAGTATTATTGAATTGGTGCTGTCATCATCAGTGGGGTTATGACCACTTTTTTGTTGCTATTGGGATGCCATGCCATATGATATAAACCTGGATTATAGAACACTATAATTAGCCCCCCTCCCAAAATAAAAAATAAAAAATTGTACACTAACATTTAGGGCCCACCGCTCCTGTCACGAAGTGCTAGTGGAGTAGGTAAATCACGTGATATATCCCTAATTAGTCTACAGGTCTGAAACGCTTATAGCATTATACTAGCCAATGCATGTCCACAATAGAAATCAATTTAATACCTTAGCTTCTTAATTTTTGGACGCTGCATCTTGTGATTGCTAGCTAAGCAAAATTATCGACTTATATTTTGGGTTTGTCGTTCACCAATTTAGCTGTACCTAGTGACAAACCATATAATAATAAAAATCAGACTTGAGGGTATCTATCATGTAATTGAAATCGTCTTTGCCCAAGTCATCTTACTTTTGGACTGGACTTGGAATATTAATAGAAGACCTTTTGAACTATACTTGGAGTATTAGGAAGATTTGATATGATATGAGTCATAAAGTTTTTTTTTTTTTTTTTTTTAATGACGAGAAAAATTCGTGGTTACAATTTAGTGATGTACATTATATTAGGTAAGTTTCACTCTTATATAATAGTCCTACAAGAATCAAGTTCATGATATTTTAGTACGGGAATTACGTTTCATGCATACACTAGTCACGCATGACATCTAATGGCACATCGGTACAATCTGTTGGAAAATATGTATTTTTTGGTAGCTTATATCACAGAAAATTGCTTACAAGCTAGCATTCTCTTGAACAATTTTTTTTAAAACAACATTAATGTACCTATTTTAGATTCCCCTTTCCCCTTAATAAATTGTTCATTGTCTTCCAAACCCCTAATTAGATTTATGATTGAGGATAGCAAAGTTCAATTAAGGGTGTGTTTGGAACGCAGGAAAATGACTTCTGGAAAATGTTTTCTGGAAAATGAGTTATTTTTCGGAAAATGAGTTCATTTTCCGTGTTTGGATGTACTTTGGAAAACTGTCTTTATGTGTTTGGTTCATTTTCCGGAAAATGAGTGGAAAATGAATAGAAATATATAATTATATAATTTTATTCTTTTATTTAAAATATAAAAATATATAACATAATACTATTTATTATAATATAACTAATTTAAAATAAAAAAAATTAAAAAAAAAATGGTATAACATTTACTAACTAAAAAATTGAAGAGTTATCATTGTATAGAGTTGAAGAAAATAATTGATAAACGGCCCATTGCCCATATCTAGCCCTAACTCCAGAACTCCAATTTCTCGCCGCCAGCTACGGCGATACCGACGCGCTTGACGGCCTGGAAAAGCGGCGACACCATTTTACGGTAGTGAGCAGGCCTGGTGGTTCACGGTGGACATTTTCATCACTCGGGGCAGCCGCTGCCGTCCCTCCCTTCCATTTTCCCATGGGGGAAAATGACTTCCGGATAATTTTGGGGGAAGTCATTTTCCCCCAAAATGGGGTCCTTTTCCGTGGTCAACGGAAATCAATTTCCGTTGACCACATTTTCTGGGTGTTCCCAAACACACCCTAAGAGAGTGCATGATATCACATAAGAATAATGGCTAAATTAAAGTTGAAAAAAATAGCACATTTATCATTTTAAGTGTCATGTTGAGGTACTCATTTGAGTGTAATCCACTTTTGGTTTGTGCGGCTCAAAGTGGATTTGAATTTTCCTAGTTGAGCGGATTAATTTGATATATTAATTATACGTTCAAAGTGGATAATACTGAGTGAATAATAAATTGATTCTCAAAACATGCCAATAAAGTTGTGTAAATGGAGTTTTAAAAAGGTTTTTAAGATTCGACGCGAATTGAAGTATTCCCTCTTTACTGGGATATATTAGTTGTGAATGTAAGATAGAAAATACATACTTTAAGAACGATTTTTAAGTTAGAAACTACATATATAATTTAGGAATGGTGTCATTGTCTTTGGTCTCCCATGCATGAGAAGAATCCAAAAATTCCTTTTGTCACAATCCTATATATGTCGAGGAATATAAGTGGTATAATAATTCGGACCATTTCACTATTTGGTTCAACTTGAAAATTACAAGAGATTCTCAATTATTTTATTAAACAAATTTTACATGCATTAAACACATGTTGATACAATAATAATACTACTCTTGATTTTAAAGTTAAAGAGTTCAAATATTATATCATACCAAATAAGATTAATTTTTGTTCTGATTTATGTGTTGGGCTTATGGTTTGGTCTAAAAGTAATATTTTATTATGTGCTGTTTTTTAGTTTCTTTCCTCTTTTTTTTTTTGACTTAATACCCAATGTAGTCATCGACTATAGTAGTTTTTCTCGATTTAGTCCTAACTGACTTTTTGTGCTTAATTAGGTCACGACTTTGATGGTTTTACCCAATTGAGTCATCGGTTGTTAGAATCAAGGACTAAATTGATAAAAATAAGTATAATCAAGGACTAAAATTGAGTAAAATCACTATAGTCGAAAACTAATTTGGATAAAACTACTAAAGTTGAGGACGAAATTGGGTATTATTAATGTTCTAAAAAAAATGGGTATTATTAATAGAGGTGAAATTACCAAATTAAATTATTTTAACATATGACTCAATTGATAAAACCATTAAAGTCGAGAACTAGTACTTAATTAAACACAAAAAATCGTTTAGGACTAAATCGAGAAAAACCACTATAATCGAGGACTGAATTGGGTAATAGCTCATAAAAAAATACTCCGTAACTCTATTCAACATTATTATTATATAGTAAAAAACATTTGAAAAAACTACAATAAATATGATCATTTAAAAATACATAAATCCATAATAATACTTAAATGATCTTAATTCTAGTGAGGTGACATAATCTATAGTTGTTGGTTAGTTCACCGTCCTAGAAATTGAGATTCAATTGTTGACCAATATCAAGTCTGGTCCCTTTCAACCTTCTAAGTCAATTTTGTAGTTATATATATTTTTACACTATAGTTTATTTCCAGTGGTATCAAACCCTTCCCTGTATACGGGAGGTGGTGGGTTCGAGCCTCAGTGGAGGCGTTGCTGTCTCTTTGTTCTTCAGTAGGTTGAGAAAGAAGTTTATGAACAGATACTACACTGTAATAGAGTCAGTAGCATTCAAAAAAAAAAAAATTTCCTTGATTATGAAATGTTTTAATATTTGTCAGAGATTCATGGTATATAGTTCTGTATTCGAGACAATGAATGAAAATGATTTAAAAAGAAGAAACATATTATTATATTCCTTTTATTCCTTTTGTATTTGAACACTGTGTGCTGACATGTGTCATGTGTGGTCGTTGGTCAGCCGCCACAAGAATGGTGTGCCATTATTGCTATTTGCTATATTATTTTCTTCATTTTGTAATTAAAATATCAATTATTAAAAATAAAAGATTGTATTATTTAAAATCACATGATAGAATTTATTTAACGCGATGGGTTATATATCTAGTTTGGAATCATAGGAGTCTGTTTCATTTTACATGTCTTATTTATTATTCATTAGTCAAATCAATTCTTTCTTTATTATATTGCTTATTTCTTTAATAATTTTTATATTTTAAAATTTAATTTTGTGTTTAATAGTTCGGCAGCCCGCAGTTCCCAACTTCGCCTCTTCCACCAACTGCTTCGCCCTTTTCTTTTCCTCCCCCTTTCACGACAAACCATCGTCGTGGCAAGGAAGCATAGCAACAAGGAGAGCAACTCAGCAAGGCAGGGCAGCAACTCCTCACGGCCACTGTCGTTTGGCGAAGGCAACAATCTTCACGGCCGCCGCAATTTTTGTTATATTTTATCTTAATTTATTGAAAAATTTAAGATAGTCATTTCGAATTCGAATATTCGAGTCGAATCGAATATACTCGAATAAATTGATCGAATCGAATACGAATCGAAATTTATGATTCGAACACTAAACGAATTCGAATTCGAATACTCATCAAAATAATCGAATTCAAATCGAATACTGAAGTATTTGACTCGATTCGATTCGTTTACACCCCTACTATATATCCAAGTATATAATGTTTGCTTTAAGGCAAATTATTAAAACAAAAGTTATTATATAGTAACATCATAATATTGAATACATAATAGCACACATAATTAAGTAACGTAACTAAACATTCATATTAAGAAAGGAAAATTTTACACCAATAATATGATACCATATCATGCATGCATGTTTTTTGTGCAATTATATTTTTTCTTCTTTTACACGGAAGAAGTGAGAATCACAGTTTACTAAATATAAATGTATTCATCAAAGAAATCTATTATATGCTCGTAATTGTTATAAATAATTGTAATTAATATATTAGTAGATTTTGATGATATATATTGTGCAAATATATTAGGGAATTATATTTTTCAAATTTAGATTTTTTGTTTCCAATAAATTATTAAGGTAAATTATTCAAATCAAATTTAGTACTCTACATAGATCACCTCATATCCAATATTAAAATCTCTCGAATTATTTTAAATACATGATAATGCAGTATTTTAATTTTTTATTATTAGCACTTTAGAATCACTTTACAAACTCATTCTCTATTCTGGCCATGTACACAATATCACATACTTAAAAAAAAATTAAAAAAAAAAAAAAACTAGCATCAAATCTTTGAGCACTTTTTCATTGTTGTTCCATAGGATGACCTTTTATGCTACATTCCACATTTAACCCATTCTCTCTGCTGACCTTACATGCAAACTCACATAATTAATTTTTTATCCCTAGATCTCTGAGCACTTTCTGTGCAATTGAATGATTTTTTATTATATATTTTTTTTAATGCAACATACATTCCATGTTAGGTTTAACTTTAATGTAAGGACACACCTACCAGTCACATTCTATTTGATCTCACATTTAACATGACTATATATCGAGATTATCAATATCCTTTTTTCAAAAAAAAAAAAAGATTATCAATATCCTCTATCACTTACTAGTCTCACCTTATTAAACTCACATTTAAAGTGAACATCAAAATTAGCAGTATCTATTACTTCCTAGTCTCATGTTAGTTAAAACTCACATTTATCAAGATTATAGAGATTATCATCTTAGTTGAAACACGCATTTATCAAGAATATAGTGATTATCGATATCTGTCTTTAATTAGTGTAAGTTACGTAATCAAAATACGAAGTACATGTAATATCTTGCCTTTGGTAATTCGGTGTATTACCGCAATAATTGCTCTTTGTTTGAATATGACTTCCAACTACAATCGTTGTCTACCTATACGTGAAAATCGCACAATATACTCTCACTTTCACCCTGCCGGGGTCGGTTAAAGATCGAAACGCCACCCTTTTCTCCCCTTGGTCAAATAATTAATAAAACTTATTTGGTAAGAAAATGTAAAATGAAAATTAACTAATATCTATTAATTGGTAGTATTGTTTCTATATTCACGTATCAATACTAATAATAAAAGTAAAATCCTCTCCTTTAACTTTCATGCACAAACTAATATTATTAATTAATTGGTAAAAAAAATTAATAACGTTTTATTGGTAACAAAATTTTATTTACCAAATTCTAAGAATAATTAAACCATTATAATTGTGAGAACAATGGAAACAAATTTTGCGTAATTTTATTAAAAAAAAATTATTAATTATTATTTACACTAATAATAATAATTTGAATACTTATCTATACTTCTTAAATTATTATAACAAATTCATTCTGTGCAATGCATGTGCGAAAGTATTAGTTATTTTAATTTAGAATTAATGAAGAATGAAATTAAATAAGATTTAGGAAATCTATCATTCATATTAAGAAAGGGAAATTTTACGCCAATATGATATCACATCATGCATGCATGTTTTTGGTGCAATTATATTTTTTCTTGTTTTACACCGAAGAAAGTGAGAATCACAATTTACTAGATATAAAACTTATCAATCAATTGAAAAGAAATCTATTATATTTTTTTAATGCTACACACCTTCCATGTTAGGTTTAACTTTAATGTAAGGACACACTACCAGTCCCATTCTATTTGATCTCACATTTAACGTGACTATATATCGAGATTATCCTTTATTTAAAATAATAAGGATAAAGTTGGAAAAAAAGTTAAAAAGCCACTAGCTTATTTTGAAAACATTACCAAACAGAGCTTATAGCTTATTAGTAGCTTAAAATAAGTTATAAGCTCATAAATAAGTTCTGCCAAACAGAACCCTTATAATAATTGTAGATGTAGATTGTAGATATAACAAATTAAAATCAGTCGTTATACTGTGGACCATGGGTCATGGTTGATACTGCCAGTTTTGTTGAACTGATACTACAGTTGTGTTGAAAGGATACTGTAGTTGTGTTGAAAGGGAACTGCAGTTGCGCGGAACAGAAGCCGTGTCATCCATCTGGAACTGTAGTTATGTTGAACGAATATTGCAGTTGTGTTGAAAAGATACTGTAGTTGTGTTGAACGGATACTGCAATAATTGTATTGAAGATGAATGTCCTCTGTTCCGTGCAACTGCAATTTCCTTTCAACACAACTACAGTATCTTTTCAACATAACTGCAGTATCAGCTATGATCATGGTCCACAATATAATTTGCGTAACAAAATATAACATATATGATTATACCATATATTATTAGACAATGACGCAAAGTGTGTCAATAATATTTAATATATATGTTATATATATATATATATATATATATATATATATATATATATATATATATATATATATATATATATATATATTTTATACCAGATGGTATCGGCCGTCACTGAGTAAACAAATCAAACTTTATTAAAAAAAATCTATATAAACCTAACTAAATTTTTTCCATAATGCCACTACCATCCCACAAACATCTTTTGCTACCAAATCCACAACATTACTCACAATCCTTGACTCTCCCACTGCCATGACATCATCACAATATCCCCTCATTAATTTTTTTTTTTAAAAAAGAATAATATAGAAAACCTCTAAACTACCAATAGTAAGTTAGTAACACAATCCCAATCTCTCTTTACGATCCGAGTATATAATGATTACTTTAACGCAAATTAATTATTACAACAAAAGTTATCATATAGTAACGTCATAATATTGAATACATAATAGCACACATAATTATAATGACTACTTTAACGTAAATTCATTATGTCAACAAAAGTTATCATATAGTAACGTCATAATAGCACACATAATTAAGTAACTAAACGTTCATATTAAGAAAGGAAAATTTTATGCCGATATGATACCACATCATGCATGCATGTTTTTTGTGCAATTATATTTTTTCTTGTTTTACACTGAAAAAGTGAGAATCACAATTTACTAGATATAAAACTTATCAATCAATAATGATATAAAACTTATCATTATATTTTTTCTTATTTTAACTCACATTTAACTTGATCAATGATTTTTCAAAAAAAAAAAAAAATTGATTAATGATGTTATCAATATCTATCGCCTACTAGTCTCATTTTATTTGAACTCACATTTAACGTGATCATCAAAATTATCAGTAGTATCTATTACCTGCCAAGTCTCATCTCAGGTAAAACACACATTTATCAAGATTATATTATAGAGATTATAGATATACGTCATTAATTAGTGTAAGTTACATAATCAAAATACGGATTACATGTAATATCTTTCGTAATTTGGTGTATTACGGCATTAATTGTAATTAATATAATAGTAGATTTTGATGATATTATGTAAATATATTAGGGAATTATATTCCCAAATTTAAATTTTTTGTTTCTAATAAATTGTTAAGGTAAATTATTCAATTAAACTCATTCTCCGTGCTGATTTTACATGCAAACTCACATAATTAATTTTTTTTACCCCTAGATCTCTGAGCACGTTCTGTGCAAATATCCAAATTATCTATTACCTACCAATCTCATCTTAGTTGAAACTCACATTTATCAAAATTATATAGAAATTATTCATGAATTGTGGCAATAATTGTTCCTTGTCTGCATTTGACTTCCAACTACAATCTTTGTCTACCTACACGTGAAAATCGCACAATATACTCTCGCTTTCACCCTGCCGGAGTTGGTTAAAGATCGAAACGCCGCCCATTTTCTCCCCTTCTTCCTCTCTCCTTCGTCATTCGCACTTTTCAAAAGTTAAAACTAGCGAAAACCCAGAAACCATCCGTTAATCTCCACAAATTCGAGCCACAAACGCATCTCTTTTCGGTAGCTATGGCGGAGAGACTGTTAATCTTTGTGTGTCTGCTGTGTTGTGTTGCAAGGAACGGTTTTTCGATGGGAAATGAGGAGTTTTTTTTCAGTGGGTTTGGAGGTGAAGCCGCGAGGGCTAACATGAGTCTAGATGGGGCTGCTGAGATTCAGAGGAATGGCATTCTCAAGCTCACGAACACAACGGCCAGGCGATTCGGGCACGCTTTCTATTCAAACCCCGTCGATTTCAAGGATCGAAAGACTGGTAAAGGTTTCAGCTTTTCTACTGCTTTTGCTTTTGGGATTGTCCCCCAGTTTGAGAGGCTTGGGGGGCATGGTTTTGCGTTTGTGATTTCGAGAAACAGGGAGCTTAAAGGGGTGCTCCCAAACCAGTATTTGGGGCTTATGAACGCCACTGATTTGGGGAATTTCTCCAACCATTTACTAGCGGTTGAGTTTGACACAGTTCAGGATTTTGAGTTTGGGGATATCAGTGATAACCATGTTGGGGTTGATATAAACAGCATGGTGTCAAATGCCTCAGCAAATGTAAGCTTTTTCCCTGGGGAGGAGAAAAATCCCACAAAGGAGAAGAACTCTCTGCAGTGTGGCAAGAAAATTCAGGCTTGGATTGACTATGATTCCTCCAAGAATCAATTGAATGTCACACTTTCACTCTCCTCCACCAAGCCAGATTTCTCAGTCCTCTCATTCCAAGCAGACCTCTCACCAATCCTAGAGGAGAATATGTTTGTGGGCTTCTCTGCTTCAACTGGTGTGCTTGCTAGCTCTCATTATATCTTTGGATGGAGCTTCAAGATGAATGGCCAAGCTCAATCCCTAGATCTATCTTCACTGCCCTCTCTCCCTGGTCCCCCAAAGAGTCATATGCCCATGATTTTGGCCACATCCTTGTCTTCTGTAACTTTTATTGTAGTGATTGCTTGCATTGTTGTGTACATAGTCTTTAAGCTCAAGAACATGGATGTGATTGAGCCTTGGGAGCTTGAAGTAGGCCCTCATAGGTTTAAATATGGGGAGCTCAAGAAAGCCACAAAAGGGTTCAGGGACAAAGAGCTGCTTGGTTTTGGTGGATTTGGGAAGGTGTATAAAGGGACTTTGCCTAAATCCAGAACTGAAGTTGCTGTGAAGAGAATTAACCATGATGCCAAGCAAGGTTTAAGGGAATTCGTGTCGGAGATTGCTAGTATTGGCAGGCTTAGGCATAGAAATCTAGTGCAATTGCTTGGATGGTGTCGACGAAGAGGTGATCTTTTGCTAGTTTATGATTTCATGCCTAATGGGAGCTTGGATAAGTATTTGTTTGATGAGCCTAAGGCAGTTTTGACATGGGAGCAAAGGGTGAAGATCATCAAAGGGGTAGGCTCAGGGCTTTTGTATTTGCATGAAGAATGGGAGCAGACTGTGATCCACAGAGATATAAAAGCAGGAAATGTGTTATTAGACTCAGAGCTGAATGGGAAGCTTGGAGATTTCGGGCTGGCCAAGCTATACGAGCGGGGCGAAAATCCAGGCACAACTAGGGTCGTGGGCACATTGGGATACCTAGCCCCCGAGCTGACCAAGACGGGGAAGCCTAGCACGAGCTCAGACGTGTTCGCCTTTGGGGCACTGCTCCTGGAAATCGTGTGTGGGAGGCGTCCCATCGAGCAGAAAGCCCTGCCCGAGGAGCTCATCCTGGTGGAATGGGTGTGGGATAAGTGGCAGGAAGGGTCGATTCTTGAAGTGGTCGACCCGAGGCTGAAAGGTAATGGGAACTACGACGAAATTGAAGCTGTGATCCTGCTCAAACTCGGCCTCGTGTGCTCCAACAGCTCCCCGGAGAAACGGCCTACAATGAGGCAGGTGATGAGATACTTGGAAGGGGATGCAGCCCTGCCAGAGACAGTGGAGTCCCCAAATGAATATGGCAAGAAAGATGGCAATAATGCTGCTTCAGCCATGGAGTTTGGGGACTTTCTGTCATCTTATCCACCTTCTTCTTTCTATGAGGAGGAGGAGGAAGTAATTTCACCTGTTCCTCCTTCTCCTCCCATTTGATAGCTTCTATTGTAGATTATGGATTTTGGCTTGGAAATGTAGAAATATTGGAATGATCATCCCTTTTCTCTCTGTTAAAAAAAAACAAAAATATAGGATATTCCCTTTTGTTGCACCAAAGTTGCGCCAAAGTTGCACTGAAACAGGAAATTTTCAATTTTCTTTTTCTTTTTTCAAAAATAGGATATTCACAAAAACAATTAACTAGAAAATGCATGATACAAAACACGTGAAAAAGTATAAATATAAAAATATATATGTGTATTTTTAAATTTTTTTGTTAAAAATAAAAAAGGGCATTCCCTTTGTTTGCACATAGGTTGCACGAAAACGCGAAAAAAAAAAAAAAAAAAAAAAAAAAGGGATATAAAATGTGTGAGAAAAGTTCCGGTTAGAGATAGATATTGATAATCTCGATGGTCACGGTTATAAAATGTGTGAGAAACACATTCCCTTTTGGTCATGTGTTAATGACCGATTTAGTCCTTTGAGTATAATAAAATTACTGTTTTGATCCTCAATTATTATTCTTACCAAATTAAGTCCTTAACTTTAAAAATCTTACCCAATTTTTTCTCCCGTCAATTTGAGTTGTAAGATGATAGTCAATTTGAGTCGTAGGATGATAATGGATGACAAATTTGTTTATATATGTACAAATATTAATTGCTTATTAGTTTCCTTTTAGAAAAAGTAGTTTTAAATCTTTTTATCTTCTTAAACCTTTTAAAATTACATAAACGACTCTGAAACGCTTTATGAAGTTTAGGTAAATTTATAGAAGGAAACGCTTCATTGAACGGTGAAATACTAGCCTATGAGAGTTTCATTAAACGCGGAAACACTAACCCTTGAGAATTACTTTGCACTTGAACAAGGGCTAATTAGCAAACTAGTAAATGAAATGAAAGTAATGCAAGAACTCTCTCTCTAGTTCTGATATTTCAAAATACAAACAGTCACCAATCTCTTCATATTTCATTATATTTTCTTCTTCTCCAAAGAAGAAATATTTCATTATATTTTCTGCCATAAGGCAGTGAGGGATTACAACAGAGAGAGATTGTTTTCTGGTTAGTATTTTGTCTTTCACCATTCTACTGGTTTATGAGGTATCCTCTCCATTTTCATCTTTGATATCTTTCACCCCATCAAAAATTTCATAATCACCAAACCCTGCAAATTGCAGATGAAGTTAATAGCAGTTTGAAGAGAGGTTAAAGCTTTCTGGGCTTGTGCATAATGGGCCCCGTGATTACCTGCACCGAGTGCTTCAAAATCGTCGACTGCAGGTGCAAAGAGAACTGTGTTGCCTAAAGGTGGATCGACGGCCATCCAGTCTGAGCTCGAGGGTTCCTCTGAGCATAGCTCCTTCTCTGAAACCCAGTCTTTAACGAGCTCTATGTTTTCATATGAAATGGGGTCTACGGGGCCCTGCTCTCTGTTCTTCTGTTCCCTGTAAATGGAAATTAGAGAAAAAACTCGGTTACAATCTTCCTCTCCAAACTTGTGTGTATTGCAGGGAGACTTATAAGAAGGTGAAGTGGTGTTTGCCTCAAGCGTAAATTGGACTGCAGAAAAACAATGTCCTTGAGCCTTCGATGCTCTAAGCAGTTACTCGTTTCATGCATCTGCTCCAAAGAAACGTGCTTTGGCTTGATGGTGCTGATCAACCCGCACGTTTGACTTAGAATGCGTATAGCCAAACGAGACAAATTCGGGCACCCCCCGCCATATGTTGCCCACCACTCACCTGCAATATAATTATAATCAAAACAATCAAAGTTGGTAGTTTGAAGAGCAAGCAAAAGCAAGATTCACTAACAATAAGAACCAATGTGTTGCAAACTCTTCAATGAATGTTCATGCATTACACTACTCCGCAAGATACTCAACTTTTTTTTTAGTGATGACGGAAACCCACAGCCACTACCCGAGGGTGTGCATTGGGTAAACCCTACCTTGTGACCCTAGCCGGCACAGGACCACAAGGAGGTAAACTAGCCTAGGTTGCCCATAGCTGACCAGCTCAAACCAAAAAGGCGAATAGGCTACTCCCACTAATCAAACTTGTAACCTTGTGTTTACTAAAATACTCAGCTTATGCTATAAATCTAAGCTTTCAAGTACAATTACCTTACATTAGGCTTGTTTCAAGTAAGGATGTCTTGGATTGGAACTCAAAAGTAGTTTAGAGTCATTACTATAAACTTTACTATGCCAGGGCTATAAGAAACAAGAAAGAAAATGTTGGAAAAGGATTTTTAAGAAAGCGGTTTTATGTAGTACGAAAGATGCTAACTGACCAGAAGTGGTTATGACTTATGAGCATCTAATGAATCTAGATAAAGCAAACACAATTCTTTCGAAAGGGAAACTCACCAGGAAGTAGAGTTTCTCTAGCTCGAACTGCCATCTTCCGCCCAAAATCTCCAGCAGCATTTTTGTAAGAAGTAGTTTCTTTCACAATCCTGTCTTGAATTTTTGGATCAGGAACCAATCTCTCGATGCAATCATACACCAGTGACCTTAAATGAAGGTGCACATCTTCCTCGGTGCTATAAAAGAACCTGGGGTTTAGGTAAAAGCCCGCGGCATGAAGAGGATGGCGTTGAAGTAGATGCCACCGGTGGTCTATAATATTCCAGTAAACTGAGTAGTCATTCTTGTCGGCAAGTTCTTTCTTAATTATTTCTTTTGCTCGGTAGAGGCCTGCGTAAACATATCCCATGGCAGACCTCTTCTCGCTACCAACTATGCGCAAAAGGCGCAAGAGGGGGTCTGTCAAATGGGTTATCAAGGTGCAACTCGACCAAAATGATTGACTGCTGATCAAATCTAGCACTGCATACCCCTCGGGTTTCTTTGAATATGGACTCTCCATCCACTCCTCTGAAGTAACCATGGAATGCAAATTGTGTTTAATATTTACCATTCTTTTTAATGTCAAAAAGTCGGTTGCTGAGAGCGTAACTCCCAAGTCAACTAAATCGACTCCATAAGTATGCCTCCGCATCAGATTCAAAATGCTGTTGTTATTATAGATAAATCTTGATATGGCTTTGGCTTGCCCGAGGGTTGCATTTACCCACTCGAGCTTTTTGATGTCCTCGAGCATCATGTCTATGCACTGAGCAGCACAAGGAGTCCAGAAAACCGTAGGGTAAGCATCGGTTAGTCTTCTCCCAGCATCAATATATCGGTCTTCGCTGCTAGTGATTACTTGCAAGACATTTCTAGCGCCTACTTCTTCCACCACCTCTTTAAGCAATTCATAAAGAGCATCAGCAGAATTTACGATTTCGGATACATCCACCGACCTCAAGAACATTGTCCCTTCGGGACAATACACTGAAAAGTTCATCAACGATTTACCCCTCTCTGTTGTCCATTCATCAACCAAAATAGAACACCCATTTCTTACCCAGCTGCCTGAGCATTGGTCAATTTCATTCCTTAGCTCTTGAATCGAGTTTTTCAAAATCCAACTTCTCAATTCATGGTAAGAGGGCCCCGCTATCCCCACTTCTTGGGAAGCAATCACATCAATCATAGGCTGGAAATAAGAGGATTTCACAGCTTCAAAGGGAATCCCGGCATCAAGCAGAAACCGTGCAATCGCCATATGGACTTGATCATTCATCCTAGTCGAATTCACGACCTGTTTACTAGCTGTCACACCCAACATGTTAGTGTTCCCCGAAGAAGACGCCTTCCTAATCCTCCCCTTCTTCTTCCTACCCATCAATTTGCTGCTCATTCCTTCTTCTTGACTCTCAAACACACCTAGACTCTGTTCAAGAGTATCCGGCACGGGAAGCAAACCAACTTCAGTGCTCAATTCACACTGATTACTCAAATCCACAGCTTCACCAGGATGGCCACTATTAGTATTCATCATATCATCAATAAGCTTTTGCTTCTTCCTCTTCTTCATTGCAGCCCCATTTAAGCTCTCTTGCATTAAAAGCCTAACATCAGGCTGAACTCTCAAACAAGTAGAGGCATTCCCCTTCTGACCAGCCAAATGCTCCTTAATCCTATGAATCCCACCACCCTTAAATACCTTCCCACAATATATACACTTGAGTTGCACCCTATCCCCATTCTTATACATTTGACAATGTTTCCATGCTGGATCATGTTTCTGTGAAGTTACAGGCACAGGCTCCAAATTTGAAGCCATTCCTACACACTTACTCTTGCTTCAAATACAACAACAATTCTATGGCCTCAAAAATCCATTCTTTACATCAATTTCACATTTAAACAGCCCAAACACACAACCCCAAAATCTCCAATCCCAAAATCAACAAGAGGTGAACTACAGAAGACGCTAAAGGGTATGTTTTTCTTGAAATATGTAAATGGAAACAGGCAGCATAATAGGGGGAAATAGAAAAATGGGTTCAAGAAAGAAAGAAAAGAAGCTTACCGGGTTGAGTTTGAATCGTTAGCTGCGGATTACATCGATGGGGTTACAGAGAAGACCGAGTTAGGAGGGTTTGGGTTTCGATTCTTTATGTAAGGAGTAGCTGAATCGACGGAAGACCGGACAGACGGGTTAGGTTACCGATCGATTGGGTGTGATTAAACCCATGGTTCCGGTTCATGAATGGCCGAACCGGCGGTTCTATT
>CP025648.1:2824544-2967094 GCA_003576665.1 Ipomoea trifida
GCAAGCCATATATATATAATATTATATATATATATATATATATATATATATATATATATATAATATACATATAAAATTATAGTTTATTTTTAATTGAAACATGAATTTAAAATCAAATAGGTTAAATTTGAGCTCAAAATCAAACTCGAACTCGAGTTTGACCTTGATCTCGAGCTCAAATTCAAGCTCGAACTTGAGCTCAAGCTCGAAAATTGGCAAGCTCGAGCTCGAGCTCGAGCCGGGCCTTCCTTAACGAGCTCGAGTTCAAGCCACCCTAGGTTCGAGCTCGGCTCGGCTCGTTTACACCCCTAGTTCATATAGTTGTGTGGACCATGAATATAATATACATTTTTAATATATTAAAAATACATTATTTGTGTACTGGTTGTACATTATTTAATAATATATAAACAAAATCATGTATTTTCAAATTAATGTACTTTTAGTATATTAAAATTGTACTTTTTAATTATGGTTCACACAAATGTGCAGTGTGGACCATGGTATATTAAATAATGATTACTATAATTTTTTAATTTTTATTTTATATTGTCTGAATATAATAAATTAAATTATTATTATTGCATACAATTGGACAATAAGTTTAACAATTTTTATCCAGTACATTGCATGGGTACTATACTAATAATATTTAAAATTTAATGTGACTTAGCTAGGCAATAGGCATAATATGATATGGGAGTACGAAGTTTGCCATCCTAGGCAACGACAACAAATAAACAGACACAGGCCAATTAAAGAATGAATTTATATGATTTTGTTACATTCACTAATTTGTTAATATGCAATTTCCATATTTATAATGCGTCGGCTTTCAATAATGCTATAATAATTAACAAAATAAATAATTATATGTATTATTTTCTCTTCCCAAGTTCCCATGTCATTAGTATTATGTAATGATCACCATGTCCGATAACACCACATATGAAGCAAAATGTTGGGAGCCTCTCATACTTGAAATCGGTCCTAAAAATTAGTGATGACAAAAGCTAGCAATGAACAATTGAGGTACTAAAAATGTATTTTTCTCTTGAAAGAATTATTATCGTCAAACTAGTTGCTGAAGAACAATTATAGCTAGCCATTATAAATCAATTGAAAGCATAAATCTCAATAATTCTCCGTGATTACAATTAATGCATTATTCTACAATGGATGCATTATATATAGTTCTACTAAGTATTAATCATTAATTATAATATTCATCATTATAATGCTGTTATTTTTGTTAAACGTTTATTATAACATTGTAATGCTCAATGAGTTCACACTGTATTATTTGACTTTTATTATAAACTTATTATTAATATAAAAGTCTCACTTGACGTGACGGGATCATCAGAAAATATATCACCCCAACAACCAACTCCGACCAAGTAGGATTCATATTTCAAAGATATTAATAGCTTCTTTTTTCTTTTTTCTTTTTATTTTGCATGTTTAGTTAAAAAAAAAAGGGTAATTGCATTTATTTGTTGCCTATAATTAAGTGTGATAAAATTCTAATTAATGAGACTATTCTAACTTTAATTTTTTTTTTTTGTGAGACCACCCCTGCAGCCCTGCTCAAGGCAGACATTAACTGACTTTTATGTACCTAACACCGCTAGCATTAGTCGAAAGGAGCCCTAATATGTCTTTAGGTGGGTCTCTAAGATTGTTGTACCCGAACCTTTTGCCTGACCAAGATTTGCAAGAAAATCAACACATTTATTGCCTTCCCTCATCACATGTGTGAACGTCACATCCTCAAAGTCTGAAGCTAAATATTTGCAATAAAAAACTGAGGGTAATGATAAAGTCATTAACCTCGTAATTCTCGCTCATCACCTTGACCACCGCCGCTCATCACCGTGACCACCGCTTCCAAGTCCAGTTCCACAATCAATTTCCGAACCCCTCTCCTTATCAAGTTGTAGACATCCCTTAGGCCCCACAACTCAACAAGGAAACTATCCGTACTCACAATGTTAACAACAAATCCCACAATCCAACTTCTTTTGAAGTCGCAGAACAACCCACCTGCA
Source organism: Ipomoea trifida (assembly GCA_003576665.1). Classification (NCBI taxonomy): domain Eukaryota; kingdom Viridiplantae; phylum Streptophyta; class Magnoliopsida; order Solanales; family Convolvulaceae; genus Ipomoea; species Ipomoea trifida. Next base: position 2,826,596 of record CP025648.1, read on the forward strand.
CTAGCTCGGTTCATCGTGCCTTTCATAGCTCCATCCTTACTGAGTTTCACACACCCTTCACTTGGAGGAGACCACCCAATCCACATGGCCCTGCCTCCATGCCTCATTTTCTTTTAACAAGGAGCCTCATAGTTTCCTTAGCAAGCACACCAATGCACCAGTACTGATTCTTTGTTCAATTTCGACTAAACAAAGATATATGAAATTCACCTTTGTTGTAACGGTATACTCTTGAAGTACGCCCCACAACTTATCTCATCCATCAAAACTTTTAAGCATAAACGGTAAGAACTCCTAATCCTTTTTAAGAATGATCCTCAAGACCATGTAAAGAGGCTTGCAAATAATCAAATAGCCTGTGCTGCTTCATCTGAAATAACCTCTGTATATTTCTCTTTACTTGCTAGTTCGAATTCAATGCAGTTACTATCGAACTCAGCTCAAATTCCCACCTTCCATTTCGGATGTGAAAGCCCATTTATCTCTATAAGAACGGGCATTCCAAGGTGTAAAGTGGGAGAGAAATGATATCAAAGTAGCTCGAATAACAAAGTGAGCCAAATTCGAGCATTTTAATACTCGACTCGAGCAACTTGCGGACCTAATCAAGCAACTAGTAAGCACTTCCTGCCTAAACACTCTTTAGCACAAAATGAATTGAAACAAACAAGAAAAACCGAGCATTCATGTTGACAGTATAATGAACCAAGCAAGCAGGAGGGAGTGTACAGCATACAACTCCCAACATGAGAGTGAATGTTTCATTATGAAAAGAAAAGTTATTACTATTCCATACATTAGTAAACTTCTTCGCTAATAATCCTAGAAGCCACTGGCTCTGATTCTCTGCTCATAGCGCCATTTTTTACAGTCAAGAGCTACGCTTTTTCCTCCTCTTTACACTCTTCAAACTTGTACAGTAGTATATTTTTTCTTCGCACAGTGACATCAGTTATGTTTTTACCATCTGAGCCTCTCTTAACCTGATATTCTAGATATTATAACATCCTCAAACTAACAAATGTACATGTTTGTAAGTACATCCACCAACACCTTTATTTCTTCATTCTTGCCCTTAGCTTGTCCCTCTTAAGGGGTAGGGCTATAACTGGACATAGTAAAAAGGAAGCGGGACAGTCATACTAGCCTCAGTTAGCTGTACAATTTCCTTTCTATCCCACCTATGCAGAATATGACGACAGAATCCCAATCCTCCTCTCTGCAATAGATTGAACATGCGAGTGAGTGCTTACATATTAGAGATTTAGAGAGGTGATACACTGATACTAGTACATGGTCGCAATTCTATAACAGATATGGCGGTGAAAGAATGATTCGCAAGCCCATGGGTAAGTGAGGAAAAGTAGAGATGTATTCCACATTGAAGCAAAGGAAATTAAAAATGAAAGGAAAAAGAATACCTCCAGCTGCAACGAGTTTCTCTACACGGGCAACGATATGCTTCCCGTAAGTATATTTCTTCAGGGCATTCAAGTGATCCTTTATACGGTTGAGGATAAGTTCGAGTTGCTGGTCATCGCAAGTCTCCAGCACTTTTTGTACAACATAGTTTGCGAATTGGTCTTTCATCATAATCTGTGCAAAGATCATATCAAATTAGTAAAACATGTAATGTATAGAAAGAAATATGAGATGGATCTTGAATCTGAGAATTAAAATTTTAATCAATGTCAGCGAATAATTACTTTTTCCCATGATTGCTTTATTACTATTGCAGCAAGCAACAGTGAATGAATATCCAATCTGGCTCATTTAATCTCAGTTATTGATAGTTTGGTTAAGTTAGAAAACCCCAAGCCCAAGCACCTTTTTTGCAGATTATAAAGTCAAGCAATTGTCTACAAAAAACACAGTTGCCGAATTGTGCCAGGTTAAGCATTGTTCATTTTACAGGAGTAATAATTGTATCAAATGAAAGACGATTGCCAGAAACCAACAAACCTGAAGAGGTTCATTTTCATCAGAACCAAGCATCTCATCCACCAAGATTTGGCGCTCTTCAGGAGTACCGAAAGTCAAGCACTTCTCCACAACGTTGGAGGCAAATTTCTGCTGGCTCATCTGAACTATCTGACCCTTCAGCTTATTAATTATAGCCGAACGTTCTTCAGGCTTACCATGTTCCAACACATGCTGTAGCACCACAAGGCACATTCAGTTAGAAGGCTTAACAACTGATTTAAATTGTTAAAAGCGTGGTATTTCCATTTTGGTTTTCTTTCTCATTTAAGACGAGATAAAAGAAAATCATTCAACTGCGACATAAACAAGAGGAAGCTTCATTCAGTCTCTAAAAGGAACCGCCGTGTTTGCATCATTGAGTAAACAAATAAATACTATCAATTAAAGCTGGATAGGAAATTTGAATAAATGTATCCATTCCATTTTGGTAAGTATCAAATCTACGTGACTACGTGCTCGAGTTGAACAGAATAAAAGGCAGCTCAATAGCATTAATGAAATCAACAGCAGTTGTAGGTTAAGGTATGTGTTTTTACTCCATGTAACTAGCATTATTAGACATCAAACCTAAGAACCAAAATCAAAAGAACTTTAAGCTTCTGAAGGGAAAAGCAAAACTCTTAGGCTCTCCTATTTAATGATATATATATATATATATGGAAAGTACAGAGTTGCTTCATGAGAAAGATTTTTTGAAGATAGTGATCAAACTGTTAATAACAATTAATCTACATGGAACATTAGACAATGAAACAAGCCTCTTGAAAATAGAGCAAACCTGAACAACATAGTTCCCATATTGATCTTGTGCCAACATGCACACAGATTGCATAATCTCATGCATTACTATGCTTTGCGTTTCAGAGCTGTGGCAATGTTCCAGGACTCTCTGTTATGAGAAGGCACATGATTTAGATTCAAAGAACTCACTTTCAACATCATAATACCATTAACACTATAAACCAATAACAGGTGGTGCAGTAAATTAATTTTCCTGACCTGTATGACCCTACACCCATATGGGTGGGTGGACAATGTCACGACTTGGTCATAAAATGTAGTAACAATAAACTGAATGGAATTCTCTGGAACGCATTCGATACACTTTTGAATTACATGATTTCCATTCTGATCACGAACACAACGCATAATCTGGCCATCAAGCTCCACTACCATTTTTGTCTTTTGATCCAAATCAACAACCTCAATTGCCTGGAGTATTTAGAAGAAGAAAGATCAAGCTAATACCTATAGCAAAATTGCTTTAACAGACTAAGATCAGTGTTTCATTACTTCATATGTAAAGATCACAACAGAGATCCAAATCCTACCAAATAAAAATTGCTGAGGTCAAGATAATTAATACGAAGTATTAAAGAAAGCCCACAAAATTTTGGAAACAAATATTTCTCCAAAGATGAAGTAGTAAAAGAATCAGAACTCCTTTTTTTAAAAGTAAAGTAAAATATTTTGTCCAGACCTACATAAAATGAAATTTAGGATTAATTCTACTTCAAAGAACACATTAGTTAGAAAAGTAACAGTATTGCAGGAGAAACTTTCTATTTTTGGTAGAAATAAATTCCTAAAGCAACTTAAAATTGAGAAAAAGTTGCAATTATCCACCATGTCTCATAGCAGGAATGCAGGATCAAGCAGGACTTTTCAAATGACCAATAGAAATAAAGTGAAGAAAGATTTTTAACAAGTCTTGGTATCATACAAGATACAAACAAACCATAAGCTACACAGAAAAGTAGGAAGTCTAGACCATAAAAGACCATTGACCGAATTTATGGCAGTGCCGACTTAGCAGCATTTAAGATACCTTCTGAATAACTCGGCAACCATACATTTGCAGGCTAAGAGTGAGAACATGGCCAGTAAGTTTGTCAGCCAGTTCTCTAATCTGGGAGGCACTTCCATGTTCAAAAAACTAAAAGAGATAGGAGAAAGGGGAATACGTCAGAGAGGTTATGCTACATATAACTATTTATTTATGCTATGTAAAATGGAGAGACCATGAAATGCCTCGGATGAGGCCAATAAGTGTATTCATTACAAACATATACCTACCTTCTGGATCACATAATTACCAAACACATCAGTCATTAAGTTAAGAGCATGGGGCAAAATTTCATGGAACACCATGTTCTTCTCTTCAACAGTAGCAGTCTCAAGTTTTTGTTGAATGAACCGACTTCCATACTGATCAGCACTGCAAAGAAGATTCTTTATGACTTAGCTTTCAGAGATCTTGATGAAATGAAAGGAAAAAAAACGTACAAGCAAGAATGTATACCTGAACTCAACAACATGACCATCTATCTCTGATAACTCAAAGCATTTAGTTTTACTGCTCTTAAACTCATCTAATAATGATGATGCAAAACTCTGACCCAAGTTAGATGGTGAATCAGAGTGCCAGGCACCCATTACACCAGCACCCAAGTTCCTCATGCCTGATGTAAAATGCATATTCCTTTCACCATACCTTACAGGACTACCAGGTCCAAAAGGGGAATTTGGAAGAATTGAACCTGCTAATGGACTTCCAGGGTATGATATACCCGCACCAAGTGTTGAATTTCCATAGTAACCATGATTTATTCCACCAGTTTTACTAAAGCTTGGAAAGCCATACTGTGATTTCTGAGAAGCAAGCAATCCCAGGTGAGCTTTCTGAAGTTCAAGATAATCCATGTATGAATTGCCCAGGGATTCCCTGTTGATATTTGGATTGTTAAGAGCTGTGAGGTTAGCAGCAGAAAGATCAGTTGATCTCAAGTACTGGAGGTACAGAGGATCCATCAAGGGATTCTGTACAGAATTCCCCAAGCTTGAATTCCTAAGTCTATGGAGGTTCTGCATTTCTGCTGCAGCAGCTAATAAATTAGGAGCCAAAGTTAAACCACCTCCCATTGATCGTGAGTCAATTCCAGATGCTCCAATTGCTGTTCCAGCACCAACATTATCAGATAGATAAGGCAAATGACCACTCTCGAGTTGGTTTTCCAACATAGATGGTGATGGAGGATTCATACCATAGCCCCCCATACCATAGCCAAAAGACACTGAATTTGGGCTATCAATATTTGGATGCTGAGCTGGCGAACTCCCGGCACTACTTAGAGTTGGTGAATAGGGGCCTTTCAAATGTGAACCAGTAGATAGAACACCAGATTTATTTAAGAAAGAATGCTGCCTGATATGATTCTTTCCATTCTGGATATGCATGAAATTCTGCTGATTATCAATCTCATGATGGATTCGAGACTTTAGATGGTTTTCTTCATCTACCATGGTATTAGCAGAAAGGTTCAGGCCAGACAGAGCTGAAACTAAATCTGCAGGCTCAGCCATAACAGGTGAAGCATCAACTGATGAATTTATGACATTTGCATTTTTGTTTTCAAAGGAGCTTTTTGTCCCCACTCCAACAGGCAGAATTCGTGGACTAGGAGCTCTAGCAATAAGTTGAGGGTCTGGGGTGGTACTTCTTGAGAGTGAAGCACCCAAAACAGAAGAATATGTATGAGAAAGAGATGACCCAATGTTTTGCAGCGAAGAAACATCTGGAACATTTGCTTGAGAATGCAATGCATCCGAAGACGACAGTTCATGTTGGAGATCAGTAAACTGAGAGTCAGAAGACTCGACGAAATCATTGAGTACACGGCTGGCTGGACGAGATGGATGTCTTGAAGTTGATGTTCTGTAACCTATATCATCCTACAGTAGTAAAAAGAAAATCTTCAGAACAAGAAAGAATTACAGAGGCATCAAATACATTAAGCAGACATTTATGTTTGGCAAACACCTTCAACAGAACCAGGCTGACAATGCACTGCAAAATATGAGGGAAAAAGCATACAAAAACCAAAGAGGCAGTCACACAAGACATCTTGGACGTGATATTTGTTTCCAAATATAAAATGTATTCTAAACTATGCCTTTAATGCTAATCCAGTTGGAGTTAGCTTCTTGAATTCAATTTCTTTTTGTATCATAAAAAGTGATAAATCTGAAGTCAAAGTTCAAACTAGTATAACTTTCTTCATAAATTTATTCCAAGTTTAAGCCAACCCCTTCCTTTTCGGTCAACTATTAGATTATGGATTGATATATTAGATATCCATGTGGACAATCAATTAAAACTCAAAATCCCCAATTAGGAAGAAAGCAACAGAAGAGCACAACAAATCAAACAGTTACTTGAAGAATAAAGCAAGCAGCGTTTTTGGTCAAAGAAAAGCTATACATTTTAAGTATTGTGACATACAATCAGAATCTGTACCCTAAAAGAACTAAAATGCCAGAAAAGCAGTGTTGCCTATTATATGCACTCTGCAGAGCAATATAAGAATAGAAAAAGATATTAAAAACTGAGCAGAGAAGCCCAGTCCAATTAATATCGCATTCAAGTTTAAACAGCAGCAGCAATCAAACTCAGCTTGAGCACATAAATGAACAATGACTAATATGAGAGAATCACAACAGAAAGGTAACCTGTAATGAATGTAAACAATTCAAAAGCTCACAACATTCAAACCAAAGTCAAGATGTCAGCTTCACCTGAACCATTTCAGCAAAACTCTTCTGCCTGCTTCCAGAACCCAATCCCGGCAATCCGATTAGTCCATTGGATCCCCAATCATCCGGTGATTCAGTTACATTTTCTTCATGCTTCCCATTAAATCCAACCTGCATAGAAAACAAAGACTTCTCCTTGGCTCCTTCACCGCCCATTCTTACCCTAGGCCTGTCTCCCACCCCTCCAAGTCCCAGCGGACTCCCACTACCACCACCGCCGCAACCATTACTACCTCCACCACCGCCGCCGCCCTGCAACCGCTGCGCCGACCGCCAGTCCTCCTTGGACAGCAGCGGCGGCGGAAGCCGAGGGTTTAGATTCACATTCGAGTAGTAATACGAAATGTAGGCAGGATCAGACCTAAGCTCCTCCTCCGAAACTCCACTCAATCCACCGCCTAACAGACGCCCAACGGCGCTCAACGATCCTTCCACCGTCGGTGGCGCCGAGCCGCTCCTGTAAATGCTCAGCTCTCGCTCTAGATCATTCGCCTCCTCAAGCTGCCGCCTCTGCTGCTCCCTCAGCAGCAACTCCAGCTCTTCGCCGAAATCGCTGCCACTCGCGAGCATCCCCATATCCGACATCATCTTAGTATAGTTATCAGTAATCATCTAAACAATACAGACGCATAAAAATTACCAAAACAGAACCCCTCAAAAGGACCTCTAAATTTGACAACCTTTAGCTTTTAACAGGAGGCCTTGAATTTATCCAAAAATTAAAAAGAGCTCTCGACAAACAAACTCATAAAAATTCCATCTTTCCGCGTAAAATCCCGATTTTAAGATACGCTTTGAGAGAAATAATTTCAGCGGAGTATTCGATTTCACTGAGAAGCAGAGACATCAGAGTGTAAGCAGTGATCGTTATGAGCTGGAGCCATAGTTCTAGAGAGAGAAAGCGATGGTTTTGGAGAGAGAAAGCGAGGGCTTTGAGGAGAGAAATGTGGAGAACAGTGAAGTAGGGGGGGGGGGACTTGATGTGCGCGAGCGGAGCAAGAGATTTGGCCGTCGGATTAAGACATTAACGGTTGAGATCGAGAAGTGAGGTAGGGTTTTTATTTCTAGAATCTTTAATGCTCGAAATTGCCTCAATTTGGATATTTTCATTTTTTAAACATATTGTTTTTGAGTAAAAATCTTCTCCTTCGGATGAAAGTAATTTAATTACCTTAATTATCTTTAATATAAAATTTCTTTTAATATTTAATCATTATTATCTACAAAGACACACAAATTCCGCTCTAGGCCCCACATTCCTACCGACAGAACAATTACGATTACTCAACTCATTTTACAATCGTTATACCCTGCACCACGGTGCACATAGCAATGTGCACCACGTACGTAAAACGACGTCGTTTTGGTGTTAGTAGACGCAGACGCGAATGACTTAGGAAATTCATATCTATAACACACATAATCATTATCTATAATACACAAAACGTTTGCCTAGAATACACAGAATGTTTGCCCAGAATACACAGAATATTGACACAAAATACACATATGTTAGTGGACGCGAATGACTCCAGGAAATTCATTATCTATAATACACATAATCATTATATAGAATACACAGAAGGTTTGTGTAGAATACACAGAATGTTTGCCCATAATACACAGAATATTGATGCCCATAATACACATAACTCATCCTCCTAACATTCGAATGCACAAACACATCACAACTTGTGTTAATAACATGAATACACATAATATTTATACAAAATACACAGAACTCATCCTCCTAAACATTCGAATGCACAAACGCATCACAACATGTGTTACTAACATGAAATCACAACATGTGTTACTAACATGAATACACATAACGGTTGCCTATAATACACAGAACGGTTGCCTAGAATACACAGAATGATTGTCTGGAATACACAGAATATTAACATAAATACAGAGACCGGCCGAAACGGGAAACGTGATTTACAAAAAAAACGGACAATTAATTTACAATACTCAAAATGACGTCGTTTAGGTACGTGGTGCACATTGCTATGTGCACCGTGGTGCACAGTATAATTTTATCTACAAAGACACAAAAATTCCGCTCTAGGCCCCACATTCCTACCGACCGAATAATTACGGTTACTCAACACATTAAGAAGAAGACCTGGTGGGCAAAGACGTTTATTTAAAAGGACATTCAAATTGTGTGTTTGCACTTAATAGATTATGTGTTTCTAAATAAATTGAAAACACGCATACTCACAAATTGAAGACACATATACTCATAAATTTATGTAGTTTTAGTGTGGAAAAGTTAAGGATATGTAATTTGAGGGAATAAGTCTTATATTTACTATTTTAGTTTGTATTTCACTATACTTAGGCTCTGTTTGGCATAGCTTATTTAGGAGCTTTTAGCTTATTTTAAGCTACTAATAAGCTATAAGCTCTGTTTGGTAATGTTCTCAAAATAAGCTAGTAGCTTATTTTAGCTTAAAATAAGAGCTTATTTTGAAACGCTACTTAAGGTAGCTTTTCAAAAATAAGCTAGTAGCTTTTTAACTTTTTTCCATCTTTATACTTATTATTTTAAATAAATGGCATCCTTTACCACTCTAAATTAAAACCCTTTTGACGTTTTCTTTTCACTATGTTTGATAATAATTTCAGTTTGGCATTTGTGTTTGAACATTAATTTTTGTATGAACTAATCTTATGAATTATAAACTTTTTTTTTACTTTATATATTTTCAAATATATGTTCTTACTTTATATTTTTATTAAAATATATTGATTTCATTATTTTATATTTTAATAGGTAAACAAACTTATTTAATTTAAAACTATTTAAATTTTATGAAGATGTCCTTTTAAATCTTTTTACATTTATCAGCTTATCAAAAAGTTAATTTTACCAAACACTTTTAAGCATAACAATTAGCTTAACCGCTCTTCAGATTTCAGCTTCGAGCTTATAGCTTTTCAGCTTTCAGCTACCTTTTCAGTTAGGTTTGCCAAACATAGTCTTAATTACTTGTGAAAGTGATATATTCTTAAATATGTTAAAATTAATAGTGTTGCTACAATTTTTAATCAAAAGTGGTAGGGAATCCTTAGATCGAATTCCTAGAATCGATTGTTCTATGTACATATAGCTTCAACTAAATATCTCCAATGTAATTGTCAAGTAAACATTATTGTATCAATAGAGGATGAATAGCCTCATGCCCTCACAAAGGTAGTCCCAACTTTGACAAGATAATCTTTTGCTTTGTTTTGTTTTCTAATAGGCTTTTCCACTAACACTAGCATCTTAATTAAGATATGCTTGTATTTCTCCAACAAATTGAGCAATAACATGTCTCGTGGAGCTAATTTAGTTGAGTCGACCGATCATTCTAAAGCATTGCTCCAACAATAGTGTGGGTCGAGAATTCAAATCTTATTGGGAATTTGAATGGTCATTGGGAGATCTTGACCGATTAGATGTGATGAAATACCCCGTGTGCGTAGAGTGTACAGATAAGAGATAGGAACCTGGCTGGAAATTTAAATAATCATTGAGAAATCTTGACCGATTAGAGATGATGAAGACCCCTTGTGCATAAAGTATACAGGTAAAGGATATAAACATGAGGACTGAAGGTGCAACTCAAAATTTGGCCTCCTCTAGCAATTTTTAGGGAGGAGTTTTGAGAATTTAGGACTAATTTAGCATACCTAAGACATGGTGCAAATTGTACTTACAATCAATGGTAGATGAGGATGAATGGAGTTAATGAAAAGGGGTAAGGGACTAGGGGAGGGGATATTACTTCTTTTTTTTTTTTTTTTTTTTGGAAAAATCTAGGGGATATTACTTATTAGATGTGTATAAATTGAGATACTACAATGAATAAATATATATTTGTTAAAGTCATACAAACGTTAGTCGGAGATTAATTGTTAAGCTCATCTCAATTGCTTATATTTATAAGGTTCGCACTTATGGAAATATAATTATTAAGTCTTTGAGTTATTAATCCCAAGAAAATATATATTTGTAACTACACTATTTATAAATTATAATGTGTGTGTATTGTGCAATTAAATCAATGTTCAACACGAAAATTAAAATAAGTAAATGCTTAATATAATTTTTAAATATCAAAGTTAATTACTATAAAATAAAAATGATTATTTTCAATACAATCAAAATCAGTATTTTCAACATGTAATAAAAATAATAGTAGGGATGAGTATTGTTATAAATAATTATAATCGAAAATAAAATTATATCTTAACAATTTTTATATTAAAATAAATTAAGTCTTCTTAATGGGATATTGATCTGTCACCCCATCAAAAATTTCATAATCACCAAACCCTGCAAATTGCAGATCAAGTTAATAGCAGTTTGAAGAGAGGTTAAAGCTTTCTGGGCTCGTGCAAAATGGGAGCTTGTCCCGTGTTAGTTTTAGTAATGAAAACTGTGATTACCTGCACCGAGTGCTTCAAAATCGTCGACTGCAGGTGCAAAGAGAACTGTGTTGCCTAAAGGTGGATCGACGGCCATCCAGTCTGAGCTCGAGGGTTCCTCTGAGCATAGCTCCTTCTCTGAAACCCAGTCTTTAACGAGCTCTATGTTTTCATATGAAATGGGGTCTACGGGGCCCTGCTCTCTGTTCTTCTGTTCCCTGTAAATGGAAATTAGAGAAAAAAAGCTCGGTTACAATCTTCCTCTCCAAACTTCTTGTGTATTGCGGGGAGACTTATAAGAAGGTGAAGTGGTGTTTGCCTCAAGTGTAAATTGGACTGCAGAAAAACAATGTCCTTGAGCCTTCGATGCTCTAAGCAGTTACTCGTTTCATGCATCTGCTCCAAAGAAACGTGCTTTGGCTTGATGGTGCTGATCAAACCGCACGTTTGACTTAGAATGCGTATAGCCAAACGAGACAAATTCGGGCACCCCCCGCCATATGTTGCCCACCACTCACCTGCAATATAATTATAATCAGAACAACCAAAGTTGGTAGTTTGAAGAGCAAGCAAAAAGCAAGATTCACTCACAATAAGAACCAATGTGTTGCAAACTCTGCAATGAATTGTGATATCTACTATTTTGTACAATAATTCACCCATTATTTTAGTTGTTTTGATGCTTATTTTCTTTATCCTAATGAAATTAAGAATTGTTTGTGTGTTATATTGTCCCAAGGGTTGAATTATCCACAAGGAGCAGCAAAGGAAGAATTTTGGAACATTTTGGACAAGTTTTGGAAGAAAAGGAAATTACCCAGGAAGAATAGGAAACAAGAATATAAATTGGAAAAGAATTGGAAGTTGCCTCATGAGCCCAAGGCCCATCTATCTCTTATATATTCTGGAGGTTCCCTTACAGAGTTCTGAACCCTAGTTTTTAGTTTATATTTCCCCAGCATAGTTTAGACTAGTTTTACATTAGATTATTTTATTTCAAGCTTGGAATCTTGGATTGAAGTTGGATTTGTTATTTATCAGTTAAGTTTCTCTTCCCTTTATATTTCTTGCAATGTTTATCTTTAATTATTGCTTTGTTTTGTTTACTCCCATCATGCGGGAGTAGTTCGTTTATGGGTTTGGATTAGGGATCCATTGTTAATCTTGATGTTCAATTGGTAATTAATTAATTGCATAAAGGGATTGAATCTTTTACCTAGGGTTTCTGTTGATTTGGGGATTTCTTTGCACTAGTTATTGGTTTGTGGCCACAATTAATTGCTAGTCTGGGAGAGGGATTCATTACAACGACAGTTGGATGGAGACCTCGAGCCTTACCAATTTCAACCTAATTTTCCTGCTATGAAAGTAGAAGTAATTTTGGGGGCTTACAATGCTTAGGTGTTTAAGGTTATAATTGATGCATCACGACAGTGGGGCAATTTTAGCCTAATTCTCTTATTGATTACGAAAGTAGCTGAGTAGAATTCTTTTGTGCATTGCCCATATATCCCTTGGTTAATTATTCTTTCCCTAATTCTGAGTTTGCTAGAACATCAAGGTTACAATTCCCCTAATCTGGCCCATACTTTTATCATATAGTTTTCACCTTAATCAATTGTTTTCTTTTATTCCACATCATTCAGTCTTTGTTACTTGGATTCTATAAATTCATATACTCTAGTGCCTGGTAATTCACACAGTTTCGTGCCATAACATCAATCCTCAGCGGAACGACATTACACCCTTTTTACACTCATCATTTGTGCTCATCAAATTGCACACTTTTTAAGTTCAATGGCCTAATTGCACAAAAGCGATAAGTTCAGTGACCTATTTGACACTTTTTGCCGTTGTAATATACTCCTTAACTCTTCAAAAAAAAGTTGTAATTTTAACTCTTGGAGCAACAAAATTATTAAACTCTACTAAAATTTTACTTAGTACAGGTGTATTTTACCTAATTTCAAAAACATGTGTATTTTACCTACTTTTTAATGTTTTTCTTTAATTATAATATTCTTTAGTCTCGATATTTAATTTGTAAACTAAGTATTGATTTTGACATATTCATGTGGGGAAATAGGGACTATGTAGTATGTACCACAATTGAAGAGAAAAATTAGAGAATAAGGTTGTCAATTCTTTATTTTGCAGCTGAAATGTCAAAACTAAAAAATTATTACAAAATAAAAAAAGATAATAAAAATTTAAAATACACATTTACAAAGTAAAATTTTAATATAATTTTTTTAGAATACTATTGACTCTGTATACTACAATTTTAATATAATTTTTTTTGAATACTATTAACTCTGTTACGATGTAGTATATGTGGCCTCTCACTTGGAAAGGCCACACATATGCCATTTGACCACAAGGTCTTTGGCAAATTTTAATATAGTTTAATAGTTTTGTTTTCCCTAAGTTCAAACTACAGTCTACAATTTTATTTTTTTGAAGAGTTAGAGACTTAGAGGAGTATATTACAACGGCAAAAAAAAAAATTTAAGAATTACAAAAGCTAGCAAAGTAGCAAGGATCAATTGAGGTACTAAACAGCAAAAACAAAATTAGGGATTACAAAAGCTAGCAAAGTAGCAAGGATCAATTGAGGTACTAAAAATATATTTTTCTTTTGAAAGAATTATAGATCATTGCACTGCTGAAGTGCCCTTCTATATAGGATGTGCAACCGGATGCCACTAGACCACAAGGTCATTAATATTCATTATTATAATGCTATTAGTTTTGTTAAACGTTTATTATAACATTGTAATGCTCAATGAGTTTACACTCTATTATTTGACTTTTATTATAAACTTAACATGAAAGTCTCACTTGACGTGGCGGGACAAGAGTAATTGATCATCAGGAAATATATCACCCCAACTACCAACTCCGACCAAGCAGGATTCAGATTTCAAAGATATTAATAGCTTCTTTTTTTCTTTTTTTGCATGTTTAGTTGAAAAGGGTAATTGCATTTATTTGTTGCCTAATAATTAAGTGTGATGCCAAGGACCTTGTGGTCCAGTGGCATCAAACCCTTCCCTTTATACGGGAAGTGGTGGGTTTGAGCTTCAGTGGAGGCAATACTGATTCTTGTGTTTCAATAGGTTGAGAAAGTAGTTATGAACATATACTGCATTGTAATAGAGTCAGTAGTATTCAAAATAACAATAATAATTAAGTGTGCTAAAACTCTAATTAATGATTTTTTTTTGTGAGACCGCCCCCACTCAAGACGGGCATTAACTTGATCGTCTGATCCTAACACTCTGTCGAAAGGAGTCCTAATATGTTTTCAGGTGGGGCCTCTAAGACTATTGTACTCGAATCCTTTACCTAACGAAGATTTGCAAGAAAATCAGCACATTTATTGCCTTCCATCATTACATGTGTGAACATCATCTCCTCAAAGCCTGAAGCTAAATACCTGCAATAAAAAATGAGGGTAATGATAAAGTCATTAACCTCGTAGTTCTTGCACATCACCTTAACCACCGCTTCTGAGTCCAGTTCCATAATCAGTCTCTGAAACTTCCTCTCCTTACCAAGTCATAGACCCTCCCATAGACCCCACAACTTAGCAAGGAAACTATCTGCACTCCCAATATTAACTACAAATCCATCAATCCAACTTCCTTTGAAGTCGCTGAACAACCCACCCGCACTTGCTCGATTCGTCGTGCCTTTCATAGCCCCATCCGTATTGAGTTTCACCCACCCTTCATTTGGGAAAGACCACCCAATCCACATGGCCCTACCTCCATACATCGTATTTCTTTTAACAAGGAGCCTCATAGCTTCCTTAGCAAGCACATCCTATGCACCAATATTGATTCTTTGTTCAATTCCGACTCTATATATATATATATATATATATATATATATATATATATATATATATGAAATTCACCTTGTTGTGAGTACCAGTATACTCTTAAAGTCCGTCTCGCAACTTATCTCATTCGTCAAAACTTTAAAACAGAAACGGTAAGAACTCCTAAGATTAAGATGTAATCCTTTTTAAGAATGATCCTCTAATGGATATGTTCAAGAGTCAAGACCATGTAAAGAGGCTTGCAAATAATCAAATAGCCTGTGCTGCTTCATCTGAAATAACCTTTGTAGATTTCTCTTCGCTTGCTAGTTCGAATTCGATGCAGTTACTGTCAAACTGAGCTCGAATTCTCACCAGCCATTTCGGGTGTGAAAGCACGTTTATTTATCTCTATAAGAGCGGGTCATTCCAAGGTGAAGTGGGAGAGAAGGGATATCAAAGTAACTCGAATAACAAAGTGAGCCAAATTCGAGCATTTTAATACTCGACTCGAGCAACTTGCAGACCTAATTAAGCATCTAGTAAGCACTTCCTGCCTAAACACGATTTAGCACAAAAAGAATTGAAACAAACAAGAAAAACTGATATTCCATATGAGTGTACAGCATACAACTCCCAACATGAGAGTGAATGTTTCATTATGAAAAGAAAAAGTTATTACTATTCCATACATTAGTAAACTTCTTCGCTAATAATCCTAGAAGCCACTGGCTCTGATTCTCTGCTCATAGCACCATTTTTACAGTCAAGAGCTACGCTTTTTCCTCCTCTTTACACTCTTCAAACTTGTACAGTAGTATATTTTTTCTTCGCACAGTGACATCAGTTATGTTTTTACCATCTGAGCCTCTCTTAACCTGATATTCTAGATATTATAACATCCTCAAACTAACAAATGTACATGTTTGTAAGTACATCCACCAACAACTTTATTTCTTCATTCTTGCCCTTGTCCCTCTTAAGGGGTAGGGCTATAACTGGACATAGTATAAAGGAAGCGGGACAGTCATACTAGCCTCAGTTAGCTGTACAATTTCCTTTCTATGCCACCTATGCAGAATACGACGACAGAATCCCAATCCTCCTCTCTGCAATAGATTGAACATGAGAGTGAGTGCTTACATATTAGAGATGTGATACTAGTTCATGGTCACAATTCTATAACAGATATGGCGGTGAAAGAATGATTCGCAAGCCCAAGGGTAAGTGAGGAAAAGTAGAGATGTATTCCGCATTGAAGCAGAGGAAATTAAAAATGAAAGGAAAAAGAATACCTCCAGCTGCGACGAGTTTCTCTACGCGGGCAACGATATGCTTCCCGTAAGTATATTTCTTCAGGGCATTCAAGTGATCCTTTATACGGTTGAGGATAAGTTCGAGTTGCTGGTCATCGCAAGTCTCCAGCACTTTTTGTACAACATAGTTTGCGAATTGGTCTTTCATCATAATCTGTGCAAAGATTATGTCAAATTAGTAAAACATGTAATGTATAGAAAGAAATATGAGATGGATCTTGAATCTGAGAATTAAAATTTTAATCAATGTCGGCGAATAATTACTTTTTCCCATGATTGCTTTATTACTATTGCAGCAAGCAACAGTGAATGAATATCCAATCTGGCTCATTTAATCTCAGTTATTGATAGTTTGGTTAAGTTAGAAAACCCCAAGCCCATGCACCTTTTTTGCAGATTATAAAGTGAAGCAATTGTCTACAAAAAACACAGTTGCCGAATTGTGCCAGGTTAAGTATTGTTCATTTTACAGGAGTAAAAATTGTATCAAATGAAAGACGATTGCCAGAAACCAACAAACCTGAAGAGGTTCATTTTCATCAGAACCAAGCATCTCATCCACCAAGATTTGGCACTCTTCAGGAGTACCGAAAGTCAAGCACTTCTCCACAACGTTAGAGGCAAATTTCTGCTGGCTCATCTGAACTATCTGCCCCTTCAGCTTATTAATTATAGCCGAACGTTCTTCAGGCTTTCCATGTTCCAACACATGCTGTAGCACCACAAGGCACATTCAGTTAGAACTTAGAAGGCTTAACAACCGATTTAAATTGTTAAAAGCGCGCGCGGGGGGGTGGGTGGGGGGGTGGGGGGCTATATCCATTTTGGTTTTCTTTCTCATTTAAGACAAGATAAAAGAAAATCATTCAACTGCGACAGAAACAAGAGGAAGCTTTATTCAGTCTCAAAAAGGAACCCCCGTGTTTGCATCATTGAGTAAACAAATAAATACTATCAATTAAAGCTGGATAGGAAATTTAAATAAACGTATCCATTCCATTTTGGTAAGTATCAAATGGCATCTACGTGACTACGTGCTCGAGTTGAACAGAATAAAAGGCAGCTCAATAGCATTAATGAAATCAACAGCAGTTGTAGGTTAAGGTATGTGTTTTTACTCCATGTAACTAGCATTATTAGACATCAAACTTAAGAACTAAAATCAAAAGAACTTTAAGCTTCTGAAGGGAAAAGCAAAACTCTTAGGCTCTCCTATTTAATGATATATATATATATATATATATATATATATATGGAAAGTACAGAGTTGCTTCATGAGAAAGATTCTTTGAAGATAGTGATCAAACTGTTAATAACAATTAATCTACATGGAACATTAGACAATGAAACAAGCCTCTTGAAAATAGAGCAAACCTGAACAACATAGTTCCCATATTGATCTTGTGCCAACATGCACACAGATTGCAAAATCTCATGCATTACTATGCTTTGCGTTTCAGAGCTGTGGCAATGTTCCAGGACTCTCTGTTATGAGAAGGCACATGATTTAGATTCAAAGAAAGGACTCACTTTCAAAATCATAATACCATTAACACTATAAACAAATAACAGGTGGTGCAGTATATTAATTTTCCTGACCTGTATGACCCTACACCCATATGGGTGGGTGGACAATGTCACGACTTGGTCATAAAATGTAGTAACAATAAACTGAATGGAACTCTCTGGAACACATTCGATACACTTTTGAATTACATGATTTCCATTCTGATCACGAACACAACGCATAATCTGGCCATCAAGCTCCATAACCATTTTTGTCTTTTGATCCAAATCAACAACCTCAATTACCTGGAGTATTTAGAAGAAGACAGATCAAGCTAAGACCTATAGCAAAATTGCTTTAACAGACTAAGATCAGTGTTTCATTACTTCATATGTAAAGATCACAACAGAGATCCAAATCCTACCAAATAAAAATTGCTGAGGTCAAGATAATTAATACGGAGTATTAAAGAAAGCACACAAAATTTTAAGTAAACAAATATTTCTCCAAAGATGAAGTAGTAAAAGAATCAGAACTCCTTTTTTTAAAAGTAAAGTAAAATATTTTGTCCAAACCTACATAAAATGAAATTTAGGATTAATTCTACTTCAAAGAACACATTAGTTAGAAAAGTAACAGTATTGCAGGAGAAACTTTCTATTTTTGGTAGAAATAAATTCCTAAAGCAACTTAAAATTGAGAAAAAGTTGCAATTATCCACCATGTCTCATAGCAGGATCAAGCAGGACTTTTCAAATGACCAATAGAAATAAAGTCAAGAAAGATTTTTAACAAGTCCTGGTATCATACAAGATACAAACAAACCATAAGTTACACAGAAAAGTAGGAAGTCTAGACCATAAAAGACCATTGACAGAATTTATGGCAGTGCTGACTTAGCAGCATTTAAGATACCTTCTGAATAACTCGGCAACCATACATTTGCAGGCTAAGAGTGAGAACATGGCCAGTAAGTTTGTCAGCCAGTTCTCTAATCTGGGAGGCACTTCCATGTTCAAAAAACTAAAAGAGATAGGAGAAAGGGGAATACGTCAGAGAGGTTATGCTACATATAACTATTTATTTATGCTATGTAAAATGGAGAGACCATGAAATGCCTCGGATGAGGCCAATAAGTGTATTCATTACAAACATATACCTACCTTCTGGATCACATAATTACCAAACACATCAGTCATTAAGTTAAGAGCATGGGGCAAAATTTCATGGAACACCATGTTCTTCTCTTCAACAGTAGCAGTCTCAAGTTTTTGTTGAATGAACCGACTTCCATACTGATCAGCACTGCAAAGAAGATTCTTTATGACTTAGCTTTCAGGGATCTTGATGAAATGAAAGGAAAAAAAACGTACAAGCAAGAATGTATACCTGAACTCAACAACATGACCATCTATCTCTGATAACTCAAAGCATTTAGTTTTACTGCTCTTAAACTCATCTAATAATGATGATGCAAAACTCTGACCCAAGTTAGATGGTGAATCAGAGTGCCAGGCACCCATTACACCAGCACCCAAGTTCCTCATGCCTGATGTAAAATGCATATTCCTTTCACCATACCTTGCAGGACTACCAGGTCCAAAAGGGGAATTTGGAAGAATTGAACCTGCTAATGGACTTCCAGGGTATGATATACCCGCACCAAGTGTTGAATTTCCATAGTAACCATGATTTATGCCACCAGTTTTACTAAAGCTTGGAAAGCCATACTGTGATTTCTGAGAAGCAAGCAATCCCAGGTGAGCTTTCTGAAGTTCAAGATAATCCATGTATGAATTGCCCAGGGATTCCCTGTTGATATTTGGATTGTTAAGAGCTGTGAGGTTAGCAGCAGAAAGATCAGTTGATCTCAAGTACTGAAGGTACAGAGGATCCATCAAGGGATTCTGTACAGAATTCCCCAAGCTTGAATTCCTAAGTCTATGGAGGTTCTGCATTTCTGCTGCAGCAGCTAATAAATTAGGTGCCAAAGTTAAGCCACCTCCCATTGATCGTGAGTCAATTCCAGATGCTCCAATTGCTGTTCCAGCACCAACATTATCAGATAGATAAGGCAAATGACCACTCTCGAGTTGGTTTTCCAACATAGATGGTGATGGAGGATTCATACCATATCCCCCCATACCATAGCCAAAAGACACTGAATTTGGGCTATCAATATTTGGATGCTGAGCTGGCGAACTCCCGGCACTACTTAGAGTTGGTGAATAGGGGCCTTTCAAGTGTGAACCAGTAGATAGAACACCAGATTTATTTAAGAAAGAATGCTGCCTGATATGATTCTTTCCATTCTGGATATGCATGAAGTTCTGCTGATTATCAATCTCATGATGGATTCGAGACTTTAGATGGTTTTCTTCATCTACCATGGGATTAGCAGAAAGGTTCAGGCCAGACAGAGCTGAAACTAAATCTGCAGGCTCAGCCATAACAGGTGAAGCATCAACTGATGAATTTATGACATTTGTATTTTTGTTTTCAAAGGAGCTTTTTGTCCCCACTCCAACAGGCAGAATTCGTGGACTAGGAGCTCTAGCAATAAGTTGAGGGTCTGGGGTGGTACTTCTTGAGAGTGAAGCACCCAAAACAGAAGAATATGTATGAGAACAAGATGACCCAATGTTTTGAAGTGAAGATACATCTGGAACATTTGCTTGAGAATGCAATGCATCCAAAGACGACAGTTCATGTTGGAGATCAGTAAACTGAGAGTCAGAAGACTCGACGAAATCATTGAGTACACGGCTGGCTGGACGAGATGGATGTCTTGAAGTTGATGTTCTGTAACCTATATCATCCTACAGTAGTAAAAAGAAAATCTTCAGAACAAGAAAGAATTACAGAGGCATCAAACACATTAAGCAGACATTTATGTTTGGCAAACACCTTCAACAGAACCAGGCTGACAATGCACTGCAAAATATGAGGGAAAAAGCATACAAAAACCAAAGAGGCAGTCACACAAGACATCTTGGACGTGATATTTGTTTCCAAATATAAAATGTATTCTAATCTATGCCTTAATGCTAATCTAGTTGGAGTTAGCTTCTTGAATTCAATTTCTTCTTGTATCATAAAAAGTGATAAATCTGAAGTCAAAGTTCAAACTAGTATAACTTTCTTCATAAATTTAATCCAAGTTTAAGCCAACCCCTTCCTTTTCTGTCAACTATTAGATTATGGATTGATATATTAGATATCCATGTGGACAATCAATTAAAACTCAAAATCCCCAATTAGGAAGTAAGCAATAGAAGAGCACAACAAATCAAACAGTTACTTGAAGAATACAGCAAGCAGTGTTTATGGTCAAACAAAAGCTATACATTTTAAGTATTGTGGCATACAATCAGAATCTGTACCCTAAAAGAACTAAAATGCCAGAAAAGCAGTGTTGCCTATTATATGCACTCTGCAGAGCAATATAAGAATAGAAAAAAGATATTAAAAGCTGAGCAGAGAAGCCCAGTCCAATTAATATCGCATTCAAGTTTAAACAGCAGCAGCAATCAAACTCAGCTTGAGCACACAAATGAACAATGACTAATATGAGAGAATCACAACAGAAAGGTAACCTGTAATGAATGTAAACAATTCAAAAGCTCACAACATTCAAACCAAAGTCAAAGACTTTTATCATTTTAGAAATACAGTTCATGTCAGTTTCACCTGAACCATTTCAGCAAAACTCTTCTGCCTGCTTCCAGAACCCAATCCTGGTAATCCGATTAGTCCATTGGATCCCCAATCATCTGGAGACTCGGTTACATTTTCTTCATGCTTCCCATTAAATCCAACCTGCATAGAAAACAAAGACTTCTCCTTGGCTCCTTCACCGCCCATTCTTACCCTAGGCCTGTCCCCCACCCCTCCAAGTCCCAGCGGACTCCCACTCCCACCACCACCACCACCATTACTACCTCCACCGCCGCCGCCGCCCTGCAGCCGCTGCGCCGACCGCCAGTCCTCCTTGGACAGAAGCGGCGGCGGAAGCCGAGGGTTTAGATTCACATTCGAGTAGTAATACGAAATGTAGGCAGGATCAGACCTAAGCTCCTCCTCCGAAACTCCACTCAATCCACCGCCTAACAGACGCCCAAAGGCGCTCAACGATCCTTCCACCGTCGGTGGCGCCGAGCCGCTCCTGTAAATGCTCAGCTCTCGCTCTAGATCATTCGCCTCCTCAAGCTGCCGCCTCTGCTGCTCCCTCAGCAGCAACTCCAGCTCTTCGCCGAAATCGCTGCCACTCGCGAGCATCCCCATATCCGACATCATCTTAGTATAGTTATCAGTAATCATCTAAACAATACAGACGCATAAAAATTACCAAAACAGAATCCCTCAAAAGGACCTCTAAATTTGACAAGCTTTAGCTTTTAACAGGAGGCCTTGAATTTATCCAAAAATTAAAAAGAGCTCTCGACAAACAAACTCATAAAAATTCCATCTTTCCGCGTAAAATCCCGATTTTAAGATACGCTGTGAGAGAAATAATTTCAGCGGAGTATTCGATTTCACTGATAAGCAGAGAGGTCAGAGTGTAAGCAGTGATCGTTATGAGCTGGAGCCATAGTTCTAGAGAGAGAAAGCGATGGTTTTGGAGAGAGAAAGCGAGGGTTTGAGGAGAGAAATGTGGAGAACAGTGAAGTAGGGGGGGGGGGGACTTGATGTGCGCGAGCGGAGCAAGAGATTTGGCCGTCGGATTAAGACATTAACGGTTGAGATCGAGAAGTGAGGTAGGGTTTTTGAAATTGCCTCAATTTGGATATTTTCATTTTTTAAACAAATTGTTTTTGAGTAAAAATCTTCTCCTTCGGATTAAGTAATTTAATTACCTTAATTATCTTTAATATAATATTTCTTTTAATATTTAATCATTATTATCTACAAAGACACACAAATTCCGCTCTAGGCCCCACATTCCTATCGACAAAATAATTACGGTTACTCAACTCATTACTCATTAGGAGGAAGACCTGGTGGGCAAAGACGTTTATTACGGTTACTCAACTCATTAGGAGGAAGACCTGGTGGGCAAAGACACGTTTATTACGGTGTGTGTGTGAGAGAGAGAGATCTTCATAAGTTTAGTCTTGAGGTGATCATCAAGGAGTTGGTTAATAGAGATTAACTTTGTTCAGTCAAGCATATTTATGGTGAGGTTAATACTATATATATATATATATATATATATATATATATATATATATATATATATATATATATATATATATATATATATATAGGGGTGCACTCTCGTGAGAACTCTCGCCCAGGTAGGAAATGAGAACGATCCACAGTCGTCCACGTGTCCAGATCAACGAATCAGATGCAATTTTAAAAAAATGACGCGGTGGCATTTTCGTAAATAACTGGAACTTTGGTGCACCTAGTTTCACTTAAAAGTGCACCTAGTTTCACTTACAAGTGCACCTAGTTTCACTTACAAGTGCACCTATTTTCGCACATATTTTCACTTACAAGTGCAAGTAATTTACCTTATTAATATTCATGCACCTATTTTCGCAAATACTTTCACTTACAAATGCAAGTAATTTACCTTGTTAATATTCATGCACCTGGGTGCAACCTAGGTGCACCTAGTTATAACTTAGGTTGCACCTAGTTATAACATAGGTTGCACCTAGTTATAACATTAGGTGCACTTAGTATTGATGCTCACTGTACAATTCACTTGCACCTGTAATACATTTTACTTGCATCTGCAATACATTTTTCTTGCACTTGTGCAAGTAATTTACTTTGTTAACATTCATGCACCTGGTTGCAACCTATGTGCACCTAGTTATAGCAATAGGTGCACCTAGTTATAACATTAGGTGCACTTAGTATTGATACTCATTGTATAATTTACTTGCACTTGTAATACATTTTACTTGCACGTGTGCACCTATTTTCACTTGCAGGTGCAAGTAATTTACCTTGTTAACATTTATGCACCTAGGTACACCTATGTGCACCTAGTTATAACATGAAGTGCACCTAGTTATAACGTTAGTTGCAACTACATTCCGGACACGTGGCGCGCTGTGATTCGTTCTCAGTTCTCTCCTGGGCGGCCAGTTCGCACCTGAACGCGATCCTATATATATATATATATATATATACACACACACACTAGTTTTTCACGTGCATTGCGCGAATAAGATAATGCGCAGTGTTTATTTTTAAACAAGTATTTCAAAGTATATTAATGTCAAAGACCTTGTGGTTTAGTGGCACCCAGTGTCACAGTTTACACTCCCACATGGATGATGGGAGTGGGTACAATATAACTAATGAAATTACATCTCTTTTTAAATTTTTTGATAATGAATATTTTTTTATAACTAATGAAATTACATCTCTTCATCGAGCATAATGGAGCAAAAACTGTTACCAGTGCATAAGTCTACTACAAATTAAAACCAAAATAGTGCAATTGGAAAAATCATAAGTCTACTTCATGACAAACCTTAAGTCTAGTACACATGTCTACTTCATAAAAATCCAACAACACCTCCAAGTCTCTCCATAACAATAGACTGATTTTGAACGTTTTTTAAGTAGACTTGTGGATTATTGTGAAGTAATCTTGTGATTTTTTATGAAGTAGACTTATGCTCTAGACTTAAGATTTGCCATGATGTGGACTTGTGATTTTTTAAATTACACCTCTTTAGATTTTGCAGTAAACATATGAGTAGGTAGCAACTTTTGCTCTATTATGATATGAATGAATTATAGATTATTATACTATCAATGAATGTATGATTAATGTATATAACTTTTTTGAAGATGTAAAAACCTTTGTATTGCTCTATTATCAAGAAGAAAAAAGAAGGATTTTGAGTAGTTAATAACGTCATTTTGAATGTCATTTAAACATATTTATTAACATAGGACTAAAAATGTTCTGTCACAATAATGCTAGCTAGAACCAATGGAGATGTTTTGAAAAAAAAAAAAAGAGACTAAAAGTAAAATGACACATATAAATCTATGACCAAAAATGAAAAAGAAATTAACACTTAAAAGTGAATATATAAAAATTTCATTGTATTTAACGTTATTTAAACGATTTTATTAACGGATGATAAAAAAAAAAGTCATGCCACAATAATACTACGACAAAAGGGATTGTTTTGAAAATACAAATTAAAAGCGAAGTAATATATATAAGTTTAAAACAAAAAATGAAATTTAACTCTAATATTTTTTTTAAAAATGAAATATATGTCAAATACGTGTACATAATTCCATAACATAAAGTAAAGTAGAATCTATTTATATAAAAAAGATTTAAAAAAAAAATCTTTGACATCACTTTTATTATTATTATTAGATATATAGATTCACATATAGTAATTCAAGTCTTATTTTGTCTGTAAAATTTAATATGATAAATTATAAAATACAAAGTGTATTTCAAATTTAACGTGAGATACATATAAAAACAATT
This sequence comes from Ipomoea trifida, assembly GCA_003576665.1. Lineage (NCBI taxonomy): Eukaryota > Viridiplantae > Streptophyta > Magnoliopsida > Solanales > Convolvulaceae > Ipomoea > Ipomoea trifida. The sequence continues at coordinate 2,851,729 of CP025648.1, forward strand.
GTTAATATGATTGATGGCATAGGCTCAACCAACCGAATGATGGCAAAGGGACAAATTATGGTCCACATGTGGATCGTAACAAAAAAGTACATTTTAATATACTAAAAGTATATTTTAATATATTAAAAGTATATTATTGTGTATTGAATATACATTATACAAAATAATGTATTTTTCTTAAATATAATGTACATTTTTAATATATTAAAATTACATTATTTTTGTACTGAATGAACATTATTTGATAGTATGGTCCACACAATAATGATTGTAGCAAATGTGCATAAGAAGTATAGGCAATTCAGTCAATAGAATTAATTAGTCAAAATAACGTTGGAGGATAATTAAAGTAACCGTTACAAATAAAGAAAGTTATTAAACGGTGGTTCTACAACTACGGAGCGTTTTGTTGGAATGATGAAATTAAGGGAGAAATTATTATAATCTCGTAGTGAAAGAATAAGGTGGAAATTCATATACTATTGTTTGATAGACATGAATATAATTGTTAACAATTGAAATAAAAGAAGTGAATATATAAAAACTATTGTAATGTAAAATGTATTTTATATTCATTTTGGGTCATCCCACATAAAATCAACCATCATAATTATAAAATACAAAGTTGTATTTTAATTGTAATGTAAAATGTATTTATATAAAAAAAAATATTGTGCCCATGCTCTCCCATATCTTTCGAGAAGTATTTAGAAAAGGAAAAAGTAGTAAAAAAAACCCACCGAATCCAAAAACTGGAGCCTGGGGGGTGGTGGGCACCCGCAGATTGTGGTCTAAAGAAGATTTGTCAGGTAGAGGCACGTGTGGGGCACGTGCAGGAGAAGAACAGTGCCGTTTTTTCACTTCTCAGCGTGTGGGCCATACGCCCATTATTAGTATTCTGTTTGCGCGTGGTACACGCAAACCTATCCTATCCTAAATCATTCCTAAACATCATATATCGCATTCGACTTTTGTTCACAATCTATACATGTTCCGCTGTTTTTCCTTATTTATTTTTATTTATTTATTTACAAGGAATGATATATTTTCTAATAAAAAATATTATTTCTATTTCCAAATTCAATTTCAAATATATATATATATATTTAAAATTTTAATGTTGACATTTTTTATTTACATTTATAAAATAGAGATAGCTAGGCTTATTATCATTTTTACCATATCAAGAAAGAAAAGTAAAAGAAATATAAATAAAGAATACATGTAAACATGTAGTTAAGCTCAATAAAATTTATATTTTTATATATTAATATCATAGTTTGAGATAGTAGTTATGAACAAATATTATATTTCAATCGAGTCAGTAGTACTTTAAAAAAAAGTCTCGTAGTTTGTATACTGTTTGGGCTTTAGCTATTTTATATGAGTTTTTTTTTGGTCCAAAAAATTAAATTTGAAAAATTCTAATAATATTATTATTTATTAAATAAAATTATCATATAATAACTAAATAGTTATTATAAAATATATTAATGTCATTATAAGTCATTTTTCATATGATTATATAACCTTGTGCTCAGATAGCATGTAGTGACTCTCTCATATGGGATATCATGAGATCAAGCTTTAGTGGAGGTAGTAACGCTTTAGTGGAGACAGTATTAACTCTTTGTGATTGAGAAAGTATAGATGAATAGATACTACAATGTAATAGAGTCACTTATATTTAAAAAAAAAAAAGGCTAATCAAACTTTTTTTTTTCTTCAAATAATTAATAGTACTATAACATAGTCAAATTAATTAACAATTAACTGCTAAATGCTACTGTGGTAATTGCCAAACAAGGCATGGTTATTATTGTGTAAATCTTTTAAATAATTTGTGATTGAATTGACTAATTAATTTGCGATTAGTAAAATTTTTTCAGTTTTAAAATTTTATTTAAAAAAATAGCTCTAATTCAATTAGCTACATTTTATGTACTTTGTAGAGCGCCCCCCCCCCCCCCCCCCAAACCCCCCAACACAATTTTTTTTACTATTTAAGGTGGTGTCTTAAAATAATGATGTTGAAGGGTTAGGTAAAGAAAGGAGTTTATTTGGAAAAAAAAAAATGTTAATGTCATAATAAAATGATTAAGGCTCCATTTGAGGGAGCGGTCCATTTGAAAAATTACAAGACACTTATGTAAGATTGTCTTACACAAGATTTATTATATTTTGAATGGATAAATATTGAGTTGTTTGGTAAATAGCTGTTAGCAGATTGTATTAGTAGATTTAATTAGTTGATAATATTAGCTGATTGAGGAAAAATATTTTGTAAATTAGCTGTTAGCTGATTAAATGCGAAGTGACTTTCTCAAAAAGCTTATGAAAAAAATTTATTTTGAGCAGCTTTTTGAATTTTAGCATTTTGAAACAATAAGTTGTTACAAAAAAACTATCTAATCAAATACTTACATTGAATGTTTAACCAAGTCAAACAGTTAATAATAATTAAATAAGTTAAAATTAACTGATAAGTTAACTATATTACCCGCAACGGTGAAAATAAAAAATGTTATAGTACATACTTTCTTATTAAGAAAAGTGTGGGTATTCTATGAACATAATAAAGGATAAGGATGCATAATTTAATCATTTAGAATATGTACACATGTGGTCGAGTGGTTAATTTTTATTTTGGCAATACGTACGGTACTAAAAAGAATACAATAGAAAAAGATATATAGGAGCAATTGAGGTCACATGATATGTCTCATTGTGCAATAAGTTATCAGTGTATTTCTGAACAGTTTGTCTGTTAATCTCGGCCATTAAAAAATATCAATGGATGGCACTTGTCCAAAAGGTATTAAAGGAAGTTCACTGCACTTAACCTTATAATATATATACTAATAGTATATTAAGACTTTATATATCATGTTATTATATTCTAAGATAAGAAATATGGCGTATATGTGTGTTCGTGGTATTGTAGCATCACTTGATTAATTAATTGGGGTGTGTGGACCTTATGTTCACCCGTGATTCTATTGCTTATAAATTGTATCACGTACGGAATGGATTCGAGTCTCACTAAAAATAATTATAAATTTGTGCATATAATTTTTGCATTTTATGATGTAACTCTTCTATTGAAGAAAAATCTTTTGTTTCGTAAAGCCTTCTGTTTATTTAACTATTCTAAAGTCTTCATGGCTTTTGTTGAAGAGCATGTTTTATCAAATGAGGTTTTCTATTGACGTTATTCTAAAATCTCATCAGGAAGTAAAATCTCTTATATTTGCTAACCTCTTTCAAAGGAAGAACTCTTCCAAAGGCAAACCTCTTTTGATTAAAAACATCTTTTGAGAGTGAAATCGTCTTATTGACGTAATAAGTTTGACTATTTTGTCATGATGAGTCTTCTTATTTCCTTATTTGACAAGTCTTATGTGGAGAATAGATTTTAACTCTTCCAAGGAAAACATCTATCTTCTAATTGACATAATCATAGTTGAAGAACCTGTTCTGTCAAATGAGATTTTCTATTGACGTTATCCTAAAATCTCATTAGAAAGTAAAATCTCTTCTATTTGCCAACCTCTTTCAAAGGAGGAACTCTTCCAAAGGAAAACCTCTTTCGATTAAAAACATCTTTTGACAGTGAACATATCTAATTGACGTAATAAGTTTGACTATTCTGTCATGATGAGTTTTCTTATTTCTTTATTTGACAAGTCTTATGTGAGAATACATTTTAACTCTTACAAGGAAAACAACTTCTAATCGAAAACATCTTCGTAGAGTGAACATTTCTAATTGACGTAATCTGTTTGATTTTTTTTGCCAAATGAGGCTTCTTATTTCTTTATTTGACAAGTCTTATGTGGAGAATACATTTTATGGAGAATACATTTTAACTCTTCCAAGGAAAACATCTTCTAATCGAAAACATCTTCTAATCGAAAACATCTTTTAATCGAAAACATCTTCGTAGAGTAAACATTTCTAATTGACGTAATCTGTTTGATTTTTTTGCCAAATGAGTCTTCTTATTTCCATATTTGACGAGAAATATGTGGAGAATACATTTTAACTCTTCCAAGGAAAACATCTTCTAATTAAAAACATTTTCGTAGAGTGAACATCTTCTAATTGGCGTAATTGGTTAGATTTTCTGTCAGATGACTCTTATTTCTTTATTTGACAAGTCTTATGTGGAGAATACATTTTAACTCTTCAAAGGAAAACATCTTCTAATTAAAAACATCTCCCTAGGGTGAACATCTTCTAATTAATTCTTCTATCAGATGAGTCTTATTATTTCTTTATTTGACAAGTCTTTATATGGAGAATACATTTTAACTCTTCCAAGGAAAACATCTTCTAATTAAAAACATCTTCGTAAAGTAAACAACTTCTAATTGACGTAATGGGTTTGATTATTCTCATAGATGAGTCTTCTTATTTCTTTATTTGACCAATTTTATGTGGAGAATACATTTTAACTCTTCCAAGGAAAACATCTTCTAATTTAAAACATCTTCGTAGAGTGAACATCTTCTAATTGACGTAATGGGTTTGATTCTTCTCGCAGATGAGTTTTCTTATTTCTTTATTTGACCAGTTTTATGTGGAGAATACATTTTAACTCTTCCAAGGAAAACATCTTCTAATTAAAAATATTTTCGTAAAGTGAACATCTTCTAATTGACATAATCGGTTTGATTCTTCGTGCAGATGAGTCTTCTTATTTCTTTATTTGACCAGTTTTATGTGGAGAATAATTTTAACTCTTCCAAGGAAAACACCTTCTAATTAAAAACATCTTCATAGAGTGAACATCTTCTAATTGACGTAATCCGTTTGATTCCTCTAGTAGATGAGTCTTCTTATTTTTTTGTTTGACTAGTTTTATGTGGAGAATACATTTTAACTCTGTTCAAGGAAAACATCTTCTAATTGAAAACATCTCGTAGAGTGAACATCTTCTAATTGACGTAATCGGTTTGATTCTTCTCAATATTAGTCTTGTTATTTCTTTATTTGACCAGTTTTATGTGGAGAATGCATTTTAACTCTTCCAAGGAAAACATCTTCTAATTAAAAAACATCTTCGTCGAGTGAACATCTTCTAATTGACGTAATCAGTTTGATTCTTCTTGCAGACGAGTCTTCTTATTTCTTTACTTGACCAATTTTATGTGGAGAATACATTTTAACTCTTCCAAGGAAAACATCTTCTAAATAAAAAACATCTTCGTAGAGTGAACATCTTCTAATTGACGTAATCAGTTTGATTCTTCTTGCAGTCGAGTCTTCTTATTTCTTTATTTGACCAGTTTTATGTGGAGAATACATTTTAATTCTTCCAAGGAAAACATCTTCTAATTAAAAACATCTTCATAGGGTAAACATCTTCTAATTGACGTAATCGGTTTGATTCTTCAGGTAAATGAGTCTTCTTATTTCTTTATTTGACCAGTTTTATGTGGAAAATACATTGTTTTTTGGTGGATGTGGAGAATACATTGTAATTAACTCTTCCAAGGAAAACATCTTCTAATTAAAAACATCTTTGTAGAGTGAACATCTTCTAATTGACGTAATCCGTTTGATTTTTCTGTCAAATGAGTCTTCTTATTTCTTAGTTTACTAAGTCTTCTATTGAGAATGCATCTAGCTTCCGTTTCAACATTTCTTCATTTTTGTCAAACTTACAATCAAATTGACTCTTATGATTCGGAAACTCTTCTTTTTCTACTAAGCCTTCCACCAAAATATGTCTTTTGTTTTGAGTTTTGAGAGACTTTCCGTTTCAACATTTCTTCATTTTTGTCAAACTTACAATCAAATTGACTCTTATGATTCGAAAACTCTTCTTTTTCTACTAAGCCTTCAGCCAAAATATGTCTTTTGTTTTGAGTTTTGACAGACTTTGCTACTTGCATGTGCCTTATATATCTTCTAATTTTAGACTTTGTGAAATTTGCGGTGGGATTGCAACTATATAGCAGTGGAAGCGGCGGCCTTATTTACTCATCAACTAAACCCTTATCTGATTTCTTTAAAATTTTAGAAAATATGGAGTGTTCCATTAGAGCAAACTCCACGAAGCCAATTAAAAATAAAATAAAAAAACTGCCTGCATGGACGGCTCATAAATTTGAGAACAATGACCCGAGATCGAGTTCACCAATGACAGTGCGAGAAAAACCTCTCAAATTGAGGGACTATCCTGAGAATTGATAGAAGAGATAAATTACGAAATGTGACTCAACTAATCTACACGTCCCAAATATATGTACATTAATGCTCACAATAAAACCCAATTTATACTTATATATTTTTTAAACTTTTTTTTATAGGATTCAAATTCTGTATGATGCCGCTATTAGTAAAACAAAACTTTTGGTGGGTTGGAATTCACCCTCAATATGCTTGCATGCATGTTGAAGTTGCATGTGTGATTAGACCGATCTTATAGCCCTACATACACATCAATGAAATTTGTTGATTTGTAGGGGGAGTTGTAAACGAAAAAAAAAAAAAACGAAAAAGAAAAAGAATAATAATCAACAATTGAACATTTGTCTAGCCCTGTACTCATGGTCCAAAAAACAACTTTGTCAATGACAAACCTTGTTTTGGAGAGGACTGTCGACATCTGTTCAGCCCATTATTCCTAAATGGCTGTTGGGACTAATTTTGGGTGAGTAAATATGAATTTCAAACGTAGTAAATTTGATTAATTGTGCAATTAGATATTCTGTATAATACAGAAAAGACGAACTCGATCGAAAAGATGTTGGTAAGAATCAAACTCATATCTTTATGGTACAAGAATGAAGCTTCATTCACTCAACCACGCACATACACCTTTCCAAGTTGCTTAGCCACATTAAGGACTTCTTCGTATTATATATATATATATATATATATATATATATATGTGTGTGTGTGTGTGTGTGTGTGTGTGTGTGTGTGTGTGTGTGTGTGTGTGTGTGTGTGTGTGTGTGTGCGCGCGCGCGTGTGTTGCCTATAATTTGATATTTTGAATGATAAAATCCTACGAATAATATAAGGTGAGAAAAATTAAATCTATTTTAACTAACGATTTTATTATTAAGATTTTTTAAATGATCACCGATTTTTTTAAATCAATACGATGAGTATACAATATATCAATTATTAAATGCATATCTCTAAGATCTCTTTGATCGCATTGCTCAAATCTTCCATGCCATCTCAACAATCTTATGTTGACTCTATAGTCTCCACGTGGGTCAACAAGTTTTGATACGATATTGAAATACAAGATTTTTATAAGAAGAGAAAAATTAAATCTATTATAACTAGCGATTTTATCATTGAGATTTTTTAAATGACTACCGATTTTTTAATCAATACGATTTGAGTATACAATATATCAATTATTAAATACATATCTCTAAGATCTCTTAGCTTCGTCTGCAACTCTGCATTGCTCAAATCTTCCATGCCATCTCTACGATCCTAGCTATGTTGACTCTATATATAATCTCCACGTGGATCAACAAGTTTTGATACGATATTAAAATACAAGATTTTTATAACGTGAGAAAAATTAAATCTATTATAACTAACGATTTTATTATTGAGATTTTTTAAATGACCACCGACTTTTTTAATCAATACGATAATATATCAATCATTAAATGCATATCTCTAATACAATCTACAAATTAAATATGCTAACTACAATATCCTTAGCCCATACACTCGAGGATTATATTGTAGCCCTACAAATTAAATAAGGATTAAGGATTTTTTGCCTCAAGAGTCTTACTAATTTCACAATTCCTTGATGTTATGATTTATAACTCAAATGAAATGAGTTTGGTTCTTTTTTAAATAGGATTCTGGTTTTTTTTTTTTTTTTTTTTTTTTTTTTTTTTTTAACTTAATGTATTAAATCCAACGAAAGAATGTCGAGAACAAAAGTATGGGGAGTGATGCGCATAGCTCAGTATGTAGAACAACGAGTCAACAGGTGACTTTACTGAGGCTCGAACCCACTCCCATCATCCATGTGGGAGTGTTAATCAGGACACCGGATGCCACTTAACCACAAGGTGTTTGGCGAGTGCTAGACACAAATATAATTTAACACAAATACACAATACATGTAAGGATGAGTTGTTTAACCTTATAATAGTAGAAGCAAAATAAATTGGCACCACTGGTCATAATTGAAATCTCATTTGTGTTAATTGTTTGAAGAACTGTAGGGAAGGAGTTATATGATTTTTGTCTACAACTTAATCTTATGTAGAATTAGATGGTGTAGTGTTTCTGTCAACCGAAGTAATTGAATGATAGCCTTGGGTCATAATTATAGCCTTATAGGCATAAATTTGGTAGATAAACTAAACAACCTTAGTCATTTATTTTGAACAAACAACTACTTGATAAGCTTAATTAATCTAGCTTGCACCACAAATACTTAAATAATATACACACAATGATGACATGGGACCCAGGGGCCCATTTTATTAGAAAAGTGTTGGCCCAAGCAAGGTGTTCATTTTGGTACATACCCAGTTTATGAAGGACCCGATTCTAACAAAATCATCATAAATTGGGTATGTACCAAAATGAACATCTTGTTTGGGCCAACAGTTTATGATGGACCCGATTCCAACAAAATTAGACCCAATTCCAACAAAATCATCAATATATATAGTACTTGATCCAGGGGCCCAGGGGCCCATTTTATTAGAAAAGTGTTGGCTCAATATTAGTACTTGATATTAAAATCTTAGATTTATTTAGATTTTAGACATTTATATTATTGTATAATAATAATAATAATAATAATAATAATAATAATAATAATAAACCCCTCTCTCGTAGATAAAAAATAATAATAATAATAATAATAATAATAATAATAATGTAAACTATTTTTATAAATTAGATGTTTATAATTTAGGAAATAACTTATATATATAGTATTCCAGCATATAATGTCTATATATTATTACCATTGAAGAAGATAAGAAAATATATGGTGGATGTATGTGTATGACAACAATAGTTGGAAAAGATAACAGGTCTTATAACGGCATGGATATTTTTGACCAAAATATTGTATAGTACAACCCTTATAGCATAGTGTATTAAAAAAAGGTGTTAATTACTGAAATTGTTCCTTGATTATAGCAAAATGACCAATTTGGTACTATTTTATTTTTGCCTAATTAAGTCCTTAACTTTAAAAATCTTAATTAATTTGGTCAGCTATTTGTTTAGTCATTAGATATTAGCTTACTCGGTATCAAATTGATAATTTTACTATAGTCAAGGGGTCATTTCGATAATCACATGCATCATTTCCTCTCTTATTAAATCGAAGAGTTAATTACCGAAATGAGTAGGAATGAGAACAAATCGCAGTCGTCCACCTATCCAGTGCAAGTAATTGGTGAGAAGGCGAGTGTTTTTTTTTAATTGTTTAATTGTAAATAATTATTTAATTTAAATTTGTTAAAATAAAATAAAAATATTTTAAAATTTGGTAATTGCCACGTCAACATGTCATTTTAGGTTGAATTGCATTATTTTGCATTGTTCGGGGACATAATTGTAGTTTTTTTAGTTTAATGCTTGGCCCAATTGTAATTTGCTGTGTAGTTTTTTTAACTGAAGCACAAAGAGTCAATATTGACTCCACTAAGGCTCGAACCCACAACCTCCTATATGAGAGTGCAACTTGGTGTCGCTAGACTACAAGGTTTTGGCAATTTGCTGTGTAGTTAGATGACATATTTAACCCTTATTTCAAGTTTTAATTCAATTAAAGTGATGTAACAATTATCAAATAGGTAGAATAAGCTTGTTACATAAAATTTGCATGTAGGCTGGAGTTTTAATTCAATTAGACTTAATTAACCCTTATGATAAAACTTAATAAACCATACTTGTTTTTTAATCTATGTGGGTAAATTAAGAAATTTGATTAAAAGTTTACATCATAAAAAGTATTTATGATAGATAACTTATTTTAAAAAACCATAGTAAATAACTTTGTTTTTTATATCATCAATGATAAAATTGTCAAATATTTTCTAATACATAATTACCTATGTGTTAATTATTTATGATCATAGCACAATATTTTATCCTATATTAATTATATATAAATATAACAAAATTGCATGCAGGTTAAATTTCATTATATTACGAGTATAATTAATCATGCACAATTTATATATCCAAAACTTTATGTGATTTGGACAACCAATTTCATATAATTTTACTTAATCGAAGATGTTATACTACTCCTCAATTAATCAAAATTAACTATAAAATCGCTAGATAATTACTTAAGTAACTTAATGTTTTAGACTTTAAAAATTAATGCTTAAAACAATCAAGTAGTAATGTGATATGTAATCGCCAAGTATACTCTCAAACAAGTTGGTTGAAACAAAGTCTCATTATAAATAAACTCTTTAGGCAAAGTAGATTCCAACGGAACTAGTGTCATATTGACTGTATAACTAATTTAATTTTCCAAGGAACATTCCCCGATTCATAATTTCTCACATTAACAACATAATTGTTGTGAGATCTTTTCTAAACTTAAAATAATGGTTCATCTAGGAAAAGATTTTAATAATCTCAGGTGAAGTATCTATGCTTAAACCCAGACAGTCAGACACTACTACACATGGGAGGTCATGGAATACTATTTTGTAACATAGTCAGTAATACTAAAAAAACACAATCAATAAAGGGTTTGTCCTATCATTTTATAGGCTTGGGGCAAAATAAAAACAATGGTCCTTATATGAAGTTAAAGGATTGTATGGATTAATTGCAAATAATTAAATTATAATTTTGAGTTTTTGTATACATATAATATTTTTATTAAAAAAAAAAATTTAGATTAGTCTTGGAGTAATGGTCATTCAAACTTTGAACCCTATATTAAGTTTAATTATAAATTAATTCAACGTTAGCTAATATATATATCTATTAACTGAGATCACATAGTTGCAATTGTCAAGTGAATTTAAAATTAATAAACAATTTTGAAGTCCTTAATTAAAATCTTTACATATACAATTTCTTTTAACTTCATCAAAAAATAAAAAATCAAGTTGGGACCAGGGCGGGTGCCCATCTTGCTCGCCCTCAGGGCTGGCTTTGGATCAATAACATCAAAATCATATTTTGAATGCTAAAACAAATTTTGAAATTGAATATTAAAATATGATGGAGCTAGGCAATTTCAATTATATTTTTCATAAAAGAAAAGTTTCAAAAGAATGGTTGGGCGACCATAACTTACAAAAATTTAATAATGTCACATAGTTTCTCACCTATTTTTTCTTTTAGAAATTTCTTGCAAATTTTCAATAGGATCGGAGGTTATTGCAAACATTGTTACATTTCCAACCTACTCTGAAATTAGGAGGGAATTTTGGAATGTACTAAGAAAGCTTCAAATATACTTCGCTATTAAGGCATGCGACATAAAAGAAAAAGAAGTTCATTATTGCCAACCAATAAATTTATTAAAAAAATGATTTTAAGTTATTTACCACGTTTGATTGCGATTAAGGAATTTAGGACGAAAATAATTACTACAATCTCATAAGGGTGGAATAATGTTGGGATAAAGTAAAAATTAACATTTTATTATTTGGCTGGTGTGAATAGAAGTTTAGAACCAACTGAAATTTCTATTATGATTTTTTTTTTCTTTGAGTACTACTGAATATCGTCCCACTAGGGCTCAAACTCATGACCTTTCAAATAGGAGAGCCACTTCGTGTCACTAAATTACAAAGTTATTGGCTTCTATTATGATCTTTTTTTTTGAGAACGCTTCTATTATGATCTAATTTGGTTTACATGTGAATTAAAAATAAATAAGTAATATCAAACCAAAATGCCATCAAATAGAAAATAAAAGTAAATTGCACGAGTTAGTAGCTCGATTGATTTTCAAGGCGGGGTGGACTCTTGGGGCGAGGAAATTTCAACTTTGTGGGCCATTAAAAAATAAAACTTGTACCGACATGAACCAATAGTCATAAACAAATGCCCTACAAGATAAGGATCGGGATTTTTTTTTTTTTGGGTAAATTTACAGGGTCTTTCTCTCCGTCCGTTTAACGGTCCGGGGTCCACCCATGTTCGCTCCGAGAGGCACAGGAGCTAGCCCAAGGGGAATCGTCACTTGTGGGAATTGAACCCGGGTTCTCCCGAAATTCCTCCCCACAAAGAGAGCTCACTTGCCACTTGAGCTACCCCGTTGGGTTTAAGGATCGGGATTATATATACACAAATGAGTGTTAATGACTTCTTTAATGACGCACCACTTGACCCAGATATTTTTTTAATGAAGTGGGTACTCGTAACACTTGTAGCAGTTGTAATGTGTGTAACGCTATTAGTTGACTTCCAACCTCACATGTTGACCCGACCCATACTTTCTGTGCCCACTCAACCCTCCTAGACTGACCCCATAGTTGGCTTCATTGTCCTAAACTTTGAGCATCATGGACGTACAATCTTAGGGCTAAATCTGATACAATCTTAAAGCTAAATTCGGTATTATCCATCTAGGGGCACAATGCTTATATATACTAGTAGTAAAGACGCAACTTATTTCTTTATTATTTTCATCGGCTTCCGTCCAACAATCCCCCAATTCAATCACCACGAGGTACTAGACATAACTCCTTTACTAGCCCTGCCCAACAATTCTCCATCCTAGCACCAATCAAACTCGTGACATAGCTCTGATAGCACTTGTTAGGATCAAGCGCTTATCACTCACGCCAAAAGTTGTAGTTAGTAGTGAAGGCCCAAAATTTGTTCGGCACAAGTTGAGGGTTGGACTTGGCTCTTAATGAGCTTTACTGTCCTCCGCCTCCACCCAACAATCCCCATCCACGAGGTACTAGACATGACCCCTTTACCGACTCTATCTGGCCAACACTGTGAAAACCAGGCATTATTAGTCCTCCAACCTGAGAGACATCTTAATCATCATGATTTATTTCTTCACCATCTTGTTGAGCCAAGGGAAATTTAGACATTGAAAAAAAAAAAAAAAAAAAAAAACTTGCTTGTACGAGGGAGGAGGCTTTCTTGCGACATGAAGTGGTAGTTGTAAACGGATAAACAGACTCATCGTTTGATTAGAGGAGAGTCAATCTACCTTCATCTTTCCACCATTTCATATCTTATAACCCAATTTTCAGTACCCCAACCATATCTCCACCACATCTACAAATCATCTTCATCTTCAATTCGACTCATCCGAGGAAATTAAAACCCACAAAAACACTTTGAAGCTCCTCTAATGGAGTCCGTAGTTTCCGAGCTAGAAGGCACTCTCCTGAAGAGCCCAGACCCCTTCGCCTACTTCATGCTGGTGGCCTTCGAGGCCTCCGGTCTTCTCCGTTTCGCCCTGCTGCTCATGCTCTGGCCCGCAATCCGAGCGCTGGAGTTTTTCGACAGGGGAAACCTCGGACTAAGGTTGTCGGTTTTCGTTGCGTCGGCCGGGGTGAGGATGTCGGAGATCGAGGCCGTGGCGAGGGCGGTCCTGCCCAAGTTTTACTTGGACGATGTGGACATGGAAGCTTGGAGGGTTTTCAGCTCGTACGAGAAGAGGATTGTGGTCACGAAGACGCCGAGGATCATGGTGGAGAGGTTTGTTAAGGAACACTTAAGAGCCGATGATGTTTTCGGGAGCGAACTTTCCGTTAACCGGTTCGGATTCGCCACCGGTTTTTTGAAAGAGGATTTTGATTCCGTTAGTCGCCGGGTTTCTTGTTTGATTGGTGACAATAACCCTCCTGCTTTTGTACTGCTTGGAAAGTTTTTCTCCGGGTTTTCCATCCAGGTATAAATCTATTTCAAGATTTTTATTTTTTCATGATTATAGGACCATTTTCAGATTTAATCATTAGTTATTAATTTTCTTTTTATTTTTGGTCTCACAATTTTTGAATTTTTGTCATATTTAGTTCCTTTGACTTAATTTTTATCACATGTGATATGATCCACCTTTGGCTCCACAATTAATGTAGGATCATTTTCATATTTGATTATGTATTATTATTATCATTATTATTATTATTTTTTTAATATTTAATTTCATGATTTTAAATCCCTATCACATTTGACCTCTCTTACTCAATTTACTCACCGGTGACTTATCTTAAAAAGAATAAAATTTGTCATTTTCCATTACTACTTCTCAGCCTCTCAAGGAGTGGGACTGAAATTAACAATTTTATCATTGGTTACCAATGATCGAAAACTTGGTAAGAATGACTAAATATGATAAGGATTCAAAGGTCGTTAGACCAAATATGAAAATGGTCTCATAGTCATGGGATTAAAAGTGAAAAAAAAAATTATTTGTTATTTTTTTTTTTGAGTGTAAATCATGAGATGGTCCGAGTCTTTTTCTATTTGTTTAACGGTCCAACCTTGAGAGGCACATGAGCTAGCATAAGGGGAATTGTCACTGGTGGGAATCAGAAACTCATTTGCCACGCACTTGAGCCACCCCTTTGAGTTTTAAAAAAAACATCTTATTTTTAGTTAGGGGTAAAAACGAGTTGAATAGTTGTTGGATCAAAATTGAAAAAAAAAATATTATTTTCAATTAGGGATAAAAATGAGTTGAGTTGGGTAAGTTCAAAGTTAAATTGACAGGAATTTGAAATAAAAAATAGGTATAATGACTGGAGTTCGGGGCTTGATGAAACATAAAAGTTAATTAAGGTTGGAGTTTTGGCTAGTTAATTTTGTTAATTGTTACATAGATAATGTTAAGTACTAAAATTTTGTTAATTAATATCTTTGTGAACAGCAACAACTGCGTCGACCACCATTTGATAGTGCCAAAAATCAAGAATGCGGGCTAATAAAGCCTTCGCCGGTGATCTTCCACGACGGCCGCCTAGCGAAGCGTCCGACGCCGTCCACGGCGCTTCTAATCCTTCTATGGATTCCGGTAGGGATCCTGCTCGCCGCCGTTCGGATGGCCGTGGGCTTAACGCTCCCCATATGGACCGTTCCCTATCTCGCATCCTATTTCGGCGGCAAAGTTATTGTGAAAGGCAACCCGCCGCCGCCGGTCTCCACCACCAACTCCGCCGGAGTGCTCTTCGTCTGCACCCACCGCTCATTGCTTGACCCCGTAGTCCTCTCCTCCGTCCTCCGACGGAGAATCCCGGCGGTCACCTACTCCATCTCGCGGTTCTCCGAGATCCTATCTCCGATCCCCACCGTCCGTTTGACGAGAAATCGGGATATAGACGCGGCGAAAATCAAACGCGAGCTCCAAAACGGAGATCTTGTCGTGTGCCCAGAAGGTACTGTTAAATGTAATTATGTAAATGTATACTAACATAAACTTAGAATGATGTCTATCTCTAATATATAATCATAGCTGATATATATCTCCATAGATGTTGTCTTTAGAATAGTAAATTTGTCTAGAAACATTAATCCTCTGTGGCGAGGGAATCCGGTATTCACTACCTGAGAGTGTATATAGGGTAAACATCGTCTATTTTGTCTAACAATTTTCTTTTTGAGTGACAAGGAAAAATCCAAAATTATTAGGATGTGAATAATTACATTAGGATGTGCACCAGTAAACCACGTCCGTTCTGTCTAACACTTCTCTTTTTTGAGTGACGAGGGAAATCCACAGTCACTAGAGGGTGCGCACGGGTAAACCATGTCCTTTTTATCTAACACTTCTCTTTTTTGAGTGATGAGGGAAACCCGTAGTCACTATCCAAGAGTGTGTACATGGTAAACCCCGCCCATTTTGTCAAACACTTTTTTTTAGTGATGAGTGAAGCAGGCCCGTGAGTGTGCACAATAAGGTAACCTAGTTTAGGTTGCTCATAGCTAACCAGCTCAAACCAAAGAGATCAATAAGTCACTTCGGTTAAGAGTTGAACTTGTAATAACTTTTTTTACTAAGACAATAATATGATCAATTTGATTAGAGTTGCCTCAATAATTTGTGTTTTTAATACTTAGATGGTGCAGTGTGTTGATACATAGATCCATAATAATCAGTTAAAGCCAAATATCTAAGTTACTTTATCTTGACTAAATCATTTATTAATTTAGTGATATATTTGCATCACAAATGGAAAATTGTTACAGGTACAACATGCAGAGAACCGTTTCTCCTCCGGTTCAGCGCCCTCTTCGCAGAACTAACCGACCGGATCGTCCCGGTCGCCATGAACTACCGAGTCGGGTTTTTCCACGCCACAACCGCTAGAGGTTGGAAAGCCATGGACCCGGTTTTCTTCTTCATGAACCCTAGACCCATTTACGAGGTTACATTCTTGAACCAGTTGCCGGCCGAGGCAACCTGCGCCTCGGGAAAAACTCCCCAAGAAGTCGCCAATTATGTGCAGAGGATTTTGGCGGCAACGTTAGCGTTCGAGTGCACAAACTTTACGAGGAAGGACAAGTACAGGGTTCTCGCCGGAAACGATGGAACGGTGACTCACAGTTCCGGCGCCGATGATATGGGGGAAGTCGTAACGATGTTGAAGAAGGTGGTGGGCATTTTCAAAGGTTATATATATACTAATGCAAGAAAACAGATTATGAAAGAATAAACTATTATATTAATTCTTGGTCGTCTGGTAATTTTAATTTTATTTAAATTTACGTAAAACTTCCATGATTTTTGTTTTATTTTATTTTTAACACGGGAAGTGTTGAATAATGTATTTGAAGACGACTAATTTCATTGTGAATATATATAATCCACTTTCAATTTTTAATGTGGGATAAGGTCTTCAATTCTTCAAGTCTTTAATTTCAACATTCATTATTATCTTTTATCAATAAATCTTATTTTATCTCCACAGTTATTATTTTGTATCAATAATATATAAATTACAACAAAATATTAAAATAACAAAAATGAAATTTAAGATTAACTAAAATTAAATAAAGTACAAATTCAAATATATTGAAATGATTAAAATTTAAGATATTACAAATATAATTGAAGTACATAAATATTCAAATATATTTAATCAATTATTTCGTCTCCACATCAAGTAGTCTTCTTGTAGTTGATTATTTGATTACATAATACAAAATAAACACATACAATTGTATTCAAAAACATTATATTTTGTGTGAGAAAATAATAACTAGCAGCGAAAATAACAACAAATTTCTCACAAAAACATTATTATTTTCGCATGAATCAATGAGTTTAATAACAACAACAACAACAACAACAAAAAGTATAACCTAACATATATAAATCTAACTTTATTCTTTCCTCACTATTAAGATTGAAGAGTTTTTTGCATTTTTAGTCCCACGACTATAGTGACACTTGTAGGATTGGTCCACGACTTTCAAACTTTGTAATTTTGGTCCATGACTATTATTTTTGTTGCAAAAATGGTCCTTCCGGCGTCGGAAAACAAAAACCGGCGGATTTTTCGGCAATTTTTCGCCGGGAAAAAAAATCGACATATTTTTCGTCAATTTTTCGCCGGAAAAAAATTCTCTTTTCAAGTAGGATTAGAATTGACATTTCTAAACAATTAATTTAAGTTAAAACAAATTCATTTCTAAAAACATATGTAGTCAATTTAATTATTTTTTATTTTGGTAAACTAATTAAAGTTAAAACTAATTCATTTTTAAAAGCATACGTAGCCAGATGAATCTTAGTAAAATTAAATACAAATTCAAAATTATTTTTACTTTCTCGTTTAAATTTAAATTATTTTTACTTTTTAGCCAATTAAGTACAAATTCAAAATTATTAATACAAATTCAAGATCAACAAAAAAATAATATTATATATTAAGATTAAATTTAAACTAAAAAGTAAAAATAATATTTGAATAATTTTGCCCAATAGTAACATCTGCCAACACAAAGGGGAATTTTTTAGAAATGTCAATTTTGAATAAAAAGTAAACTAAATTAATTTTTTAGAAATGTCAATTTTAAACCTGCTTGAAAGGGAAATTTTTTTTCCGACGAGAAATTGATGGAAAATATGTCGATTTTTTTTTTTCCGGCAAAAAATTACCGAAAAATCCGCCGGTTTTTATTTTCCGGCGCCGGAAGGACCATTTTTGCAACAAAAACAATAGTCATGGACCAAAATTGCAAGGTTTGAAAGTCGTGGACTAATCCTACAAGTGTCACTATAGTCGTGGGACTAAAAATTACAGAAAACTCTAAGATTGAAGTATATTGGGGTTGTAGGCCGGAGTTCGTCACACATACACCTAGTGTTTGAGTGACAAGAGCTAGGATTGACGCCACACAAAGAAGGATTTTTCTTCATATGTCGTTAGGTTTTATATGTAACTTAAAATCATTCATCAAAATTGTCTAAATTAGAAAAGAACATTTTGAGCTAATTATACCTTTCTCTACACATCAGTTGCAACAAAGGCCGGCCAAACAAGCCTCACAAAATCAACTAACAATGGATAAGACTAAAAACAAAGACATTTATCTAACAACTTTGTCTCCAATAAGGCAAGGCCTAAGCAACCTATGATAGTTTAGTAAGTTTATTATTCCTTCCCAAAAAGGTTACGTTAGGCTAATGAGTCAATTGAGGCACACAAGGCTTTCTGCCAGAATTCTAGCATGTGCAGCCCCAAACAAAAAGTTGAATAAAATAGTTCTGAGTGTTTGTTTCTTTTGAAATTTTTGTGACAGTAACCAATCCATTATTAAACATTGTTAGAGAAAAATTGGATCAAAAGATTAAGAATAGAAAACAAATTGAAAAATGAGGAATAAGAGTTTAAATGAGATCAAATTCATATGACTTTTTGTTCATGGGAAGCTAAGTATATACTTATTTGGATGCATTGATTGTAAAATCATGTAAATTGAAGCTCATTTGGTTGTGTTTTAAGTCATCTTGATCTTAGCATAAAGGCATGTTCTAGGAGCGGTGTGAAGTTAAGAAAGTAAAAAAGATCAAGTTAGAAGTATCATGGCATAACATGAGAATCCAAAGGAACAAATGAAATGAAGAAAGATGCATTTTGGAATGAAGAAAAATGCGTTTTGAAGTGAAGATCAAGATAAACATTGACGCTCACAGCCGTGAGTATCAGCGTGACAAATTATGCTATGTTGTCATCTGTCAAGCGACTTCTCGATATTTTAATCATATCTCAGCATATGAATGCCCAAATCAAGTGATTCAAACTGAATTGAATATATAATTGAAATAGCTACAACTATTATGAATACTACAAAATCTAATTCAAATGTCTACAAAGTGAAAAATGGCTTAGAAATTAGAGTTGATGCATATAGTAAAATCGACATGACTGTGAGGGTGAGTAGAATACTGGATAGTTGTAGAAAGTTTGAGGGTGAGTAGTTTTAGCAATATGGGTGCCAAAGACCTCCTGGTCTAGTCTTCCCCCTTAATTGACGAATTGAACATTTATTGACCAATTAACCCCGTAAAAAAAATAATGAAATACATATGAATTAATACCTACAACTTAAATACTATACCGATTTATTGATATAAATAGGCAAATGGTGAATTTTGTACTACTACGCTAGTGAAATCTTTGAAATCAAATCAAAGATCAATCTTTGAAATAAAAAACAATGACCATTGGCTGGCATGAAAATATGTAACAAGATTGAATAGCCAAGCTACTCTCTCAGCTCTAGAGCAAATGCAAGCTAAGCAACAAAGTGCACATAACGAAGAAAAATAAATACACTTGATAACCAATGCACAATCACCAGAGCCCAAGACATAAGAGCATCTACATCAGAGATTTATAGGTGATTTTTAGAATAGTATTTGCCAAAGAGAGGGTAGGAGAGAGAGAAGAGAGAGTTACTTCTGTTAATTCAGGTTATTGAAACAGTATTTGTTTTTTTGCGGAAATCGAAGAAGAAGTAGTGTTGTGCGCGTATTGCGCAGAGCAGGCGCCCAGCTGCACGCACCTGACAACTCTATTTTTTTTTTTTTTTTTTAAATCTGTTTTGTTTTGTTTTTTTTTTTTTTTTCATCTCCTCTAATTTTCTCTTTCCCACACTTACAAAAACTTCTTAAAAAGTGTGAATAAACTCCATTGACAAAGATGCTCTAAGAACTCAAAGCTAAAAATAACGAGGCAAAATAAAAGAGCACTAATTTCTTTGTTTTCAAAAAGTTGAATCCCAAGAGCTTTTCATGCCCCGACCTGATAAAGCATATGAGAGGATGTAAATCATAGTGAGATGTTGCTCCGACACTGTTGCTGGTGAGACTTGATCTCGAATCATTACTCCTAAACGTTATCTCTGTGAGTAACTAAGCTGTCTATACAGGCAATGAGCACTCATTTGTTTCCACGATTAATATATAACGATATGTAATTATTATTTGGTCCAAAATTAAATCTATTGAAAAATCCTTATACACGAGTCTTGACATAGACGCAGTAGTTTCTAGTCAAAGCGACATTGCAAGTAGTGCTTCTATCTTTTACAAAGTTTAAAGCACTTTAAGCTCAATCTAAAGCTCCCTTTACCCTATAGCATCAACTTTAAGAAGAATTTTGAGAAGAAAAAAATATCTATTGGGATAGAATCAAAATCAATTTGGATAAGAATCAATTAGTAAAAGCATATGTCCTTTAATTTAGTTTATCCACTTAGAATTTGCCTCAATTTAATTCTTATTCCTATTCCTATATTTCTTTATAATTTCTTAATACAAATACCCATTGATATATGTGTTCCTTAACGTAGCTAGCATTGATGCATCAAAATGTATTTGATGTGATATTGACATACATTATATGCTATATTCCTTCAGTTCAAAAAACATTATCATTTTTACTGACATACAAATTTAGGAAGGTATATTTAATGCATTTATTTCAGACTCAATACCAAATTGTATACTTCTATACACCTCCCAATTTAAATGCAAATTCTCAATGTTTGGGACAAGAATCAAACTCTTACACTGCCACTGGAAGCAAGTATTAATTGAGACTTATCATCCACTAAATTAATGCCCTTTGGGCAAAAGTGTTATAAACTTAAGAGTGCAGAAAAAAAAAAAAAAAAAAGGGTTGAGTAGAGCATAATATTCATATCTGAAAATCATAAGTTTGATTCTCGTCAACACCGTACCTTTCAATGCCACCCTTAAACAATACTTCCCAATACTTTACAACACACTCTCGGTCGAGTCCATTGCACAAAGGTCCTATTTGGTAACATAGTTAGTTTATCAACCAATTTTGACTTGTTTGACTTGGTTAAGCAATCAATATGAGTGTTTGATTAATTAACTCTTTGTAACAACTCATTGTTTCAAAATAGTGAAATACTAAAATTAAAAAAAACTGCTCAAAACAGCTTTTTCGATTAACTTTTTGAGAAAATCATTTTGTATGTAATTAATTATCAGCTAACAACTAATTTACCAAACATCTTTTTAGAATCAGCTAATGCTATTAACTAATCAAACACACTAATTCGATCAGCTAACAACTATTTACAAAATACTCCAAAGTCTTTTTAATGTGATTTAAGAACGTAACTATTACACAAGAGTGAATTTTACCTAATGTACACTTTTAAGTCATTACTGTGGATTTCCCTTATTACCCTAAACATGTAAATATAATGAGATCAATTAATAAAATTAATGTAGTAGTACAAGATCGAATTTTAAAATATTTTTTTTTGCGAATCAATCATATATAGATGGAAAACACGAAGAATTTGTTTGGACGAGGGACAACAAAAGTGGTGTCGTTGCAAGCATGGTTGATAAGTCGTTTTAGGCGCTTTATGAATCGTGCGTTCTCTGGCGATGAATATCTACTTTTGTATGAACATGGCCACATGGGGGTATAAAGTTAAGTTGATATCTGATGTGTATATGAAATTTATGTTTATCCATTTCGACTCTTGAGATCTACTTTTCTTTTGATGTTCTTCACTTTTTTTATTAAGCTACTTTTTGGGCAACTATTAATTTTATACTCTTACAATACTTTGGAATTATTAATATATATTTGTTTTAATAAGATGTGTAAACCACGCGTTAATATATTTTTAATTTTTAATTTAGGTAAAAGTTTGCAATCGATACTTAAATGTGTGTATTTGGTGAAACTCGTCTTGTGAACTTAGTCAGCAATTCACATAGAGGTAAACCGATTTATATCTTGTGGTTATCAAGTCGATCAATTGTCTAACTAATTTGGCTGGATTGCCCTCAATATATAATTTTTAAATTTGATAAATATAAAGAAATGGGTTTACATTATCAACTATTCGATCTTGATTACAATTTGTAATCCTTCATTGCTAAAAGTTATTAAATATATATACCATGGTTGGATGGGTTGAAAAAATCGTTAGGCGCTCATCGGGTTCTGGGGGCGCATAGCGTCTAGGGTGTCTAGGCGGCGATTAATCGGCGCCTAGGCACCCGTCTATTTTTTATTTTATTTCTTATTTTTAAAAAAAATTATTTAAAATTTTTTAAGACTAATAATTATAAACAATTTAAATCATAACACCATTTTACATTTCTATTTATGGAAGGACCAAAATCGTTACAATATGCAAAATTGATATATTTTGTAACTTTTGACCATTTAAGATTGAGATGACGGATCATAAAAAAGTTAAAAGGTTTTAGTTTTTTGTTTTTGTTTTTAGTTTTTAGTTTTTGTTTTTGTTTTGTTTTTGTTTTTTTTGTTTTTTTTGGGTTAAAGTTAAAGGTTATTTTTTCCCAAACATAACAAATCTTCAATAACTTGGAGTAGTGGAACATTGAGATAGTTGACAACAATGAGCATAGGATTCCAATATAGGCTAATGTAGCTATAGATATTGGAGGGTAATGCCACTAAAATAAAAGCCTTCAAACAATGGGAAGCAAATGCTTTTAAAAAGAGGAACCAAATCCCACATAAACAAATATACCTTCTACCACTTTGAGCACATGACCTTTAAGAGCCTCCCTCTCAACCATTGAAAATGTGGAGAATGAAAGTTGTCTCAAATATGCCTAAAATATTAGGTATTGGGCGGAATGAGATTGTTGGGATGAAGTTTGTAGAGTCAAGTGCAATATTTTCTCATTGTTATCCGTTCAAAACTTGACGCTAGCTGGCAGTGGCTAAACAAGAATTTCACATTAATAAACAATGTTAGATATAAATATATATACTAACATAAAACTTAAACTATGAGGAGTTTAACCTCGTAGTAGCAAAAAATTTAGAATGATCCGTATATCTCTTGCCATATTCAATATCACAATCGGTGTTGCCTTTGGAATAATAGACTTGCAAGGAAATGTTAAAGTCATTTTTGTCTACCACTTCTCTCTTGAATACTATATGGATGGTGTAGTATATTCTGATTGCAGGAGCCATGGGAGGACCATTTTGCTTAGAAGCCTAGGTGTCATCATTATAAGAAAATAATCATTTAAAACCAAACTGAATATCTAAGTCCTTTTTTTTTTTTTTAATACAACTAACTCTATTACATTGTAGTATCTGTTCGAACATACTTTCTCAACCTATTGAAGCACAAAGAGTTAATATCTAAGTCATTTTATTTGACTAAACCACGTACTTATTGAGTCAGTCATATACACCACAACAACTTAAATAATATATAATTTATTATATACTAGCTATATGAAAAATTCTTATTACAGACAACTCTTCTTTTCCTTTATTTTCATTTCATTTAAACCAACAAATGTTAATCTATTATTCAATAATTCTTTAATTTATAGAAAAGCTCGTAATATACACGGTAGACTATTCATGTCTTGTAATCCTAGTTGGTAAAGGATCATAAAAAAGTAAATTAACCTACGTTTCACATAGCTGACCGACTTGAACAAGAAAAACTAATAGGTTGTTCCCATATACAAAAAGTTGAGTTTGGAATGTTGTGATTACCGAGAATTATTTTAATAATTTCTAAATTTATAAGTCATAGTTGTGCGAAGTAAAATATATATGTGAACAATGCAAATGTTAAAGGGGACAGCAATATGACCCACTTCTAAGAAGAATTTCCAATTTTCCACAAAAAATTAGTCACTTTATGTCACTAAATCTTCCAGCTGTTGACAAAAATGTAGAAAATATCAAAGGCAGATCCATATGAATGGTGGGCAAGACTTTTTATTCATCCTCAGTACCCTTCACTCTTTCATGTACTCAATTGTCAGTAGCTATTTATCTTTGTACGTCTAAGCAAATTGAATAATGTAACAAATTTATTCAATCATAAAAGTTTTGACATAATTATGTCGTACCATTTGAATCATACAATCATTTACTCATAAATTTGTGGTATATATATATATTTTTTGCACAATAACTATGACTTTGAATTTCACCACCCCTTAGTATTAAATTGTCAAACATTACTTTATAAGAAAGCGTGCATTTACTACGCGATGCACTGCCTGTTTGGTTGGATGTAATTGAATTATAATTACAACCTAATTCCCTGAGCCCTTCAATTACGCTTTTTGGTTGGAGGGAATTGCAATTTCACCGAATTACAATTCCTTCATTTGAGGAGCCCTATGAATTCCGATTCGGTGCAACATGAATAAGGAAAACAATATGAAATTACAACATCACCCTTGATGATGATTATTTTTATTACTATTACCAATGACATTTTAGTCTTTTCATTTCAATTCCAATAAATTCTATTCATACCTACCAAATAATGTAAGTTGAATTCATACTTTATTTCACATTATTCTTTTCCCACCGAATTACAATTCATTTCCCCCTAATTTCTTCCTTATAACCAAACGCCCTGTCAAGGAGGGATAAATCATGATTAAGGGTTGGTATATGCATGTAAGGATTGGGCGTGCATTCAAGTAACTTATAAGAACGTGCCTATCTGCCAATTACGTTATATATTTTCTCAAACATTTTCAGTCCAAAGACATCGGGGTTCAAATCTATGACCACTCATTTGGAATGATAACCGAGATGCTATCACATTACATGATATAAAATTAAAAGCTTTGTCCATACCAATAACTTTCTATAATAAAAGTTTGATTTTTCTTAGTTTTAATTTATTAGGAGAATAGTTGAGTAAATTATATATTTTTTTATCCAAAAGTTAATTAATTAATTGAAGTTAAGATTCAATTGATGAATAAATTTTGTAAATTTAGAAAGTAAATTTAAAGTTTTAGCAAAAAGACTAAAAGTTGAATTTTAAAATTGCAAGATAAATATATACCCAAAAAAAAGTAATGCTATATATCCCTCGTAAAAACTTTCCTCTCGATTTTTCCTTCGACATCATTTAATTGGATTATTTTATTTTTAATTAAAAGTGTGTGGGTCAAGTAATTGATGACACTCAATAAATATAAGTCACATCATGGGAGAAAATATTTAAAAATAAATAGCATTTTCCACAAAAAAATACAAATTCACCCAATTAAATGTCATATCATGATTTGAGCAACTATTGAAAACAGTCAAAACACTATCATAGAGATAAAATGTCAACTTAAATATTTAATTGGGTAAATTTCACAACATAACACAAAAATTTATAATATAAAAAACAATTACTAATTTGTTTATAATACAAAATTAATACATAATTTCATAACACGAAATACAAAAACACAATATAAAACACATACAAATATATCACGATCCACCATACATTGTGAACCCTAATCGATGATATAAGGGTTCACAATGTCCCTACCGTTCACCAAATCAAGTTTCTCGGTCAAGTTGTGCAAAGCCAAACATGATTGGACCACACCAAATTATTTCATCATGGATCAACAAACAGATTTACTATTTATTTATATCCATATCCTAAACTAACCAAGTGGTATTATTTTATATTTTGAAATAAACAATAAAATAATATTTTTATTATATTCATTTTTAAAGTTCCAATTGCCAATATTTCAAAAAAAAAAAAGAAAAAAAGAGTTCCAATTGCCAAACAAACAATTGTTGTCTTTTTTTGATTTTTCACATTTTTCTTTTCCTTTATGGTCGGCTGAATTTATTTATCTTTTTAAAAATATATAATGTCTCATTATCCACTAATATTTGTATTAAAAAAAGAAGTGAGAGAATATTCCCAAAACAAATAACGCCTTTCACCCAATTACAATAGCACACGTCATCGATTAAAAAAATTCTCATTCAACGGCGACGAGATCTACCTAACTCGCGAATCCCACGCGCCCCTTTAATCGCCCAAAGTTTACGTAGTCATGTTCCTTGAAATCCCCATTTTACCCTTTCTTTCAAAACTTATTCCCTCGCCCATCCTCTTTATAATTGTCTCTCATCGTCTCTCTCACTCTCTCTCAGTATTCAGTTCTCTCTCCGTCTCTCTCTCTCCGGTGGCCGGAATATTCTTCCTCCGTGCTACGCTCCTTAGGTTTATGCATACATATTTCAAAATTCGGTTCCTTAACGCTCGTTTTACATAAATAAGCTTCGATCTTTGCACTGATCTGTGCAATTTTTGATTGAATTTACTAAAAATTTGCTGTGATTTGAAGATCTGAGGCCTGAATTTGAGGAATTATTTCTGTAATCTGAAATTTGTGTGTTGAATTCGCGTGATAAACGGAGATGTCGGCGTCTTCTACGTATTGGTGTTACAGATGCGATAGGTTTGTGCGAGTGTGGGACCAGGAGGATTCCGTGGCTTGCCCGGACTGTTTCAGTGGGTTTATCGAGGAAATCGATACTCCGACCCGATCCTTGCTCTCGGAGTCCCGCCGGAGCCGTTTCGCGGCGTCGGCTGCGTTCGTGATGCAGAGCTCGGATCAGAACGCGCCGCCCTCTAGTCCAGGCGTGAGGAGGAGCCGGAGGAACGGCGGCGGCGACCGCTCGCCGTTTAACCCGGTTATTGTGCTCCGCGGCGGCGGCGCCGAAGGCGCCGGCGACGGTAGTGGAGCGGGATTTGAGTTGTACTATGACGACGGAGCCGGGTCGGGTTTGAGGCCGTTACCCGCGAGTATTTCGGAGTTTTTACTCGGGTCGGGTTTCGACAGGCTTTTAGATCAGTTAACCCAGATTGAAGCAAACGGGTTGGGGAGAATGGAGGATCCGCCGGCTTCCAAAGCGGCGATCGAGTCAATGCCGACCATCGAGATTCTAAATTCCCACATCGAAACCGAACCCCATTGCGCCGTTTGTAAAGAGCCCTTCGAGCTCGGAAACGAGGCCCGAGAAATGCCCTGCAACCATTTATACCACTCCGATTGCATTCTCCCATGGCTATCTTTACGCAACTCCTGCCCCGTTTGCCGCCACCAACTCCCCACCGACGCCCCAAACTCCGGCGATTTGAACACCACCAACCGCCCTTCTTCAAACGAACAACAACCTTCCGATGACGACACCGTGGGACTAACAATCTGGAGATTACCCGGCGGCGGGTTCGCCGTGGGGCGGTTTTCCGGTGGGAGAAGAGAGCTTCCTGTTGTGTACACTGAAATGGATGGAGGGTTTAACAACAATGGAGTTCCAAGGAGGATTTCCCGGGGGACTAGAGGGAATATATCCCGGCGAAATGGTGGGGTTAGAAGAGCATTGCTTAATGTGTTCTCATGCTTAGGTGGTGCTGTTTCTTCAAGCTCTAGTTCTAGGATTATTAGCAGCAGAAGCAGAAGTAGTTTACTGTCATCTGTCTTCCATGGAAGGGGCCGGAGCTCTGGTTTATGAGCTAACTGAGCTCAATGATGGACCTAATAGGGAGATTTCAATGTAAATAACTCTGGGTATGTAATGATATCTCAATGCTGCATTCAATGGTTTATGGATACTGGTAAAACCATGGCAAAGAAAGAAGCTTTAGAAGTGAAGAATCAAGAATGCAGTTGAGAAGGAAGAACCCAGGGTTAACAATGGCTCCTGGAATCAAGAAGGTACACAGCTCATGTACCACAGTGGCTTTGATTCTTTGAAATCTAAGAGTTCCTGCTGTTTTATTTTGATTTTTACATTATTATACCTAGATTTTGTTTGGTTCTTTTCATTGGATTTAAGGGCATAGAAACCTTTAAATTGTACTCAGCTTATGGAGTTTACATGAAATTGGATTTTGGGGTTTGATGGTGGATGAATTATTATATTCATGTATAAATGAGTAAATGACATCCCACATTAGAAGGTCATCCTGCTTATAATGGTGGACCTTGTGGCTTGAAACATTCTCTTTTATCATGTAATTACATTGTTGTCAGAGGAGGATCTTGACAATTGCAATTAATCCTTGCAATAAGATTTCAGTTCTTAATCAGAACATGCCACATATGACATTATGTTTATGTTCTTTTCTGGCCCACAAACGCAAAATTCCTCCGCCTCTAGGGCTCCCACATGCCCAGAATAGTAGAGAGGTAAACCACGATGATTCACTGGCCCATAGGTAGAAGGACCAGTGTTTGCCTCCTACGAGAAACCTACCACAATGGTGTCACCAAGGCTCGATTGTGTGTCACTAGCCCATTAGGCGAGAGGGCCAGCTTTCATATGTAGCCCATTACATTGAGTGTAGCTCCCACATTGCAAATGTTGGGGCACGATCTTGTGTCCTTGCTCATAATTTATCACTCGAGAATCAATTGAGGTGTCTGTGCGGCGTTATGTTCTTTTCTTTTCTTGGACAGGTTGGTGGGGAATCATCACAACCATTGTATGTATGTTCATTCACTTCATTGATTGAAAATTCTTTGGCCCATATGATTATTATTATTATTATTATTCTTGCTCCTCACACATGTTTTCATGCTGGGTTGATGAGGATACTTATTATCAGTGAATATTGATTGTGACAATGAGAGTTATTGAAAGTTTGAAATTGATTGTAGAGACAGGACCTACAGAATTCTGGTGGATGGTTAGTACTTTGTATCTAACTAGGTTTCATTGTAGTCCATTTGTTTGATACTTCAGCTGCCATTGACAGTTCCAAGACAACCTAATCAGACTTCACCTGGACACAATTCCATCTCCCCCAAGTTTGCATATCTATAACCATGCTCTTGCCCAACTTCTACATGTTTATCTTGCTTATAACTGCCACACAAATGATAGGGAATTTCTATGGTGCTAATCAGCAGCCGTGTCTATATTGTTTAGGTTGGTATTGGATACTCTTAATACATGTCTTCATAGTATCTTGTGCAACTAGAAACACCATATGCCAAGAAAAAAAAAAAAAGAATCGGTACTTCAATGTAACTAGACATACAGGGATGTTAATCATATCGGGTTAGTCCGTTTGGATTTTGAGCTAGTCCAATAAAATTGTTGGTGATTATTGTATTGTTATCGAGTTAAATTTTTTTTTGCCCTAACCTAAAACCTCGGTTGTCGAGGTTTAGACTTGCAATTCTAATAAACTAACGCATTTACACTAATAAATATAAAAACTTCCATTTCTAAATTTTAACTAAAATAATTGATATACTTACACTATAATATAATAATTATAATAAGTTTTTATTTTTCAATATTTATTTTCATAAAAATATTTTACTTTGTAATAAATAATGTAGGTTTATTTTTATAATTGTAACACAACTACATATAATGGTGGATCTAAGATAGATTCATTAATGAAACATTGCATGCTCATTTTCACAATATTAATGGTTCATTTTTACAGTACGGAATATTCATATTTACAATAATACGGAGTAATACAACTACAATATAATATAAATGAACCTAAAATATGTTCATTAAGAGAATATTAGAGGTTCATCTTATCAATATTACAAGTCTATTAATAAACAACTAGATTCAAAATATCTTAATGAGCATCATTCATTTTATTTGATTTAGAATGTTGATTTTGTAACTTAAAAAAAAAAAAAGAATGTTGATTTTGTAACAATGATTTTATTTATACAAAAAATAAAGAATAATGTGTAGATGAGTATGCAAATCGATGTCATTTTAATGAATCTACAGTACTATAATAATGAATCATGGTCAATAATACTGTATAATGAACTTACACAGTATTATAATAATGAACCATGATCCATGATGTAAGGTAGACCATGATCCATGATATAATTTGCGGCGTAGTTATGCTTGGTAGAAAAAGGCATCGGTGCTCCAACCATACCTATAAAAGGCATGGGGGCCAATCTATTTAGTTTTTGTTTGAGAAAGAGGAAATATGGTGGGTTCTATGTATAGCATATATGGACCATGAGATACACTGCAACTTCTGTACATGTGGGCAGAAAACAGTGGGTATTGGTCCATTTTGGATTATTTTGTTCAGAAATATTACAGACCACTTGGGGCATCATGAACATTGAACAATAATAGAAACATCAGAGACATTGAACCTGGGATGCTATTAGGTTTGAATGCAGACTATGTGTACCACAAATTTCTTCTGCCTCTGTATAATTGTGTTCCCAGGATTCCCTTGCTAGATTAAATGTTTAAACTCTGCTTCCCTCAATCTGGGTCCTCATTGTTTGTTCTTGATATAGTCTTGTGTCACGGGCCTAGAGTCCAGCGTAGCGTCGTGCAGTGTCCCGAGGCCCCTCTTATCCTGGTAACCAATTTTACCCTCATACAATGCCAATATGGTTTCGCCTTGCGGCCCATGGGCTCATAAGGGGAACAACAATAATTCCCGACTAGTTGTGACCTTTGAATCGCCTCAGTAGTAGTAGTAGTAGTATTTCAAAATTCTTTATAAAAAACAAAAGACAGGGTATGAGAGGAGGGGCAAAATTGTCTTTACACCAACAAATTGCCCCTCCTCTCCACCGAATTGCAATTCATTATTTGGAGGGAATTGCAATTCCAATTACTATTATTATTATTATTATTATTATTATTATTATTTCAAAATTCTTTAAAAAAAAAAAAAGACAGGGTATGGGAGGAGGGGCAAAATTGTCTTTACACCAACAAATTGCCCCTCCTCTCCACCGAATTGCAATTCATTATTTGGAGGGAATTGCAATTCCCTCCAACCAAACACGGTAGTTTGGAAATTCACTGAATACTGAATTGCAATTCCTCCCAAACTACATCCAACCAAACAGGCCATTAGCATTTAAGGCACAACAACCATTGACACTATTATCACCCCTACCGTACATTTCCTTTCAACCATATTTAACATAATGCAATTCAATTAATCCAGAATAATAATAATCCATTCAATCCATCCATCATTAATATAAATTTCCAAACTACAATACAATCCATTTTTTTTAATACAAAAGGGAGGGGAAACCCAGGCTGAGGAACAAAAAACAACAAAGAACTCAGCCTACTCTGTCTCAAGAACGAAACACCATCTCACAGCCCCAAACTGGTCATTCCGAACAAGAGTATCCCATCCAGGGGGCGGGGAGACAAATCCGATCCATTTGAAATATATCAATTAATCATCCACAATATATATAATCTAACCATTAATATCTTAACTACTCCAACATGCACACACCATTATGACGTTATATGCACTCTACATTAAAATACTTAGCCCATATTTCACGCATCTCATCTATCTCTTCAGTGGAATATGTCATAGTGTCTTGAAATACCTATAAATAAATTTTTGATTATATTAGTAACAAATTATAATTAAATTATTACAAAATACTTAGTTTATATCACTTTTTATGTACCTTATCTAGAGAAGTGAATGTAGAATTTTTTGTGCATATTTCATGCATATATTTCATAACATAGTATCCACATTCAACACTCCCCGGTGATTGAGGACACTAAAAAAATTATGAGTAAATCTTATTAGTAATCCAACTAATGATTAATAAACTAAAAATTACTCCATAATAAGTAAACATTATTATTTTACCTTAACATTCTTCCATTCAACAATTTTTTCGGCTCTTTGTCCTCGTGGATTTGTAGATGTTTGAAATGCCCTATAGCATTAATGTATAAACACAATATATAAATTATAGCACATAATATAAACAACTTTATATATAGAAATAAT
Organism: Ipomoea trifida; assembly: GCA_003576665.1. Taxonomy (NCBI): domain Eukaryota; kingdom Viridiplantae; phylum Streptophyta; class Magnoliopsida; order Solanales; family Convolvulaceae; genus Ipomoea; species Ipomoea trifida. The sequence goes on from CP025648.1 coordinate 2,883,769, forward strand.
TTTACTTACATATTTACCGCGGGCTTGAGTTCTAGATCCCGGTTGCATTCCATAGGATCAAAGACATATACTATTCTCGAATAAACATTAATCACTAGAAGCAACCAATGTTGTCTACAATTTATAAACACATGCATTGCAAATTTAATTTAATTAGTAATCATGCAAATTCACTTATATAAAGATATATTGAAGAAGAATTGATTAATACTTACGATTGATGGTATGGTGTTAAAATCAATGACTTGTCCTTCAGTTTGAGCATAGCATTCCCAATATATGTTATAACATCAAAATTCAAATCAACATTGGCATTTGCTATCTGTGTTGGACACAAAAATCCAACTGAGTTGAATCCAAATTTATTGCACAATCCGTGAAGATACCTGAAAAATCGTTAAGTAATACATTATTAAACAATTAATAGTCTCAAATGAATGAATATACGAACTTACATTATAAAGACTTGCATAATGGATACATTAAGCCATTGCATAGTTAACAAGTCTTTAATGTCATCCATCGTCACAAAAGTACTTGTCACGTTAGTATGATGGAAGATATTATACTCTAACTCCAATTCAACATAGTCATCAACGGGCATCAGTCGAAGAAAAGTATGCAGCCGATTGCACTGAACCCCCAAACGCTGTAAGATATCATCATCAACAAAGTGGGATTGTACTCTAGTACTCAATGCCTCACCATGTTCATAATTCTTCTCATTCCTTTTTTAATTTTGAATTTTTGACTTCATCACTATATCTTCCTACAAATAGAGAAATTTTTAATCATAAAAACAATTACAAATAAAATTTTTAATTCCATTTTTGGTCCTAGAATTATTGGTGACAATCCACTTTTAGTCCTTTTTTATCAAAGCATTCACTTTTAGTCCTAGTATTATTGTGACATGACCATTTTTGATCCTCTATCAATAAAATAGTTTAAATTTCGATAAATACAAAGGCGTTTCGATCTTAATTATGAATTTTTTCAAAAAAATAAACATAAAAAATATAGTTGGTCAACCTACTTTGTATAAAAAAAAAAGATCTAAATGTCCTTATATTTAACGACATTTCAACGATTTTGTTGACGGAGGACGAAAATTGTCACAATAATACTAGGATTACAAGTAGATGTTCTAATAAAAAAGGACTAAATGTGGAATGTAGCCTATAAATCTAGGACAAAAAATGGAATTAACTCTACAAATAATAAGAATCTAATATAATGTATAACAAAAACAAGTTCATACTTCTCCTATACCAGCTAAATGTATAAACCATTGTACAAAACTTGTGACAAAATCTCCAATGTTTGTATGGTGTTGAGTGGGACTTGTAGAAGAAATGTTTCTCTACACTAAAATACCACATGATCTACTAAAACTTTTGACATTATTTAGTAACACTAATTTATTGTTCACTACCATGTCACATCCAATTTGGTGAACCATCCCTCTAGCAACTACTACTATTGCATCCTCATCAATTCATAAGGCAAGACAACATGGAGCCAAGCTCTATCATTTATTCATTTAACACAAGACAATAAAATAAATGAAACATGTTAAATAAATATATTTTTAAGATTAGAAACATTTAATGTTACCTTAAGGGAAAATGGATATGAATTAACTGATTGACAACTGCTACAAGCGACCGGTGAATCAACAGGCTTATACACGCTTTGATGCGTGTCTGCTGAAGCTCTAAGATCAGTAGGAAACTTTTGGGGAAATCTTTTCATTAAGTAATGAAGTTTATCTTTTAGGCTATCAAACATTGTTTGCATCTCTGATATTATTTCTTGACTAATTTTAGCACTAATCTTTTTAACAATCTCCTCCGAAACAAGCTCAACTTTATCACTTATCTCTCTAACAACGTCCTCCGAAACAAGCCCACTCAATCTTCCCTTACTCTTCTTTGGTTTTCCAAAACCTTCCCTAACAGTCACATTTACACCAACACCTCTCGCGGAATCTCGTTGTTCTTCCTTACCAAAAGCGGTTGACAATACATCATGTTGTTTGTTTGGCTTAAACGACCCTGGGCTAACTTCTTTACACTTTTCCACCTGTTTGAATAAATAATTAAACTAAATATTAGCATTAACTTTAATTTTAAATTATACATCTAAAGTATTCTTATTAGTAATAACTTACAATTTTTTGAACCACCCCAAGCCGCTCTATTGTTTTATCTTCATATCTAGCAGACCCTAAATGATGTGGATGTACATTCCCTTCATGCTTTTCCTTTGCTTTTTTACTTTTTTCCTATAAAACAATAATTTTAGTGATATGTTAGTAATTTTAATAATAAGAAATTCAAACTATTACCACAACATAATTAAGTATACCTTGGAATCCTTAGTCATGTCATTTGCTTTGAAAATATTCTGTTGTGCTCCAATCAACAAATTATTATTGTCTATTCTTTTATCACCCGTGCTTGTACTAGGAAGTACAGTTTCACCATGCCATATCCACTGGTCATAACCTTGCTTAAACCCGCGGCTTATTAAATGAGTCTTCACTTGCTCGGAACTACGAAATCTCTTCAGATTCCTACAGTCATAGCAAGGACACACTAGAGATTCTTCACCTTTTTTACTTTTGTTTTCTTCCGCATATTCTATAAAACTCAGAACCCCTTGTATATATTCATACGTAGTGCGTTTCCCATACATCCAACTGCGATCCATTTCTCCCGTTGCAGCACAATCAATCTGTAAGGTTATTCAACTTTAATTGAATTGAAGTACAGATCATGGAAAAATGAAGATGGATGCATTTAGAAACAACAACATCATTATAAATTTATGGAAACCAGCTAGACTTATTATAAGCAATTTTATTATCTTGATTGGTTAGTAATAATATTCTTGCTTTGACACTGTATCATATCAAACACTGTATTTTGCAGATTGTTTTCACAATAATTATATATACATACTACCATCTATTATTCACTGCAAAAATAATCTGAGGGGCAAGGAACACAAACAGAAGAAGCAGATAAATTATAAAAAAAAAAAAAAAAAAAGAATGAAAAACTTGAAATTTGAAATATAATATTTAGACAGTAGCATATATCTACTTAAACACTCACACTAAAAATATGTATAAAAAAAAATAATAATAAAATTTTTTTAAAAAAAAAGAATGAAAAAAAAAAGAAGAGAAACGAAAATATATGGTCTGAAACAGAGACTAATCTGACGCAGAAGAGATAACGGTACGGCAACACATACCCTCACGCCGTCCTGCCTTGTTCACGCCACCGTCGTCAATCGCTGGGAAGCGCCACCGCCGGAGCTGCGCGTCAATCGCTAGGGCTTTTTTTGGGAGATAGCGAAGAAGAGGGTTTTTTTGGCTTTTACTCCCTAAGACAATAGGCGTCCGAGTTACCTTCACCAGACGCCTATCGTTATCCGAAAATTTTTAAAAATATGCAAGCACTTTTTTTTGGCAAATTATAACGTAAACCAATAATAAATGTTATTTTTAAAATACAAACCAAATAATGAAAATTTTAGGATGTAAAAAAACACCTTATTATTAATATAAATAAAAAGGGACGATGTCATTTTTATACATAACTATTATTTTATTTAGGGTAAATGATATTTTTAGAGCTCAAATTATGTCATAATGATAAACTCAATCCCATAGTTATAAGAGTGGCCCCATTTAGCCCCTACATTATTTGCGTAGTGGTCATTTTTGTCCCTTATCTAAGATATTTGTTAAAATCTAACGTTCATACAATGGTAAATTTGAAAATTTATTTGCTTCCCCAAAACACGTACAAGTTATTAAATAAGTATATAATTGAATTTGAAATGTAATTTTAAGTATTTGCACTGCATAGAAATATATATCAACAGAAACTATTATTGTATCAAAAAGTTGGATTATCCAAGAGTGTATATGTTCTTGTTGTAGTTGCACAAGACAATCTACTCACATCAGTCCAAATGGTATCTATAGAATCACTTTCCTTTGTTTCTTTCTTCATTTATCATTTTTTTTAAAGGAAAAGATTAATTCATTAAACCATTAGCAAGACATTCAACAAGAAAAGGGGGAGGGATATCAAACTACTACCCACAACCTGACACAGAATTGGCCTCCTGAGCAACAAAGTGAGCGGCATAATTCACAGATCCCCTAACAACACAGAATTTGACATCATTTATTATAGATGTCAATTCTTTAACATCATCCACTAGCAAACCAATAGCAGAATAAAATGAATTACAAGACAAAACATTAAATAAAAGTTGAGAGTCTGCTTCCACATTAACATTGCCCATACCAATATCCTTAAGCCAACAAGCGCTTCACGCATGCTTATAGCTTCAGCTTCTTTAACATCAAACACACCGCGCTTATTCACATTCTTAGTTGCAAGAAACCTCCCATCATCATCACGAAGCACCCAACCTAGCCCCATAACATTATTACCACAGTCAATTGCGGCGTCCGTATTCAACTTCAATCGACCACACTGCAACCTACACCACTTCTCCACATGGCTGTTATTATTCCTGACGGTAAATATGTTATCGGAGTATAATTGATAAGTGAGTAACAATGATTTTGGTACCACAATGTAGATATGTGTATTAGTGAGTAACGGTAATTCAATATAATGAGTGATTTCAGTACTGTACAGTACAGTAGCGTTATGTGTAATCAACAAAAGTGTCCCCCGTACTAAAAAAATAAAAATAAAATAAAAAAAAAGTGTCCCCCTCCTCCTACAACATGCTTCTACTTATACTCCAGGTGCAACGATTCTTCTTCTGCGAGTTGTAACGGTCTTCATGGTGGCAATCTTGAATGCGAAGTGGAGCCGTTGGCAATGACTTCTCTCCTAAGCATAACGAGTGGCTGTTTAATTCTGCCTCCGCTTGTCTGCCTGCAGTTCCGATCGGGTGTTTACAAATTACCCTGTCACCAGTCCCCCCACTCCCTAGCCAGCGAGAGTGATTGAGGTGGCTTGGGGGTAATAACTTGTGCAAAAATTGTTTAGGCAAGATCAAATAAGGAAGATCACCTTGATTTTGAAGATATTTCTCAATCTACACTTTTTCTTAGCAACAGAGGTGGGTGCCGAAGACGCGCGTCTCGGCATTGTGCCGATGGCTTCTTTTTTTTTTTTTTTTTGACGAATCTAATCAAGACGAACCATCAGCGAATAACGTATTTTTTGTGTTGCGCGGGCTCCTCCTCTATTTCATTATCTCTTTCTTTCCTAGCCTGGTCATATCTTCTTTTCTTGGTGTTGGAAGTGGACGGCTCGGGGTCCTCTACCTTTCACAACACATTATCGGGTAGGCCTTGTTGATGCTGATACTGCCCCGGATACTTAACAAATTGAGTAAAGTATCCGCTCTGCACTAGTTCCTCTATTTTTCCTTTTAAGGTGTGACACTCGTCAGTATCATGGCCAACTTGTCGGTGGAACCGACAGTACTTGGTTTGGTCCTCGCCCGGAAAAATTGTCATGCACTCTGAGGGAAAATGCACCATTCCCACCTCCTCAGCATGACTTAAAATCATGCTAATTGGATGAGTAAGTGATGTTAAATGTCGCGGTGGGGCGCGACGAGGCCGCTCGAGATCTCTCCCCTTCGTTGTGGATGACTGCTTTGGGCGTGGTGCTTGGTTGGCCGGACCAATTTTATCAGATCGCCTACCTCTTCTGCCTTCCTCCTCATCCTTCTTCTTTCTATCAACCTCCTCCGCTTCGGGATAGCGATTTGCTGTCTTCATTAGCTGCTTATAAGAGCGTGGATGATGAGTGTTCAGCTGTCTATGAAAATCTCATGACCTCAACGCTTGGATAAATATGAGTATCGCTGCTTTAGAGTCAAAATCATACACGTTGTTGACTTCTTTCTTCCATTTGCTCAAGAAATTTCTTAAACTTTCCCCTCTGTCTTGCTTTACTCCGTAGAGATGTGAAAACGGTTTCTTGTGATGTATATGTCCGGAGAAATAAGTCAGGAAATTCTTGAACAGCTTTGCAAAATTCTGGATCGAACCATCTGAAACATAATCGTGTTGAACCAATCTTGTTCTTGTTGCCCTCATAAATGTCACCACCGATAAAGTCTTGCTATTAAGTAACTCTTACTGCTATAGTTCCTTGATATTTGATGTAGTCAATAGTATGTCATCTTAAAACCTGTACTATATGTTGAAATCTTCTTGTTCTTGATACTTAGATAATTCGCTGGTTTACTCTTTTTTTTTTTTTTTTTTTTTTTTTTTTTTTTTTTTTTTTTTTAATTCTAGATAAAATTACAAGGAAAATTTGGGGGTTTAATTTCTAATTCTATTTTTATATTTACATAATCAAAATCTAATTATACACTAGTCTATTCCTAACACATACGGTTGGTTCTGGAATTTTGAAAAATATTTTCATAAAAAGAATTTGTAAATAATGTTTCATTTTTCAAAAAATATTTTCATGTTTTGGTATTTGGTTGAAAGTTTAAAAAACTGAACTATTTTGTTTGGCTAAAAGTAATAAAACTATATTTTTCCGATCCTATTTGATTTATTTAAATGTAAAAAAAAAAATTGAAATCTATTATAAAGTTTTTTTTATATAAAATATTAATTATTTTAATAATGATAATAATTATTAGTTTATTGTAAGAGTTTAAACTTTGTGTCATTGTATTTACTTTATGATTTTATTTGTATTAAAATAAAGTTATTAAATTAAAACTTACATGTAAATATTGAACTAAAGTTGATAAATGTAAATATGTAATAAAATTGAAAGGAAAAAAATTTTTTGGATTGTGGAGCGAGTTGGGTCTAGCTTGACTTTATACAAATTTAATTGGAAAAGTCTCATCCAATTTAAATAATAACTGGACAAATGGTGGGCCACTTCACCCAGTCACTCGTTTGACACTGCTCAGAGATAGGGTGAAAGAGAGAGTTAAGTGCAAGAGAGTGATTCAAATATATATTTCAAGTAAAAATCTAATATATATATATATATATATATATATATATATATATATATATATATATATATATATATATATATATATATATATATTTCAAGAAAATATGTCATTTTTTCTTTGATCAAAATTCATTTTTTTAAGTCAAACACACACACACACACACACACACACAAAAAGACTTCTGAAAATCATTTTGAATTTTTAAACTATTCCTTATCATTTTGAATTTTAAACCGTTCCTTAGTTGTTAAGGGGTTTGACGTGCAGTTCATCAAACTATACTATAAAAAATTATATATATGTGAATAAAATGTCACATCAAATACATATTTCAAGATTTTAGTTGGATCTTGAAATTAAATAATATGGATTGTGAGCAATAATAATAATAATAATCATCATACATCTCAAAAGTACTCATAGAACATCTATTTATTGTATTAAGGTAGTGAATATTGAAACAAGGCATAACTTTTTTTTGAGCATAACTTTTAATTAGTTCTTTAAATGTGATCATGGTGTCAATTTTTAGTCTTCTAATGACAAATTTGGTGTCTAGCGTTAAATTAACTTTTGTTACAATTGACTAAATTCATCATTTCACTCAGAATTAAATAACTAAATTTACACCACCAATAACTGATGGAGTAAATTTACATTAAGGGTCCGTTTGGAAAGCAGGAAAATGACTTCTGGAAAATGTTTTCTGGAAAATGAGTCATTTTCCGGAAAACAGTTGCATTTCCAGTGTTTGGATGTATTATGGAAAACTGTCTTTGTGTGTTTGGTTCATTTTCTGGAAAATGGATAGAATTGTATACTTAAACGTTGTAATTGTTTTATTTAAAATATAAAAAATTATAATAGTTATTAAAATAATGGTATTTAATAAAAAGAATAGAATTTATTAAAAAATAAAAAATAAAAAATAATAAAAAAATAATAAAAAATAAATGTAGCAGAGGTTTTCGGCGGTTTCCCAACCTCCTTGATCCATGGTCATGGGTGATATGGCTTGGTTTTGGTCGAAAACATGCTAAACAGCTATTCTGGCGATTCCGTAAAATGACTTATGGAAAAAAATTTCGTAAGTCATTTTCCAGAAAAATGAACTGATTTTACTTGGTCAACGGAAAACATTTTCCGTTGACCACATTTTCCAGGAGTTGCCAAACACAGAAAACTCTGAAAACATTTTCCGGAAGTCATTTTACAGGTTACCAAACACACCCTAAGGGTCCGTTTGGAAAGCAGGAAAATGACTTCTGGAAAATGTTTTTCGGAAAAATGAACTGATTTTCCTTGGTCAACGGAAAACATTTTCCGTTGACCACATTTTCCAGACATTGCCAAACACAGAAAACTCGAAAAACATTTTCCAGAAGTCATTTTACAGGTTACCAAACACACCCTAAGATTACAATTAAAAAAAAAAAAAAAAAACTCTATACATGTTCAAACTATTGTATATATAATATCCACTTTCTCTTCTTCCTCGGACGCTGAAACATTGTGTTCAATGTCCCATGCACGGCCTCGTAGAAAGAAGGAAAACCATTGTAGATTATATATTTAAACAAAAAACAAAAAACAAAAAACAAAAAAAAAAAAAAAAGAAAACAAAATCATACATCCTTTTATATTTGTTATGTAATTGAGGAAAACTTGCTGCCATTATTCGAGGATGTGTATTGAGTAAGTCTCATTTCTGTAATAGTTTGTAAATCACACAGAAGATCATAGATAAATTGCACTATGAAGATGGAATTAATCACGCCAGCAAACGAGCATGATTACACACCGTCGGATGATGTAGAACCTTGCTCGTTGTTCCTTCACAAGTGCGGCACATTTTCTTGCAAAACCACCGCCGCCGCACCTTCTCCGCCTTGCACGGCCGCCGGAGGCTCCCAGCTTTGATGAGATCAGCTGCAAGTTATCGTGATCGGAGAACAACTGCCGCCGTGGCTGTGGTGGCGCTGCTGTCATCGCCATTTATCAAGAGAATATGTATATATTATTGGCCCTGTAGGGGTTGGCTTTTATTAGGAACTGATGAAAGAGCTTTTGTTGATGATTGGTTATGAAGGAGAAGATAGAAATAATGTTATGATGATAATGTGTGAGTGGTGGAAGAGAATGAGCAATCTTATTAGTATTTATAGTAAGAAATGTTTGTTGGCCAAACAAAATCTTAGTTCCAATTTAGGGCTATAGAGATTTTAGTTGAGTTGGGTTGGGATTTGGGATAGAGATTGTATGATCAAGAAATTATTAATCACGGACTTAATCCAAGTATTTGGGAGAAGATATTAAAGTTCGAAATTCTATAGCCACGTGCGCACTGGTGTTTGGTTTTGTTTGTTAAGTCAAGTCACTGAGTTATCATGATGTATCTCCTTCCACATGCTCGGTCACACCGGGGTGTGAAGGGTCCTTAGGATTGGGTATTCAAAGTACACTTAATACAACACACCAACGACAACGGATAAATAGTTGTCTTTAACAAAAAAATCATTGTTTTTGTTGTGTTGTCTTCTTGCAAAATGCACATAGACAATACATTAAAGACAACGATTTGATAAAAACATTTGTCTTTGACAAAAGTGTTGTGTCAAAGACAACGACGGTTTTGGTCAAAACTGTTATCTTTTATATAAAAGACATCACTTTTGCCAAAAATCGTTATTTTTGTGCATTTTTCTTGTAATGAAATGAATCTGCAGTATACTAAAAATAAACATGTGTATCAATGATCAATATAATGATTAGTTGATATATAGTTAGTAAAGACTAAATCCCTTTAAGATGAATCTCGAAAATCTGAAGACCATTGTGAATTTGCTCATGGAAGCTCGCTAGTTAATTAACACAAGTATTAGCTTCAAGATAAAGTTATAATTATAACACTATGATTAATTAATTGCATGCCATATCATTTTATTTAATATAAAGTTTGACAAAAAAAAAATCAATCAAAAAGTCTTTTTTTTTTTTTTCCTAATCATGAGCACTACGTAGTACTCGTATTGCGGAGTAGTTGTATAAAACATGTTCCTTAATACTGCTACACATGAGCAATCGAGGTTGCAGTTACGAAGTGTCCAAATTGGGTGCATGCATGGCTTCCAACATTCATGAACATTTTTTCACGTTAACTATATCCTGCATTAAAATATACATTGTTGATTTGTGGCTCGAAGAGTTAAGTTCAACATTCTGCTATCATATTATGGCACTAACTGTTACACAAGTAAAAAAAAAAATTACATTTTCGTTACTACTCATAGCTTATGGTGTAGTAGTAAGCGCCTGATTTTACAATTGATATAATTCCACTGAGAGCATGTTGCACAATAATGTAATGCTCGCACTGAATAGTGATAATATAATTTTATTTCATTATACTTATGTAACAGTTAACGCTAAATTTTAATAACCTTCCGGCGAACCTATATACACATACATCCGGTTTGCATGAACCTGCAGCAATATTGGACAGAAACGAGTAGTATTAATAAGAAAATAATTTAATTAGTATAGTATAGAATGACATATATATTATAGTTATACAAATGGATCTCCAATCATGAGCTTTGTACGCCGCCACGGCAGCAACAACTTTTGATTTTGATCCCATTTTGCACAAACCAATGGCCATAAGAGGAACATCTTCCATGACTTGCGCAGCCTGCATCAATGTTAAATAATTTTTAATTTTTTTTTTGAAAATAAATGTTGTGTTTGGAAATTCGAAAAATTATTTCTCCAATATTTGGATACAATTGAAAAATTCAGTCAATGAAAAACATTTTCGGTTGATTAGAGAAAATCTAGTTATTTTGACAGAAAATGACTTCCACCAAAATTTGGCAGTAGACAATTTTCTTTCGTGCAACTAATTTGTAATCTAAGTGAAACTGACCTTGTGAATCTTTTTGAGTTCTACTGACTCTGTTAGAGAATGTAGTATTTGTTTATAACTACTTTCTCAACTTATATCCACTTCCATACGGAGTACAATCAGGTGCCACTAGACCACAAGGTCTTGGCATTTCCCTTGTGAACCTAGTTAATTAGCAAATGACATTGAGGCAAATCCGCTTAAATTGCTCATAATTGATTGTAACAGGACTCCAGTCATTCAAACCTACTAGTGTTCTACTATTACTAGTCTTCTAGATATTCTCTACATTTATCTGTATTTAGTCTAGCTGGGTATTTCGTTATGTTTTACAGATTCTAATATACAAAAGTACCGTACACTCATCGATTGACTTAAAATAAAAAGACTAATAAAAAAAATTCCCATTAATAATCAAACTTGAAACCCTATAGTTATTAAATCAACTATACGACTAACTCGATTAGAATTACCTTTGTCTTATGATAACATTGAGTTTACCGAGTTGCATATAAACATCTATATTTTAGACATTTTGGAATATCTTACAAATTGGTGCCCTTGCCCTTGCCCTTGCCCTTGCCTTAATAGATTTTACTTGGTTATAAACTCCTATCCTAAGGGACCTCACATGGTACAATGTGAAGATATCGTCTTCTTGACCTGAAAAGTGGCGGCGCTACGGCGGCGCAGCAGCAAAAGCAGCGGCTGTAATCAATTCTAGACATTTTGGAAACACTTTCGTGTCAAATTAATGCAACCCAAAATCTATAGGAGACAAGTTTGAAAGCCCATTGTATTTCATGTCCGATTTGTACGATGAACCAAATTAAGACTTCAATCTTTGTTAAGGTTATGTACTTAAATAAAACCCTTGCCAGTTGGCACTGTCAACTTGACAAATTAAAATCCATTCCTCCTGAGATCTAGTTAGGGCTATAACGCAGCTATTTTCATTATTACTCTTTCATTAAATATCATCTGGTATATGTTTCAATCACAGTGAAACTAATTCAAATTTAATTTAATTCCAAACGTTCGATGGCAGACTTGTGTGGGAGTAGTGATATATATATAGTTTTGAGTACCATACATAAAAGTTTGAAAAAGAAAAAATCATTGGAAAATAAAGGAGAATTAATAGATGAATTGAAGCTAAGCTGCCACAACATTTTCCCTCTACACAATCATATGTTGTAACACAATTTATTGTCAAAATATTAAGATAATGTTAATGTTACCATTTCCAATTAAGGACCACATGGTACCATGTTAGTATGTTACTAAGCTGATGGAGATGTTCGTGAACTCAGACTATAAACATTTCAACAACGTATGGACTACACATTTGAAGACATGATCAGACAAAATCTTCAAATCCCCAAATTTCCTCTCTTTTTATTCTATTTTTTTTTATTTAAAAAATACTAGTTTTGTTTCTTGATTCTAACTTGTTTGAAATACCAACTAAAATTAATGCAACCCCTCTCCCAAGGAAAAAATAGATTATAGAAAAGGTTTAACCTAGTTTTGGAACTTGCAAGTGTTTTGCACTAAAAGTTTTAGGGAAAAAAAAGTTGAAATAAACTATTCAATTATATATTGGTCAAATATTAATTATTAAATCTCTACACAATAAAAAGTTTCAATTAGACATCTCAACTCTACAATTTTATTGAATTTAGCCAATAACTCCTTAAATTGATGTAATTAGATTAATTGGCTAGTAGACTCAATGTGATTAGCGATAAAATGCTTTGGTATGGTTTTCTTTTTTGTTCTAAACAATGGGTTTTTTTTTTTTTTTTTTTTTTAAAAAGAAAGAAAAGAAAAACACAAATTGTTGGCTTTTCTGTTGGTAGAAGAGTCAGTAATTTTGGAGAAGCCATGCCGGTTTCTCTATAAAAAAATATTTTTTATTTTCTTAATTAATTTATTTATTTGAATTAAGAAACTATTCTTTAGAGTTTTCTTTATTTAAATTTTTAAATTAAAAATACCGATTACCGTGAAAAAATCAGCTCAAATGTATTAAAATGAAGAGAATTAGAACTTTATATAATTTTTGGGCCTATTTCACCATTGTTTCCAAAGTTTTGTAATTCTTTTTTTTTTTTTTTTTTCATTTTCAAGAAAATAATTAAATCATTAAGATTAAGCCCAGTTGAAGTTATAAAGATTCTCAAGGCCCAAACAATGGGAAGCATAGGCCTAGTATCATATATTCCCAAATGGGCTAGACTGGTGAGACCATATAGAAGTATATAATACATATATGATGTATGCTTACGAGTTACGAATATATATAATATTTTGTAAGTAAAAGCTTGTAAGAATCAAACGTGAATAGCTATAAATGGACCATCATAATTTACATACTGAATGTTAACCGTTGTGAACATTCAGTATATAAATTGTGAACATTAATATGTAAATTGTGTATTTTGGACTGGTCTATCCAAGTCCACATAATAATTTTAGACTAGGCTAATTAAGCTAGTCTAATACCAGTACTAAAAAAAAAAAAAAAAAGCTAGTCTAATACCAACATCACTATTCTAATAATACTTTTCACAAAATATAATAAGGTACAATATTTTTAAATATATGACACGATCATGTACACTATCGTAATGCAATCGTTATATCGTGCACCACAGTGCACATAACAATGTGCACCTTGGTCCGAAACGACGTTATGTGCACCTTGGTCCAAAACGACGTCGTTTCGATGTTAGTGGACGCGGACGCGAATGACTTCAGGGAATTTATTATCTATAATACACATAATGTTTGCCTAGAATACACAGAATGTTTGCCCAGAATACACAGAATATTGACACAAAATACACAGAACTCATCCTCCTAAACATTCGAATGCATAAACACATTACATGTGTTACTAACATGAATACACAGAACGGTTGCTTAGAATACACAGAATGATTGCCTAGAATATACAGAACGATTGTCTAGAATACACAGAATATTAACATAAATACACAGATCGGCCAAAATGGGAAACATGATTTCCAAAAAAATGAGCAGTTAGTTTACAATGCTCAAAACGACGTCGTTTACGTACGTGGGGCACATTGCTGTGTGCATCGTGGTGCACGGTATAATTTGCCATAGTCATGTGAAAATTTTTGGTTAAATTATAACATGATAAAGGGGATGGTTGAGGAGATGAGAGAGTTTGTACGAGTGGCCAAGATGGGATGAGGAGGAATAAGCAGATTAAGACAATGTAATGTTTCCAAACAGTCAACATCGTCTGTGTATAGTATAAGAGGCATGCATGCATGTTGCTAAAAATGTGACGACCCTCCAACCTTGGTATCCTTAATTCCAACCCGCCCTGTCGTTCAAAGCTTGTTCCATATATAAATACATATATATCTGATCTGTATCGATGTGAGATATATAAATACACACAGAGGAATTGAAGTATCTGAAGAAACAACATGGGCAAACGGCCAAAATCATTACTTCCCAACATAACCTATACAGCTAAGAGAAGCCAGCCATGATTCTTTTTATTTGATGATCAGAAAATGGGTTAAGTGAATGCCATCAAAGTCATGAAGTTGAATTTTAATTGTAACCAATTCAAATTACAAACAATCTGCCAAAAGACCTTGTGGTCTAGTGGCACCTGATGTCTTAGTTTACACTCCTACATAGATGATGTGGAGTGAGTTTTGCTTCAGTAAGTTAAGGAAGTGGCTATGAATACAATATTACATTGGACCAGAGTCAGTAGTACTCAAAAAAAAAAAAAAAATTACAAACATTCTCATTTTTGTTGGTCCCCAAGCTTGATCACAAAGCTGCCAATTACTCGATCTTTTTGTTTGACAATGTTTGTGATTGAGTTTGATTAGAAAATGGATGAAGTGAATGGCATCAAAGTGAAGGTGAAGCTAATTTTAATTGCAACCAATTCAAATTAAAGACACAACGTAGCCTGGGGTAGTGGTTTGTTGCCCGACTTGATATCATGGCTGAAAGTGACAATGCAATGGTTCGAATATGAACAATAGTTCATGGATGTTTGAAATGGTATCTTGTATTGAAGAAAAGGTATTAGGACTCTATGCAGGGACGGAACCAGAAAATCGACTGAGTGAGGCGAAATTTAAAGTACCTTAAAAATGTCAATGACAAAATATATCAAACAGCCATAATAAGGTTAAAATACAAAATACATTATAAATTACAATATAATGTTTTTGACGTTAGAAATGTCAATGACTAAATATCAAACAACCATAATAAGGTTAAAATACAAAATACATTATAAAACAACTATAATAAGATTAAAATACAAAATACATTATAAATTACAATGGAATGTTTTTGATAGATTACATTATTGGAATAAAAGAGATAAAAGAAGAATAAGTGTTGCTAATGAGGTTTGAACCTGTGATATAGGCTTTCTAACATCAAGTTTGGAATTCAACCAACGAAAATACTCAAACTATTAACAATTAGAAAATAAATATAGGTTTTATATACAATTTAATGCTAGCTATATAAAGGGGTGGGATGGGGTAGGGGGGCAGCTGCCCCTACACTGGCTCCGTCTCTAACTCTATGTATTCTAGTCCAATTAAGTCTGTCTAACCAGTCTTGTTGTAACTGATTCTATAATTAGTCCAGAATATTAGTTTTCATCTAGTATCAGTTAGTTAGGGTTTCTACCCTGACTAATCATTCCTCTGCCCATGATGGATCTATTGAATATTCAGTTCTCATCAAAGGGTGCAAAGGATATTGAATATGAGCATTAATTTTGTTTGTGCAAAATCAAAGTGGGGCCTAGAGCCAAATAAAGTCTCTCTCAAGATGGGGGCCAGGATCTGCAGATTTCATAGGATCATTGGATGTGGTCTCAACAAGTTTGAGTCATTTTGCACACCGCACACTTTGAACTCAAGCAACGCATGCATTTGGGAGCATTGAAATTTAAGAATATCAATAATTGTTGAAATGCTATTGTGAAAAGATGTTTTTATGCTTTTGACCAGAGGATATCATGCTAGAAATTGACATTCAATGGATTGGATTAATTAATCAACTAGATATAAAATCTCTAGCTGATTAGGCATGCGGTGTGGTCGTAATTTTTGAGGTACAAGCAAATACCCGGAGTATTCCGGGGTTATCGATCCACAGGGAAGCGTGGTATCGAGCACTAGTTACTAATTAATTCACGAGAAGCTATTCCTACGTTAACAATGGGTATTTATCTATAATTATGAAAACAAAATAAATGAAGCAAGGCAAACGGATTTTTATATACAAGAGATTAAGAGCGGGATTTTTGGAGGTCAAAGTGTTTAATCATCTAGTGCCAATCTAAAGTGAAATAATCATTCGGGTTCAACAAGTGTGGATGCTTGCAATCTAAAAGGGAAAGATTACTCTCGTAATTCAATCCCAAAACAAGGTAATTGGAATAATCACTCTCGTGAGCTATTCACAACATATAATCAAGAACAAGCAATAGATGGAATACCCACTCTCGTGGGCTATTCACAATTGGAATACTCACTCTCGTGAGCTATTCACAATAAATCCCTTAATCAACATGTCCTCTCTCGAGGTACAAGAATCAAGTGCAATTGTGGGTGCTCTAATTCATAGACAAATTTAGCAATGAAACAAGTAATTAGGATCCTTAACTACAAGCATCAAGAAATTAAGCCACAGTTACAACACAAGTAATAAACCCAAATAGATATTTCATTCAAGCAATTCAAGAACTAGGCACATAGGTTCATAAACACTTATCAATCCAAAAATCCCAAAGGAAAGCTTAGCCTATCATGGCTAAAATAGATTCAACAACAAACAATTCAAAGGAAGATTTACTAAAGCTTAAAATAGAGAATAGATGAAGAAATTCTCCCGAATATGTCTTCCAAGCTCTTCTCCTCTCTTGTTGTGGCTTCCAATCTTCTTCCTTGCTCTCCTTTTTGGTCCAAATCCGCAGCCAAGCTTAGGGTTTGAAGAGAAAATGATGCTTTTATAGTGGGTGGAGAATGAGGGGCAAAAATGACAATTTTTAGAAGTGCAGATTCGCAGATCTGTGACTTTCGACGCGGGGAATGTTGGATTCGACGCGTCGAAAATTTCGAGGAATTTTCTCGACGCGTATTTGAGTTTCACTTGCTGATTTTGACCCTTTTCCCTTTCGAATCAAGCCTTGATGTCTTCATAAGAGTTGTCGCCCTTAAGTCTTCTTTTCAATGGTTCAAGAATCACCTCATTTGGATATTCCTATGCTGAGATATGGTTAAATTATCGAGGTGTCGCCATATTTAGCAGAAATTACAACTCTTTGATCTTTTGACCATTTTCCCTTTCAATCTACACTTTGATGTCTTCAAAAGAGTTGTAGCCCTTGAAGTCTTCTTTCCAATGGCTCAAGAATCATCTCATTTGGATATTCATAGGAAGAGATATGGTCCGATTACCAAGATGTCGCCACGGTAGCGGGAATTACAACTCTTTGGCTCCTTTGGATTGGCTTTTGCTCACAAATGGTTCTAATGCACTTCTAAACACATCAAAAACATCTAAACCAAGCATTATACCATTTTAAATATGAAAACATGGAAATAAGCATTGGACACAACATTTTATCACACAATTGACTATAAAACCTAAATAAGAACACAAGTAAAATAGGTACAAATGAGAGTGTATCACGGTGGACTAGTGTGTTGATTTAGGTACACTAAGGTTCGGGCCGGGATATGTATCGAGTTCTTGGATTAAACACTAATCCGTTATTTTAATAGAAGAATTCAATCTAAGTTTAACTTAGTGGATATTATTTACGCGTTGATATACATCATATTAGTAATCATAGTATGAAAATTATATTTGATAATACTGTTCAGGAAAACTTCTCTTGCATCTATGGAGCTACTGGCGTGAACTCAAATTTCACTCAATTGATCTGATTAGGAGAGTACAATATAAGATTATACAAAGAATCAGATATTAAGATATCTCACGGGAAAACGTTCTAAATATCATCATACCCATGGGACAAATTAAAGTATTCGTTGAACAAACCATTGTAATTGGATGGATTAGGCAGCATCCCATATAACATATCTCTCTCACACAGTACACACAACACATCCTTGTACGCATCCATGTATTGAGAGGTTTTACTAAAATACTTTTAGAATCTAAGATTAGGCAATAGGTTGAAGACTTGAACACTCAACCCAGACAGACCAGAAAACCAA
Organism: Ipomoea trifida; assembly: GCA_003576665.1. Lineage (NCBI taxonomy): Eukaryota > Viridiplantae > Streptophyta > Magnoliopsida > Solanales > Convolvulaceae > Ipomoea > Ipomoea trifida. Next base: position 2,901,958 of record CP025648.1, read on the forward strand.
TCATTCGACCTTAGCTGAGCCTCATGTGCAGCTCTTTAATTACTCCAAGAAACATCCTCAAAATAGAAACTCAAAACCCAACATATGCAACCACTACTCCCTCCTAATTACACCTTCAAGATTCAAGAATTGCCTTTGCCTTTTCATCAATCAACCCCACACCTCTCTCTCTCTCTCTCTCTTCAGATTCCTCCTCGACAGTACTACCATAACCAATCTCTATCAGCCCTCTGATATCATCTTGATTTGATTTACATGTGACTTGACATGACCACCTATGTATTTTGCTAAATATTCTTTGCTTTTAACACTACAGTAATTATTGTCAAAATTGCGTCACTCCCACGGTAGATATTTCTGTAATTTGGTCTTAGAGTTACCAAAATTGTGTTTTTTCTTCTATTTTTTTTGTTGGGATCAAGCATTTATTACTATATTAAATATTATAGCTGGTAGTGAAAACGCAACTTTATTTCCTTATACTTGTGTAGCACCTGCTCTGAACCTCTGATACTAATTGTCGGACCGACCATTTATCATTATGTCAAATTTATAGTTAATAGCGAAAACATAACTTTATTTCTTTAGACTCAAAATCAAACTGCACACTTCTACACACAAGAAACTCATCTCAAATTTAAATCCCCAATGTTCGTGGCATGTATTATATTGAACTCCTACTATACCACTAGAAACAAAATTGAAGGGAAACTTATTACCCACTAGCCCAATAATGTGGCTCAACTACTATAGCCCTGTTTGGTAAATGGATGTTAGCTGATTGGGTTAGAGGGTATAATTAATTGATAATATTAGCTGATTGTAGAAAAGTGTTTGGTAAATTAGCCTGATAGCTGTTTGGTATAATTTCTTTTCTCAAAAGGCTAATTGAAAATGTTGCTTTGAGTAGTCTTTTGAAATTTTGTATTTTGGAGTTACAAAAAGCTTATTAAGCAAACACTTATATTGAATTTTTAACAAAGTCAAACAACTAATAAATGTCAAATAGGCCAAAATTGACTAATATATAGGCTAATTATTTACCACGACCTATACCCTTTTTCTATATCAAGATTTTCTTGGGAGCAATTTTAAACTTTCATAGCTACTCCTTCGTTTTCTCTCCACTACCAATTCAACTTTTTAGCCTTCATGTCCCTCCAAAACCATATATACAAACATATTGGGAGATATATGAGCCCAAGCTTTGGTAGTTGTGAATTTTTGAAAACACCCTAAAAATCCTGATGTCAAGTACTCTTTGTTTTCTTGATACATTAAGTTTATTAGCTTACACTAAACTCAATTAGTCCTCAGTTTTCACTCCGGACGAATCCCCACTCTATCGCGGGAACAAGACTTTCAGCGTGACCCTTGAACTATTGAACTAAGCCCGCAGGGCAAGTAGTCTAATATACACCTATTGCACCATTTAAAAAAAAAAAAGAAAAAAAAACTATGGGGCAATAAAGTTGTGGAAAAGAAAGTGAAGAAAAGAGGGAGGAGTGCAGTGCATGGGATAGAGAAGGGAAGAAGGTATAGTACAGCTTACATGGTAATGAAAAAAGGCTACAAGGTAGGGAAAGGACCTTTGAATTTCCAAATGGAGTAAGCTATGACAAAAAAGGGAGATGACTCCTCAGTGCATCCATTATATTTTGTGTAGTGTATGTCGTCTCAGCGGAATTTCTGGGCTCTATTCTCGTGTTTTAAGGCTGTCAAAATTACTATGTACTACCACTACAAATTTCCTCTCTTCTACCACTCTCATCCTCTCTCTCTCTCTCTCTGCTTACTATTAGTTAACTACGTCCGTGCATTATATCATGGCGTTTTTGTTATGTCTAGGCTCTTTATCATTGGAAAACTAAACACTTTTGGCCTATAACATAATAACGATTTGTAAATTCAGTGTTACTAATGAATGTGAATTTTTGGTTCCACAGGCGAGGTTAACATGTTCGGTTCGTTAACAGTCCTACCTCCACTGAGGCTCAAACTCATGACCTCTCATATGGGAGAGTCACTACTATGTCATCTGAGCACAAGGTGCTTAGCGCCTAAATTTAAAGTTTAAGATGCTTAAGTTTAAAGTTTAAGGTGCGTAAGTTTATAGCTTAAAGTGTGTATGTTTAGAGTATGTTTAAAGCTTAAAGTGCATCATTTTCTAGTTTAAGGTGCGTCAGTTTAACTCTTCAAGTGCATAAGTTCGAGACACTTATGCACATTAAGTGTCAGTTTAACTCTTCAAGTGCCTAAATAATAAGGAACATTATTTTCCAACTTAAGGTGCATAGTGCATAAGTTCGAAGCTTAAGGTGCAACAATTCGAGACACTTGATCATTCACATCCATGTTGTCAGAAAGCGTTTTTTTCCCTTCATTTTGAGTCGTTGATCTAGATTAGATCAACGGCTCATCTCACCTCATTTTTTACATGGGAGACCCTTCACACGTGAACCATCCTACACACACAATGGGCCCCTATATATAAGAGGGTGGGGGGGGGGTGGTGAATTGAAGGAGGGGGCCAGGAGAACTGCCTCCACAGTAAATCCGCCTCTGGTCATAAGGCGCGATTTACTTAGTGCACACCTTCAAGTAATTAATGAGTAATGACAACATGTTTCTCTCATAACTCAAAAAAAATAGTTACATATTCACTATTAGATATAGTTTTCAGTGTAATGGTAAGTTTATCATCCTAACCCTCGGTAGTATATTGTGTGGCAACTTAGAAGATTGAGTTTAGCAATAGTATCATGCCACCAAAATTGACAATCATATATAGTGTTAGTTTTGTCAAAAACTTTGCATATGTTTGAGTACTCGTGAACCAGAACAAAGAAACTTTTCCTAGTCTCACATGTTACTACTCGTACTTTTATTTTTCACATGAGTAGCGGAGCACAAGAACAATTGTCGTATTATAGGGACCAAAATAGACTCCTTGATTTAAGAAGCAATTAAGGATGACATTAACATGTAATTCAAATATTGAATTTACAAATTACTACTATATATATATATATATATATATATATATATATATATATATATATATATATATATTAGGGTGATTGTTATCCTTTAATGTTATTTTGTAACAATTTGTGTGGTCCAATATAATTGGCACTCGAATAATTATATACATAGTGCTGGATGAAGGCTTGGAGGGGCGAGTCTAGCATCTTGCTATTGGAACATGGCGCCGACTACAACATAAGTATAAAAAATAAATTTATGTCTTCATTACTAATTATATATTTTGGTATAGTGATAATCGTTTAATCTGACAGTTGGTCGAAAATCCCAGAACCAAGAATGGTTGTTTGGTCCGGATTTTTTACCACAGGTGGCCAGAAATTCCGGAACCATCCAATTGTGTTGCTGATCATTTTTTTCCGGAATTATAATTTCACAGCCTGAATTGGAATTCCACAGCAAATGACAACTTTGTCCTTCTTATTATTATTATTATTATTATTATTATTATTATTATTATTATACAAGGGTATTTTAGTCTTTATTCACTTCTTTCGTTTCCCCCAATAATTTCATTTCTGCCTACCAAACAATGAAATTTGAATTCTTACTTTTATTTATTCTCACATTATTCTATTTTCACCGATATACAATTATTTCCTTCCAACCAAACGTCACGTGATAAGAGTAGTAAAGGGGAGCCCATCACATGCCGCCATTGTCGTCCAACCCAGCCCACACATGTGCAAGGTGCAGTGACCAATGACATGTTTTACGCCATGTGTTCCAATATTATTTGGTCACATTCTAAGTAAAATTACTTTAATTTTTTTTTTCTTTTGCCATGGCGACATCGGAATATGATGAGAAACCGAAACCTTTCCCTATGTATTATCGTAAGAGTTTTTGTTAAACACTATGATTCGTACATTCATGTCACTCACATTTTGAGAACAGATATATATATATGATCATCGGCAATAGCACAAAACTGGGTCATCAATAATCTGTCATCTGTTTGTTAACAAAAGTTATCGTACATGCAATGTGTGTATGCATACAGCCTTTTAGTGGGAAAAATTGTAATTTATACCATTCTATAATATGTTTATTAGTGGTGTAAATGTTGTCCCTCAATTTTCAAAACCGTACATATATTGTCCCTCCAGTAGTATAAATATTTTGTATCCTTGTACTTTTATTACGATTTTATTTACACTTAAATAAAGTTATAAAATTAAAACCTATATATTTAATTAGTTCTAAAGATTAACAGTAATTAAATGAATTTATGTAAATAAATAATTTATATTGGAAATAAATATATAAGTTGACGAATATTTTTGAGTACCATCAACTTACTAGGGATGATGAGACATTTTCTCAAAGAGAGTTACAGAAGTGTTAACTGATCACAAGTTATTTAGCTATCCGCGGATGAATATATATAATATCTATATGAACTAAAGAATTGAAGAAAAAAATTGGAACTTTTCTTTATGGGATTGTGGGGCTAGTTGGTCAGTTGAAGAACAAAATTCTAATTTTTTTTTGAAATAAAAATTATGATAAATTATTATAGTGATTTGAAATGAATTTTGTAATTATTTGTAGTTTGAAGTGAATTTTTAATACTCATTATAAATATTTTTCTTTTATATATTTTATCCATTCAAATAAATACACGTCTCTTTTTCATCTTGCCCAACCTCCACAACTTTTTGAATTAAAATACATGAGAGAATCTATCCATAATCCATTGTGCTCCACCTACCAAATTATTTGTTCTTCTTTTTTAATGGATCAAATTATTATTTTTATAATCTAGGTGTGTGGTTGAGTGACAAGAAATTTATCCATCCTTAACTAAATGTTAAAAGTTTAATCGTTTTTTTTTAAAAAAAAGTTTAATCTTTAACATTAGATATGGAGCATCCTTAAATCTCAAAGCCAGCTATCTTATCCAGAGATATACTTATAATTTAGTGATAAGATTAGTCACTATGTTTGACGGTAGAAATTATGAGGACACCCAAAAAAAAATTATTAATTTTTATGGCCAACAAAGGGTAGATCATGTCATGATGCATAAATTATTATAATTTGAAATATAAAAAGAAAGAAAGAAGAAATCATAGATTTGGTCCTACGCCTCATCCCTATGGTCATAGGCGCACAGAGGATTGACAGAACACACATGAAAAGTAGCCAAAAAAGCGAATAATTATCCTGGAATTAAAAGATACATTAGTTTCTCCGAAGACCTAAGTCTCAGTGGTCATGTGGTTGCATCATGGTAAAACCGCAGTTCTTTGTGAAATTAAGTGCTACTAGTTGCAAAATTGATTTCAACTAAGGGTGTGTTTGGTAACCTGTAAAATGACTTTTGGAAAATGTTTTCTGAGTTTTCTGTGTTTGGCAACGTCCGGAAAATGTGGTCAACGGAAAATGTTTTCCGTTGACCAAGAAAAATCAGTTCATTTTTCCGGAAAATGACTTACAGAATTTTTTTCCGTAAGTCATTTTACGGAATCGCCAGAATAGTTGTTTCGCATGTTTTCGACCAAAATCAAGCCATATCACCCATGACCATGGACCAAGGAGTTGGGGAAACCACCGAAAACCTTTGCTACATTTTTTTAATTATTTTTTAATTATTTTTTATTTTTTAATTTTTTTATAAATTCTATTTTTTATTATATACCATTATTTTAATAATTATTATAATTTTTTACATTTTAAATAAAATAATTACAATGTTTAATTATACAATTCTAACCATTTTCCAGAAAATGAACCAAACACACAAAGACAGTTTTCCATAATACATCCAAACACTGGAAAATGAAACTGTTTTCCGGAAAATGACTCATTTTCCAGAAAACATTTTCCAGAAGTCATTTTCCTGCTTTCCAAACGGACCCTAACATATATACATATATTCTATCTCGCTCAAATACGATCAATTGAACCAGTGAGTTAAATTCATACAAATAAATAACATATATTCTGGCTCAAAGTTTATTCCATCATTATGGCAACTAGGTGGGGTGGGAGCGTGATAGGAGTATATTCCGCATCCCCACACGGCCACACAGTCAAAATTTTTTTAGACGAGTAAGACTAGGATAACAGTAAATTCCTTCTCCTTGCCGCAATCCCCTTCTCAATGAAAAAAAAATAATAAGAACAAGACAATGGTATATTCCTCATCTTTGCCCTAATCTTTGTCATAGCGAAATTTTTTTTGGGACCAGAGTTGGAGTGTGGTAGGAACATATTTGTGATCGATGAATTCTCATTCTTAGTTTAATAATAATTATCGATGAATTCTCATTCTTAGTTTAATAATAATTTTATGGTTACTCGACACTTATTATTGCATCCACTATAATACGACCAAATGTAAGTGTGAATTTATTTTATAATGTCAACTGTTAATACACAAACATACATCTAATATTGAAATCATGATCTATTATTAGTGTATTGTTATTTTAAAATGGTTAATCATATTTGAGGTGACATCACGTAAGACAAATTTTAATATAATAATACAGAGTATCGTCTTTTAACGAAAATGTCATTTTTTTAAGTTAACAAATATTATATTTTTACTAAAACAAAATTATATATTTGAGATCTCCTCATTTGAGATAGTTTCACATAAGTTTTTGTAAGTTTCAAAACTGTTATATATTAATTACATAACATTATTTAAATATAACTATTACGGAGTATATTATTGTATAAACACCACCGCACACAACTTTTAATCTATTGATATTTATAATTTTAAATTCAGAAATCACCGACTTGATTTTAAAAAATTAGATTATTGATTAGATTATATCGTCAAAATGTCAAATTATCCAAGTGTTTCATGTTAATAGTATGAAATTATGTATCCTTTAGTTTGAGGAAAAGTGATCTAGAAAAATGCAACTATGCAAGTTTTTATTTAGTTTGGTCGTGTATTTATGTTTTTATGTTTTTTTAATCTTCGGATATTCCTAGGTAATAGAAAAGAAATTCTGAACGTGATCACGGTTTTCCGGAAGATTGAGCTTGCCCCAAGCCGCCAATGGTTTTCTTGCTGCCAGTTGTAGTTTCTAGGATTTGTGTATATTTCTTAAAATCATATAAATACAGTACCTTTTTTTGGTAATAAATAAAATAAATAAATTCTAGCATTATGTCATACATGCTTCGTGTAAATTTAAGGTATCTCAATTTCGTCAGACTAATTCTAAGTTCATGAGATCTTGGTCCTAGAACTACTACAGAAGTAAATCGCAAGTAACGTAGTAAATTCATCAGTCAGATTCTAGTTTCTTTTAAGTGGGATTCGAACCACACACTGTCGTCTCCTGTCGTGGCCTTTAAGTCAAGCGACAAACTAACTATGCTAAGCCCTGGGTTATGAAGTAAGTTTTATTGTTATTATTCAGGGTGGTAGAATTATTTATAAATAAAAGGAAAAAAGAAAACATGATTTGACAATGGATTTTCAAGGAATATAATGACTCAGCATATCATTTCAGGTAAAAAGAAAAAAGAAAAGAATAAAAACTCAAAATCGTAATTTTATTCTAATAGAATTTGACGTACAATCAACTCTTGACGCACAAAATAATTTAGAAAAATAAAACAAAACATAAAAATTGTAATTTTATTCTAGTATTAGTATATTACAATTGTCAAACACCTTGTGTTTGTATGGCATCACTGTGGTCTGTGGCTCTCCTTAAGGGGATGTCAGCATTGTGAAATGGGGATGAGTGCTGACAAATTATATCGTGCACCCTCGATGTTGATAAATGTTCAAATTTAGTATACTATAAATTTATTTTTATTTTAATATGAGTTCACTTTTAGTGTATTGCAAGTCAATGAACTTGTAATATACTAAAAAAAAATCGCAGTATACTAAAAATACACTTGTATCAAAGATCTATCTTACTATGTGGATCATGGTCCACGGTCTACGGTATAAATGTTGATGAGTACAATGCTTTGTCACACGAAATGAAAATAATTTAGTTGAATTTTGAATCGAGAGCAGTCATGGATATTTTATCACACATGCATTGCACGAATTGAATGGGATGAGAAACCCAATTTGTTTGCAGTGTATTGTTTTGTTTTTCGGTAGTATTGTTTTGTTATTCAATTCGATCTCTTTTTATTAAGAATTGCTTTTGCAATAATATAATTTTTTTTATTATGTTTTGTATTTTGTTACTCTATGACGGGTGAGTATGTATATATTTGTATGTGTTTTATTTTAAATAAGAGTATTTTAGCTATTTAAATAATGTATGTTCATGTTCTATTTCTTTGTCCAACTAAACACAAGAATATGGCTCCTCTTACAATTCCTTGCTTATTCCCCTTGTGAATAAAAAAATAAAATAGTATTCCTATTATAATCCTTTATTATTTCATTCCTTTTGAAATTCTATTCTTTTCTCTTTATTTTTATTATTCTTTGAGACAAACATCACGTAAATATTAACATAATTTGATGAAAATGTTCAATTTTTTTTTTTTATGTTAGGGAATATAATCTTACAAAAAAAAAAAATTAATTCCGTTATGTTAGAATTCGTGCATGCAGGTCCCGTCGTACACCCTCCTGTGCGCGAGAGAGCCTCTGTGATATTTAATTCAACCTCCTCCTACATGATTCTTGTATATATATAGTGTTGCAGATCCCCTTCTTTTTTCAATGTGAGACAAAGGCTACTTATAAACCTTTCCACCTCCATTTTCCAAATCAAATCAGTCTACTTTTTTAGCGTACAATATATATATATATATATAGATTTTGGTTCAAATGCGGCCATGTTCTCCCGTGTGGTCGTGCTGTCACACATCACTCAATGTTACGAAATACATCACTCAATGTTAAGAAACACACCACAATGAAACACAATGAAACACACCACAATGTTAAGAAACACACCACAGTGCATATTTGTGTGGTGTGTTTCTTAACATTGAGTGGTGTATTTCGTAACATTGAGTGGTGTGAACCACACGGCCGCACGGGAAGGCACGACCACACCTGAACATGACCATATATATATATATATATATATATATATATATCGATCTCTTCACCTCACTATGAATAACCCGATCCATTTTGACTCGATCCAAATAAAAGTAAACCCTACTAATTAAAATATATGGAAGGCTGTAAATCGCATTAATTAAATCACAAAGATTAAATATCGGTGCGCACAAAGGACCTGACACGCAAAATGAATTCTGACAGGCGTAGAACGTAATATAATAAAATCCGTGAAGTACTAGGTAATATGTGGGCGGAAGGAAATGAGGTGAATGTGCGTGCCTGCTTGAACTATGCCCCAACCACTTCTCCGTGTTCACCGCAACACGCCTGTCATGCTCTTGCTCCGTACTCTTCCCCAGCCCCATCAATGACCCATTTTCTATTTCTTTGACGTGTATTCTTTTCTTGTCACACAAAATAATAATAACAATAAATTAAATAAGTTTGATTTATTGAATAGGTTTGGATCACAATAGCATTCAAAAGAATATGTTTATATATTATTTGAGGGTAACTCTACGGTAGTTGATCAACCTGTTAACTTTGTAATCACAAAGTTTTCAAGTTCGATCTACTCTTAGTGAGAGTGATCTATACTATTGGACTTCTTAGTTTGAGTCGATCAACAATGGGCAGTTTAGAGTAATTTACCTCATTGTGATCATTTGCCGTATAGGGTTAAAAACGAATATGTTTATCTATGCGATTGAAAACCTATTTATTTCTAGAGGGTATTTTTAGAAAGCAATTTAATTTGTTATGATCAAACGTTTATTATTATGCTAAAAGTTATTGTCAATAATGAAGATGCAATTTTATTTTCTAATAATACTTACGTAATAGCCAACGTCACATTTCTACTTGCTTTGATATACCAATTGTCAGGATCACAAGCGTACCACTATGCCGAATAGAGTTATTCACTCCATGGTAGGATGCTGGACTTGATCCTCCATAACTCCACAATAGAGTTATTCTTCTTGCAAAGGAACAAATTATTCTGAGGGGCTTAGTATTAGGACATTCATAAAAACTAGGAATAGCCTATTTTTGTTATATATTAAAAAAAAAGCTATAATAATAATAATAATAATAATAATACTCCGTAATATATAATAATAGAGAAGGGGTACTATGGGAGTAATGTTAATTTGTACCTTATACAAACTTAAAACTTTTACTATATATTTTGAAGTGGTGCCGGGTACTAAGCCATGAGTGCCGATCGACACCTTAAAATTTTCAAATAATAATAATAATAATAATAATAATAATTATTATTATTATTATTATTATTATTATTATTATTATATTAGAATATATAACATTCAGAGGATATTTTTGTCTTTTGAATACTTATCTCACTTTCATTCCTTAATCTAACTGAACATTGAAATAGAATACCTATTATATTCCTTGCTTATTCCCTCCCCTAAGTAGTGCCGATTTTTTCATTTGTGTGGCCTTGTGCTGGCCCTATCAAAATATAAATAAATTGCAAATTAAAGAAAAATTGCAAAGAGAAAAATATAAAAAATCTAATTTTGTGTCATAATCACAAATACATATACTAACTATTAAGATAGGGCTGGACTAGCGGTCGCACATCTTGCACGCCCTAAAATCCGACCCTGCCCCTAAGGAATAATTCTTATTTCACCAAAATTCATTCTGTGTAATCAAGAATAAAGATTTTCTCTTAAATTTGGCCTCAATAAATAATGGATTTTCTCAATTTAACCCTTTACTTTATTAGTAAATTAAAGAAAAAAAAAAGAGTCAAGATTTGTATATGACCCATAGATCTAGAGAAAAGTTGAGTTGGTTCATTATTGAATACACTACTACTAAGCTATATATGGATTTGGTTTTGAACATGACAAATTAAATAGCAGAAATGACTTTTGGTAGCCATACAATTAACAAGATGGTGTGCATAAAAGATGGCTTCAATAAATGCTGCATATATATATCCATTGCAACCTCAAACTAGTGCTAGTGGTACGTACTATGTACTAAATAGCTTTGAGAGACATGAAAGTCTAACCTTTACTAATGTGATGTTTGGCTAAAGAGGGGAAAGGACATTTACTAGGGCTACTCAACTTCAAAGTGATAACATGTGTGTATGTCTTCCCAATCTTGCACTCATTGTTACATTAATTGTTTCATCTGTCCACAACTTCCCTTCCTCATTACTAATGTGCCCAAAAAGCCTACAATGCTCATCACTCATGGACCTAACATATACTAATTTTCCTGTACATTTTGATATGATCATACTATACAATCACAAATATAAAAAGTAATTATTAAACTTGCATTGTACTCCTTGTGCAAATTGGGGCAAAAGAAAGAGGAATGTGCTTGGGATGAGGTAGAAATTCATGTTAGAAATTGTAGTTTATTTCAATAAAATCGATAGGTATATGTGTCTGGATGGAGGCTGAGAGACCCAAGTTCAACATATGTCATCACAATGTGATGTTGATTGCTGCATATATAGGTATATATAAGAAGATGACACAATGGTAAGGTTTGATCTTAAAAAATATAATGGGATTAGGTCATGAGTACAGTTCCAATGTGAGGATCCTTAAAGTTCCTTAATCAAGGCTTAGCATTGAAATCTGATAAGTTTGAACCCCAAATTTGAGGTCTCCCCACCACTCTTACCCTAAAGATAGGTGGATGAGGTAAATGCCGGAATATATCTCAACGGGAGACCTTGCCCCTATCCACATCACCTTGTTGAGTTGACGTGTTAGGATCATGCGATTACTACTATACCAAAAGTTATAACTAGTAGCGAAAACACAATTTTATTTCATTAAACTTGTGTAATAGTAATTGCGCTATACCATGTGCGAAGGAAGTCAAGGAACACATTATTATGCATGAGTCATGACCAGTAACAAAATGTTCATAAAAAATTACATGATCAAAATCTCTCTTCTTTTTTATGGCAAAGGAAACACGCAACTACTATTTAAATGTGTACATTTAGTAAAAAGAAAAGACTACAAAGAAAACCACCGGCAATACGCGTCATATAATTTGCATTATTGACATTGCATTAACAAGACAAATTGAAATTGGAGAACATATATAAAGAGAGTAATGAATTAAACTTGAAACTTAGCTAGAAAAAGCAATTTCTTGTGTAGGGTTTAGTCAAACGAAAGTAATATAATTGGTTAGCTAGGATAGCTATATATATTATTAAGCAATTGTTATAAAAATGAATATCTAGAAACATTTTTTTTAAATGTATATAATCAAGAAAGTGATGAAAATAGGAACAGTTGGATTTTGAGTTCAGACCTTATTGAATTTAAAGCGATTAATATAACATTGGGATTTCGGGTAGAAAAGTGGGTAAAGAGGGGATGTCACATACACCACAAGCAAGCAAAACCATAAAAGCATCAAACGTCAAATTAATGAAAAAATGCTTGTGCAGGACGCAAGAGATTTGCACAACCTAAACTCCACAATTTACTTAGTATTATTAAGGCTTTTGGGTTTTTCCCAATTTAAGGTGGCAATTATTCCCTGCTCACCTCTGTGGAAAATTGATGTTTTTTGGTACCTAGGATTGTGATGCCTAACTGTTGTCAGTACTCCTCCTTAAACCCCTCTCTCTCTCTCTCTCTCTCTCTTTTCTCTCTCTCTCTCTATCCCCTATCTCTCAGTTCAATGCTCATCTCACTGCTCTATAAGTATCAGTCCAATGGATCTCCATCACTCTCATAAATATCTCTCAACTCTCCTTTTCTCCTTTAATTTACCCTCTCCATTATTTTTTTTTCTTTTTCCTTATTTTCTCCGAGGAACATCCTTAAAAAAAAATCCCAGATTTTGGCAGAATTGATGAAGATCCCAGCCAGTCTTTTGCGGGTGCAGCATCATCAAGATTCACAAATCAAACACTTATCCATTAGGGTTTGATACATATGGGAATCTTGATGATGCTGCAGCGGCAATGGATGGCTACTACTACTAACACTGGTTTTTGTTTTGTTTTTTTTTCTTCTTTCCATTTTTATACTCAAATCTCAGCCGCAGATCTCTGCTCATTAGCTTAGATCGGTGCTTTGATTCCTCAAATATGGTAGTCTTAATACTTAAGGTGAGAATAATAATGTTTATTCCCCTCTCTTTCATTCTTCTTCTTAAATGTATGTATGTATGTATAGCTGTGTGTGTATTGATCTGTGGATGTGTGGCATTTTCTAGGGTTTTTGTTCTTTTCCTTTATTTTTGTTTTTATTTTTAATCTTGATTATTCGTTATTTTTAGTTGGAAATTAGGGTTTACTTTTGTGAGTTGAACAGAGGCTGCATTAGGGTCATAAGAACCCATAATTTTTTTTTTCCAGAAATTTTGGGGAAGATCAGACAATGAAAAATTTCCCCATAAAAGATTTGTTATACATACATGTGTGTATATGTATATTTTTCTGGACATCATTTCAAGTACTACTGTCAGGCTTTTACTAGTTACTAGAATACACACACATATATATACATATATATTTCTAATCAGGTCTTAAGAACTGCAAACTGATGAAAGGATTGCACTGCAATTACTACATGATTGCACTATTACGCCTCCCAGACATGTCTGGTGCAATCCTTCACAAGATCGCAGTTTGTAGGTTAAAGTTGGTTATCACCTAATTATGGACCTATATATACATATATACTCTTATCCTAGTGAGATTGGGTTTAAGGTAAGTTTTGACAGGTTATTAAGGAAGAAGAAGCAGGATGGTTTCCTCTCTTGGATTGGCCTTTAGCTTATTAATGTATTTATGTTTCATGGTTTCGATAAGGGAATTAAACATCTATCTGACCCACCCTGGAGGCCACTGAGGTTTTTGCAGAGAGTAGAACAACACAAGAACAACAACAACCTATGCACTAATGTCTGTACTATGAGTGGAACTGTGTTTGCCACTGCAAAATTAAAAATCAAATTTTTTAGTGTAGTATTGGAGATTTTGGGGGTGTTTTCTCTTCCAAATTAAATCTCAAAACCAGATAGATCTTGGGTTGCAAGAGCAGAAGAATCTGGTTGTGGGATCTCTAGTTGGATCATCATCATAAGCAGCTTTTTTTTTTTTTTCTGAGTTGCCCATGAATTTTTAATTTGATGATAATAATAATGTCTTTTCAGCCTCACATCAGAATCAACTTGAATTGTGCCTACTTTACTTTGCTAAAATTAAGAATAAATTTTGTTTTGTTTTTGTGCGTCATCAAATTAAAAACCTCAGTTCACAGCTTCTATATATGATCATGTTGTGATCAGCCTGGGCTGGACTGCAGGCAAAAGAAATAAAAGCTGCAGCTTTTGGTAATAATTATTGATTCTAAAATTTCCACCAGTGATCACAGACTTGCAATGATGACATATATATATATATATATATGCTCAATAGTTCAGCTCTTCAAATGTTAGTTGAATGAAATAAATTTCACTGTTATGGTAATTTTTTCTTACAGTGTTCTCTTATTTTGTTCTCTTATTTACTTGAATCCATAACAGGTAGCTTTTGGTAGCTTTTTTCTACATCAACCTATCTCGAAAGTCGAAACTACTATTCCAATTTATCCCATTAGGATTTTGGAAGGGTTATTTGAAAGCATTTTATTTGAATCTGTTAAGCACCGGCCACTGTGGTCTACGTGTTGCTTACAGCTCATCAAAAAATAATTGACCTGCACATGGGATGTGTTAAGCATATACTATATAAATATAAATGTGCAATCCAACTATTAACTTAGTTTTTAGTTGAGATGAAATGCATGCTTTAATTGAATCATCATATATATGTATTTGGTCATTATTTGTCATGATATATAATTATAGAATAGAATACTGTGTAATATATACACCTAATTGGCTAATTACATTTACATGTTGAAAGATTAGTATTCTTAAATATATTAAAAATAATAATTATATCAATTAATTTGGAATAACTGACTAGAAATTTGGTACACCTCCCCAAAAAGGTTGAAATCCCCAAGTCTCCCAGGCCTAGCACAAAAAATCATTCTCACTTTGAGAAGTTGCTCCCAGGTGAGACTCAATCACCACTTTGATCAGTTAAGCTGCCCATGCGGGCGGGGAATAAATTCAAAACTCTCTGTCAGAAACATAATCCCTAAACACCTAAGATGATGATAGAAGTCTAGAAGATCTGAAAAATCCTTATAACATGTAATTGAATCCAAATCCATTTGGACTTCAAAGTTATTGTTTGTATTCTATGACAAAAATAAAAATATAGGCCCTGTTTGGTAAATAATCAGCCAATTTTGGCTTAATTATTTGATCACTATTAGTTGTTTGGTTAATAAGTTTTTTGTAATTCTAAAATACTAAAATCAAAAGGCTACTCAAAGTAGCATTTTCAATTAGCTTTTTGAGGAAAAAAAAATTATACTAAACAGCTATCAGCTAACAGCCAACCCAATCAGCCAACTTTTTACAATTAGCTAATGTTATTAACAAATCATACCTTCTAACCCAATCAGCCAACAGCCATTTACCATACAGTGATACAGGGCCATAATAATTTTTTTTTTGTCCAAATGTAATGCATAAAAATTCAACAAAGAAATGAATACAATTCAAAAAGTTATCTAAAAAAAATGTCATTTTTCATGAATATTTAAATACAAAATTATTCACCAAAATTTCGATGTCAATTCCTTCTAAAATTTTATTTTCAATTATAATTAATACCAATGGCAAATTTGTGGCTGCTAAATGTGGTCCTATTCGTTGTTTAATTGATCAATGGCGATGAAGGAGGCCCTTTTGTGGATTCAAGTTAGATCTGATTGCCTGATGGTGTGCAAGTTTATTAATGGTAGTCTACCGGATTATTCTTATGCATGTGGCGTTCTAAATCAGTGCCGATCTCTAAAACGATACTTTGAATCAGTATCTATTAAGTATGGTACGCGATCAGTGAACAAGCTTACTCATGCTTTGGCTAGAGCTGTAAGTTCTCAATCTGGTCATGTTAGTTGGTTCTCTTTTCATTCTTTCTTGTATTGAACATTTAATTATTTGAGTTAATTGAAGTTTTCCTTTAAAAAAAATCTAAAATATATATATTTTTTAAAATTGTGCCATGTGTCCCTCCGATACTAAACACTTTTCTTTTTAATACACACACAGTTTAAAGAGTCAATACCCCACCATCGGGATTTGGTCCTATGACCTTCCCTCAAGAAGAGCCATAGAAGTGATATCTGAGCACAAAATGCTTCGCAACCTAGTATTTGTTATGACATTAGTTAAATGCTCCGTATTGTGCTTTTAACTAAATGTCCAATAATTTTTTTTTATATAAAAAAGGATACATAGAAAAGCAAGTTGACCTTGCAATGGATTATATCAATACATTTTTCTCTATTAAAATTTCATAGTCATTGGCTTTTTATATCATTTTTAAAAAAGTATTATACCCCAATCTCGATGACTAACCATTGCTCCTACCATAGTGCTTTACAGAGGAAGTAAATCATAAAATATACCAAATATCTTGTGGTCTGATGACATCACTGTTGTTTTTCATAAGAAGGTCACAAATTTTCATATTGTTCAAACATATATTATGAATATGTTAGAGTCTACTCAAATTCTTGAAATTGCTTGTACAGTACACGAAAGTTGCCCACAACACAAGACCAATTCCATACTCTATTTTTGGAGTTTTTTTTAAAAAAAATATTATATAATATTTTAGAGATTAGATAATGGAACATGAGCAATATTGAAAACATAATTTATTAATTTCGAACTAAACAATAGTTTGACAATTGACGGATCGAATAGAACTATTAGTTTATTACTACGTAACACATAGTACGAATATCAAACTACTATACTACAGATTGGCTCCTTTTTTTTTTTTTTGTTTATTCTTTACTGATGATTAAGATTATAAGATCAGAATTTATTAAAAAAAAAAAAATTTACAAGATCAAATTTATCGATAAATATCTTCAAATAATAACTGCAAATTTTTTTCCATTTAAAAATAAAATGTTGGATTACTAACATGAATGGACCGTCACAACTTATAATCTATACCTTAAATACATAATAATGCAAAAGATGTTTTTGTAAGAATGGGTATCATATTGGGCCGACCGGACTTGTAAACCCAATCTCTTCAAAGCCCAATGGGTATCATACCACAAAATTAACCTTGTAGCTTCAATATCAATCATTCTACCATGGATTATGGTCTACCTTGTAAGATGGACCACTGCAATAAGTTGCAAGGTGGATGATAAGCGTTCATTTTAGTATACTAATGGTTCATTTTTAATGTACTAAGTTTCATTTTTAGATAGTTCACTAAAAAATGAATATTCTTATGTTAGTTATTCACATTAAATGTGGAGCATGTTCCACAATATAAGGATTGACTAAATTGGACATTGGTAAATTATATTATAGACCATGGTCCGCATTACAACGTGGATCACTAATAAATATCCATTTTAGTATACCAAAAGTTAAACATACTATATATGTTCATTCTTTAGCTAGTATATACTAAAAATAAACTTGTAATACACTAAAAATATTTATTATACTAAAAATAAACTTATATGTCAGTAGTCCACCTGATAATGTTGACCATAATCCATGATATAATTATTGCTAAACTATCCATGTATAAACTACAACATTTGATCGAGTGGAGAATATTTAAGACTCTATTCACTTCATTTCTTTTCTTTTTAAAGAAAAAAATTGATTATTGAGTTGATTTTTAAAAAATCATGATAAAATTAAGAAATTCATGAACAGTTAATGAATAAAAACAATTTTTATTTTGAAGCAACTTCAATATGAGGTTTTTGAGGTGTCAAGTAGGAGAAAAAAAAAAAAACAGGGGTCTGGCACCATTGTGCGCGAAACACGCAACATTGCACGTCCACTTCCTCTTTCTTTGTGCCGCAGAACGCACAAAAAATTCACCCCTTATAAGAGGATCTCAAATTTTCTCTCCTCCCCTCCCCTCCCATAAGCTATCTTAAAAACGGTGTAAATGCACTAATGGGAGGCCATAATCTTTGTCTTTTCAATACTATGAAAGAAAAGATTGATAGAATGAATTGGGATAAAATTGGATGCAGTTAACAGTATTTTCTATCAAATATAGAAGATATCATTTGAAATTTACAAATGTGTACATAGAATTAACAGAGATAAATTATATAATTAAAGACTAAATTTGATATAATAACAAAAGTCAACGCAAAAATGTGACAAAATGAGTTTTTTTTTTAGTTCTACTGACTCGGTTACAATGTAGTATCTGTTAATAGCTACTTTCTCACCCTACTGAAGCACAAAGAGTCAACAGATGCCTCCACTGAGGCTCGAACCCACTCCCTTCCACATGAGTTGAAAATGAGTTGAAAAACTAAATCCGGAAAAGCTATCAAATTAAGGACTAAAGTACTACTTCTAAGAGAAATTAAGACTAAAACCTGAAGAAGAATGGAAGATTGACAATAGCGAAGAATAGAAGCTTGACATTAAAAAAAAAAAAAAAATTCGAGTAATTTATCAAATGCAAAACAAAAACATTTGCTGAGGTTTCTTGAGCAAGACTTATAGCAGCTTTTCATTAGTGGCGCAAACCTTGGCAAATCAAATAAATCTCTCTTGAGCACGACCTTGTTGCTTTTGGCCTCAGCCATGACATCTTTTTGAACAGAGATTTGGAGATCTGACCAATTTCTGTGGACAAACAAATGCGAGTCACAGAAAGATTTCGGTATCAAGAAATAGAAAACAGTAATTTAAGTTGGTATAATTAAATGGCATTTTCCGTTTCAACTAAAAGGCTAAGCTGATAGTGAGACTATACAGTTATGTTTTTATATGCTATATGATCAACGGGGATGACATTTGTGCTTACCCTTAATTTCTTCACTTTCCAACAGCTTTATGACAAGATGGCCCCCGGGTTGCAATGCACCATTGTTACCGGGAGCAGAAACCGAGCCATCTGATTGGCCATCGAGCTGAACATTATCGTCGGAATGAGGCAAAGCGCCCCCTCCAACGGCTAGGTTGAGTGCACGGAGTCCCAGTTCAGCAGATAGAACTGCATCTCTTGTTGTTATTCCAGAAACTAGAGGACACATGTCAGATAGTACGACGGAGAACCCCTTTTGCTGCAAAAATAGGCATCAGAAAGTGTGATGCTAAGCAACTAAACAACGTGTTTCAATCTTGGCAAACTTGTATGCACAAGCGGAAGATAAAATAAAAAGTCCGATCTCTCTGGAGCGAGTAATTAAAGACGAAAACCAAGGGAAGTATAAATGTATAATTTCACTCCATTGAACTATCTTTCAAAACCAGGCCCTGTGTTATGTTGCATTGACTAAGGCCATCATTTCTCTTATCTAGTTTGTTTTCTCACTCACCAACTAAAAGTTTCATGTTGTTCTTTGACTTACGTGAAAGCCCGCAATCGCTACCTAAAGGTGCGCTCTGGGTGAAGCCCACCTTGTGATCCTAGCCAGCAAAGGACCACAAGGAGGTAAACCAGCCTAGGTTGCCAATAGCTAATTGGCTCAAACCACAAAGGCCAATAGACAACTCCCTGTTGCGTGCCCGGAAGCCTGAGAACGCGTCATTGGGCGACGAACAAGACTTGAGGGACGAGCCGGGGGAATGGGGGTGGGTGTTGTTCTCCCTATGATTGCAATTAGAGTGAATAAAGCTCGGAAACTAGCAAAGAATTGAAGAGTTCTGGAGTTCTTCCTCTCCCAATTGTCATTAAACAATTTTCAAACTTAAAAACTGATGATTGTTTTGCAACAACTCTGAACCAATAAATAATCTAAATATAACGGTCACTTTAACGTAAACTCCCACAAAAATAGGAAACTCAAACAAACCTAACAACTTTAATGAAAATAAGCAGGAAAAGACTAATATAAATAGCAAATAGCTTAGCTTCTTCTTATTGCCTGCGTCTGTGATAAGTTCTTCCTACAAATGCATCACTACCACAGAGAGTTGAATTTGGAACCTTGTGGTTACCAAGCCAATTGTCTGACCAACTTGGTCTATTAACATAATGAGTGGCATAGTCAACGGCAGAAAGAAACAGTTCTAAAGGTCTTTGAATAAAAAGTTATATCTAGCTAAGTGATTTGGTTGATTTTAAACTAAAAGAGGCACCTTCACAGCTATGTGGATAAGAGCAGGAAGAAAGGATTAGGTGAAGCTGGGCTTTGAGGCTTCTGGATTTTAACTATTTTAGCCAATCTACGTTTCGAAGAATTCTCACTTTGCTACACAACAGATTCAGCTTATCGAGCAGCGTACTGCATAACCAAGTAAAAGAAGGCCAAAATGAAACAGGTGAAGGCTTATTTATTGTAACTATTTTAGCCAATCTACGTTTCAATGAATTCTCACTTCGCTAATCGCTACACAACAGGGTTCCACATATCAGCAGTGTACTGTTCATAAGTCATAACCATGTAAAAGAAGGCCAAAACGAAACAAAAACTATATCTCAACGCAATGCTACCACATAACCTAACAGTGGTAACGAAAAATCCTCGGCAATATGTTCCAAGAACAATACCTGAGGTGAAAGATCCCTAATCTGGTCCCTCGGTAGTTTCATAACATCAGCACAAACAGTTTGAACCCTCGAATCACAGTGCATAGCTGGCACCTTTACCTTCTGCTCTGCATCATATCATAATTTTCCAGATAATTCTCAGTGTTAATAAACACAACATACTGGCCTGTTTGATAAAATAGTTAGCTTATCAACCAATTTTGACTTATTTGACCACTATTAGCTGTTTGACTTGGTTAAAAAATCAATATAAGTGTTTGGTTAATCAACTTTTTGTAACTCCAAAATGCTAAAATTCAAAAAGCTGCTCAAAACAATTTTTTCAATTAGTTTTTTGAGAAAAGAAATTTTACCAAACAGCTATCAGCTAAAGCTAATTTACCAAACACCTTCCTACAATAAGCTAATGTTATAAACTAGTTATAACCAATAAGCTAACAGCTATTAGCTAACAACCATTTACTAAACACCAAACAGTTCCAGTCTATATCACTTCCCTATGTAACAGATTGATTGATAGAACCAAAACCCTAGTTATCCAATTGGAATACCCAGATTTTCTGGAAAACAAACCTTGAGATCAATTCCAACAACAGCTCCATTATTTTTCAATGGACCCAAACTCTGGCATGCCACCTGCATTGCAAATGGGGTCAATCAAGACAACTGTAAATTCAATCAAATTATAACAAAATTTAAAAAAGACAGAATTTTTATGGATAATTTGATAGAATACATTGATAGATACACACACCTGAAGCCAGGCACCAGGAGCACAACCTAGATCAAGAACAGAGGAACCAGGGGTTATCAGTTTATACTGCTTCTGCATCTGTAACAACTGCTCTGACACCAAAGAAATTATATTGAAATTTTTATTTTTTTTTAAAAGAAGAATTAAATGTTGTTTCCCATAAAAGAAAAAGGTTTATAGTGTTGTAGAACAGACCTTGAAGGCAGAGCGAGCAACATAACCCAGGCGCTGAGCTTCCCTGTAGAAAAAATCTGGTGTTCCTGCTCCGCCCATCGTCTTCCTCCTCTCTATCAAACTATCAATCAAGTTAAGTGAACTATTGAATAAGGGTTTAAGAGTTTCAAATAGGGGTTTATAAGTTTATTGTGAGGTTAAAAAAAAAACCTTTTGGGTGAGTTGGAGGGTGAGAGTCTGAGAGAGGATATATGAGTGAGAAAATTGAGTATGTTGTCCGAGTGAGTTTTTTTTTTTTTTGACATCATTTCATTTTTCTAAAAATAAATCAGGTTAGTTTAGTTAGTATCACTCTAAAGCCTCGTTCCAGTAACAGGGTGGTCTCGTTTTAGTAGTAGAGAGTTTGAATTTCATTGAGAACTTAAATGGTGCACAATTAATTCGACCGATCACTCTAAAGTCTTGTTCCAACGATAGCGGAGTGTTTTAATTTTATTGGGAGGCGTTGACTGGTCAGAGATAATGAAGACCTCTTATACATCAGAGTGTATAAACAAGAGTGGAACCTAAGAACTGACAAGATGACTCGCAAATCGCAATTTACCTCCGAGCTTAGTATTAATTTAGTGTAAGTGAGTAAACTTATAGGGTGACCGCCAATTGGCGACTACCCAGACTACTTTTTCTTTTTTCTTCTTTTATCTTTTTTTTTTTCAACTTTTCTCTCCTTCCTCTCTTTTCTAATTGAACTAAAAAAATACTTAGTATGAAATAAAACACCACACAGTTGGGGATGCTAAGTGAAAATAAAAAGTAAAAAAACAAACATATTAAAAATTATTGGAAATAAAAACTGAATTAGACTTACGAGATACTTATGTTAATTACTGTATTAGTGTATTCAAATTTACTCAACTTAATTGGTCTCATTTATGAGATATATATACAATTGCAGATTTGCAGTGGCTGCATTCACATAGACACAATATGAATGCCTTCCAGTTTCCACTCACAATGGGTGCATTCACATTCTACTCAAATCTTGAGAAGAAAAACCAGTTTTAAGGTTCACTCAGACATCAAATCTAGTCAAGAACAACATGAACATGGATGTCAAAGCCATTAGCAAATTTTAATATTGTCTACCAGGAAGATTCATTCGAGAACTCGCCATGCAATCAGTAAAAGCATCACAAGGCAGGGTTTACCCAGTACGCACCCTCGTAGTGACTGCGGATTTCCCTCGTCAGAAACAAGGGGATTAGAAGCCAAGAAGGAGAGTTAAGTCTGCTAGGATGAGCAATCTGAACTAAGTCAATTAACTAAGCTGGTTTCCACGACGAAAGCGCGAATATGGCGCGTCCCTTCCATCCCAGAAGCAGCCAGTGCCCATCTTCATCTATCACGAACTCCTTGTGGTACCGCTTCAACATATGCACCGACATCTTCACAATCTCCCGGTTCAAAGGAAGCTGAAGAAATCCAGCCCTCGTGTTCCTGGCCTGCCACTTCTTGTACGATTCTGGCCTCTCGATCCTCTCAGTGTCTTCACATGCAATCGCGTTCATGGCTTGCTGACCAAATATGTAGCTTTCGATCAGCATCCTCTCATGAACTTCGCGGGGGATAGTGGCCTCAAGCATATCGAACACAGTGGAGTAATGAGAAAGAGCTACCCGAAATCTTGATGTAAAGAAGGGGGCGTTACAAGCACTGTTGAGAATCCCGTGTATGAAAACATCTGGACGGACATCGTGAATTAGTTTCAGAACAGTATCCCTCGGATTGAGGCTGTTTACAACCACTGTTTCATCGAGAAGGTTCCTAAGTCGATATAGACAGTTCACAGCAAGCACCTCGCCCTCAATGATCTTCAAATCCTCGACTGTAATTGTTTCCCACTGCTTTGCTATAGCATTAAACTCGAATGGGACATTGAACTTCTCAGCATAATAAGCTAAAAGTCGCCCTGTCCCCTCAGCCCTCTCTGCTGGCAGGAAACCTGACAGTGGAAAATCAATCCCGGTTATACGAAGCTTGGGAGGTCCACCGGGCCTAGACGAGAGATGTTGTATTAAGCAAGGCCATTGAAAGCCGAAAAGAGTACCAATCCCAAAATCGATAATGTGCAGTGATGAAGCATTCTGGGCTAGAGTTGTGATGGTCTTATTCGAGAACATATTCGAGATCTTCCTAAATGGACAACAAGAAAGATAGAGCTTGAAAGCTTTCAAGGCCCTAGCAGCATACCTAGGATATTTCACAAGGGCTTTATGTATTCTTGTCCCAGATCCCGCTATCCTTGCCTCGAGACCGTCAGCAAAATAATGCGCCAGCCTCTGCATATCGTCTCCGGTTTGAGACGAATGTTGTCTGATACGCTTCAAATAATCGTTGGCAGTCCTTATGTCCTCCACGGCTACAGCTTGTGCACAAAGCATCAAGAGAGATCGCAAGTCTACCACAGCTTGATTAGACCCCGGTTTCTTTCCACTCGATTTCTTCCTATTAGAACCCTTCGAATCATCATTGCCCGTTGCACTTTCACACGAAACATTCCGCAAGGAATGACAAAGATTGGATTCGTCCTCTTCACTGCATAATAACACCTCGTCAAACTCTTCTTGTTTAATGCTTGGTTCAGCATAAATTGCTGATTGCTTGTAACATCTCCCTTCGGGCAAATGCATATCGTCACGAAACATATTTTTCTTTCCTCTTCGCCCTTCAAGCAAGTCCTGATTCCGTGTATTCTTCTCTACCCCAACTCCATCAACGAGCAAGCTATTGCGAGTAGGAAGGAACGAACTCCCTTCCCTAATCCCTTTCTCAACAGATTCAGTAAAATTGGATATATCAGGAATTGTAATTGTACTCGCAACAAAGTCCACAGTCCCATCGTTTACGGTGCCCTGGCCAAGCAATGAGGATGACTGAGAAGTAGTACTCGAAGCAACATTGACAGGAACATGGTCACTAGTAGTTTGACGCTCCCGGGGATTGGGAACCCAGTTAGGACATAATGAATCATCGTTACCATTGTCTCCCGATCCATAATAACCACTACCACCATAGTTTTCATTTCGATCCAAATCAGGAACTCTGTGAAGATTCGGGGATGGCGGGTACTCCTCCCCAATAAGCTCGTAAAATGATCTTTCTGCATCTTTAAGGGCAGCAGACTGTCGAGACATGTAGGCCTTCTCTTCCACATTATCTTCCATTAACATCTGATTAATCCATTTAAGCATTTGATCCCTAAGATCATAATGTTCATATTCATCCTCAAAGTTAAATTGGGATGTGGTCTCATATGGTCCCCTATCCATGGCCCTCTACTCTTCAAGAATCAAGAACCCTAATCTTCCTCAAAATCTCATTTCCCCAATTCCTCAAAGCCTAAATTTCACAATCCAGAAACCCAAACTCTTGACTATGTCAAATTGTCAGCTAAATCAAACAAAACATTAACTTATGTCAAACAAATAAGAACAAAACCTTCAAGCATAAGCGTGAAAAGTGAACAAAAAAACATGATAGATTAACAAAACACACATCTTCATCCTAAGTAAGAGCCAAAAAGAATGAAATTAAGCATAAAGTTCAAATCTTTTTCCTCAATTTACATATTGGAAAGCAGAAAAAGAAGCGGGTGGGTGTTATGCATGCACAGAATCGTGCTACATAAGAAGCTGTACATACAGAAACTTACCTTAACACAGAGCAATCCTACAAGGCTGGGGGCAACAAACGGTGGGTGTTTACCAGTTTAAGAATAGTAGCAGGCATTGGTCTCTTGAGTATATTATGTGTTGGAAAAATTAGCTCAATTTGGTATTTAAAGTGATATTTTGAAGTATAATTTTGAGTGACTTTAATTTCTTGAGTTGGGTCAAAATGTATTCAGATTTTTCAAGTTAAAATGACAAATTTGATACTCTTGTATTTTATAAGTATCGTTGAAAAAATCGCACTTTTCCGACGTCCAGGTCCCAGGGAACCCCTAACACCTAAGGCAGAGATTAATTGGGGCCTAGATGTCCGTGTATTTTTTTATTTTATTTTTTAAACAAAAAATATTTAAAGTTTTATAATTTGTTAAGATTAATAATTATAAATTATTTAATACTTTAATAGTTAATACTAAAATATTAAGGCACTGTTTGGTAAATAATCAACCTATCAGCCAATTTTGGTTTATTTGACCACTATTAGTTATTTGGTTAATGAGCTTTTTGTAATTCCAAAATGCGAAAATTCAAAAGGCTTCTCAAAACAGTATTTTCAATTAGTTTTTTGATAAAAGAAATTATACTAAACAGCTATCAGCTAACAACTAATTTATCAAATAACTTTCTAAGTTAATATTATCAACAAATCATACCTTCTAACCCAATCAACCAATCCAATCAGCCAACAGCCATTTACCAAACAGGGTCTAAATAATAATCTAAAAAACATCTAGAGTTTGAATAATTTAAGATTATTTCACTCAATTAAAATAACCCATTAAAAAAAGCAGTAGCTAATCAACCGACTAAGCGGCCTAGTCGGTGGTGCTTAGGAAGCCTAGTCGGCACTCAAGAGGTCAAGGCGGTCAGCGCCTAAGCAGTGCTTAGGTGCCCACGTCCGCCGCCTAGCCGGCCGGTCAACCGCCTAGACCACCGATTATGGTGATACGCTAGGTGGCCAGCTAGTGCCTAGCGCCTAGGTGCTGATTAATCGACGCCTATGTGGGATTTTTGCAACACTAATTATACATTAAAAATGGTTAATGAGTAAATTAGAAATGAATTCTCAAACTGTACGAGGAAAATGGAGTTCGGGATGACTTTTGAGTAGCATTTGTAATCCACTGGAAAGGAATACGAGTTTTTACTAATATAAATACAATTCAACATTTTAAAATTTTTGAATTGTATAGTATATATATACTAGTTTTTTTTATGGCCATGCACAAAAAATAGGTGCCCAATATTAGTATTTTATATTAAAATTTTAAATTTATTTAAATTTTAATATAGTAAATAATAACAATAATAATAATAATGTAAAATATTTTTATAAATTAGATATTTATATTTTAAAAAATAACTAACATATAACTCTAATATTTAATGTATATATTTTTGAATACTACTAACTCTATTACAATGCAGTATCTATTCATAACTACTTTCTCAACCTATTGAAGCACAAGAGTCAGTATTGCCTCCACTAAGACTCTAACCCACCACCTCCAGTATCAAGGGAAATGTTTGATGCCACTGGACCACAAATTATTATTATTATTAAAGAAGATAAGAAAATATATGGTGGATGCATGTGCATAGTAACAATAGTGGAAAAGATAACGGAAGTTATAACGGTAGGGGTATATTTGTTCAAAATAATATGTAGTACAACTTTTATAGCATAATGTACAAAAAAACTTAACGGAAAAAAATGATATAAATAAGGGGTATAACCTTCCTTCACACTTATTATGTTTTTAGATTATTTCTCATGCGATTTAATTTTTAGTTTTTACGTATATCCCAGACCAACGTGATAATTGGGGAAGAAACTAATAAAAATTTGAGTTCTATTATATATATATATATATATATATATATATATATATATATATATATATATATATATATATATATAGGATCTTAATCAGGTGAGAACCATGTCCCAGGTGAGAACGTAAGGACAAATCCACGTGGTCTTTCTCCGTCTGTTTAACGGTTCGGGTACACCCACGTTCGCTCCGGGAGGCACGGGAGTTAGCCCATTGGGAATCGTCACCTCGAGTTCTCCCGAAATTCTTCCCCACAAAGAGAGCTCATTTGCCACTTGAGCTACCCCATTGAGTTCTATTATATGTACTCCCAAATTATACTTTCTCACTTTTACTCTAGACAACCAAGGATAAGATATTTGAGTTACGTCCTTCCCCATATTCTATTTAAAGAAACCTGATCATCAACCGAGGCAATTTCCTCCCAACCAATTTGAATTTGAACTATGATTCAGATCAAGTCTAGGTCACCCCGATATCAGGCATTTCCTTAGATATTCTAGTTAGACCGCCTTCTTCTCTAAAAGAACGGAGACTGCTTTTCTCTCGGGATTCACTTTTTCTTGTTAAAGAACTTGCATTTTAAGATGCAACCCATCAGCTTACCTTAACTAAACCCAATACCATTCTTCTCGTTCGTACTCTCAAATTGAGAGTAAAAAGTAGAAGTCCATATCGTATTTTCTTAAAAGTATCCTAGACCCACGTGATGATTGTGGAAGAACATCCTAGCTAGGCCAACATGATGATTAAGGAAGAAACTAAGAATATGGAGTTAATACCCAATTTAGTCCTCGACTATAGTGGTTTTTACTCAATTTAGTCCTAAGTGACATTTTATACTCAATTAAGTCCCGGACTTTGATGATTTTACCCAATTAAGTCCTCCGTTAACAATTCCGTTAGTTGATGGTTAAAAGTAAGGTTAATATGGTAATTTATCATCCCTCCTCCCTTTTGGTCAAATTGCCATCTTTTTCCTCGGCTCATTTCTTCTACGTCTTCTTTCCGACCGTAAAAAAAAAAAAAAAAAAAAAAAAAAAAAAATTGAGTACAAAAAGTCACTTAGGACAATTTTTCTTGCTAGTTTATGTTTTTTTTTAAATTATTTTTTTTTAAATTTTATAATTTACCGTTATAAAGAAGATGGCAATTTGACCAAAAGGGAGGATGGATGATAAATTACCATATTAACCCTATTTTTAACCATCAACTAACGGAATTGTTAACGGAGGACCTAATTGGGTAAAATCATCAAAGTCCGGGACTTAATTGAGTACAAAAAGTCACTTAGGACTAAATTGAGTAAAACTACTATAGTCGAGGACTAAATTGGGTATTAACTCTAAGAATATGTCACTTGTCTTTAATGTACCACACATCTTGAGTGAATTTCATACCTCCTAATTAAGAATATGTTACACGCTTTTGATTAATACTCTGATTGAATTTTTGAATAAAAATTTCCTAGACCAACATGATGATTTGGAAAGAAACTAATAATAAAAATATAAAAGAGACTTAGACCAACATGACGACTGACGAGGAAGAAACTAAGAACATGTCACATGTCTTTAATGAATTCCACTCTCTTAAGAACGTGTTATACGCTTTAGATTTATACCGTGATTGAATTTTTGGAAATAATTTTTTAATAAAAATCTCCCTACTTGAATTAATAACGTGACTGAAATTTTGACAATAATTTATAGTGGGTCCAATATTTCATTATTATTAGTTTAATAATCAACTTAACTAATAGTTGAATCAGTGTTTAGGAAAAATGCTTTTTTAGTATTTTAGTTATTCCTTGCTAGTCCATTTTAGTCTATAATTTTGTTACCGTTACAATATACTTGTCTAACTCTTAAAAAAGCTACGGAGTACAATTTATCGTTGAAGCAACAGAACTATTAAGCTATGTTGAACCCCTGAATGTTGTCAATGCTTGCAGATAAAATTTCAAAAATTAAAATGACTAGCAAAAAACAAATGTAAGGATTAAAAATGCATTTCCCCTAAACATTAATTCAACTAGTTATGTTGATTATTAAACCAATCATAATTAAATATTGGATTCACTATAAATTATTCTCAAAATTTCAGTCACAGTATTAATCCAATGAGTGAAGTTTTTATTAAAAATTTATTCCAAAAAAATTAATCACGGTATTAATTCAAATTAAAGCGTGTAACATGTTTTTAGGAGAATGTAATTCATTAATTAGTGTATGTAATTACGTGGTGTACATTTTATTTTTGAGGCATCCACCAAATTGTCCCAAAAATACCATCCAACTATACATGCTGTCCCATCCTCCCATTATCCTCTCTCCACACCACATGATCAATTATATTATTATTATTATTTTATTTTTTTTTGAAAATATCAATTATATTATTATTGTATGAAAAAAAGTGACTAAATGAGTGGGACATAATTCTGTATCTAAAGATCATGAGTCTGGTTCAATTTCGGGGGACTAATCCTAGTCTTCATGTGCGCACCAGGGATCATGAGTTTGATTCAGTTTCGGGAGACTAATCCTAGTCTTCACGTGCGTACCAAGCTAGGGATCAAATCCAGTTTCGAGAGACTAATCCTAGTCTTCATGTGCGTACCAGGCTAGGGATCAAATCCAAACCTTCCAGCATGCTTGAGCTTTTTAAAGCTTTTTTCCCGTAAAGACTTCCAGGTCGGGGGCTTCCAGTGAGATTTGAACTCCCACACTACCGCATTCTTTCATGACCTTTAAGCCACACGACGAACCAGGAGTTTCCAAACAATTTTTGGGTTGAGCCCATCGCACAAGATCTTTTCCTATGTGCACACTTTTGAATAGTGACTGCAAATTTCCCTTGTCATCTAAAAATCATATTATTATTGTGTCAAGTGTGATTACTATTTAAAAATCAATGTTTACCACTTTTCTTTCACAATGTCTTCATTATAGGTTTAATAATCAACTTTTTTCAATAATACTTTTTATGTCTGTAGTGGACGAGTGGTAATTAAATTTTAACTTTGATTTAAAATGTGTTGTATCTTAATTAGTACGGAGTAATTGATTCAATTTGAACTAATTAAAAGCCTCAAACTAAATAAGATGATGCACCAAAAGAATGTTTGCGTTTTTCATATGTTTGTACTATGATAGTATGATGTGCCAACATTTCTTTCTTTTAAAAAAAAAAATCTACTTTTCCCTCAAAAAAAATAAAAATAAAAAAATCTACTATACTAATAAGAGCCAAAGAGAGTTAGGCCTAAAATGGGTAGAAAAAATGGCGGTAATCAAATGGATGGTTCAGATGAATTATTTAATCAAATAGATGGCTAAGATAATTCAGATTAATATTATTCATAGAGATTACCTAATTTAACCTTACTTTTATGATTTTCCGTTAAGTTTTCCGTTAAATATTCTCTTATCTGTTAATATTCCGTTAACTTTTAACTAACCCATTAATTTCTATAAGAAAGGTCTTAGGTTCGAACCTCATCTCAATCAAATTTGACATAATTATGTTTTTCACTTTATTTTACTCTTATTAAATTAAATAAATTAGTAGCTATAACAAAAAATGATACATATGTATTTCTTTAATTCAGAATTATGTGTCTACAATACTTTTATTTGAAAAAATTATTCATTATCAAAAAATTAAATTAAATAAGATAAATAATTTCATTTGTTATATTGTCTTTATTTTCTCTCATGCAAATATTCTTTAATTCATTACATTGTCCATTATCTTATTTTTACAATATCTTGTAATTAAATATCAAAGTTATAGTACAAAATAATGTTATATATTTATTTACCAAATATTTTATTAATACTGAAAAAAAATTTAAATAATTTGAAGCTAATTATATTAACTACTTGGGGATTGGTTGACAAAGAGAGTACTCAAATAGTCTAACAAATTGAAATGGAATCACTCTATTTTACTCTTATTGAATTAAATAAATTAGTAGTTACACCAAAAAATGATACATATGTATTTCTTTAATATCATGAAAAAAATAAAAAAAGAATAGTTTGAAACCAATCATATTAACTACTTGGGGGATTGTTGACAATGAAAGTACTGAAATAACCCATTGTATTCTAGTCTACTCAATTGAACTAGCTTGATTGGCATGAGTGATCCTGTACTCTTATTTCTTAAGAAAGGTCCGAAAAAACCAATCTAATCAGTTAGGGCCCTCTCAGGACACCTCATGGTCTAACAAAAACATTTTTTTTTTACTATATTGATTAATGATTTACTCTCATTTTATGAGATATAGATACAAATGCAGTGGCTGCATTCACATAGACACAGTATGAATGCTTTCCACTCACAATAGCTGCATTCACAATCTACTGAAATGCTGAGGAGAAAAAACCAGTTTTAAGGTTCACTCAGACATCAAATCTAGTCAAGAATAACAGGAACATGGATGTCAAAACCATTAGCAAATTTTAACATTGTCTACCATGATGATTCATTCGAGAACTCGCCATGCAATCAGTAAAAGCATCACAAGGCGGGTACACGCCATCACGTAGTGACTGCAGTTTCCCTCGTCAGAAACAAGGGGATTAGAAGCCAAGAAGGAGAGTTAAGTCTGGTAGAGGATGAGTAATCTAAACTACGCTGGTGTCCGTCTTCATCGATCACGAACTCCTTGTGGTATCGCTTCAACGTATGCATCGACATCTTCACGATCTCCCGGTTCAAAGGGAGCTGAAGAAATCCAGCCCTCGTGTTCCTGGCCTGCCACATCTTGTACGTTTCTGGCCTCTCGACCCTCTCAGTGTCTTCACATGCAATCGCGTTCATGGCTTGCTGACCAAATATGTAGCTTTCGATCAGCATCCTCTCATGAACTTCGCGGGGAATAGTGACCTCGAGCATATCGAACACAGCAGAGTAATGAGACAGAGCTGCTCGAAATCTCGATGTAAATAAGGGGGAATTACAAGCACTGTTGAGTATCCCGTGTATGAATACATCTGGACGGACCTCGTGGATTAGTTTCAGAACAGTATCCCTTGGACTGAGGCTGTTTACAACCACTGTATCGTCGAGAACTTTCATAAGTTGATATATACAGTTCACTACAAGCACCTCGCCCTTGATGATCTTCAGATCCTCGACTGTAATTGTTTCCCACTGCTTTGCTATAGCATTAAACTCGAATGGGACATTGAACTTCTCAGCATAATAAGCTAAAAGCCGCCCTGTCCCCTCAGCCTTCTCTGCTGGCCGGAAACCTGACTGTGGAAAATCAATCCCGGTTATACGAAGCTTGGGAGGTCCACCGGGCCTAGACGAGAGATATTGTATTAAGCAAGGCCATTGAAAGCCGAAAAGAAAACCAATCCCGAAATGAATAATGTGCAGTGATGAAGCGTTCTGGGCTAGAGTTGTGATGGTCTTGTTCGAGAACAAATACGAGATCTTCAGAAATGGACAGGAAGAACGATAGAGCTGGAAAGCTTTCAAGGCCCTAGCAGCATACCTAGGATATTTCATCAGTGCTTTATATATTCTCGTCCCAGATCCCGCTATCCTTGCCTCAAGAGCCTCAGCAAAATAATGCGCCAGCCTCTGCATATCGTCTCCGGTTTGAGACGAATGTTGTCTGATACGCTTCAAATAATCGTTAGCAGTCCTTATGTCCTGGACGGCTACAGCTTGTGCACAAAGCGTCAAGAGAGATCGCAAGTCTACCAAAGTTCGTTCAGACCCCGGTTTCTTTCCACTCGATTTCTTCCTATTAGAACCCTTCGAATCATCATTGCCCGTTGCACTTTCACACAAAATGCCCCGCAAGGAATGACAAAGACTGGATTCGTCCTCTCCACTGCTTAATAACACCTTGTCAAACTCTTCTTGTTTAATGCTTGGTTCAGCATAAATTGCTGATTGCTTGTAACTTCTCCCTTCTGCCAAATGCATATCTTCACGAAGAGTATTTTTCGTTCCTCTTCGCCCTTCAAGGGTGTCCTGATTCCCGGTATTCTTCTCAGCCCCAACTCCATCAACAAGCAAGCTATTGCGAGTAGGAAGGAACGAACTCGCTTCCCTAACCCCTTTCTCAACAGATTCAGTACAATTGGATATATCAGGAATTGTAATTTTACTCGAAGCAACATTGACAGGAACATGGTCACTAGTAGTTTGACGCTCCCGGGGACTGGGATCCAAGTTAGGACATAAAGAATCATCGTTACCATTGTCTCCCGATCCAATGTTGTCATTTCGATCCAAATCAGGAACTCTGTGAAGATTTGGGGATCGCGGGTACTCCTCCCCAATAAGCTCGTAAAATGATCTTTCTGCATCTTTAAGGGCAGCAGACTGTCGAGACATGTAGGCCTTCTCTTCCACGTTATCTTCCATTAGCATCTGATTAATCCACTTAAGCATTTGACCCTTAAGATCATAATCTTCATATCCACCATCTTCATTCAATAAGTTTACTACATTTAACCGCTGACCAGATTGAGGCAGTGGGGCTTCTTTACTATTTAGATTTCCCATTTCTTCGTTCCGATCCACCAATGTCTCACAAACTCCCTCATTCGCCATCGAAGTTGGATAAGAGAAAGCGGATAGACCTTCAACCCCTAAATTTTGGCTGTGAGGTTGTCCTCATCCCACCATGCCATTCAAACACAAACCAGATTTGGATTTGGAAAGATTGGTGGGGTTTCATCCTCAAAAGTCTAATTGGGATGTGGTCTCATATGGTCCCCTATCCATGGCCCTCTAGTCTTAAAGAATCAAGAACCCTAATCTTCCTCAGAATCCCATTCCCCAATTCCTCAGAGCCCAAATGTCACAATCCAGAAACCCAAACTATTGGCTATGTCAAATTGTCAGCTAAATCAAACAAAACATTAACTTATGTCAAACAAATAACAACAAAACCTTCAAGCATAAGCATGAAAATGAACAAAAAAACATGATAGATTAACAAAGCACTCATCTTCATCCTAAGTAAGAGCCAAAAAGAATGAAATCAAGCATAAAGATCAAATCTTTTTCGTCAAATAACATATTCGAAAGCAGAAAAACAACCGGGTTGGTGTTATGCATGCACAGAATCATGCTACATAAGAAGCTATACATACAGAAACTTACCTTAACACAGAGCAATCCTACAAGGCTGGGGGCAACAAAAGGTGGGTGTTTACCAGTTTAAGAATAGCAGCAGGCATTGGTCTCTTGAGAATTTTAATATAGTCCTAAGAAGTGGTATATGATGTGTTGGAAAAATTAGCTTAATTTGGTATTTAAAGTGATATTTTGAAGTATAATTTTGAGTGGGATTTATTTCTGATTTGCTTTGGGTCCAAATAGATTCATATTTTTTTAAAGTTAATATGATAAATTTGATATATTATACATTAAAAATGGATAATGAGTAAATTATGAATGAATTCTCAAACTGTACGAGGAAAATGGAGTTGGGGATGACTTTTGAGTAGCATTTGTAATTCTTTGGAGAGGGATGTAAGTTTGTACTAATATAAATACAATCCAATATTTTTAAATATTTTGAATTGTATAATATATATTATTTCTCACGTGATTTAATTGAGAAATAAACTAATAAAATATGGATTCTATTACTTCCAAATTCTATTCTCTCATTTTTACTCTATGATGTGACAACCAAGAATAAGACATTTGAGTTCTACAACATATACTCCCAAACTCTGCTCCTCCATTTTTAGTCTTTTATGTGGCAGATAATAATATGTTATTTCCATCATGTGAATCTCAAAAAAAAAAAAAAAGTCCACATTAAAATTTTGAGGGTTGAATTTGAGAGTTCACATAATAAATTCGTAAGATATTTTCATTATGTCAAAGTGTCTGGCAGGGAACCTAGGACAGTGACTATATGATTCATTTTCTATTTGAGGCATCCACCAAATTTTGTCCCAAAAATACCATCCAACTATACATGTTGTCCCATCCTCCCATTGTCATCTCTCCACACCACATAATCAATTATATTATTATTACATGAAAGACTAACCAAATAAGTGTGACATAATTTTCGTATCTAAAAATCATGAGTTTGATTCAATTTCGCGAGATTAATGTTATCGCGAATTACGCAATTAGTCCATCGCTTAGATCATAGTCTTCATGTGCGCATCATGAAGCAAATTCAGACCTTCCAGCATCCTTGAGCATTTTTCCTACACTACCGCCTCCCGTCATGACCTTTAAGCCCCGACAAACTAGGGACTTGCCAACAATTTTTTGGTTGAACCAACCGCACAAGATCTTTTCGTGTGTGCACACTTTTGAATAGTGACTTTATTAAATCACTGCAAGTGTGATTACTATTTAAAAGTCAATGTTTACCACTTTTATTTCATAATAATGTCTTCATTTTTTTTAAACAAAACCAAACCACTTTCATTAAATAAGAGAGAAACGGACAACATCCGAAACAAACGGGGGAATAGAGTCAATAAACTCAACAAAACCCCCATCAATATTACATAAAGCATAAGAAGCTACAGAGTGGACCGCTATAATAATGTCTTCATTATAGGTTTAATAATCAACTTTTTTCAATAATACTTTTTATGTCTGTATTGGACGAGTGGTAATTAAATTTTAACTTTGATTTAAAATGTGTTGTGTCTTTAACGACTAATATGGAGTAATTGATTCAATTTGAACCAATTAAAAGCCTCAAACTAAATAAGATGATGTGCCAACACATAGCTGCTTTTCTTTCTTCTTCTTTTTCTTTAAAAATAATTATAATAAAAATTCAAACTCTTATTCATCGTTTTTAAGAGTGCATTTACTGACCAAAAAAAAAAAAAAACTCTATTTTTCTTTTTTTTTTTTTTTTTTTTTTTATAAAGGAAAACTCTGTTTTTTTAAAAAAAATATAATCAAACAATGTGTATACGTGTAAGTTTCTCCAATTTAAAACTAAAGAATAAAAATTAAAAATTAGAGGAAAGTGAAAATATAAAATAAGCACAATCTAAATGTCCCAATTTCTTCCGTTAAATAAATTCTTGTTAATTATTAATGCAAGTGACATGACCCCACCATTTACATTAGAGTTCTTTTCTAATATATTCTCTTTTTCCCTTAAAGAAAATAGTACTCACACTTTTTTTTTTGAAAATAAAGAAGTTAATTCATTAATTATAGGCTGAAACATTTACAATAAAGATAGATGGAATGGTCAAACATTCCTTATAGTCTGACATAGAAACAACTTCCCTAGCATAGAAAACTTGATTCGCAAACCGTTTCACAAATTTTAAACTGAATTCTTTGAAGGAACTTAAAGCTTCTTTAATGATTTGGTCAAACGTACCCAAGACTGACACTGGTTGAATAGTCTTGCCCTCCACCTGAGTATCTGTTGGATATTTGTACAGTAATAGAGATTAATGGTTCAGATGTCTACCATGCAAGCTCAAATAATATTTGGAGTTGTGGAGTAGTAAATATTATTGAGTTTGGTAGAGATGATTTTGGGTTATTTGAGAGGTCTCGAGAGGTGTTCGAGAGGTCCACGAGAGGTCGTGCGAGAGGTCGATTCGCGGAATCTGTCTCGCAAGAGTTATGTCTCGAACATACTTTGTGCATCAATGTCTCGCTGGAGCCATGTCTCGAACTTCATGCACATTTCCTTATGATTTGTGAAGCAAAATCTTAATCATGGAAATGGTTTGAGGAAGATGAAGAGATGTAGTTTGTGCACGTGTGTTTAATATATATTATGTGTCTTGTTAGCATTTATCTTGCATGATAAGACATTAATATATGAATGTAGTATGCATAGGTACTCTTCTTTATGTTTACCACTCGATGATAGGCATCAACCTCTCGAATGAATAAGCTTTATGTCTCGACAAAGAAATGCAGTTGGCTTTCACATGTTTAATTTGTGTGGTACTGCATGCATACGTAAGGTATATCTATATATTTTGTTTGCATGGTATTTTGCATACAAAATATTAATATACATATGCTTAATTAATTATTTTGCATAACTTACGTAAGTTAGTTTACTTAATCCCAAGTCAGTTTTATTTTCATATATATATCTTTGGAAGTTGGTTTTATAACTGCAGTAAACTTCCAAGTAACTTCTCCTAACAGTTAGAATTTATCTCTATAAATTCTGGGAGTATTATCAGATAGATATACAGAGAATATATCATATGAAAATATACATGCAATTGATTTGCATGAAACCTTGATATTTCACAGTCCTACAATTCTACATGAAATTCTTGATCAAGCAACTTAAGAATTTCATTATCTTCTTGTATCCCATAAGATTAAATCTGGAACCCTGTTGCTTTGATAAGGGAGATTTAAAGCTTATAGGAAAGTGATTACACGCCTGAAGATACCAGATGATCCGGTTTTGTTCCCTTGTATTTCTGTATTATATTGTATCTTTTGTATTACAGATATCAGCAACACTTTTTTCCAACAGTATCTATTTCAATTCTTCTATCCATTGACAATATCTCCATCGCCATTCTTCTATCCATTGACAATATCTCCATCGCAGTCACTATTCAAAAGTGTGCACACATGAAAAGATCTTATGCGGTAGATTCAACCAAAAAATTGTTGGCAAGTCCCTAGTTCGTCGCGTGGCTTAAAGGTCATGACAGGAGGCAGTAGTGCAGGAAAAATGCCCAAAGATGCTGGAAGGTCTGAATTTGCTTCATGATGCGCACATGAAGACTATGATCTAAGCGATGGACTAATTGCGTAATTCGCGATAACATTAATTTCGCGAAATTGAATCAAACTCATGATCTTTAGATACAAAAATTATGTCACACTCATTTGGTTAGTCTTTCACGTAATAATAATATAATTGATTATGTGGTGTGGAGAGATGACAATGGGAGGATGGGACAGCATGTATAGTTGGATGGTATTTTTGGGACAAAATTTGGTGGATGCCTCAAATAGAAAATGAATCATATAGTCACTGTCCTAGGTTCCCTGCCTCAAAATATCACTTTAAATACCAAATTAAGCTAATTTTTCCAACACATAATATACCACTTCTTAGGACTATATTAAAAAATTTAAAATTCTCAAGAGACCAATGGGCAATGGCTGCTACTATTCTTAAACTGGTAAACACCCATGACCCAACGTTTGTTGCCCCCAGCCTTGTAGGATTGCTCTGTGTTAAGGTAAGTTTCTGTATGTACAGCTTCTTATGTAGCACGATTCTGTGCATGCATAACACCCACCCGCTTCTTTTTCTGCTTTCCAATATGTAAATTGAGGAAAAAGATTTGAACTTTATGCTTAATTTCATTCTTTTTGGCTCTTACTTAGGATGAAGATGAGTGTTTTGTTAATCTATCATGTTTTTTTGTTCACTTTTCATGCTTATGCTTAAAGGTTTTGTTGTTATTTGTTTGACATAGTTAATGTTTTGTTTGATTTAGCTGACAATTTGACATAGTCAAGAGTTTGGGTTTCTGGATTGTGAAATTTGGGCTCTGAGATTTTGAGGAAGATTAGGGTTCTTGATTCTTGAAGAATAGAGGGCCATGGATAGGGGACCATATGAGACCAAATCCCAATTAGACTTTTGAGGATGAAACCCCACCAATCTTTCCAAATCCAAATCTGGTTTAAGTATTTGATTGGCATGGTGGGATGAGAACAACCTCACAGCCAAAATTTAGGGGTTGAAGGTCTATCCACTTTCTCGTATCCAAATCCGATGGCGAATGAGGGAGTTTGTGAGACATTGGTGGATCGGAACAAAGAAATGGGAAATCTAAATAGTGAAGAAGCCCCACTGCCTCAATCCCATCAGAGGTTATTGAATGAAGATTATGATCTTAGGGATCAAATGCTCAAGTGGATTAATCAGATGCTAATGGAAGATAACGCGGAAGAGAAGGCCTACATGCTTCGACAGTCTGCTGCCCTTAAAGATGCAGAGAGATCATTTTACGAGCTTATTGGGGAGGACTACCCGCCATCCCCGAATCTTCAAAGAGTTCCTGATTTGGATCGAAATGAAAACTATGGTAACGGTGATTCGTTATGTCCTAACAGGGATCCCTATCCCCGGGAGCTTCAAACTACTAGTGACCATGTTGCTTCGAGTTCTACTTTTCAGTCATCCTCATTGCTTGGCCAGGGCACCATAAATGATGGGACTGTGGACTTTGCTGCGAGTTCAATTACTATTCCCGATTTTTCCAATTGTACTGAATCTGTTGAGAAAGGGGTTAGGGAAGCGAGTTCGTTCCTTCCTACTCGCAATAGCTTGCTTGTTGATGGGATTGGGGCTGAGAAGAATACTGGGAATCAGGACACCCTTGAAGGGCGAAGAGGAACCAAAAATACTCTTCGTGAGGATACACATTTGCCAGAAGGGAGAAGTTACAAGCAATCTGCAATTTATGCTGAACCAAGCATTAAACAAGAAGAGTTTGACAAGGTGTTATTATGGAGTGGAGAGGACGAATCCAGTCTTTGTCATTCCTTGCGGGGCGTTTTGTGTGAAGGCAATGATGATTCGAAGGGTTCTAATAGGAAGAAATCGAGTGGAAAGAAACCGGGGTCTGAACGAACTGTGGTAGACTTGCGATCTCTCTTGATGCTTTGTGCACAAGCTGTAGCTGTCGAGGACATAAGGACTGCCAATGATTATTTGAAGCGTATCAGACAGCATTCGTCTCAAACCGGAGACGATATGCAGAGGCTGGCGCATTATTTTGCTGACGGTCTCGAGGCAAGGATAGCTGGATCTGGGACAAGAATATATAAAGCACTGATGAAATATCCTAGGTATGCTGCTAGGGCCTTGAAAGCTTTCCAGCTCTATTGTTCTTCCTCTCCATTTCTGAAGATCTCGTATTTGTTCTCAAACAAGACCATCACAACTCTAGCCCAGAACGCTTCATCACTGCACATTATCGATTTTGGGATTGGTACTCTTTTCGGCTTTCAATGGCCTTGCTTAATACAAAATCTCTCGT
The DNA here is from genome assembly GCA_003576665.1 of Ipomoea trifida. Taxonomy (NCBI): domain Eukaryota; kingdom Viridiplantae; phylum Streptophyta; class Magnoliopsida; order Solanales; family Convolvulaceae; genus Ipomoea; species Ipomoea trifida. The sequence continues at coordinate 2,942,206 of CP025648.1, forward strand.
CTAGGCCCGGTGGACCTCCCAAGCTTCGTATAACCGGGATTGATTTTCCACAGTCAGGTTTCAGGCCAGCAGAGAAGGCTGAGGGGACAGGGCGGCTTTTAGCTTATTATGCTGAGAAGTTCAATGTCCCATTCGAGTTTAATGCTATAGCAAAGCAGTGGGAAACAATTACAGTTGATGATCTGAAGATCATCGAGGGCGAGGTGCTTGTAGTGAACTGTCTATATCAACTTAGGAAACTTCTAGACGATACAGTGGTTGTAAACAGCCTCAGTCCAAGGGATACTGTTCTGAAACTAATCCACGAGCTCCATCCGGATGTTTTCATACACGGGATTCTCAACAGTGCTTGTAATTCCCCCTTATTTACATCGAGATTTCGAGCAGCTCTGTCTCATTACTCAGCTGTGTTCGATATGCTCGAGGTCACTATTCCCCGCGAAGTTCATGAGAGGATGCTGATCGAGAGCTACATATTTGGTCAGCAAGCCATGAACGCGATTGCGTGTGAAGACACTGAGAGGGTCGAGAGGCCAGAAACGTACAAGATGTGGCAGGCCAGGAACACGAGGGCTGGATTTCTTCAGCTTCCTTTGAACCGGGAGATCGTGAAGATGTCGATGCATACGTTGAAGCGATACCACAAGGAGTTCGTGATTGATGAAGATGGACACTGGCTGCTTCTGGGATGGAAGGGGCGCGCCATTTTCGCGCTTTCGTCGTGGAAACCAGCTTAGTTCAGATTACTCATCAGACTTCTAATCTCCTTGTTTCTGATGAGGGAAACCCACAGTCACTATGCAAGGGTGTGTACTGGGTAAACCCTGCCTTGTGATGCTTTTACTGATTGCATGGCGAGTTATCGAATGAATCTTCCTGGTAGACAATGTTAAAATTTGCTAATGGTTTTGACATCCATGTTCCTGTTATTCTTGACTAGATTTGATGTCTGAGTGAACCTTAAAACTGGTTTTTACTCCTCAACATTTCAGTAGATTGTGAATGCAGTTATTGTGAGTGGAAAGCATTCATATGGTGTCTATGTGAATGCAGCCACCGCATTTGTATCTATATCTCATAAAATGAGAGTAAATCAACTCAGTAAATTAATTTTTTTTTTTTTTTTGTTAGACCATGAGGTGTCCTGAGGGCCCTAACGGATTAGATTGGTTTTTCCAGGCCTCTCTTAAGGAATGAGAGTACACGGCCACTCATACCAACCAAGCTGATTCAATTGAGTAGACTTGAATACAATAATAAGTAACAAAAACATAAGTATCTCATAAATTTAATTGAGTTTTTATATCCAATAATTTTTAATATGTTTCTTTTTAACTTATAATTTTCACTTAGCATCTCCAACTCTCTAAGAGTGGTGATTTTTCATTTTTTTTTCAGTCAAATTAGGAAAGAGGGGAATGAGAGAGAAGTTATAAAAAAGAAAAAGAGAAAAAAAAATAGTAAGGGTAGTGACGATACTCACGGTAGTCGCTAATTGGCGGTCACCCTATAAATTTACTTACTTACGTTTGACTAATACTAAACTCGAAAGTATATTACTAGTCATTTTGTCAGTTCTCAAATAATGTTTTAGAGTGATTGGTTGAATTAATTCATTAATTAAGCTATCCCACAACCCTCTAGGTTTCCAGTGAAACTCTTTACCATTGGAACATGGCTTTAAAGTAATCGACCGAACCAACTAAACTAGCTAGTCTGACTTATTTATTTAAAATTTGAAATGTTGTCAAGAAAAAAAAACTCATATTTAAACAACATATTCAATTTTCTCCGTTGTAACCTCTCTCTCCATCCAACTCACCCAAAAGGTTAAACAAAAAAAAAAAAAAAAAAAAAAAAAAAAAAAAAAAAAAAAGTATTGACTTGCCGTTTCTATAAATAGAGTCAGGAGAGCAATGTCTCAATACAAAGAATGATCCAGTCTAGAGAGATGACAAGATTTAGCTAAAGTGTAAGCAATAACATTATATGCTCTACGAGTTAAAAAAAAAGTGAGCAAAACTCAAAAGAACTCATCAAATTTTTGCAGTCCATGTTTGCAAAATCAATGTAAGAATAAATCGACTCCGTGGTAAGAATATTACTTCGCATAACCGCACAATCTGTAAACATCGCCACTGCCACTTTCCCCCCTTTCCTTAAGCCAAGAAAGAGCTTCTCTAAACGCAAATGTCTCAGCCATGGTCATCAGTGAGTCACAAATCAGAATAGACCAATTAGTAGCTGTGACAAACTCACCATCCGGAGAGAGAAATACCGCCCCCCATCACGCCTATTCCTGAGTTCCTCTCCCATGCAGCATGCTACATCAACATACTATTTAAAAGTCAATGTTTACCTTTTTCATAGAGTTTTATTACATGGAGTCCCATTTTTTACTCCCATTTGTGGTACCTTTTTCATATGCTTGCATAGTTGCACTCTGATAGTATGATGTTCTAACACGTACATAGTTCCTTTTCTTTCTTTCTTTTTTTATTTTTTTTAAAAAAATAATTCTAATAAAAATTCAAACTCTTTTTCATCGTTTTTAAGAGTGCATTTGCTAACCAATAAAATTATTTTTCTTAAAAAATATAATCAAACAATGTATATACTTGTACATTTCTCCAATTTAAAAATAAAGAATAAAAATAAAAAAGTAAAGGAATAAAAACTGAAAATATAAAATAAACACAATCTAAATTAGGAAATGTCCTAATTTCTTCCATTAAATAAATTCTTGTTAATTATTAATGCAAGTGACATGACGCCACCGCTTACATTGGAACTTGGAAGAGAATGAAATAGAAATGGGAAGTCAAATACCTTGGCCACTTATTAAAAGATACTGCAGTGTGATGAATGGATGAACGACATCTGTTTTGTACAATTGTAGTTTCTTTTCAATACAATTGCAGTATTTTTTTAACACAACTGCACTATCTGTTCAACACAATTGCAGTATCAGCTATAATCATGGTCCACAGTATAATTTGCGGTCAACTTGAGTCACCTTGCAGTGTAAATTTTTAAAAATAATATTGTAGGTACATAAACATAGTGCCACTGGTTCTATGGTGTAGTGGTTAGCACTCTGGACTTTGAATCCAGTGACTTGGGTTCAACTCCCGGTAGGACCTAAAAAGAAGGAATAAAATTTCTTTTTCATTTATTTTATTTTATTTTTGAAAACTCTTTTCTAGCATAAAATCTACTGCAATATATATTCAACTTTTTTTTTGAAAGATATATATATTCAATTTATAATTTTATATAATAATTAAGATGTTAATAAATAGAATGAAACAGGATTCCCTTCGCAATGCACTACTTTGGAGCTAAATTAAGCAAAAGGTGGACCAAACACTACTTTGGTGCTAAAACATCTTTTCACAGTGCACATCCTATCATTATAATTTGCAAAAAATCTGTTGCAGTACCTAATTCTTTTGTATGAAAATATACACCCTCCAAATATTTTTCAGCGAACCAAACGGACTATAAGAAATTGAAACTGCAAATTGATAAAGCTATGAACTGATAAACTTCAATATGATGAAACCTCAAAGCAACAACAAACCAAATAGGGATTTTAGGCGTGATTGGAGAATTTCACAGTTGATTTGGGATTTCTGATTGAAGCTTCTTTTTTTTTTTGTTTTTTTTTTTTTAAATTTTATAAAGAATGATTGAAGCTTAGTTTTCCTAATTAATTTGCCTATACATGGTGGAAGAAAGATTGAAGAAAGAGTAAAGAAAGAAAGGAAATGACTAGGTGTGTACTGCAGCAGATTTTAGGTAAGAAAAGGGTTTTCAAAAAAATAAAAGAAATGAAAAGGAATTTTTTTTTAAAAAAATGTCAAGTTATTCTCCATGTCAACATGCAATCTACTAGATGGGATGTTAACCTGCTATCAGGTGAAATTGCATATATTTGGAGTGTTGAGTAGCTTAATTGTACTTTTTTTTGGTTCAATGGCCAAATTGCACTTTCACGTTTCTTTTAGTGGCCAATTTCGACCTTATTCCATATATATATATATATATATTAAATTTTTAACGGCAGTTGGCGCTGAAATGAAAAATACTATTAGGATATACTTTCATTACATAATTTATATTAATCGAGTTTAAAAAAAAAAAAAAAAAGAGAGAAATAATAAAGAATAGTTATCATTTCTAACCTTTTAATTTTTTCCTTTTTGCGTACTACTGACCTCAAACTCACCCCCTTCCACAAGTTCTTTCACTATCATTTCTAATCTTAATTTCTCCTTTCTTAAATAGCCAACGAATATGGTAGCCTATGTGTTAACTATGAAAGCCATTTTTTTTTTTGTCTTATTGTAGTATGTTAGTTGATGTTTCTCTCTTTCTATTGTTGACAATTTGATTTCTAATTTGGTTGACAAATGAAGTTGATGTTTTTCCTCCAAAATAATAATAATAATAATAATAAGGAAAAATTATATTTTTTTTATCTTTTAGTTATACCCGTGGTATAGACTTAGTCTTTGAATTATATGTGTAGTCATGTTTAACCCATAAGTTATGCACGAAGTAGCGTAATTGCATCTTATTACCATTCCAAATGAGTGATCATAGTCATAAGTTAAAATTCTGGTAGTGGGACCTCATATTCTTTAAACTGAAAATGTTTGAAAAAGAAAAAAAAAATCATGATTATTTCAAAAAATAAAAAAAAAAAAAAATTGTTGCACTGAATCCCATGTCGGTGGTGAGATCAAATTAAAATTAGAGATAGCATTCCATAGTTATCCTTATCCAGGCTGTTTAATGGGTCAACTATAGCTTTCAAGTGCATGTGCAGACACAAACGTAAGAAAGAGGATAAGATGTAAGACCATAGAGTCATAGGCCAACCACTCTCTATAACTCTGATCTCTCATCTTATTCAGATCTATGATATGATCGATGACCCAACCAACATATATAACACCAAATAACTACGTTACAAAATACAAAGTAATAGTGTGTTTTTTTTAATGGTCGATTTTGTCCTTGGGGGTGGGGGGTTGGGTGGGTTGGCCATCTTGTGAAGCAATACATTTACTCATCTCACATGGTGTAACATGCATGCAGCTAGCCTAGCAAACATTGATGGTCACCGCCGAACCCTATCTCCTTTATTCATTGGTATAGCTAGCTACCATGCATCTAGTCTACAAGACCAAATTCAGCATTTTATTTGATGGCATATATTTAATCCAAACTGTTATGTAAATGTAAGAAAATAAAATTATACATTTATTATCATAAAGTTATAACTTTTGGTGTTAGTTGATGAGATTATATGACAGTTTTACTGTCCCTATAATCCAAATAGCGGGTTCACGGATTCTCTCCAAACACGTCTGGTCGATAAACTGGTCATAGGGTCGAGCACGATCAATAGCAAAAGTCAATTCCACCACCACTTCACTAGTCATCATTCTGACTTGCACATGACATGACTGATCTGAGCTCACAATTGTACCAAAAGACATAATCCCAGTCTCGTCAACAACTTACCATCATAATAATGTTCTTCGAGTCGATTAATAATACAATTAGATCTCTCAGCTCCACTTATGTGTATTAAAGATTCAAAACTTGCTTTACCTATACTTGAATCAACTGAAACTAGAGCTTATTCCCAGGCTCGTGGTCACATTTGTAATAGATTGTCCAATACATTGTTGTTATTAAATGCACATTGTCAATCAATATTACTACACAACATATAGTGATACTTATATCTTTAGAACTAATTACACAATGAAACAGAATGGTAAGCTTTTAATCTTAATAGGGTGACATTATATTAATCTATAACTTTAAGTTAATTAGAATGCCATGATAGCTACATTCAATCTTTAATATACATACATATATACATACATACATATATACACACACATTAATTAAAATCTTGCAACTAAGCATATTGCGTTTTAAATAAGAGGTTGATTTTAACCATAACAAACTTAGATATAAATATTAAAAAATTATGTTAGAAGTATGGTGAACATTTGTAATAAAATATAAAACGAATATGGATTTCAATCATAATGAATTCTAACATTTCTTTTAAGGCTAGATCTAACATATTCCCTTGTTATCTTTTCCCTATCAATTGGAGTCTTTTTATGCATAAAAATGTCATTTGTCTCAATAAACAATTAAGGTTGTCAACTCTGCCCAGATTATTGTCTTACCACACAATCAACAATACTCTTTTATGCATAATAAATAATAATTATAAAAAAATTTAATTAATGCCTCTCTCGTGGAAATAATTTAATATTAATATAAAATTAATAATGGCACGTGGAAAAAGGACTGGAGGAGGATAGATGAGTAATTTGTTACCACTTGTAGCAGTTTTTTTTTTAATAATTTTATTTTAAAGTCATTTTACCCAATAGTTATACTATGTATCCAGATCCACCTTGCAAGCTGAACCTGAGTTCATTTACATACTGAATGTTCACAATTTGAATTGTGAACATTTAGTATGTAAATTGTGAATATTCAGTAGGTAAATTGTGTATCTTGAATCTGGTTCCATAGAATAATTTGCCCATTTCACCACCACTCAGCCGAATTATAGAATCCACTGTTGGACCAATGATTGGTTGCTTATTCCCTTTAATTAAACGTATATTTATATAAGATTATAAGGTTGATTGGAAATATTATATTGTAAAATGATAATTAGTCTGAAATGTGACGTTATGTCTAATGGCATGATGAAGTTTAAGATGGTGGTTGGTGTTGGTGGCCTTAGTTGAAATTAAGTTTAGGGATTAGAGACTTGGAGAAAAAGAAGATTTTAGTAAATTTTAATGGTGAAAATAATGTTATCAAAGTAATTCAATGTTTTAGGCAGCACAAATAGAAATGCCAATTGAGTTAGTCCTCCATCGTCCATAATATTAGGGTTACAATAAAAAATTTTGAACTTTGATGATCACCCGATAAAACTAATAATTTCACTTAATGAAAAGTTACTTCTAAATCTAGATGCCTTTAAAGAAGAGTCTCGAGAGATTAAAAAATAGCGTTCTGTTTGATACACAAGAATTGAAATTCTTTTCGTCAACCATGAAATTGAAATTTCACAGCAAATGAGAAAGGAAAAAAAATATTATATTAATAAATTTACCATTATTATTATTATTATTATTATTATACAAGGATATTTTAGTTTTTTATATCACTTCTGTCTTTTAATTCTCAGTAATAAAGATTCTCAGTAATTTTATTCCCGTCTATCAAACATAGCTCCATTAGTGTTTTATGATATTCCAAAAATAACAACAATAATAATAAAAAAAAAAAAAAAACATAATGCATTTGATTCAATTCTTGAAAAGAAGAAAAAGGACATAAACTCCTAGGTTGTCTGTTAGACAGCTTTATTGGTTGGGTTCATTTACAATGGGCATCCACCAAGCAGGGTGGAATACTAAAGGTAAATCAATCAATCTGTGAGAAAATAACACAGAAACATGTGAAAATGTAATGTAATGTTGTTTTCTACAATTTCTGTTAATAAATTCTTTACATTTCAGAAATCAAACAGAGACCACCTCTGACCTTTCAAGCCTCGACAACCTGCGCCGGGGCATCGCCAATCCTCACAATAGCTTCGGCCTTCCCGTTTTGCTTTGCCTGCTGCAGCGACCAGAACGAATGCGCCGCCAACACGCGGTCCAAAAGCTCCTGCGGCACCGGCTCCCCCCGCCTTTGCTGCGGGGCAATGCTCGCCGTGTGGACCAACGTCTTCCACTTGTCCTGCATAAACCCCACATCAAATGCGCTTTTTTAAAATAGTTAAAAACCCGCCAAAAGGCGTTGGCTCAAGTGAACTAACGGGACTCCAGGTGCCTCGGGAGCCCCTCGAACGAGAAACCCGATCGGGGCTGTGGCAGAAACTGACAACCCCACATCACATGGATGTGACGATAAAACTACGAGATTGGTAATATGGATTAAAATATGCGAGAGCCCCGTAAGTATTCCTATGCAATCATGCAGAGATGCCCCGCCAGATTCACCAGTCCAATATAATAATGTACGTATAAAGAAGTATTATAAAACTAGACAGACATGTGAAGTTCCATAACATAAAGCATCTTATCATATGAAAGAATCCTCTTCAAACTGACAAAAATGTCATGGCACAGACCACAGGAGGAAATAACGAGGAAAGCACAAATGTCCTATGATCTAACAACATTGTCAAAAGCAAATGCGAAAAATCTTTCTAAAAATTTCCATGTCAAATTAGTTCTGTTTGTTACCTTTAAGTCGACATATGTCCTGTGATCTACGTTGTCGAAAGCACGCATTTTTACATCGCGCCACCTGCACAATCAGATCGGTTATTATTAATGCATATCGCGTTTTAACATCACAAATAACTACAACTTGGGATTGGAGCGCGAGTCCATACCTTCCGGTTCCGAGCTGCTCTACAGCTTCCACCAATGCTTCGACTTCAGTAACCGAGAACGGTCTTCTTGTCCTACGCTGTGAAAATTCAGCCCGTCTACTTTTCTGGTTCATCGGGACTACAGCAAGTGGCTCCGCACTTGTTTGCTCAACTGCAACCAGAGCTTGGGAATCTGGGCCAACTACATTTCTCGATGCATCAGTGGGGCCCTCCAACAACTCATGGTTACTCTCGTCATGTTTATCCAACTTAAATTCCGGAGAAGGATCGGGAGGAATAGCTAAAAGTGCCAAATCCAAATTCGGGCTGGCGGGATTCCTGGGTTTAAAATTATGATCAGTATAAACACTCCCTAACACTGAAAAAGTATAGAAGCCGAATAATCTTGAGCGATTCTCGATTAAAAAACTGCTTCATATCCAAATTACCCGGATAGCTCTTTTTCTGCAGCAGCAAGTAATGAAGCCGGAGGATCCTTAGGAGGCAAGGAACACGAAACTTGGCTCGAATTCGGCTCCAACGTAAAACCCAAAGCGTCAAGGTCACCATTGTGTGAAATACCAGCTTGCTCTAAAGTCCTATTGTCATCTCTGACCTTGTTCCCGTGAAGAATCACTCCCACCCGTAAACTACCACCAAGTATAGTTGTCACGGCGTCCATCACCGTTTTCTGAAGAAAACGTAATTCATATTCAAATGCTATCGTAAAAGCAAAATCTTACTCCAGCTTATACTATTTCTTCATAAACAAAATTCACGCTCGCATTATACACTATCCTTAAGAACATTGTCGTTCTCAAAACTCATAAGGGCAGGATTTTAGTATTTTACACTATCCTCCTTACCTTTAACGAACCAACCGTTGTTGTTTCAGGAACCTCGATATACAACTCTGGCACCCTAAACGACTTGATGCTAAATTTTACTGAAAGAGAAAAGAAAAGCCAAATAAGGAGCTTTTAAGAATAACAATATATAAACATGGATCAACTACAAGTCAGAAAAGTTAAATTTAAAAAATAATAATAATAAATCATACCATTGGGATCCTTAGGATTTTGAAGACCTTTAACAGAAGCCGTAGTCCCGATACCTGAAAAATTAAGTATAATTACTTAGCATGACTACAAACTACGAGAGAACGGCAACAGCAAACATGACAATCGACAGCAAGGCAAGGACCTCTGTGCGCAATCAAGGCCGAGCCGTAATTATCTCCATTGGTTTGCTTCTCGGGCAAATTAGAAATGCTTTCACTACTGACCTCTTGGTCATAGGCAATAGCAAAGCTACGGCTACACAATTTCCTTCTCTTGGGAGCCTTTTCAAAGTGGCGTCTTTGTTGTGCATATGTTCTTTTCCTATTACCATACGGCCTCATTGCCTTGTCTAAAATACCAAAACACGTCAGATAAAAAACAACATAAGTACACAAACTAAAACCATAATCCGACTATAATTACGCAAATATATATGTTTCCACTCACAAGAGTTAAAAAACTCGCATTCCTTCAACCCGGGAGCTACCTGCCAGCGTCTAGATGTCAACAACTTGCGTATTCTTCTGTACCCATTGTGTGACCGATGCCTAAAGGCCCTGATCTTGGTGCTACGTTTAAAGCACCTAAAAGAATTTTCGTCATCATCTCTAATACCTAACTTTACATCATTCCTCCTATGCTTTGCAAAAGAAGCGCTAGGAACCGGGTCCCTGTACAAGGGCATCTGTACACTACGATCTGAGTTATTGAGGGTATTCTTATTAGTAGTAGTTAAATAATTTTTTATCGGATCCTTTACACTGGAACCGCTAGCCATAGTTACGTCTCCCGCCTGCATCCCGTCATCAGCTAACTGTTTTTGAGTTGCGTTGTTAATTTTAACACTACATAAATCCCCAAGGTTAGACGGTCTTCCTTCCACTTCACTATTGAAATTCCCTTCAGCATCGAGATTCTTAACGCTCTCCAACTTGACACCCGAATAGACTTTTCCGGAGAACTCAGTAAAAGTGCTCTCTGAGACAGAACTATTTTCCGAATATGACGATCCGCCATTGCCATGCTTGATTTTCTGCTCTTGAATTGCGCCTTTGGGTAAAAATTCACTTTCCACGCAGCTTCCCCGATCAAGGCACTCCGGCTTCAAAGCTTTGTCTTCTTGAAAATTTCCCGGCTCGGTTACATTTCTCTGAATTGCAGGTCCATCTTTTCCCTCGGCTGCATTACTAGAAGCCGAGCTTTCATTCTCCAGTAAAAGTTTCCCGGCTACAGCCGCCAACAACTCAAACGCACAAATTTGCTTATCATCCACATTTCCGTTATGCCTCCTCTGAATCACAACAAATTCCCATAAACATTCACGAAATCGCAGAAAGTACATAACAAGATCCATAGATTCAATACAAAACCGCACTTACTCTAGACGATCTAGGAGCCCGAGGCACAACAGGAAACCGGTAGCCATCGAAACCATACTCCAGCCTCTTTTTCATCACCATATCTTAAGCACCATGCCACTATCAACACAATCCACTGCAGTAAAGTTGCAGAATGAATTTCACTTCAAACTAGAGCAAATTTAACAAAATTTTTCGGGCAAACAGGGCAGCAAAGCACAACCACAAAAATAAAATCTCTTCTGGATTAAACTCACTTTAAAACAAAGTAAAAACAAACACATCAAAATCATCCATCAACTGCTAATTTATCACCTGTGGACCAGATTTATAAAACCAAATTAAAGCAGAATATTCCTGGGCAAATGACAAAAAGCATCACCATAAACAAAAGTATGCAAGACAATTTAATAGAATCACAAACAACCACCCCCTTTCCTATACAAAAGCAGTTCATCATGTGAATACACTTCTGATCCATAAAACTACAACCGAGCATATATCATTAGTCTTATGTATTGCGAGATCATATCCTGAATTCCCCCGAAAATGCCAATAAAACCTCAAATTTAAGCAGAAGATATCAGATCGGACCGCAAGAACACAAAATTCAAACCCCCAGTTTTCAGAGAATATCAAATTGAGCTCCAAAACACCTCAAATCAAACTGGCTTAAGAGTTTTGCATCCAATTAGAAGCGCCCCAAAAAGTCAAAAATTTTCAAAAACATCGTTCATTCCACAGATCAATTGCCCGAAATGGGTTTCTGGAGACAAAATTTAACCGGAAAGTGGAATCAGATTCAAATTCCAGCTCAATTATTCCGTGGCTTGACGCGTAGAATTTACGAAATGAACGTCTTTACGCAACCAAACCCAGAAAACACCCAATTCAGTAACTCTGATCCGATCTCGGGATCTGATCGACCCGAATTTCACCGCCCCAAACGCAGATCGGATCAACCTCTCCCCCAAAAAGTCAAAAACACCAAATGAATTGCTCAAACAACAAAACCCCAAACACATAAACCCAAAAGAAAAACAGAATTACCTGATATGAAGAAATCTACTCTACTGTACAAATTGTTGGAACGGTGAGTACAATCCAACCAACAAACACCCCCAAAAAAAAATCTTTTTTTTTATACCCTTTTATGAGAATGACGAAAAGAAGGCAAAGAAAAAGAATGGGTTACACTATTTCCTACGTGAAATGAAGTTGAGGACACGAACGAAAAACCTCTGGGTTTGGAAAAAGAAAAACACCGCTAAAACCCCTTCCTTTCTCTCTCTTCTCTCTTGCCCACAATTGTAAGATGATGGTAAGTTGGAACTAGGACGGATTTATGAAATCCTCTGTAGTTGTGTTCATGGGATGTTTGGTTCTTTGAAGTTTGGGGATAATTTTCAGTTGGACCCAATTGGTTCCCACAGACTCTTTTTAGTCTTTAAGATAAAAATGGTTTGGAGTGTTGAACAGATTTACGTAAGACTCCCGTAGTTGTTCTGATGAGGTGTTCTTTGTATTGTTACAGGTGGGGATGATTTTCAGTTGGACCACATAGTTTGTGATAATTACATTTTGACCCCACATTGTTTCTGAATTCAGACTAAGTTACCATGACTCTATTTTTAGCCCTGTTTGGTAAAGTGTTTTGTAAACTATGACTAAGATAGCAAGATTGGACAAATAATTGAATGGCTTGTTTAATTATTACAAATAAAAACTATTCCCATTTTCATCTCTAGCTTTTTAAGAATTTTTAAAGTTTTATTTTATATTAACCAGCGTGGTTGGCGTGACTCGTGAGTGTTCATACACTTTCATCCCTTAAGAGAAGTCGTGAGTTTAAAACCTCCTCTCATATGGAAAAATTAATATGGCTAACACTTTACCCCTTAATTAAGTCAGTCCAGTGCAAACGAGAATTAGTCTAAGTATGATATGGGTTTAAACAATGGCGAAGCCACAATGGGGGAGTTGTCCCCACTTCCCCACCCCATATAATGTGTGTGTGTGTGTGTGTGTGTGTATATATATATTAATTATACGGTTATACCAACATTTAAACAAAGGTTAAGTTGGCTTAGATGGTAAAACCATTATTTTCATATACTCTAATCCTTTATGAGAAGTCGGGAGTTCAAAATCTCTCTCGGTTATACCAACATTTAAACTACAAGTAAAGTTAATTCTATCCGTAAAGACCATTATTTCATATTTGAATTTCAAATACCAAATTTGCTACGCCTAGCGTATCACCATAATTTGTGGTTTAGGCGGTCGCATAAACGCTGCTTAGGCGCCCTAGGTATCGACTAGGCCGCCTAATCAGTCGATTAGCTATTGCGAAATCGTTTTGAGCAAAATAGCCCTAAATCATTCAAACTCTAAATGTTTTTAGGTTAATATTTAATATTTTAGTATTAACTATTAAAGTATTAAATAATTTATAATTATTAGTCTCGAGGAGCGCCTAGCGATTTTTTCAACAATGATTTTTATTGGGTCTCGGATTAGTTTGATAAGCCCAATCCAACAAATAATTCAAAGAGTCCTGTAAATCAGTCCAAACTCGAGAGTCAAATATGTAAACATGGCTATTAGAGCATCCATACCTGTGATTTTTTTGGAGGATTTTGACAAAGAAAAAAACATGTGTAGAAAAACAAAGCTGATGGAGTTTTTTCTCCTAGAGAAAAAAAAAATGCAATTCACGCGATTGGGCGGCAATTCGCGCCCCAGCGGGCGCGTGTTTCTCACGCGCCCGCTGGGGCGATTTAGAGTTACCACCAACGATTAGCGACAACTCTGACTTTTAAAGCTACTTTTTTTGTCGGAATTCATTTTTTTTCTCTTTTTCTCCTTTTTTTCTTTTTTCCTCTTTCCTCTCATATTTTCTTTCCTAAGCACACTTACAAAAACTTTTCAAAAACTAAAAAAAAAAATATAAAAAAAATCAACTATTACGAATTTACGATGCCCTTACCATTATATATATGGCCTTTAATGATGGATGAAACTACCACATAAAACAAAACATTGCATGGAAGTTGCGCTCTTAGGTTATGATTACACATATCTAACACGTAGAACTTTGCAGGAACTTCTATTTAAATAGGATTCCATACATGAAATCTGTATCATACTTTTTAGTTCCTAACTTCCTATATTGTTACTTTGTTACTACCTTAATAGATAGTTATGCTAACACTCGAAACACTTAAGTAAACTATACACAATCCCATATTATTTACTCTTCAAACACTTGTGACCATTTTAGTAACCCGTATTAAAACTAATACTCTGATTGACTATAAATATTGCCTTTATTCATTATATATCAATGAATCAAACAATTGAATGGCAATATAATTCATTGTCATTAATTTTCTATTTCATAAAAGCTTAAAGAACATGCATGATATATGGGTTATTAAATATCACCTACTCACCTCCCATATGCTTTGGTTGGGGATAGGACGGTTGGACCACTTCCTCACCTCCCTCCCATGCACATTTTCATCGAGTAATATTTTGTGATGTTTACATTTTATTTTATGATAATTTGATATGCATGGGCGGATCTAGTATGAGGCGGTGGGATAATTCTTCCCCTCCCTTATCCCACCTCACCCCTTATATATATATAGGAGACCTTCTATATATATAATAAATGTTTAGATATATGTAAATATAATATATATATATATATATATATATATATATATATATATATATGACAAGAGTTTTACTTTTTACCGCGCGTTTGGTTGGGATGAGGAAATTAAGGGTGAAAAGAATTGTAATTCGGTGGAATTGCAATTCAATAAATAAAGTAGGAATTGAAATTAAAGTGTTTGGTATGCACGAATAGTAGTACAGGAAATTGAAAGGAAATAAATGATACAATGACTGAAATGCCCTTATATAATAATAATAATAATAATAATAATAATAATAATAATAATAATAATAATAATAATAATAAAATGTATGATGTGGTTTGACTGTGTGATGTAATAATAATAATAATAATAATAATAATAATAATAATAATAATAATAATAATAATAATAATAATAATAATAATAATAATAATAATAATAATAATAATAATAATAATAATAAATATTAAATTATATAGGAAATTAACTAAGTTGTATTACCTTCTATTTTTAGTTGGAAGTTTTGGTATTGCGCCAAGGACTGAGGGGCAAAATTGCCATGATACAAACTCTTTTGTCCTCCAAATCGCCGAATTACAATTCCTTGGGGGGAGGGGTATGAATTCTAATTTAGCCTGGGAGGGAATTACAATTCGGCCGAATTGCAATTCCCTCCTACCAAAGACAGTAATTTATGGATTCATTAAATTGTAATTCAATTTCTACTAAATTATGGTCAACCAAATGGTTCGGGTAATATGCTTATTCTTTTCATCATCCCATTATTTGTATCAAGTTTTATTATACATTTTTTTTTCTTATTTTCTAATATGTAATATGTTGGACGATTATTAGTTTTAAGATTATGGTTCAACATTTTTTGCCTTTTTTTTTTCTTCTATGCCCAATGAACAATGACGCATAATGATTATATATATATACATTCTCAGATCAGAAATACAAAGTAGTGTTTCCTTTATCTATCTATTTTGAATATGAGTTTTTGCCATGTGATTTTTTTTTTTAATATGAAGAAACTCAAGAAAGATAAATTTTGGTATTTTGGTGACAATATATAGGATATTTCGAACAATTTGGATTGAATATTTAATTTTAACTTGCCAATGAACAATTAATTTAAATATAATCAGCAGGGCCGTCTTTTGAATTTTTGTGACTACATTCTTGTAAATAAATGATGCCCTAATTTAGCAATTTGATACATAAAAACTTAAGATTTGATTGAGGAGAAAATTTGAATTATGTCAAATATTTTGAACATTTTGCCATAATCATGTTCAATTAATTAGGAGAGAGAACTAAAAATTGAATTGCAACTTTAGTAATCAAAGAAATTTGGAGGAAAGTTGTAAAATTAGTGGAGGACGGAAGAATATTGTCCTCTTTAATGGTGCGTGATTTGGGGAAAAAACTAATGAGTTTTAGGCAAGATAAAAAGAGGCGTGAAGTAATATGGGCTTAATTGCAGACTTTTTTTTTTTTTTAATTTTTTAAGCAGACAAGTCAAAAATAGATAATAGACCTCTAAAATTGAGGCCTTGTGTTGTTGGGCATTATGCACGGGCCAAAAACCGGCCCTGAATATAATAAATGTTATTGCCTTGCAATTTCAAAGCGTGTATAACAATTTTTTTTAAGGGATCAAACGAATGAGCTCTACAAGCCGACTAAATAGTGTAATTAAGCCTCTTGCTAACTACTCCGTATTCAAAAAAAATCTATCAAATCACTTTAAATTGAGAAAAAAATGCAATTAAGCCCTCATTTTACCTATTCAACAAGTTACTGCCGATTTGGCAATGTAGGCTTTCACGTATGCTATTATTTGAATGTGGCAATCACTTGACATCCGATATGGCAATGACTTGGGATAAATTAATAAATTTTTATAACAAATTTAAATTTAAAATATAATTAAAAATTTTGAAAAAAAAAAAATAAACTAGACGAAGACAATTGTGGTCGTTTCTGTCCGACACCATGGTTGTTGTTAAACAGTCATGACTATCCGGGTGGCAATGGTCGCCCCCTTTAAATCTCATACGAGTGGTGCTCATGGCCGCTCATCTTCCAATCTCCTAGGATAGAGCATGCAAGGTTGTAAATTAAAGAAAAAGTAAGAAATAAACAATACTATTTTTGTAATTATGACGATACATTTGAAAACACTTAATAGTAAATTTACATATAACTTATAATGAACACACGCGATTGAATTATTATAGATCTTGAATGCACTATTTTAAAGCTTAAAGTAAGGAGAGAGGAAAAAATGCAATGAATTTTTTATAAATAAATTGAACTTTAAAGTGCAATTTAACAACATTATATAGTACAACTAACAATACCATAGAATGTGTGATGGGTCCATATGTACAAGCCTAGTGAGCAGATGCATTATGTTCTATAATTTTGGTTAATTACACTCTATAGTGTTGTAAATTGCACTTCAAAGTTTGAGTTATATATAAAAAAAAATATCATCATATATTTTTCAATAATTATTTTAGATTTGTTAAATATTTTCAGATAAATAACTCTAATTGATTCATAGTTCTATAAATAAGGAATATTTCTCATAGAAGTATGTCTCTATTAGATTTACCGTGTAAACATGTAATGTTCGCTTCTTTTTTTTTTTTTCCTTAGTAAGTAAATAAATACCATAAAATTTCACTCACAGAATATTCACATTTTGTGGTTATAAATCATTTGGGCCATTATATGGGACCACACCATCCACCTTCTTTTTATTGGATTCCTTATATCAAGTATTTTTCTTGTTTTTATTGGTTTCCTTATCCACTTTTTTTTGTTCTAGACTTTTGCAATTTTGATTGGTTGTCTGAAATACAATACGTTGGACGCTGGCATAATTTCGCCGCCAAAGCACGTGCAAACAACGCAGTAGTTTATCACTTCAAGTCACGTAGTAGACTTTATAGAGGATGATTTTCTTGACTGATTCGGATAACGATGGCGAATAAGTATATATTACTTGATTCCTAATTTTGTGTATATATAATGATGTATTAGTTGATTCTTTTCGATGAGAGGTCATGAATTCAAATTTCAGTAGGGACTGGATTGACTCTTTGTCAATTGTTACTCAATAAATTGAGAAAGTATATATTAACAAATACTATAATGCAAAAAAAGTCAACCCAATAGTTTGTGTATCGAAATAGACAGGGCCGGTCCGAACATTTTAGAGGCCCTGGGCGAAATTTAAAAAATGGGCCCTTATATGAAAAACTAAAATTTAAATTTAATAAAAATACTAAAAAATAATAATAACAAATAACATGAAATATTATTAGAAAATTTTTAACATTTTTTAAATACAAAAGTAATCATGACAAAAAAATTCTACGTGCTATGCAAAATCATCCTAATTGCATCAAGATTAACATTCTCTAGTATATCCTTTTCAATACACAAAATTCTACGTACTATGCAAATTTTTTTGTTCTTTTCTTCTTTCACTTTCTACCCCCTATAAATAGAATGGATTAGACAGAACTCAATAACTCAGGGTAATTATTATTCAAAAATTATATATATATTCTAGAATTACAAAAATCACAAAATTCATTACCCAAATAAACATTACATATTTTCATTACTCATCAGAAGATTATAGATTTATAGCCCTAAATCCCTAATGCCCTATAGGTGTGTTGTGTTGCATGTGTGCAGTGTTGCAGAGGACAAATTACAAATAAAAGAAAACTTACAAGTTATAACGGACAATGGGGCCCAAACCGGCAAACAAATAAACAATCGTTGATTAATTGAATTGGAAAAAATTTATTGAAGATGACGAATGGGTTAGCCGGTTAGGGTGTCGATTCTAATAGATAAAAGATAATTAGGTGTCCTCGACTCCCGTGTCGATTCTATTTCTAAATTATTTAATTAAGCGTCAATTCTTAGCTTCCTGCAGTCCCACGTATTCTTAATTTTTTTCTAATATAATTATAACACTAATTTTTTATTTTCTAATATAATTATAACACTAACTATAACACTATTATATACCTGTGTATACATATACATATATACGTGTGGCCCCTTCTAGCATGGGGCCCTGGGCGGTCGTCCATCCCGCCCGTGCTCAGGACCGGCCCTGAAAATAGACCTTATAAAAGTTCAAGATGCTGTATGAATAATCCAATATAGTTCAGGGTGCGGGATGACACTTCAGCCAATAAAATATGAATGCTTCAACTTTATGCTTCCGGCGGGATTTCTTGTGTGATACAAAAGTGCCATTTTTTAAACTGTTCTTGCAAATCTTTTTTTATATATTATCAAAAGTTTTTAAAGTAATTAGAAACATATTTCTCTACCCAAAGTATCATTATTATCCGTACATTTCATGCCTTGATTACTAAGAAAAGAAGCAATCTGATTATCTGAACATATCATGTTTTCTTTAAAAAAAAAAAAAAAAAAAAAAAAAAAAAAAAAAACTTAAATCCAACGGGTCGTGTTCCTAATAAAATAATGAGTCATTTCCATTTTTGGTCCTACTGTTATTGGGGCATTGCCAATTTTAGTCCACTTCATTAATTTTTGCCACATTACATCCAGTCTTATTTAGTTCTTGCCACTTTTAGTCCACCGTTAAAATTTTCTTCAAATGATCGTTCAAAACAGGGGTATTTTTTGTCTTTTCATGCTTTGCTCATCTCCTTTACCCTTTATAGTTGTTTTCCTTACACATTTTAATCTAATGAAGAGGTCCGGCGGAAGTCATGTGAGCCACATTACAAAGTCATGGCTTTTGTCGGACCTCTTCATTGGATGAAAATGTGTAAGGAAGACCACTGCAAAGGGTAAAGGAGATGATTAAAGCATGAAAAGACCAAAATATCCCTATTTTGGACGGTTATTTGACGAAAATTTTAACGGTGGACTAAAAGTGGCAAGAACTAAATAAAACTGGTCGTAATATGGCAAAAATTAATGAAGTGGACTAAAATTGGCAATGCCCCAATAACAGTAGGACCAAAAATGGAAATGACTCTAAAATAATCTCACAAAAAGGAAAATGTTAATTGTACTCTAAATCGTCACAAAAAAAAAAGTCAAATATAAGAAGCACATACATATATGTATGTATATTCCTAAAACATTAGCCTTGGATCCGCAAACAATAAACAAAAAAATCAAGACATCTAACAATCAATCATAATTTTATCTTGGAGTGCTAGAGAGTTGAAATATTTTTTTTCAATGATGCAATAGTTAGCCATGTTTTTTTAGATAGGGGAAGGTAGGGGACCTCAAAACCAGGCTAGTGCCTAGTTCTCGTAATTATCTTCAAGCTCATAGTACGACATCAGTTCTGTCCTTCTCAAGGCTTCCAAGAACATCGCTCGAGGGTCTCCTGAATTCAATCCAGTCACAGCTCTTCCTAACCGCAACCTTGGCCACACCCTCATAGTTTTCCTCTCCTAGACTCATTGTAGCGCCTTGTACACTACCCAAGCTTCCCCTTCGACGATATGGCTCGTTCTCATCATGCAGCTAAAGCTAGCCAGCCAGTCTCCTTTGTGATCTCTCATTACTCCTCCCACATCACATGGGCTCATTAGGCAACATGAACGACTCATCCGTGTTTACCACCATCCACCCATGCGTTAGCAATGGCTAGCCATGTTTAATTGAGCACAAACTAAACAAAATATTGAAAACTATTTACGCATCAAAAAAAAATACTAGTGGACCTCACTCAGAATAAATTTCTCATTAAAATTGTAATAAATTAACATATCAAATTTTGAACAGAATAAAATATGTCTAGTACAACTAGGTTGCAAGCTTGTGTCTCTTGCAGGTAAAACTTAATTTGAATTTGTTCAATAACTTGTTAATTCATGACTTGTTGAGATGTCATAAAATTAAAAAACATATCAATAATATAGTCAAATTAAACTAAAGTATAATTAAAATAATTCATACTTCATGATCCATGATACTACATAGACTATGATGCATAGTAAATTTTGCCATAATTATTCCAAGCTCAAACTCTGACTCGACTAGTGTGCACTTCCAAATACAACTCCAAAAACAGAGTGGAAAGAGACTTAATGGATTTTGAGTATTGACGGTGTCAGTTACGGAAAGGGAAAGTACAAATTTTTTATTAAATAAAAAACTAAAATAAATAGATAAAAAAAGATGCAGAAAGGCGTAGAAGTTGCCGAAAGAAACGAGGGGACTTGCGGCATCGTTATCTCCGTCGAGCTGAGAGTACCGACGGATCAGATTCCTCAATACTCCCTATTTGTCTGTCTCACAACTGAGTGGCAAATTATACCCTGCACCACGGTGCACATAGCAATGTGCATCACGTACCTAAACGACGTCGTTTTGAGCATTGTAAACTAATCGTCACGTTTCCCATTTCGGCCGATCTCTGTATTTATGTATGTTAGTAACACATGTTGTGATGTGTTTGTGTATTCGAATGTTTTGTTAGTAACACATGTTGTGATGTGTTTGTGTATTCGAATGTTTAGGAGGATGAGTTCTGTGTAAATATTATGTGTGTATTCATGTTATTAACACGGAGGATGAGTTCTGTGTATTTCGAATGTTAGGAGGATGAGTTATGTGTAGGAGTCATTCGCGTCTACTAACATCTGTGTATTCCCTGAGTCAGTCATTGAGTCATTCGCGTCCGCTATTCCCTGAGTCAGTCATTGAGTCATTCGCGTCCGCGAAACGACGTCGTTTTACGTATGTGGTGCAGGATATAACGATTGCAACTGAGATTTTTTAATTTTTTTTTGAGCACCACTACTGTCTCGATTACAATATAGTGTTCATAAACTACTTTCTCAACCTACTGAAGCACACAGAGGAGTCAGCATCGCCTCCACTGAGTCTCGAACCTGCCCCTCCAATATGGGGAGCAACCAAATTTCACTACCGATGCCACTAGACCACAAGGCCATTGGCTGATAATACCTAATTAATTACTTTAATGACATCCAATGTTGTTGTTGTTGGGTTTTTTTTTTTTTTTTTTTTTGGTATTATTGTATATTTGTATATTTGTTTATATGTGAGTGAGTGAGATTTTGGATTTAACATTTATCATATTTTCAATATGGAAATCTAGCAAAACAAAACAATTTTTATTTGTAAATAAGTAGATCTAGCCAAATTCATGTGCATTAAGGTTGATTCAAGTGATCTTTTATCCTCTGATCTCATCTAAATATTGTAAGCATTGTATTGGTAAAAGATATTTTGGCTTAGTTGCTTAAGGAAAATTATTGTGTGGATATACAGTGATTCACACAACTATGTAGACCACGATCCAAAATGACGTTATTTTGATGTTAATTTTTTTTTTTTGTTCAGCACACATGTTAACAATAATGAACATTTTGAGGTAAGATAATGTATTTTATGAGTTAAAATAATATACTTTATGTGTTAATTAGAATAATGAAAATTTTGGGGTAAGATAATGTATTTTATGAGTTAGAATAATGTACTTTATGTGTTATAATGATGTATTTTATGAGTTAGAATAATGTATAATATATTTCATGTGTTAGAATAATGAAATTTCTAGAATAAAATAATATATTTTATGAGTTAGAATAATGTACTTTATGTGTTAGTATGTGTTAAAATAATGTAATTTATATGTCTTTTGAACCGTGGTTCACACATTTCCACGCAATAATGATCGGCTAGCGGCAGTGTGGGGCAACCATGAACAACTTTGACTCACCTTGCCAAGCATTTTCACTATCTTTTTTTTTTTTTTGTTATTTATACTCCATGTTTGTAATAATTATTTTATTAGATCATTAAATTGTTGTAATGTTATTAAAGTTTTTGGTTGTGATTATTAATTTAGATCTTTTACGTTTATTTTAGAATTTTATTTTCTTTATTTATTTTCTCAATGCATTTTGATGTAATAGGGGTTCTTATTACTTTATTTCCAATACTTGTATAACTCAAACCATTTAGAATTTCAGAATTTTTTTAAAAAAGATTTATACTTTTGGGTTAATTACCTGAACGTGAAATACACCTGACATGATATACTAAAAAAGAACCCGTTAATTCTCAGCGGTCTTCATATTTAAAAATACAAGGGCCGAAAATTTTCGTATAACGTATTTAGATGCAGGTTGAACCTGAACTCAACCCGTGCGTACCCGAAGTGTTGAGGAAATTGATCTGCGGCTATTAATTGGCTTTTGCTTACATTTATAGTCTTTGAAGCCATTGCAAGAGATTGTAATATTGTATTGTCTGCAATATGACCAGGAACAATGGATGCATCATTATTGAAGGTCTCAATTCTTCGCAGCAGTTTTTGGCCCTCATCACATATATTTCCATTTTATTTTTCAGAAAGACTTTAAAGATCACCCATTCATTCAATTCTGAGTGATACAAAAATGCTAAAAAAGACTCAGCACACCACAGATCAGATCAGTACTTAGTGCACCACAAAAATATACTTGGTGCATGAAATTACAAAAATGCCACCTTATTTTTCTTTTTTCATGATTTCTAGCCGTTCAGTTCAATGCAATGGGGTGAAGGAGGCCGGCATGGCGACCCAAGGCAATGTGGGGGGTGCCGGGGGGAGTGAAGGAAACAGCGGTCCAAAGGCAAGAAGGTGGTAAGGAAGACATGGTTGCCAAGGATGGCCAAGGAGGCCATGCTTACAAGAATAAAGAAATATCATTACAGATTCATATAAATAATGAAAAAAAAAAAAACATAAAATTTTAAAATAATTCAAGAAAATTGAGTGTTCTTGTGACAAATGAGTGTTCACGTATCATTTTCGATTGATGGTATGAAAATAAAGTAAAACTTGTCGGGATACTAAGTACGAGTATTCAGTTAAACTACATCAATATCTCCATGATACATTACTCCATAAGTAGAATGTTCACAAAACTTAGAGACAATTGACCACCCTAAAGTGTTTAACTCAACAAAACCTTAAATATCCCATGAAACTCATGCTAATATGTACATGTAGCTAATACACTTTGGTTTGGGTTACAAGCTGGGATTGATCAACGTACATGTCTGGAAGTCTTGAGAGCCTTTAACTGCTGAATCATGCATTGGACTGCTTCTTGTAGAGTGGCCTTCTTTCTAGCCTGAAAGTTCCACAGTTCTTGAAGTACGTATCGTCCGCTTGGATTGTATTCGTTCAAATCCAGCAGGGCAGCAGTGACCGCTTTGTAAGGCGCTTCGCCCCATTGATATTTCAGTTCTCTCAGGGTTTTGTCGTCTTCATCGATTATTTCCTGCATATAAGCAGATAAACCGTATGGGGAAATAGAATATCAAGGTTCTTGAAATGAGGCCAAGATGAGAACAAGAGTTTCTAGAGAGAATTTTATTATTGATCAACCGTATTTACAAAGTACATGAAGGGATGTATTTATAGAGATACAAGAGATAGTCCTAATTAGAGCAAGACCGCTAAAAGTAGGGTTACAATAATATTTAGAGATAGGAATCATAAAGCTGATAAAGTAAAGAGTCCTAATAGAAAGACCAACTATGTTTGTACATGTATATGCATTTGGAGATTGAAAGGGGGTTATCACAGGCATCGTTTTCTCAATTAAGAAATGGGATCAATAATATGAAGCTACTAAATGTTTACCGTGAAAATATTCTAAGAAACTCTCATAATCAGTAAAATATATTTGTTTGTTTTCTTAAAAAAAAGTAGCGGAATAACGTTTTATGATGTCTATCTTGATACGGTGCTATCTACTACATGCAGCTAAACCATCGAGTCAAGTAACTCTGAGAAAGTCAGTAAAGAGAAGACAAAAAGAAGCATACCTGCCATTTTCCATCTTTGTGAATTTTTTTGAAAGGGTGCCAGTTGGGGTTGTTCACCTTCTCCTGCCACAGAGAGTTCAGTTCTGTAGCTTTCACCTCCCAATCTTGCCGACCAAATCTACGTAAACAGACAGTTTGAAAAGGTTCTTGATCAACTTCACCCATCCTCCTTACACCAACTTCAGTTCTACCCATGAGATCAGGCCACACCTGCTTGAGAACAGCAGGTAATATACTTATCTAAGGTATAGCTGATATCTATGTTTCACTCATATGCAGCCTATAAAATTGTGTATGGAAAGACTTACACTGATCAATTCTTTGCGGGCTTCCTGCAGTTCAGTATTACTCATATGCTCCTTCAGTATAAGAGTCTGGTTTAGATCTTCCGCATCATGAAGATCATCTTCTTTGTCAGCTAGTGTTTTTTTCAATTCATTGATCTCCTGAACTTAAAATGGTATAAAAAGAAAT
>CP025648.1:2976723-3042191 GCA_003576665.1 Ipomoea trifida
AACCTATCAACCAAACACAAGCAATGACTTTCATATCCATTCCTTATGCCTAAACCCACCAACAAAGACACCCTATATTTACCTGAATGGCAAGGACGCCGTGCTTCTTCTTGGAACGAGCTTGCCTTCAACGCTGTCATCAGGATGTAAAGGAGTAATGTAGATTAGTTCATGTTGTTTAGTTTTATTTGTGTGGTTAGGCTTTGTCTGGCTTTGTTAGAATTAGCTCTCCATATTATTAGCTTAGAAGCTGTTGTATGCAGGCTATTTAAGCTGTCTTCTTTTCCATAATAAATCATTCACTTACTATCTCTATATGGTATCCAGAGCCTTACTCTAACGAGCAATTTTTTTTCTTCTCCCTGTCAATCCTTCCCTCTAAATGGCCACAACTACTGAGAAACAAGTCATTCAACTTAATGCCCCAACCAATTTTCCCATTAAATTGACGTCTTCTAACTTCCAAGTTTGGAGAAAACAGATCCAAGCCTCTCTTATTGGGCCTTGACTTACTCGACTTCATTGACGGTACCTCTCCAGCTCCTGCACAATCCCGTGATACAGCCCAAAAGGAGCATAATCCGGAGTACATCCATGGTTTAGACAAGATCAAACCATTCTCAAATGCCATTTTAGAGAGCTGTTCCGACACTATCCAACACTGATCTCCTCCACGACATCATCTGCTATCGCCTGGGAACGATTAACTACAACTTTTGCAAGCTCATCACCGTCCCGCATTGTGTCACTAAAAACCAAACTGGCTTCTAATCCTCAAAATGGTTGTCCAGTTGAGGAATATGTTGATGAGATGTTTAATATTGCTGAAGCTCTTGCACTTGCTCAAAACCCAATCAGTGAGCAAGACCTGGTAATCCATATTCTTACTCAACTCAATGACGACTATGATCACATAGTTCTTGCGATACGTATACGACCAACCCCGATTACCTTCTCGGAACTTAAGGACGTGCTCACAGAATTTGAAAGGCAACAGAAGAAGAAAGATGCTGCTAGACAATCTCTTGTCGCTACAGTCAATGTAACGCAACGCCAATTTGGTTTCTCGCACAATAACCGGAACAACTACAAGTCTAATCGAAACAATAATGGTCAGCAATTTCAACAGTACCAACGGTCTAACAACTCCACTCAACGCCGTCGAAATGTGGTCTGCAATTTCTGTAATTTCAATGGCCATGAAGCTCGCGAATGCCGCAAGCTGCAACAGTTCTTGCGAGACAATAATGTCTCCACAGATGGTAGGTTCGGGAAAAACCCCGTAGTGAACACTACGACCGTGAACTCTCATCAACAACAATCACCATGGTTGTTTGACTCAGGTGCATCCCATCATGCCATCTCATTGCATATGTACATTCACGTCTATATTTCTCAACAAAATTCTTATTCAACCTTGTTTCTCAAATATAAATTAGACATAAAAAGGTTTGTATTTGAATCATCGCAGCACACATACATGCACGGACAACGCACATGCACAAACAACGCACGAACATATATATAGTTGTTTGTACTATGAAGCTATTGATATGATATCGATTAATGTTGTATATGTTTGTTTTTGAAATATGATTGGTGCAAATGAATGTAGATTGAGGAGCAAGAATTGTTGATCCTGCCGCCGGAAGAGAAAGATAGTAGATTATTTGATTGGAAAGTGGAAATAAGAGAACGAGCAAATGGATGTCATGACAAGGTAGTTAATTAATTTTATTTAATTTATTTATCATTGTAATTGTACATGTTATTATTTAATTCTATTTAATTTGAAAATAAAATTAAGAAAAATAACATTTAATTTTTTGTTCCCAATTTGTTATATGTTATGTAATTCAAGATTATTTCTCCTTTAATTTTTGAAATAATCTTTCAATTCTTAACTAATTAAGTTGTTAATTTAGTATTTCAAAAAAAAAGTTGTTAATTTAGTCCATCAGTTGTTGAACGACATTAGTGTATTTTAGGGTTTCTAAGGGTTTAACTTTTTAATTTTTCTTTTTTATTTTTTATTTTTTATTTTTCTCTTCATTCAAATAAATTACTGTCTTGGGGTAGTACGTATTTATTAGTAAGATACAAAATAAGTGTTATTAACGAAGGAATTTATTGAGGAGTCTAGTCATTTTAAGTTTAGAGCTGAGGAAAGAAAGGGATATAAGTCATTTATGAGATGGAATTATATTGATGCATGAAAAGAGAAATTATGAAAACAAAACCCTAGAAATAATAAAAATAAAGTACTAATAATAATAATAAAAATAATAATTTGCTAAAGAATTGAGTGACGCAATTTCTAATAATAATAATAATAATAATAATAATAATAATAATAATAATAATAATAATAATAATAATAAAGGGTCACACTTGTGTGAGACCGTCTCATGAATCCTTATTCGTGAGACGGATCGGGTCGGGTCAATGCATCATGCAAATGTCATACTTATATGCTCAAATATAACACTAATCAAGAATACAATTTTTGTTACTTATTAGAGAAAAAGTAATACATTTTTCATAATAAGTAATGTTGACAAGTGCCCCTTAATTACTTATAAGGGTAAATATAAGTATGACATTTGCACATTTATATAAAAACCACTATTGATACTCATCTAGGGTACGGTCTGCTTATGCATACCCCGGCTGCCCGGCCCCTTCAATTCTTTAATTTGCTAATTCATAGGGAGTGAGTGAACCCGAAGGGTGTGGTTGAGTGGAAGACACTCATTCACCTTTAAGGCCTTAACCCAAGATCAAGAGTTCGATCATTGGTTTTGAGTATGGAGCAGGCTTAAATGTCTAGGTCAATTGTCCCACGCAATAGAAGTGCCTACAATACAATGAAGGAATTAGTCACTGTATCCGACAGTGAAAACCTTGGGCTACCCGCGAATGCAAATCGTCCTAACCAATCTGCTCCAAAACCTCGCTACTATAGCCTAGCTAAACCCTAATATATAAAGTTATTAGTCAACTAGACTTTGTGCCTGATACATAATATACATTATATAGCACCTTTAGTTTACCGTACTCATGCTGCTTAGAAAGAAAATACCAATAATACACCATTTAAGGTTATGAGTCAAGCCAAGTGTTGTCTATCATTCAAGAGGCAACATAACATGAGAGAATATCAACTATGACTGGTGAAATCTCAATTGTCGATCATTGCTCCACCGAAGCTAATTCCTTAGAAGTAGGTGTGCACTTCAACTCAATCAAGTGCGACATTCGCTTTCCTCTACACCGTTTCATCCTTGAATTTAATTTCTAAATACACATAAAAGTATACATGCTCTAAAATAAAGTACTGAAAATGTAAATGGGACAATGTATTTTATAGTGGTTCGAATGTGATATAATCCTTCTACCCCACTCTTCATCTTTATTGTCTATGAGGAATTCACTATAATCACTATGATCAATCAACAAGTTTTTATAGGCAACCCTTTTTACTATATATTCCTCTATCTACCAACGGTAGAAAATGTTTAATTTGCAACTAAGAGACATGAAAATATCTAAATGAATCTTTGATGTGGTTGTAGTCTCATTGAACTTGATAAATGATGATTGAGCTCTTTGAATTCTTTAACTTGCTTATAATTAAGAATATATCTTCTCTATCTCTTCTCCTTTATATTTATGCTATTTATACCTCTATATCTTCGAATTTCTCCATTGGATCAGAATAAAACAAATTCAAATTAGCACACTTGTCACTAAAAGTGTAGAACTAAATGTGTAAAATATATTAACTTTAAACATTAGAATTAAAATTGTGGTCAATATAGTCTAGATATAAAAAACGAAATAAATACTTTTTTTATTTAGTAGAGAGTTGTGGCTACTACCTGAAGGCGCGTTCTAATAAGTGCACTTTTGCTGAACCAAAATAAACACTTTTTTAATTAATAATACTATGAAATCTACCCAATCAACATAAACATGTGGATATTGGGGCTTAATTATGCTTTACACCCCTCTAGATGATCTATGTGACAAATTTTGACAACTAGGGTGTATTCAAATAGCTCATGTAACTTGTAGTTTAGTTTGCTTGTCTTTTCTCATGTAAAAAATATAGAAAAAGTATACTTTATCATACATAAAATTTCATAACTTGTTCTTTTATGTTTTTCTTTTCTTTTTTATAAAATTAATTATATTGTATATGGTCAGTTACTTTTTCTATTTATTTTTATTTTAGTTGGTTAGTTATTATTTTTCAGTCTTGGTTTCTTCCTTCTAGTGTAGCTACGATTATCACACTTTTGCATTAACAATTGATCTTATTGATCTTGAATTGTTTACTCACAAATTTGAATATTAATTTGAGTTACATTAGAGCCAACTAACAATTCACTAGTAATTCAATCACTTTAATATATTAAAGTATGAAAATTTATCTATGAATAGAGTTTTCCTATTTAGGCAAACTAGTTAATATCCTAGAAAGTCCTGAGATCATTGCTTACAAATATCCATTGCCATAAGTGTTAATTAGCTTATGTTGTCTGTAATTGCCGCGACATGAGCTTCCCTCATTTTGTATTACCATATTTTATAATATTATGCAAATCTTAATAGTATAGGAGTGTTTTGGGCGGGAAGTAAAAAATGGAAGATTTTATTTTTATTAATAGTATAGATATAGATTT
This sequence comes from Ipomoea trifida, assembly GCA_003576665.1. Taxonomy (NCBI): domain Eukaryota; kingdom Viridiplantae; phylum Streptophyta; class Magnoliopsida; order Solanales; family Convolvulaceae; genus Ipomoea; species Ipomoea trifida. The sequence goes on from CP025648.1 coordinate 2,981,412, forward strand.
ATGTTAGTTAATTACCAACACATGGATGAAAACATGTTACGCAATAAATCTTTCGTTCAATTCGTAGATTTAATATTAACAAACTAACATATAAGTAATGTACAAGTGTTTCCGCTACACCTGTACAAATGTAACGGATGAGGGTGACTGGAAAAGTATAGGCTTTCCGCAACACCCGTTAAGGGGTTTTAGTGGAAAACATAAAATAATTTTAATTTTTTTATAATGGAAAAGTATCGCTGATACCTCTTTGTTTTTTTTTTTTTTTTTTTTTTGTAATTATATATATATGCAACTAATTTTAAAAAATATAAATATAAATTGTAAGTAAAATAAATAAATTTTTAATTACATAATAATTATTTTAAATTTATAATATTAATATAGCTAAAGAAGGTTTTTTACTTTTTTTTTTTCATGTGTAAAAATTATTTCCAGCCATTGAATTTTGGTTTGTAAAGGAAAGAAGCTGCACAATCACAGTAAGGGATGCCGAGACATTCTACACTAGTTACTCCACATGCAAAAACCACCCCAAACAATCTCTAAAAACTGAGTCATCACAAATTTTCTCCCAATTAAACAACATCTAGGCTTGACTTTTCCATTTTATGAAGCTAACACTTATTCTATATATTGTTTTTAGGTTGTTGCATCAATGCATTGGCCTCATGTCACAAAGTATAGAGGGGTGGTTTTTGCACAACAGCATCATGAAAGATCATCCAGGGGCTTTATAAAACATAAGCTTGTATAGTTGTATGTAATTATCAGAGATGGAGTAAGTGAAGGACAAGACTCAAGTTTTGTTTGAAGAAATGGATGCAATTCAAAATTAGATGTGATTTTATTTTGGTATTGGTGTATTGCAGTGGACAAATTTCTGTAGGATTACAATTCGTCTAACTTAGATGTGATATTTGTGGGAACAAAATATTTATTTTTGTGTTTGTTAACATTGGGTTGGATTCAGGAGTGGGAATTTGATGCTTAACTTATTTGATGATAATATGTGCAGTGTTTGTGCTAGATTGCTAGCTGAGTGTCTGGATCAGTGTTTGTCCTCCTTTCACGTTTTTGCATCCATTTGGTTAGTTCTTTCGGCTTCCCCTGCAGTTATAAAACAATTAGCTGTTTTCTATTACAAACTTGTGCACAAGAGATTTTGTTGTACCTGGACAACATGCGTTTTTTAGAAGATGAGAGTGTCAGTAATTGATTATATAATTGAAACTATAAAAAGAATGATGCATGAAATTTAAAATCATATGTTGTACTACTCAATAATTTTTTAGCACCACTAACCTTCAAGAGGCCCCACGGGTTTAGGATTGAAAACCGAAGCCTCTACTCCTTTTTAGAGAAATGATGTAAATCAAATAAATAGAGTATGGACAATATTTTCATTTTACCTGAAATGTAGGCTACGTTCAAAAGAGCAATTACAATGATTCACTGATTCAACTATGTTAGGAGCTGAGTTGGGAGACGATTAAAAATTTCTACAACTAAAGTTTTATTGATTTTTGCAATTGAAGGGTGCGTTTAATTCAATAACGGTGTGCGTTGAAAAGCAGAGCATTGAAGACTGTGTTGCATTAATGTTAAATATGTTCAAAAGATGAGCATCGCGAGCGTGCTACAATAAATTTCCAAGCATTCTTGACTATATGAGTGTATAACTAAATCCTGTTTCGAGTAAGAGGGGTGTTGAAGCTTGAGGATCCATGCTATTCCACTAACAAATAAGATAAGGTATATATCAAATAAATAGAGTTTTCTAAATACCATATTTCAATTTTACCTAAAATCTAGACTACGTTCGGAAAAACAATTACATAGATTCACTGATACAGTTGTGTTAGGAGCTAAGTAGGGATATGATTAAAAATTTATACAATTAACGTTTTCTAGATTTCAACAATTGAAGGATGTATTTAATTAATATTGGTGGGCGTTGAAAAGGTGAACATTGGAGATTGTGATCGACTAATGTCCATTCGAGTTGAAAAAATAGGCATCGGGTTGCGTGCTACAATAAATTTCCACGCAATCTTGACTATATGAGTGTAAAATTAAAACGTATTTTGAGCAAGAAGGCTGTTGAAGCTTGAGGATCCACGCTATTTCACTAACAAATAGGACAAAGATATAAATCAAACAAATAGAAATTTCCAAATACCACATTTCCATTTTACCTGAAATGTAGGTTACATTCGGAAGAGCAATTACAGTTATTCACTAATTTAGCTTGTTCGGAGCTCAGTAGGGAGATGATTAAAAATTTCAACAATTAACGTTTTCTAGATTTCAGCAATTGAAGGATGCATTTAATTAATATCGGTGGGCGTTGGAAAGGTGAGCATTGGAGATTGTTATGGACTATTATCCATTCGAGTTGGAGATTGTGATGGACTAATGTCCATTCGAGTTGAAAAAATGGAAGAAACCAAGACTGAAAAATAATAACTAACCAACTAAAATAAAAATAAATAGAAAAAGTAACAGACCATATACAATATAATTAATTTTATAAAAAAGAAAAGAAAAACATAAAAGAACAAGTTATGAAATTTTATGTATGATAAAGTATACTTTTTCTATATTTTTTACATGAGAAAAGACAAGCAAACTAAACTACAAGTTACATGAGCTATTTGAATACACCCTAGTTGTCAAAATTTGTCACATAGATCATCTAGAGGGGTGTAAAGCATAATTAAGCCCCAATATCCACATGTTTATGTTGATTGGGTAGATTTCATAGTATTATTAATTAAAAAAGTGTTTATTTTGGTTCAGCAAAAGTGCACTTATTAGAACGCGCCTTCAGGTAGTAGCCACAACTCTCTACTAAATAAAAAAAGTATTTATTTCGTTTTTTATATCTAGACTATATTGACCACAATTTTAATTCTAATGTTTAAAGTTAATATATTTTACACATTTAGTTCTACACTTTTAGTGACAAGTGTGCTAATTTGAATTTGTTTTATTCTGATCCAATGGAGAAATTCGAAGATATAGAGGTATAAATAGCATAAATATAAAGGAGAAGAGATAGAGAAGATATATTCTTAATTATAAGCAAGTTAAAGAATTCAAAGAGCTCAATCATCAATTTATCAAGTTCAATGAGACTACAACCACATCAAAGATTCATTTAGATATTTTCATGTCTCTTAGTTGCAAATTAAACATTTTCTACCGTTGGTAGATAGAGGAATATATAGTAAAAAGGGTTGCCTATAAAAACTTGTTGATTGATCATAGTGATTATAGTGAATTCCTCATAGACAATAAAAGATGAAGAGTGGGGTAGAAGGATTATATCACATTCGAACCACTATAAAATACATTGTCCCATTTACATTTTCAGTACTTTATTTTAGAGCATGTATACTTTTATGTGTATTTAGAAATTAAATTCAAAGATGAAACGGTGTAGAGGAAAGCGAATGTCGCACTTGATTGAGTTGAAGTGCACACCTACTTCTAAGGAATTAGCTTCGGTGGAGCAATGATCGACAATTGAGATTTCACCCGTCATAGTTGATATTCTCTCATGTTATGTTGCATCTTGAATGATAGACAACACTTGGCTTGATTCATAACCTTAAATGGTGTATTATTGGTATTTTCTTTCTAAGCAGCATGAGTACGGTAAACTAAAGGTGCTATATAATGTATATTATGTATCAGGCACAAAGTCTAGTTGACTAATAACTTTATATATTAGGGTCTAGCTAGGCTATAGTAGCGAGGTTTTGGAGCAGATTGGTTAGGACGATTTGCATTCGGGGGTAGCCCAAGGTTATCACTGTCGGATACAGTGACTAATTCCTTCATTGTATTGTAGGCACTTCTATTGCGTGGGACAATTGACCTAGACATTTAAGCCTGCTCCATACTCAAAACCAATGATCGAACTCTTGATCTTTGGTTAAGGCCTTAAAGGTGAATGAGTGTATTCCACTCAACCACACCCTTCGGGTTCACTCACTCCCTATGAATTAGCAAATTAAAGAATTGAAGGGGCCGGGCAGCCGAGGTATGCATAAGCAGACCCTAGATGAGTATCAATAGTGGTTTTTATATAAATGTGCAAATGTCATACTTATATTTACCCTTATAAGTAAGGGGCACTTGTCAACATTACTTATTATGAAAAATGTATTACTTTTTCTCTACTAAGTAACAAAAATTGTATTCTTGATTAGTGTTATATTTGAGCATATAAGTATGACATTTGCACATATAAGTATGACATCTGCATGATGCATTGACCCGACCCGATCCGTCTCACGAATAAGGATTCATGAGACGGTCTCACACAAGTGTGACCCTTTATTATTATTATTATTATTATTATTATTATTATTATTATTATTATTATTATTATTATTATTATTATTATTATCATTATTATTAGAAATTGCGTCACTCAATTCTTTAGCAAATTATTATTTTTATTATTATTATTATTATTAGTACTTTATTTTTATTATTTCTAGGGTTTTGTTTTCATAATTTCTCTTTTCATGCATCAATATAATTCCATCTCATAAATGACTTATATCCCTTTCTTTCCTCAGCTCTAAACTTAAAATGACTAGACTCCTCAATAAATTCCTTCGTTAATAACACTTATTTTGTATCTTACTAATAAATACGTACTACCCCAAGACAGTAATTTATTTGAATGAAGAGAAAAATAAAAAAGAAAAAAGAAAAAAGAAAAATTAAAAAGTTAAACCCTTAGAAACCCTAAAATACACTAATGCCGTTCAACAACTGATGGACTAAATTAACAACTTTTTTTTTTTTTTGAAATACTAAATTAACAACTTAATTAGTTAAGAATTGAAAGATTATTTCAAAATTAAAGGAGAAATAATCTTGAATTACATAACATATAACAAATTGGGAACAAAAAATTAAATGTTATTTTTCTTAATTTTATTTTCAAATTAAATAGAATTAAATAATAACATGTACAATTACAATGATAAATAAATTAAATAAAATTAATTAACTACCTTGTCATGACATCTATTTGCTCGTTCTCTTATTTCTACTTTTCAATCAAATAATCTACTATCTTTCTCTTCCGGCGGCAGGATCAACAATTCTTGCTCCTCAATCTACATTCATTTGCACCAATCATATTTCAAAAACAAACATATACAACATTAATCGATATCATATCAATAGCTTCATAGTACAAACAACTATATATATGTCCGTGCGTTGTTCGTGCATGTGCGTTGTCCGTGCATGTATGTGTGCTGCGATGATTCAAATACAAACCTTTTTATGTCTAATTTATATTTGAGAAACAAGGTTGAATAAGAATTTTGTTGAGAAATATAGACGTGAATGTACATATGCAATGAGATTAAAATTTTAAGGACAAAATCATGCCAACTGTTCGTGGTTGGGAGGAGGCTCCATTTCTGATGTAGAAAATAAGACTTGAAAATGAAGCAGTGAAAATGCTATATATAAGATGGGAGAAACCATGCAAAAATGGAATAAATTTCTGCATTTGGTTAATCTGCTTGATATAGTAAAACATAATTCAAATTGAAATAGCATTTTCTTAAAGAAAAAATTTAGAATTAGATTAATTCAAAATAAAAATAAAAGATTATCATATCTATAATAATACGTTGTACATGACCACATAACTTTTTAAAAAGTACCTATGGTCAAAAATATTTTAAATTTTGTTAATATACATATATTCACACGTGAACTGTGAATATATATATATATATAGCGGGTTCACGGGGTTGGCCCGTAGATCGCACAGGCCACGGGTCTTAGTGCGTTAGGTTCGTTAGGCCCGCTCTTTCGCAGGTGACCTTTTTTGTAACCCTAACCTGCTCCACCGCGGGGCAGGTGCGGGTCGGGCTGCGAGTTTTGACCCGCTTTAACCGTAATACATACATATATATAAATAAAGTGTACGAAACATGCATATAGTTATTTCTTCACATATGCTTGTATTTGATTGAATTTGAATGGTACAACGTTGTTGGTGAAAATGAATTTCAAAGTGTATTGAATTTTGTCTTTACAGATTAAAAGAAAAGTAAAAATCACTTATTTTCTTAAACTTTCAATTATTAAAATCTATGGTAATTAAATTTCTGTAAAATTACATTACAAAATTATTATTATTTTTTTTAAGTGAAATTTTTAACATTTGATATTTTTTTTTTTAAAACAAACATGTCATTTTATACCATCTCAAAATCATAGTAATGTACATAGGTCCAAAAGTGACCCTTTATCAAGACATGGGCAAAGATTGAAAGAACGTTACAAAATGGCACATAGCTAATCCTACATATTACCTCCAAGTCAAAATGTACTATCAAGTCATCATGCGACAATACACATCTAGGGTCCCCACCCTTTCACATAGTCCAAGTCACACACACTAGCCAAAATGATTGAAAGAACGTTAAAAAATTATTGATTGATAGTTTTAGTGTATAAAACACACTATTTTTTTCAATTTACAAATTATTTTCTAAGAAACTAATTAAAATGAGGTTTTTTATTCTCCTCCTTTAAATCAATATATCATTAAAAAGATGTCTTTTGTGTTACATGACAAATTATTTGTTTTTTTTAGTAGACATGACAAATTATTTTTTACTTCTTGATGTTCACCAACCTTATTGGGTTGACTAGCTTGACAATATCAAATTATGCATATATTTCTTCTAGATAAAACTAGTTCTTTCTTTAAAGCTGTTTATCCCTCTGGTATTTATCATAAAAGGAATCTAGAATGGGTTCATCATCAATAATGTCACCCAAGGTCGAGTTAACATTTAAAGTCAAACTTAAAATAAAATATATTTCTCGGAGGTATTTGCCCTTAAAGTTTGCCCATTAGTTTCAAAACTTTGCATGACAGAAGTTTTGCAAGGATGATGCATGGTGTCTGCACGGATACTTTGCCCATTCTGTCTAGTTGTAGCTGGAGAAGTCCTCTTGGGCTAGCCCCAGATTCCTGCAAATCAGATCAACACCATCATATCATGTTTAATTTTCCTTAGCTTTAATTTGTAGTAAACCAGTCTAGTTCAAGAATTGCTTAGGGTGTGTCTGGTTGGTGGGTTTAGGCATAAGGTATGGGTATCAGATTGTTGTTGTTTGGTTGATAGGTTTTAGAATAATAGTATGGGTTTGGAATACCCCATTAATTGAAAAACTCATACCCTAATGAAATAATTGTTTCATTTTCCTTTCTCCTTTCTTTCCCAACTATTAATAATCATTTCCATTCCACCTTATTACGAAACATGCAAAATACTTTCGCCAAAATTCATTACCCTTACCAAGTATTTAATACGCATACCGATTCCGATTCCTTGGTGCGAACCAAACGCACCCTTAACATATTTATTTATTTATTTATCGTTAGTTTGTTGTGAGTTATGCATGTAAGAGCACTGTTTTATACATTTTATTATTATTATTATTATTATTATTATTATTATTATTATGGCAAAAACTTGTGTGAGACCGTCTCACCATGAGACGGGTCGGGACGGGTTGAATCAAGATGCAAATGTAACACTTATATGCACAAATGTCATACTTATATGCTCAAATGTAATACTAATCATCAGGAATAAAATTTTTGTTACTTATAAGGGTAAATGTAATACTTTTAAGGGAAAATACAATACTTTTACATTTCGATCTAAAAGTATTACATTTTTTCACAAAAGTATTATATTTGCCCTTATAAGTAAGGGGCACTTGTCAACATTACTTATTATGAAAAATGTATTACTTTTTCTCTAATAAGTAACAAAAATTGTATTCTTGATTAGTGTTATATTTGAGCATATAAGTATGACATTTGCATGGTGCTTTGAACATATAAGTATGCATTCTAGGCCTTTGTGCTTTGGCCATTAATTGTTCCAGTGTTTTTGATGTAGTGAAATATGTTATTTTGTTACTTATAAGAGAAAAAGTAATACATTTTTCATATTAAGTCATGTTGACAAGTGTCCCTTACTTATAAAGGCAAATACAATACTTTTAAAGAAAAATGTAATACTTTTAAATCGAAATATAAAAGTATTGTATTTTCCCTTAAAAGTATTACATTACCCTTATAAGTAACAAAAATTTTATTCCTGATTAGTATTACATTTGAGCATATGCATATAACTGTTACATTAGCATCTTGACTCGACCCGACCCGTCTCATGGTGAGACGGTCTCACACAAGTTGTTGTCATAAATAATAAGTAGAACAGGTAAAATGGGACAGATGGAGTATTGAACAAATCAATGGGTCACTAATCCAGCCTTTCAATCATTGCCTATGAATACTTCTTTAGATTCCCATCCCGGCCACTTTCCCACTTTCGAGCATATTGGCAAAGATCAGAAGAAAAACCAATAAGAAAATAAAATAAAACTATGGCTTATTATAACAGCAACTTCAAGGTGAGCGTGACGAAGAAAGAGGTTGTAGCGGCGGCGCGGCCACTGCAAGAGCATTGTCTCCCACATTCCAACCTCGACTTGCTCTTCCCTCCGGTCGACGTCGGGGTTTTCTTGTGTTACCAGAAACCTGCGGCGGCTTCGGATCAAACCACGACCGATGAACATTATGCAACGTTTGGTTCGGTGGTGAATACTCTCAAGGCGGCCTTGTCTGAGGCGCTGGTCTCCTTCTATGCGCTGGCCGGTGAGGTGGAGCAAAACCTCGCCGGAGAGCCGGAGCTGATTTGCAATAACCGAGGCGTAGATTTCGTCCAAGCATTTGCTGATGTGGAGCTCAGAAAACTGAACTTGTATAATCCTGTATAGAGATAGTAAGTGAATGATTTATTATGGAAAAGAAGACAGTTTAAATAGCCTGCATACAACAGCTTCTAAGCTAATAATACGGAGACTAATTCTAACAAAGCCAGACAAAGCCTAACCACACAAATAAAACTAAACAACATGAACTAATCTACATTACTCCTTTACACGCCCCCGCAAGATGGTGGATCCATCGGAGACACCCAGCTTGGAACGAAAACCTTCAAATGACCGGCGCGGCAAGGATTTGGTAAACATGCACATCAGCAATTTGATCTTGCGTGCGAATATAGTAAACTAACAAGGTACATACCATTACTAACAAGATCATGCACAAAGAAATAATCCAAGGCTAGATGCTTCATTCTGGAATGATACATAGGGTTTTTGCACACATAAGTGGCCCCAGCATTGTCACAGTGCAACACCGGTGGCGTGGTGAACCGTACCCCAAGATCGAGCAGTAAATTCTTTAACCACTACACAACTTCAGCCGCAACATTGGCAAGGGCTCTATATTCTGCTTCAGTGGAGGAACGAGCCACGACCTTCTGTCGAACAGATCGCCAAGAGATAACATTTGAACCCAAGTATACAACATAGCCCGTAGTTGACCGACCACCATCAGATTTTCTAACTAAAGGAAAAAACCATATATATCTAGTAAAATGGTCTACAAAAATCACATAGTACCGGAACCCATCAACAGACTGTTGATTTGTACTCCAAACATCTGAGTACAATAATTCGAGAGGTCTTGAGCTTGTCATTGAGGTTTCATGGAACGACAACTTATGACTTTTATTGCTTAGACATGACTTACATTGAAAACCCAAAACAGACCGGAATGAAATGTTAGCAGTTCTTAGCATGTGAGCCAGTGTTCTGCTGGACGGGTGACCGAGGATATGATGCCAATTAGCAAGACTAGATTTAATGGCCGTATTTATTTGTGGTGAAGATAATAGTGGAGCACTATACGCATCATGGACGTTCCTCCCGCGCAGAAGTGGCGCCCCCGTGAACCGATCCTTCACAACAAAACAGGTGTCAAAAAACTCAACAGAAACATTATTAGACTTGCAGAGTTTTGAAATAGAGATTAAATTGCTTTGCAGTTGTGGAACACATAAGACATTAGATAGAGTAAGATCACGGGTTTTAGTTGGGAGAAAAGTTTTACCAGTATAGGATATAGACAAAGAATTACCATCACCCAAATGGATCTCATCCGGTCCACCGTATTCAGAGAAAGACTCTAGCATAGACGGGTCCGAGGTGGCATGATGGGATGCACCTGAGTCAAACAACCATGGTGATTGTTGTTGATGAGAGTTCACGGTCGTAGTGTTCACTACGGGGTTTTTCCCGAACCTACCATCTGTGGAGACATTATTGTCTCGCAAGAACCGTTGCAGCTTGCGGCATTCGCGAGCTTCATGGCCATTGAAATTACAGAAATTGCAGACCACGTTTTGACGGCGTTGAGTGGAGTTGTTAGACCGTTGGTACTGTTGAAACTACTGACCATTATTGTTTCGATTAGACTTGTAGTTGTTCCGGTTATTGTGCGAGAAACCAGATTGGCGTTGCGTTACATTGACTGTAGCGACAAGAGATTGTCTAGCAACATCTTTCTTCTTCTGTTGCCTTTCAAATTCTGTGAGCACGTCCTTAAGTTCCGAGAAGGTAATCGGGGTTGGTCGTATACGTAGCGTAGGAACTATGTGATCATAGTCGTCATTGAGTTGAGTAAGAATATGGATTACTAGGTCTTGCTCACTGATTGGGTTTTGAGCAAGTGCAAGAGCTTCAGCAATATTAAACATCTCATCAACATATTATTCCTCAACTGGACGACCATTTTGAGGATTAGAAGCCAGTTTGGTTTTTAGTGACACAATGCGGGACGATGATGAGCTTGCAAAAGTTGTAGTTAATCGTTCCCAGGCGATAGCAGATGATGCCGCGGAGGAGATCAGTGGTTGGATAGTGTCGTAACAGCTCTCTAAAATGACATTGAGAATGGTTTGATCTTGTCTAAACCATGGGATGTACTCCGGATTATGCTCCTTTTGGGCTGTATCACGGAATTGTGCAGGAGCTGGAGAGGTACCGTCAATGAAGTCGAGTAAGTCAAGGCCAATAAGAGAGGCTTGGATCTGTTTTCTCCAAACTTGAAAGTTAGAAGACGTCAATTTAATGGGAAAATTGGCTGGGGCATTAAGTTGAATGACTTGTTTCTCAGTAGTTGTGGCCATTTAGAGGGAAGGATTGACAGGGAGAAGAAAAAAAAATTGCTCGTTAGAGTAAGGCTCTGGATACCATATAGAGATAGTAAGTGAATGATTTATTATGGAAAAGAAGACAGCTTAAATAGCCTGCATACAACAGCTTCTAAGCTAATAATATGGAGACTAATTCTAACAAAGCCAGACAAAGCCTAACCACACAAATAAAACTAAACAACATAAACTAATCTACATTACTCCTTTACATCCTGATGACAGCGTTGAAGGCAAGCTCGTTCCCAAGAAGAAGCACGGCGTCCTTGCCATTCAGGTAAAATAAAGGGTGTCTTTGGTTGGTGGGTTTAGGCATAAGGAATGGATATGAAAGTCATTGCTTGTGTTTGGTTGATAGGTTTAATGAATGCTACAATGGATTTAGAATACCCCATAAATGACAAAATCCATATCCTTATTAAATAAGGGTTTTATCTCCATTACTCATTTTCCCCCAACTATTAATAATCATTCCCATTCTACCCTACTACCAAACATGTTAAATACTTTTACTAAAACCCATTACCATTACCAAGGGTGTGTTTGGTTGGTGGGTTTAGACATAAGGTATGTGTATCAAAGTGATTGTTATTGTTTGGTTGATTGGTTTTTAAGATACTACAATGAGTTTGGAATACTCCATTAATTGGAAAATCTATATCCTAATGAAATAAGGGTTTCATTTTTCTTTCGCCTTTCTTCCCCAACTATTAATAATCATTCCTATTTCACCCTACTACCAAACATGCAAAATACTTTCACCAAAACTCATTACCCTTACCAAGTATTTGATACCCATACCGATTTCGATTCCCATGTACGAACCAAATACACCACAAGTATTTGATACCCATCCCGATTCCGATTTCCATGTGTGAACCAAATATGATGTAAAAATGTTGTCATAACTTTAAGGACATCGAAACTAATTTAATGATATATATGATGTAACAGGCTACAGAACTGAAATGCGGAGGAATAGTGGTGGCATATACGTTTGATCATCGGGTGGGCGATGCCTATTCAACCAACATGTTTCTGGTATCTTGGTCGGAAATTGCTCAGGCGAAGCAACCGTCTCAGCTACCATGTTTCCGGCGATCACTTCTTTTCCCACGACGCCCCGGCCATTACGATCTCTCCGTTGCCAACATGTACATCCCAATATCATCACTCCTACCGCCGGAGCCGGGAGTGGAAGAATCCTTAATAACCCGAATATATTGTGTCATGGCCGAACAAATCAGGCATCTCCAATCACAAGCCAACGATTACTCCGACAAAGATTCCGCGGACAAATTAAAACACCCAAGGTGCACCAAGGTCGAAGCATTCTGTGCCTTTCTATGGAAAACAGTTGCCTTAGGGAAGAGTCGCCGGAATTTCAAGAATTTCAGGTTGGGGATTGTGGTGGACGGGAAGACTAGCTTGAGCAGCGGCGACCAAAATAAGGGCAAATGCTTCGAAGGGTACTTCGGGAACGTTCTTTCGATTCCATTTGGAGAGAAAAGGATTGAAGAACTGAGAGAAAATCCGCTGGCTTGGGTGGCATCCGCCGTGCATGAGTTCTTAGAGGAAGCTATGACGAGTGAACATTTCCTTGGGCTGATTGATTGGGTGGAATCTCACCGCCCGGAGCCGGCCGTAGCGAAAGTATGCGCACGCAGCGGTGACGGAGCGGCGGTGGTTGTGTCGTCGGGGCAGCGGTTTCCGGTGAGACAGATAGATTTTGGGTGGGGGAAGCCGGCGTTTGGATCGTATCATTTTCCGAGGGGAGGGCAATCGGGGTACGTAATGCCAATGCCAAGTCCGAAAGGGAACGGGGATTGGATTGTTTACATGCTTTTGGAGAAAGAACAGGTGGCATTGATAGAGACTTATGCTTCTCACGTCTTCAAGCCTTTCACTTCAGATCATCTCAACTTCAATTGATCATTAATCCACCGTCTTTATCTCATCATTGTTAATTCAGTATTTTTTTAGACTAACTAACTACAAATTTATGTGCTGTAATTATGCATGTAATAGAACATAATAAATGTTGTTGATGTATTATACAAGAGTGATGGTGAGAATGGGGTGAAATGTCGTTCCACAAGGGATTGAGACTATGGGATGGCACATACTTGGATGTTTGGCTGAGTTCTAGTTACTAAGGTCTTTAAATTCATAAGATTCAAGCAAACATTGGATGAATAATCGTAATCCACACCTCACAGTTTACAACTAGAATAGAGTCAGAGTTGTTAGGAATATATTGTAATTGTTTTGATGAACTAATATTAGACCTCCAATTTTATTTTGAGTCTAGTATAGGATTACGCCGAGTACAAGCCTAGTCGATTAAGTGGAAATTACAATAGTATAAATTTTTATTTTATACTTGTAAGTCATTCGCTTCCACTTTACAAATTGAGAAGAATTGGAAGATTGATCAAGACTCGAAGACATTCTGGAATGTGACAACGGTTCGAATTGCAAGAATTAATTCTTTGGAAGAATTAATTAATTCAAGATGAGGATGTTGCAATTAAAAGTCAAAATTGAAGTAAACCTCAAATGGGTTCTCTCACAAATATTTTAGAGGCTAACTCATGCAAGGGAAATATTTTTGGAGATGAGGATGACCTCATAGAGCAAAGTGGCGTGGTCAACCTTGATCGTGTAAGAAGTTCAAAGAAGAGGATGACTTGCCTCAAGAATTAATTTGGTGATGAGGATAACCTATTAAATAAATAATGGAAGGATGACTTGGTCATAAGTCAAACAAGAGGATGACTTGGCTATTTTAGATTGAGGATGACTTAGCCCTTGAAGATCAAAATTGAGGATGAGGATGACTTGGTTTCAAGGCCAAATAAATGGAGAGGATGACCGTGACTTCAAAGCTCAAAGAGGATGACTTGCCTTTTTGGAAGATCAAAGTTGAGGATGAGGATGACCTACCTATTATTCCATGTAAGGAAGAAGAATTACGAATCATCCAAGGGGATGAGTAAAATCAATTTTGAGGCTAAGTATGGCGTGATCAAGAATAAAAATAGGATGACCTATTTTTATTTATTCAAAAGGAATCCAACACTGCCAACAACATATCTAAAAAGGGAAAATATTATTTTCCTTAATATGGCACATGAGAATGACTCCTAAAGGTGATTTCAAATTTTCTTGCTACATTATATTGAGCATACCATCCTTTGCCAATAGCTCTTTAGATGATGTGATAGTACTCTGCCGCTGCAAGACACTAGCTCTGATTATACACTCATCTAGTAAAAAATGCCTGGAAATTTATTGTAGCAAGCTCTTTGTGTCTTCGTGTGTACGCGTTCGTGTTATACATGAAACAATTTAATTGCTTAGCAATAACACCCTATATTTCCTCTATGGACTTAAGTTCTTTGTGTTGTCTTGAGAGTTAAACATTTGTTTTTTAACTTTCTTAATTGCTCAAAAAACGTTTTAATTTTACACTCATGTAGTCAAGAATGTGTGGAAATTTATTTTAGCACGCAACCCGATACGTATTTTTTCAACTTTAAAGGACATTAGTCGCCAAAGACCTTGTGGTCAAGTGGCATCCAGGTGTCCTGATTAACACTCCCACATGGATGATGGGAGTGGATTCATTCGAGCCTCAATGGAGGCATCTGTTGACTCGTTGTGCTTCAATAGGTTAAGAAAGTAGCTGGAGGCATATGTTGACTCGTTGTGCTTCAATAGGTTGAGAAAGTAGCTATGAACAGATACTACATTGTAACAGAGTCAGTAGTACTCAAAAAACGTCTATCACAATCTCCAATGCTCACCTTTTCAACGCCCACCGATATTAATTAAATGCACCTTCAATAGCTGAAATCTAGAAAACGTAAATTGTAAAATTTTTTAAATCATCTCCGTACTTACCTCCTAGCACAGTTGAATTAGTGAATAACTGTAATTGCTCTTGCGAACGTAGCCTACGTTTTTTGTAAAATGGAAATGTGGTATTTGGGATATTCTATTTCTTGGATTTATATCTTATCTTATTTGTTAGTGGAATGTCATGGATCCTCAAGTTTCAACAACCTTCTTGCTCAAAATACGTTTTAATTTTACACTCATATAGTCAAGAATACGTGGAAATTTATTGTAGCACACAACCCGATGCGTATTTTTTCAACTCGAATGCACATTAGTCCATCACAATCTCTAATGCTCACCTTTTCAATGCCCGCCGATATTAATTAAATGCATCCTTCAATTGTTGAAATCTAGAAAACGTTAATTGTAGAAATTTTTAGTCATATCCCTACTTAGCTCTTAACACAGCGGAATTAGTGAATAACTGTAATTGCTCTTCCAGACGTAGTCTACATTTCAGGTCAAGTGCAAATGTGGTATTTGGAAATTTCTATTTGTTTGATTTATATCTTATCTTATTTGTTAGTGGAATATCAGGAATTCTCAAGCTTCAACAGTCTTCTTGCTCAAAAAATATTTTAATTTTACACGCATATAATCAAGTATCTGTGGAAATTTATTATAGCACGCAACACGATGCGTATTTTTCAGCTTAAAATTTATTGTAGCACGCAACCCAATGCATATTTTTTTCAACTCGAATGGACAATAATTAGTCGATCACAATCTCCAATGTTCACTTTTTCAACGCCCAGCGATATAATTAAATGCATCCTTCAATTGTTGAAATCTAAAAAACGTTAATTGTAGAAATCTTTAATCGTATCCCTACTTAACTCCTAACACAGCTGAATTAGTGAATAACTGTAATTGCTCTTCCGAACGTAGCCTACATTTCAAGTAAAATGGAAATGTGGTATTTGGAAATTTATATTTGTTTGATTTATATCTTATCTTATTTGTTAGTGGAATAACATAGATCCTTAAGTTTCAGCAGCCTTCTTGCTCAAAAAACGTTTAATTTTACACTCATATTGTCAAGAACGCGTGGAAATTTATTGTAGCACGCAACTCGATGCTTATTTTTTCTACTCGAATGGACATTAATCGATCACAATCTCCCATGATCACCTTTTCAACGCCCACCAATATGCATTAAATGCACCATTCAGTTGTTGAAATCTAGAAAACTTAATTCTAGAAATTTGTAATCATATCCCCTTAATCACGGTAATTTCTCTTTCAAACGTATCCCGAATTTCAGGTAAAGTGAAAATTTAGTCCAACCTCTATTTATTTGTTTTATATCGTATTTATTTGTTAGTTGAGTAGCATGGAGGCTTCTGTTTTCAGTCCTAAGCCCGTGGTGCCTCTTGAAGGTTAGTGGTGCTGAAAAATTATTGAGTAGTACAACATATATATGATTTTAAATTCCACCCTTCTTTTAATAGTTTCAATTATATAATCAATTACTGACACTCTCATCTTCTAAAAAACGCATGTCTCTAGGTAAAACAAAAACTCTCGTACAAAAGTTTTTAGGGTGTGTTTGGAAGCCCGGAAAATGATCGGGCTTTGGGTGTTTGGCATGCATTCGAAAACCCAGTGAACGGAAATCAATTTTCGTTGACTAGGGAAAATGAGCATAGTTTGGCGGAAAATGACTTCCGCCAAATTTGGGCGGAAGTCATTTTCCGCCCTAGAAGAAAATGGTGTTTTTGACTCAGTCCAGGGGACTGGTTTCCGCTGGATCTGGTTTCCGACAGGGCTGGCCGGAAACCAGAGCAGATCTGCTCTGGTTTCCAGCGCTGGAAACCAGAGCAAACCTTGCTCTGGTTTCGCGGCAGAGACATTGCTGTGTTTTTTTTTTTTTGAATTTTTTTATTTTATTTATAATAAATATTATTAGTTTATATATTTTTACATTTTAAACAATATAATAAAAATATATAAATATACATTTCTACTCATTTTCCGGAAAATAAACCAAACACTCAAAGACAGTTTTCCAGAATGCAACCAAACACTGGAAATCAAACTATTTTCCGGAAAATGACCAGAAAACATTTTCCAGAAGTCATTTTCCTGCTTTCCAAACACACCCTTAATAGAAAGAAGCTAATTGTTTTTTTAACTACAGGGGAAGGA
Source organism: Ipomoea trifida (assembly GCA_003576665.1). Lineage (NCBI taxonomy): Eukaryota > Viridiplantae > Streptophyta > Magnoliopsida > Solanales > Convolvulaceae > Ipomoea > Ipomoea trifida. Next base: position 2,998,598 of record CP025648.1, read on the forward strand.
GAAAGAACTAACCAAATGGATGCAAAACGTGAAAAGAGGTAAGAATTATTATAACATTGATAGTTTTACTCAATTTATATATTTGTAGCGAAGAAAAGCAGCAAAAGGAATATGGATATATGGTCAATCTTGTAGAAAAAGCAACTTTTTTGTATCCAATTTGGTGTTGTTGATATCATAACTTAAACACTCTAAAGATTAACAGGGATTTTGGTTGGGGGAAAGAAATTACAATTTCATAGGAGAGGAATAGTGTGGGAATAAAGTGAAAATTTTAATTTTAATTTTTGATTTATATGAATAAAACTATTTGAAATTTCAATTTAGATCCAATGTTTTGTATCTATTCGAATTGAAAGGGAATAAGTAGTATAAAGGTCAAAATGTCCATACTTATTATAGCAATCAAATGAAACATCAATAATTTTAGATTGGAAAAGAAAATTGTAATTTTGTGTCAATGTATCTATTTTTCTTTCCAAAAACCATGAAATTGAAAAACGGAAAATACTTGTTGGACTCCTATTTTATACTCCAAACTTTTACTCCTTCTCATAAGTTATTGATGTAGACAGTTTTTTGCAAGAGTAGAGGCATGATATTCTAATTTTATGAAAATGAGAGAATTGCAATTCTCTCAAATCAAACAAAGGAATAATTTGCTTGCTTTCAAAATCAATTATTGTGTGGGTCATACTATCAAATAATGTATATTCAGTACGCTAATAATGTACTTTTAATATATTAACAATATATATTGTATTCAAGAAAAGTACATTATTTGAGTACTAAACCTACATTATACTCTATAATGTACCTTCAGTACATAGATTATGTAATTTAGTATATTAAAAATTGCTTTTTTTTGTTATGGTCCACATAACACTGCGTGGACCAATAATTTGTCTTTGGAAATTAGGTGGGAGTGAAATTATAATTTTTCTCCAATCAAACCGGGTGTAAGGTTGTTATTAGTTGATGAGAAGAATGAATATTCAATTTTATTTTAACAAGGTTGCTGGCCAATAAAGAAGCTGCCAAGCGTTCAAGAAGAAAAAAGAAGGAATTGGAGACACAGGTCTGTATCTAGCTACTTCAATTCTCTTGTTGTTACTGATTAAGTTGATGCTCTCTCTTTAACCAATTCAAGGTAAAGTAGTTACTCACTAATTAACTGTTTTCCCTTGCTAGGTTTCTGAAATGAAAGCTGTAAACTCCTATTTATGGGAGCATGTCACTGAAATAAGCCTAAAGCTTAACAATGCACTAGCTGACAAGAAAATATTGGAAGCAGATAATGAGACACTGAGAGCAAAGGTAACATTTTGACCTCTGCTTTTTTTTTTTTTTTTTTTTTTTATAAATTTTTTTTTTTTTGCAAATAAACGATAATATTAATTCAAATTCAAATCAGAGAATAACACATTACAGATGATGGGGAGGGTATGAAAGCCACTCTGAGCAATCAAATGTAGAAACAGACTGCCTAACCAACATGTGGGTTGTCTGATTTGCTGATCGCTTAGTGCAAGTTAAAAATACTTGAAAAAAATCACTCATAAGTTTTTTTTATATCTCTAAGAATCAAATGAAAAGAAGAATCACCCCTAGTAGAGTTAAGGCCTTGAACTGAATCGGTTTGAATGCAGATATTGTTAAAGTTGAGGAAGTTGAGCCTGTTTTACTCTTGAGTTGCGTATTGAAAACTAAATTATATAGTCTACTACTTAATTGCAGGTGGCTATGGCTGAGGAAACCTTTAAAGGAGTTACTGGGATGCATTTAACTGTGCCACCTGAGATATCAACAATGAGCATACCATCTTTTGCTAATATAAGCTTTTTATGGGAGATGAAGAAATAAATAGCAATATATAATGGCATTAACATCTAAAATAATTTTAGATATTTAACCTTTGTATCCGACAACTTAATTTGGAGATTAATTCTAAAAGCTAAAATTGGTATTAATTCAAAATTAATTCCGTAGTATTGGAATTAATATTCCAAAATAGTACTCCGTAGAGTACTTTGAGCAATATACATGCTTTAGTATAAATAAATAACATAGGCAAATTATTGTGTGGACCATGGTCCACATAGCTGTATAGACCATGACTATAAGGTACATTTTTATCATACTAAAAGTACATTATTTTTGTACTGAAGGTACATTATTTTACAGTATATATAAAATAAGGTAAATTAAATGGATGAAAATCGTGAAAGAAGGTTAGTATTGTTATATATTGTTTTACTCAATTTATATTTTTGATATTGAGGCAGCTTTATGGGGATGCATTCATTATTAGAGACTGTGCCCGAGATATGCACGTCCACCATGATCACCTTTTCGACGCCCACCAATATTAATTAAATGCATCATTCAATTGTTGAAATCTAGAAAACTTAATTCTAGAAATTTTAAATCATATCCCCGTAATCACGGTAATTTCTCGTTCGAACGTATCCTGCATTTCAGGTAAAATGAAAATTTTGTCCAAACTCTATTTATTTGTTTTTTAACTGCAGGGGAAGCAGAAAGAACTAACCAAATGGATGCAAAACGTGAAAGGAGGTAAGAATTAGTATAACTGATAAGCACTATTTTTATATTTAATTTAGACTGATCTTATAATAAATTAGTCTTATTTATTTTACATTATATTTATTCTAAACTTTATTTTATATTTTATCCTAATATAATAATTAGTTTAATAATTAAGCTTTATGAGTATTTAATATTTTGACTAGCAAAATTGTATTTAACTTTGGGCTAGGTGCAATTAAAATGGACTAATCATTTTCTTTATTTAAGTTAGCCCACACTAAGCTTAATGGATATGTTAATTCTTTTATTTGTTTAACAATTTCCGCAGCCCAACATTTACTAACATAATTGCCCTTTCTTTTTGTTTTCATTAAACTATGCACGTACAATCGTTATACCCTGCACCACGGTGCACATAGCAATGTGCACCACGTACATAAAACGACGTCGTTTTGGTGTTAGTGGACGCGGATGCGAATGACTCCAGGGAATTCATTATCTATAATACACATAATCATTATCTAGAATACACAGAAATGATGATTATGTGTATTATAGATAATGAATTATTCCTTGAAGTCATTCGCGTCCGTGCCCACTAACATCGAAACGACGTCGTTTTGGACCAGGGTGCACATTGCTATGTGCACCGTGGTGCACGATGTAACGATTGATCGAGTATGAAATTATGAACATGAAATTATAAAATTGTGAACATGGACCCGAGTCCACCTTACAAGGTGGACCCAAGTCCATGACATAACAATTGCCAATCCTTGAGCTTTTCGTTTCTGTTTCTTTTAATTTTATTTAAATGTATAATTCGAAATTGTTATCATCTCTGTCATTTTGAGAAACTAAACTTTAATAGCGATTTGAATTCATATTGACAAGAAATAGAATAACTTAGTCTTAATTTTCTATTTCTTAAATGTTATGTGTCTATGATTTAACTTTCTTCTCAAAAGGTTGAGTCCCCAATTCCAAGGACCCCACGCCTTAGCCCGACACATAAGAAACAACAGAAAACAGGCTGCAAATACATTGTCTTCTAAACCTGGAAGCTTACAGATGACCACAATGAAGACAAACGTAACTCAGCATATTCAAGATACAATCATTGGTTAATTGAGAATACATAACATTATACCAACAACATGTTCTCTTATCCTCGTTATAATGTCCATTTCACTCAATCCAACTGGCTTGCTAGTCAACTTAAACATATTAGCCAACATTACACAAGACAAACAAGAACAACGGGAGCCAGCCGCAAATTATATCGTGGACCGTGGTCCACAATGCATTGTGGACCGCGCTCCCAAAACGACGTCGTTTTGATTAAAGAAAACAGACGCATGAATTCGCGCCACTCACTTTCTTTTCAACACAACTGTAGTTACCTTACGAGATGGAAAACTGTTCGGAAATTTGACATAACTTAGCCCTCAATTCATGCCCGCAGGTGCACACAAGTTCAAGCCTTTTGAACTCATTTTTGGGATTTGATTTGCACCCCCCTGCGCGCAAGAGAGAGCATCTATGCTATACAAGTTAATTAGCTTAGAAAAGCCTCTTGTATATATAGTGGGTGAAATCCCCTTCCCAAACCAATGTGGGACAAATGCTTTTCCTTAAAGCTTTTCCCACAATTTTTCCATCTTAATGGGTCTACTTTGAGAACCAATTTCTCATTCACCCATTATCCATTTTGAGCGTATAATATATCGATCTCTTCGTCTCAAAACGAAGAATCTGAATCCACTTTGACCCGACCCAAATCGGATATTGACCCTACATATATTTATACCACAAAATGGCCACTTAAAATACCATTTATTGCCATTTTTTCCAACAGTTCCCACTACTTTCGATGATCCATATTTGGAAATATCTAGGCCTTGAGTTTTCTCTTTCTCATCAATTTGTTCCTTGATCCAGAAGTATGTAATTCTCAACCCGTCCTGTAGATGTTATGTCTGAGCCATAAACACTTGTGTGTTGACGCAAAGGAAAAGTAAATATGGCTAATTAAGCTAGGATCCTAAACACCGTAATTTTGCTCTCAAAAGTTTCAATTTTGATCAGAATTCAATCAATGTTAAGGATCAAGGCTTTCATTCAAGAATTGTTATGCCATGGACCAGGGTCCATCTTGTATTGTGGGCCTTGGTCCAAACTCCAAAAATTTTTCTCAGAACACCTTCAACACACTCATCAATAAAAGTAAAAGAACGCGTTTGAAGCCCATCTCCCCACATTTCAAACCGATCAGTTGAAGTGATAGCCTTTCTACAAAAGGCACAATCGTTATACCCTACACCACGGTGCACATAGCAATGTGCACCGTGGGACTAAACGGCGCCGTTCCACTAAGTGATGTGACGGACGCCGTTTAGTCAATCCAATCACCGTTATTTTTTTTTTAATTAAAATATATAAGAGACGGAGAGTCTTCCTTAACAAGCTTCCGACTCCTTCGCTCCACTCACTGCACTCACGCTGCACTCCGACCAAGCAAACACAACACTCTCAACCAAAAGCAAACACACAAGCGATTCAGAGAAGAACTCAAGAACATTATCATCATCAAAGCAGGACAGATACGCATTCATCAACAACACACACACATCTTCATCAACTATCAAGAACAAACGGAATTAAAAGGTAAAATATTTAGCAAACACTGTTGATCAACGACATTGTGCATAATGTTTGAATATATATCGCATGTGCATTTGCATTGGCATTCTAGCATGAACATTTACTAATTCTCAGTATTATATCATTTTATCATCCACATTGTTGATTTTTCAGTATTAAACCTCATCAAACATCTGTTGTTAGGTTATTGATACTATGGCTTAGATTCTGTGTATTATTATTAAAGACTCTGTGTATTATATCATGTCATTGTCTGCATTTTAGGATGTTACCATTCCAACATTGTTGATTCCAAAACATTCTTGGTGATTGATAATAATAAGAAGTATATTCTGTGTATTATTGTTATTGAGTTTGTGTATTCGCGTTAATGTGTCTGTGTATTCTTCTTATTAACTCTATATGCTCTAGCATTTTATCCAGATTGTTGAATTTGGGTTATTGACACTAGGGTTTATATTCTGTGTATTATTGTCAACAACTTTGTGTATTTTACCATAACATTCTGTGTATACAAGAATGTTACTATACCACATTGTTGATTCCAATTTTCCAACATTCTTGGTGATTGATAATAATGAGAAGTATATTCTGTGTATTTTGGTTAATGAGTTTGTGTATTTGTGTTAATGTGTTTGTGTATTCTTCTTACTGACTCTGTTTATTCTAGCATTTTATCCACATTGTTTGTGTTTGAGGTTATTAATACTATGGCTTAGATTCTGTGTATTAGTGTTAAAGACTTTGTGTATTGTAGCATGTCATTCTGTGTATTCTATAATGATAATTCTATCTTTTTTATTATGTGACAGAAATGTCAAGCTCTGATAGAAGCGATCAAGTCCTGGCAACTGCCTTAGAAAGAAGAAAAAGAAAGAGAGAGAGTGCAGCTACATCAAAAGAACAAACACTAGACAGGCAAAAAAACAGAAAAAGAAGCCTGCAAAAAAAGCAACAAAGAAGGGGAAGGAGGTAGCAGAAGAGAACCCAAAACCAAAGAACTACTTTACTGTTCGGACAACTCCCAAACAGTTGTTCACCCTTGTTAGTAGTTTAACGGAGGAGCAGCATCAGGCTGTAAAGGATATAGGATTTGGACCACTGCTCGACATCAAGGTGACTCATTGTGATGGTGTGCTAATCAAGCACATATTGAAGAAGATGGACATCGAACGATGCTCCATTGAAATTGGTGATATGGATGATGAGCTGTGTTTGACGGAGGAAGATGTAGAGTCTACGCTTGGACTCCCGCGGGGCAAACTCCCTGTTGTAGAGGGCACTTCTGGTAACGAGACTGAAGGATTCAATACTTTGGTCAGGGATTGGAGACAGCGATGGGGAGTAGAGAAGGGAACCCCAACAACCAAAGAAATGCTAAACAAGATTGTCGAGAGACAAGACAGCGGTGACATGTTCAAGCGTGACTTTGTCATCTTCGTGGTTACAACACTGATAAGGGGCTACAAGAACACCTTTTGCAATTACAGGATCCTATACTCACTGCAAGATGTGAGTAAAATCAAAGAACTGAATTGGTGTGCTTACACCATAAAGAGCCTGCTAGACACTGCAGAGACATGGAAATCAAACCATGATACCTCGTACAGTGGCCCTGCAACTTTCCTGATGGTATGCAATACTGACTTATTCTTATAATTCTATAAATTATTGAATAAAATGCCTTACTTGAGTCTGTCTATTCTATGTGTACTCTGTTGAAGGTTTCTGTGTATTCATTTCCACATTCTGTGTATTACTGAGTAATAGTCTGTGTATTGGAGTTATTCATTATGTGTATTCACTTATATCTCTCTGTGCATAGTCCTACATACTAAACCATAAGTCATATGTCATAACCACTAAATGTTTGTTCTAATCTTTGTTCTTTGAAGCTTTCTTACCTTGATCGAGTCCATATTAGAGGCCTTGTTCTCAAACAAAACCCTCCAACCATTAGAGAATGGACAACAAAGGACCTCAAAGCAACGTTCAAACTGCATAGGAAAACAGGGAAGTATGGCAGAGGAAAAGTGATTGACAGAAGGCCAAGTCTGAAGCTGTGCAAAGGGTTACTGACTCCCTGAAAAAGATGAGTTCTAGCATTGCAGAGTTTGGAGAAGTCATGGCTGGAATTGGAACCAACAATTCAGCAGCTGAGATCATAAAGAACATATTTGTCAACTTCTCCCACACTGTCAATCCAACTCCAAGTCCCAATCCAAGCCCACCGGTCCCACCCGAGAGCCTGCTGAAGGATGATGATGTGTTCAATGAGCCAAGCTTCTTAGAGGCAGTCGCTGAACTTGAGGCTGCATTCTATGCAACAGTGAGGAACATATCTCCTGAAATCCATGCACCTTCGTTCTAGTTGTTGACTCCGACACCATCACCACCACACTCTATGGATCAACAACCAGCAACAACATCAGCAGTAGCACCAGCAGTAGCAGAGGCAGCAACAACACCAGCAGCACCAGCACCAGCAAGAACAGCAACAGCAACAGCAACAGCAACAGCAACAGCAACAACAGCACCAGCAACAGCAGCAACAACAGCAACAGCAACAGCAACAGCAGCAACAGCAGCAAAAGCAGCAACAGCAATAGCAGCAACAACAGCAACAACAGCAACAGCAACAGCAACAGCAGCAACAGCAACAGCAACCCCATCCCCAAGGCGATCACAGAGAGGCAAATCGGCCCAGCCTACAATCGAGCAGACCCCAACCCCATCTCCAAGATCTCCCGACATAGCAACCATGTTGGAAACATTGGTTGAAAATATTGCTAGAGTGCCTACAGAGCAACAAATAGCCCCACCTACTTCAATACCATCTGCTTCAACACCAAAAACACCAGCAGAACTTGAATTTGAAAGGTACACCTATGCTTATAATTTACTAATACTTGTGCTTATATTCTGTGTATCTTGTTGAGTGAGTCTGTGTATTCTAACATTTCATTCTGTGTATTCTGTATATTAAAATGTTTTTCCTGTAATTCACTTAGACTATATATTCTGTGTATTACATGTTATCATTCTGTGTATTGACTATTATACTTCTGTATATACACAGCATCCTTGCAGAGTCTGAAGAGGAAGTTGAAGATGTCCACAGAAAGAAGAGACCGCAAAGAAAGTTGAAACAACTTCCTCTGGCATTACGCTCACCGTATTGGGCACAAAACAAGACAAAGCTGACAAACATTTCAGCTAAACAAAAACTCTCTTCAGACTATGCATTCTTGTCATGCGGTGGTCAATTTTCAATGGAGTAAGTTCCATTTTGATAACTTTTAGTATGCGTACATCATATTACTTAACATATTATTTCCTTATGATTAATCTATATTTTACTTCGTGTAGTGATATGCTCTACATAGGGAACAATTTGGTTGCTAACCGGGAAGATTTCATGTCATTGGCATCCGGTTATGTGTCTACCAACATCGTGCAAATTTGGTGCCAATGCAACTGATGAGTTTACTGGACATGAGAAGATCAATTGACAAGCCAAAAAGGGTTTTCTTCTCAGAAATTGCTTTTGTAAGTAGACATTTTACTCTAAACTTTTTTTTTTCTTTCCTTTATTCATACCAATGCATTGTATAACAACCAAAAAAAAACACAAATTTTTGCAGATGACGCTGGAAAGTGCAACAAATTTGCATAGTAAAACTGCTGCCACAAAGGCAATTCTGAAAGAATTCTACGGAGCAGTTGATCACCAACTCGAGTCGATTTCTCTTGATCTCAGTGATGCCAGTCTTGTAAGTACAAAATAAGTATACCTTAATTATTTAAATTCTGTATATTATTCATTTGATTAGTCCTATATAACACAAACTGATTTGTTTTTTCTGACTACTATTAACAGGTATTCTTCAGTATCCTCAGGCACCAACATTTCTACCTGTTGTGCTTTAATTTCTTGACATCCAAACTTCAAATAATTAACAACAGGCCTCTTCCTCAAGGAATTAAAGCAGTAGAGAAGTATGAAGGTTGCCCGGATAAACTAGTAAGAAATCTTATCTCTATTAGATTCTGTGTATCCTATTGATTGTGTCTGTGTATTCTAACATTTCAGTCTGTGTATTCTGTATATTACAAAGTATATTCTGTATATGACTTAGGCTACATATTCTGTGTATTACATGCTGTGATTCTGTTTGTTCTGTCATACTAATTACACACAACTATATCAATATTCTACAGTTGATTGCCTTCGCCAAGTATCTCGCAACAAAGAAGATTGCACTTGCAAAGAAGATGAGACAAATGACAGTGCAATACGTGGAGATGCCTTGGCAAAACGAAGAAAATGCTGTAGACTGTGCCATATACTCGATGAGGCATATGCAGACTTACGCAGGCACATCAATAGAAGACTGGAATTCCGGACTCACTGGAGGCCCTGAAGATGTGAGTATAAAACTATTCTTTCAACTTTCTTCCATATTAAAATAATTAACAATTCATTTCTAATTAATTTTGCATTCTATTTTTGCAGAATGCATTTCTCACATCACTGAGAGCTAAATATGCCGCAACCATACCCTGATTGTGTTTTAAGAAACCGTAAACCATCAGCCACACAAACACCGCTCTTCTTCAAATCCTTTAGGTAGGAAAGATGATTTCTAGACACTGATCTATGTGACCGTAGAAGATAACTCTTGGTCGTTGGAACAAAATCATGATTATGAATCTTCTGGTGCTTTGTCACAGTCCACATCCCATTCCCATCTAAATCAAATTGAACAGATGCACGACACCCTGTCCGTACATCAACTTTTAAATAACTTCCATTTCTTAAAACCCTTTTAAACCCAGACTTTGAACAATTAAACTCCTTCATCTTCAATTGTTTTGTACCAGCACTATATCTTTGCTTACCCTTTCTAACACTAAAACCTAACCTGAAAGCATAATCATTATAAACCTCATATGCTTCATCAATAAAACTCACTGACACCCCTAACAAGTCCTGATCAGCTGCAAAAATACAGTGTTTAAGAACCCCTACAGTCAATACACAGAATACATGCCTATAATACACATAGTGTATAACTAGAATACACAGAATATTGGGACCCCAAAATACAAAACACACATCACCTTGTGTTTACATTACAGCTAACATGAATACACAAACTCTCTGACCACAATACACATATTGAATTCAATGAATACACAGAATATTCACAAAAAACCACCACAATTACATTCGATAAACAAAACACAATACACCCTCTGTTTTCACATACAACTACAATGAATACACAGAAACATTGCCTGAAATACTCATAGTTCATTAAAAGAATACACATAATAAAGAAAACTCATATTCTACCCTCCCAACCGCATAGTTATATCATAGAACAATCCTAAAACCAGAATCAAATAATCAAAACACACGAATCAAAGCATGCGAATTCAATGATTTTCATAAACACAAACAAAATCGCAAAACCAAACATAAAAAACCTGGATTACGATCGCCTGAAATATCCAATCCAACCGGATCATCGCCTGAAATAGCCAATCCAACCGGATCATCGCCTGAAATAGCCAATCCAACCGCATCATCGAGTTCTTCAGTCGCAACCACCTCCTTCTGCGAATTGACGCCTTCCATATCCTAATGCTTGAGAATCCAATAGCTACGATCGGAGAAGAAGATCGCGATAACCGCCAAACTACAAACAATTCAAATTCGCTGTGTTTTTTTTTATATATATATTAGGAAGTTAATGGAGGAAACGGACGTCAATCCCAAAATAACACCCACTTACTGCTACGTCGTTTTGATTCTTGGTGCACACTGCTACGTCCACCACGGTGCATGGTATAATTTGCGCAAAAGGCAGCAGGGGCTTTTTCTCTTCCACCTGTATTATAAGCAGACAATTCAAAGCAGCAAAGTTGATGAGGACTTAAAGAGAATCATATCATAATAATTTCACTCACGTTAATAAATTACCTTTCCATGTGCCAAATGGACCATAAATGTTATGGAATCTTCCAATACGGCATTCAATTCCAAAATCTTTGTTATAATGCTTGCATAACTCTTCAGTTGCAAGTTTCTCTAAACCATACGCATCTTGAGGCTAAAGATCCAAGCAGATGAAAAAGAAGAAAAAAACAAATATTAATTCCGAACAAATGATGGGAGCATTGACATGGTAACCGTTAAAAAACATTTTTACAAACCTCAGCAGGCCAGGCATCACATTCCTTAAGGCTCACGTTAGTCTCGTAATTTATTTATTTATTTTTCTACGAACTTTCAACTTTCCCTCGGTGATTAGCCACACCGTGGTCTGTGCTTATTTATGTTTTCGGCTTTCTCGTATGCATCCGGTGATTAGCCATACCATGGTTTGTGCTTATTTATGTTTTTGGCTTTCTCGTATGCATCCGGTGATTAGCCACACTGTGGTCTTTGCTTATATATGTTTTTGGCTTTCTCTTATGCATCCGGTGATTAGCCACACCGTGGTATGTGTTTATTTATATTTTTGGCTTTCTATTATGCATCCGGTGATTAGCCACACCGTGGTCTGTGCTTAAGTTAGTTTTAGTTATTATATTTGTTGAATCAGTGATTGAATGTTAACACAAGATTAATTAGAGTTAATATTATTTTAGATTGACTTGTCATGGATAAAAGTTGGATGAATGCTTCTCGTATTAGTAGGGGAATATGATGACGGAGTTAAAGAATTTTTGGACTTTGCAAAATGTCGTCTTCCGAATAATAATTGGAGGTTTTTTTGTCCTTGTAAGAAATGTTGCAATTTAACAAAATTAAGTGCAAAGGACATATATGATCATCTAATTTGTGATGGAATTAATCTAAGTTATACAAAATGGATATGGCATGGTGAAGGGGGAGAAGGAACTAGTACATCTAACATTTATGTTGGCAACGAAGCAAATGAAGATGATGAGTCTAAAGATCTGTTGGATGAAATGTTTCGCGATGTTGGAGAAGAGTTCACCAACCGATCAAATGAGTTTGATGAATTATTAAGTGATTCAAAACAACCTTTATGGCCAGGGTGTAGTAAATATACTCGGTTATCTGTTGTTTTGAAATTATTCAACTTAAAAGCTGGAAATGGATGGAGTGACAAGAGTTTTACAGCTTTACTTGGGTTATTAAAAGATATGCTTCCAGAAGATAATGAACTTCCGAAGAATACATATGATGCCAAGAAAATTCTGTGTCCCATGGGTATGGAGTATGAAAAGATACATGCTTGTCCTAACGATTGCATATTGTTTAGGAATGATTACAAAAAATTGCATGCATATCTAATCTGTGGGGCATCTCGGTACAAAACAAGAGAGCATGTTGTTGGTAAGGCAAGTTTGAAAGGGCTACTAGCTAAAGTTTTGTGGTATCTCCCAATTCTTCCAAGATTTAAGCGTATGTTTGCAAATCCAAGTGACACGAAAAACTTAACATGGCATGCAGATAAAATAATATTTGATGGCAAGCTTCGGCACCCTGAATTTGGCCATGAGTCTAGACATCTTAGACTTGGACTTTGTACTGATGGTATAAACCCTCACGGAAACCTAAGTAGTAAGCATAGCTCGTGGCCAGTAATGTTGGTGATTTATAATCTACCTCCTTGGTTTTGTATGAAACGCAAATATATATTATTGTGTTTGATGATATCTGGGCCAAAACAACCAGCTAATGATATAGATGTCTATTATATTTGGCACCTTTGGTTGAAGACATGAAAACATTGCGGGATGAAGGTGTGCTAATGTTCGATGCATACCAGAAAGAGAATTTTAAGTTGCAAGCTATGCTTTTCTGCACAATCAATGACTTTCCAGCTTATGGCACTACTACAAAAAAAAAAGGATACTACGTCGCCCAATCGTCGTCGGTTTTTGACAAACAGACGTTATATGTCAATAAAATAAAACAAAAATAATATAAATTATCTACGACGTCGGTTTATGGCAAAAACCGGCGTCGTAAATATTTTTTTTTTAAATATTAAGACATCCGACGTCGGTTTTACATAGAACCGACGTCGTATGTTTTAAATAAATATTTTCTAAAAAAAAATTAAAGACATACGACGTCGGTTTTACATAGAACCGACGTCGTATGTTTTAAATAACTTTTTTTTATAAAATAATTAAAGACATACGATGTCGGTTGTATATAAAACCGACGTCGTATGTTTAAAAAAAAATTTAAAGGCATACGACGTCGGTTCTATAGAACCGACGTCGTATGTTTTAAATAATCTTAGCTTTTTTTAAAATTATCTCTGAAATTTTCAAATTTTTAAACCAAAATCCCCTAAATTCCTTATAAAACATATATTTCCTTAAGAAAGCTGAGTGAGTACTCTTCCCTGGCTCAGAGTTCTAGGGTTTAAGCTTTACTTCAAGAACCACCGGTACAGAGATCTTTCACGAATCTTGGGACCATCAAATTTTGATCTTTTACCACAATAGAGGTGGATATGGAGACTTCCCCCAGCAGCTTAACCAGCTTTGACCTCGATGATCTAAGTATCAGACAGCGCTTTCGTCGATACGGGTAAGCAGTCTCGGAGCAATTCTCAGCTTTTTCCCCAACTCAAATCCTATTTCATTCAATTTCTATTGGATTCCTTGCTCGTTTAGCTTCTGCATTTCCATATCTACTTGAATATTGATGACTTTTCCAAATTAAATTATCATTAAGTTATAAGAGAGAGTTGTTGGGTTGAACCTTTGCGCTTGGAGTTCCAGAGAAATTTTTTCCTTTGTTCTGCCAAACAGTGGCAAAGTGGGCTCTTGGTTTAGCTATCAGGTGGCCTCCATTTATCACTGAAATGTGAACAGATATTTCCTTATTTCTCTCCCTCTATAATCGGTGCAAATCTCTTCTCTCAGTTTACAGTGGCTTGCAAATCTCCTTCTCTCTATAATCGCTCCCAACCGGCCGGATCGGATTCCCTCAGATCATTTTCAAAGTTCAGCGCCACCGCCTCTGCAAAACTATACGTAGGTAACCTCTTTCATCTCTTCTTTCGTCTCTTTTCTGGGTAGGATTTAAACCTTCAAAACCTGCAGTACGTGGAAGCTAGCTACATATATTTATGATGGAGGAATCCATATCCATTGAAGAAGAGCTGCATGATGATGAGCCTTCGTCGTCGCCAGAGATTGATTTCACTTGACCGGAGTCTCCTTCCCAGGCTGAAGTGTCACCGATCGGTGGTTCCAAGTCGCCGGATATTACCCACCTTCTCGTAAGAACAACAAATATGTCGCCGCCGTTTAGTTTACCAGTTTGCGAATATAATGAATGTTGGCATGCCACCGTTAGTTTACTGGTCTTAGGATATTCGCAAATCTCCTGCACTCTCCACGGAAGTAGCCACCGTTTTCGAAAGCTTTTTAATTTTTTTTTAAATTAAAACGAGATATGGCGTCGGTTATTTGTAAAAACCGACGCCGTATCTCTAATTAAAAACAAAAAAAAAGGCATATGGCGTCGATTTTTTGAAAAAACCGACACTGTATCTCTATTAAAAAACAAAAAAAGACATATGGCGTCGGTTTTTATAAAAAACCGACGCCGTATGTACTTATTTAAAAAATTAAAAATAATATACGACGTCGGTTTTTTAAAACCGACGTCGTATAATTTATTTACAACGTCTGCTAGAACTACATCGAAAAAAATTGATGTCGTATGTCCAAAATAACCGACGTTAAAAGGTATTTTTGTAGTAGTGTGGAAACCTGTCTGGGTATAGTGTCAAAGGACATAAGGCATGCCCTATTTGTGAAGATAATACATGCTATTATCAACTTGTTTATGGTAGAAAGACAGTTTATATAGGTCACCGGAGGTTTCTTGATAGATTTCACCCTTATAGGAGATTAAAAAGGCTTTCAATGGGCAACAAGACTATAAATTAAAAATGCTCCACAACCGCTGAATGGGATTGAAGTTTATGAACGTGTGCAAGGTATAAATGTTATTTTTGGTAAGACTCAAAGCTAAAATCTCAAAGAGGTAAGAGGTCAAAAACTAATGTTGAGATCACTTCAAATGAAAAAAGTCCATGGAAAAAGAAATCTATATTCTTTGATCTTCCATATTGGAAGACCATATTGGAAGACATTAGATGTGAGGCATAGTATTGATGTGATGCATGTGGAGAAAAATGTATGTGATAGTCTTGTTGGAACTCATTTAGACATAAAAGGTAAGACTAAAGATGGACTCAATGCTAGATTAGACTTGATTGAAATGAACATATGAGCTACATTAGCTCCACGCCAAGGGGATAAGAAGACATATTTGCCTCCAGCTGCTCATACTTTATCAAGAAAGGAGAAAAATAAGTTTTTGTCAGTGTTTACGTGGAATGAAGGTACCACATTGGTATTCATAAAATATCAGAACACTTGTGAATATGCAAGATTTGAAATTGGTAAGGTTGAAATCTCATGATTGTCATGCCTTAATGCAACAACTATTGCCAGTTGTTGTTAGAGGTATATTGCCTAAAAAGTTGAGACATACTATTATAAGGCTTTGTTTCTTTTTCAATGCTATCTGTGGAAAAGTTATTGATCCAGACAAATTAGATGAATTGGAAAATGACATTACTGTTACATTGTGTCAGCTAGAGATGTACTTTCCACCTTCATTTTTTGATATCATGGTTCATTTGAGTGTACATTTGGTGAGAGATATACGACAGTGCGGTCCTGCTTATTTAAGGTGGATGTACCCATTTGAACGGTATATGAAAGTGTTAAAAGGTTATGTGAGGAATTGATATAGACCAGAAGCATCTATTGTTGAAAGCTATATTGCTAAGGAGGTTACTGAATTTTGTACTGAATATCGACCAGGAGCTATTGGTGTTTCTAAGTATCGACATGAAGGAAGAATTGCTGGGAAAGGTACTCGAGGAACCAATGTGCAAACTATGTCTCGTAAAGATGTTGAGTAAGCACATTTGTACATCTTGCATAATACAAGTGAAGTTGAGCCATATTTAGATGAACATAAGGCCTTGATTAAAGAGCAAAATCCAAGAAGGGCAAACATGTGGATTGTGACCGAACATAATCGTAATTTTATTAGTTGGTTCAAAAATAAAGTTCTTAAAGATAAAATTGCTTCTGAAACTGTACGATGGTTAGCTCATGGTCCTGGTATGCAAGTCATATGTTATACTGGATATGATATTAATGGGTTTTCTTTTTATACAAAAGAGCAAGATGAAATGAGCACTATGCAAAATAGTGGAGTTTCTTTGGTTGCGTAGTTCGAAAGATAAAAATTCTGTGATTGCAGAGTTGTCATATTATGGTGTGATTGAAGAGATATGGGAGGTTGATTATGTTCAGTTTAGGGTTCCGATGTTCCGATGTAAATGGGTAGATAGTAAACACGGTGTGAAAGATGATGAGTTAGGATTTACACTTGTAGATCTGAACAGGGAAGGTCACAAAAATGAGCAATTCATAATGGCATCCCAAGCAAAACAAGTATTTTATGTTACTGATCCTTGTGATAAAAAATGGTCAATTGTCCTTCACGGAAAAAAAACAAATTACTGGTGATGTGAATGAAGATTGTTAATTAGTTTTGATATTGAGGAAATACCACCATTTTCTTTAAGTTTATTGCCAATCATTGTGGATAATGTGATAGATGAAATGCATGCATCACGGGATGATCATCATGAAGGGATGTGGGAGCATTGATTATTACTTGTAATGCTTTAACTTGTTCTTGTGTTTACACTATCTAAATATTTATATTTATGCATACTATTTTTTGTCATTTACTAATAATTTTTTTTGCTAAACAGACATATGGATTCATCAAATGATCCCACTAATGATAGTACCACCCAAGGTACTAATACCACTGCTAAGAAAAAGAGGGGTGTCACTCGACTGAATAAATTAATTTTAGAGCGTGCTACTGTCGAAAAGAAGAAGGTAGTTGAATTTGAAGGATTGGAGCCGGTTGGAGGAAACAACTCTAAATTCAGAAGTTAAGTTCCTATCACAATAGGTTCATGGCCTGAAGTCTTAGAAGATATTCTACAGAACATTTGGGAAGATATTTTGGTATGTAACTTATTTTTATATTTAGATATTTACAAAAAAAGTAATATAATTACATTTTTACTAATCAATAATCTTGTCTTGTAGAGTGTTTATGATATTCCCAAGACAGATAGTGTGAGGAAGGCTATGTTGTCATATGCGGGTGATCGGTGGAAAGACTTTAAATCAAGATTAAATAGAGACTATATATTCAATATTGGCAAAAAGAAGAACCCTTGTGATTCATACTCATTCATTGACCCAACCACATGGAACAGTATGTTGTTCTTCGTCAAAGTCCAGAATTTCAGGTATATATATATTATTATTATTAACTCAAATATATTAAATATATATTACTACTTAATGGTTTCTTTTTATGTAGGCATCAAGAAAAAAAATCAAGAGATACAAGCTAAGAATATCCATCCACATAATTTAGCTCGAGGAGGCTATAAGAGATTGGAGAAGATTATGATGGATGAGAAGATGAAAGAGCGACAAGAAGCTGCAAATTCAGATCCATCGTATACAATTTCTCCTCTGTCTCCACCACCTAGACATGAAAAGTGGAAAAGGGCAAGAATAGAAAAGTGCTATTCTTGGTGCTTATCAGTCGTGGAAAAAATTGTAAGTAAATATGTTCTAATTTTTTACATTAATAGTTATATACGTTGGCCAAAGACCTTGTGGTCAAGCGGCATCCGGTTGTTGAGTCTTTGTGCTTCGGTAGGTTGAGAAAGTAGCTATGAACAAATACTACATTGTACCCGAGTCAGTCGAACTCAAAAAAAAAGTTGAATAAATTGAACAAACTATAATAGTAATCCTTATTCAATATTGTTTATATATGTTAGGATTCTCTCACTTTGCAAGCTTCTCAAGGAGAATTTGTTGAGACAGATAGACAATATATATTGTCTAATGCCATAGGTACTGATGAGCATTGTGGACGTGTTAGAGCTATGGGAAGAGGGCATGGCTTAAAAAGCTACTTTGGCCATGCAAAACACCGTCAAAGCCAAACGCCTGCGCTAGAAGTTAAAGAAATGATTAAGGTTGAAGTTAAAGAAATGATTAAAGTTGCAGTTACTGAGGCATTAGTCAGTCAAAAAAGGGAAATGCAATAGTTGTTTTCTAAACAACTTCAAGTAAACATGGATGAGATGAGGAAGCAATTTGTTTTGATGCAGACTCCCATTTCTCAACCTGCACAATCAAGGCGGGAGGATGACATATATGTAGATGTCGAGCCACAATCTCACAGTGAAAAAGCTAGTTCTCCAGACCCTTTTGCTGATTTACCGGCTATAAGTAATCGTTTATAGTTAATCTTATTATTATATGTTAAAACATTTTAGCTGATTTTTAAATATGAATTCATGTAGTTAAGAGCACGATGCCAGTTGTATTCGGAAGATCCCGTTAGACGTGCAGTGACATTTGGGATAGCTTATAAGGGTGAAAAGGTTCACGGGGTAGAATTAAATGTAGATCAAGTGAAAGTAAGTGTGGATAAGATTATTGATCCAAGAGCAAAGTTACCATTTCCTACCGATGAGGTTCAGCTAGTAGGCGCTGCAATGCATCACTTTGTTATTTGGTCAAAGAAGCTGGTAGAGTTATGTAGTCAAGCTGATGAGGTATGCATTCTCAAAACATTTGAATCTTAAAAAGTATTTAATTTACTTTTTAAAAATAGAAATTGTTACTTATATTGAACAGTTAAAAAGAATGTCCAAATTAACTTATGAATCCGCTGTGCAACAACCTTCTGTTGATATGATTATAGCTGATCCGACTTCTCTGAGTCCTTTATGTCAAAATGCATATAAAGTTGCTCGGAAACTAGAACAAAATCTTGTCATTAATATGTCTCGTGGTATTGTGGGCGACATTGAATATGATATATATCTTGAGAAGTTGGAGATCATGCGTTTTTTGAATATGGAGACGTTGGAAATTTCTTGTTTGCAATTCTTTATAAGGTATAAGTTCTTTGCTATTATTTGTTTATAGTATTTTTCATTTCATTTATTAGAACTATTAATATATATGTGATTAGATGTATATTTTTAATAGGTGTCTTTATAAGGAATTTCATTTGGCATCAAAGACCACGTATGACTTTTTAGATCCATATTACATTCAACCAAAATTGATGAATAAAGAAGGACGAACAGAGTATATAAATGTCACCATGCAATATGGACAGAAAAAATGTTATTTAGCCCATATATTTATAAGTAAGTTTTAATTGCTTCAAATAAAATAACTTAAATATAATGTACTTTTATTATATATTATATTTACTTACAACTAATAAATTATTTGTTTGTAGGGAACATTGGATGTTGATGGCAATTTGTCCACAATTATATGAAATCTATTGGTTTGATTCCATTGGAGGCGAACCACGTCAGGACATTAAAGCCATAGTTGAAACGTCGGTAACTTATAACTAATTAATAGTTATTATACATAAAGTACGGTGCCATAGAGTATTTATGTATACATATCTCTTATATTTATAGGTGTGTGAAATCAACATTATATTCCAAAGGAAAGAAAACAAATCGCCAACCAAAATGGATTAATTGTTTGGTAAGTATTTGTTACATTTGTAAAACTACATATATTTTATTGTTTTTTATTAAATAAATTCTTAATTGTATTTTAATTCAAATATAGTGTGCCAAACAAATTGGAGCTACCGAATGCGGGTATTATGTGATGAAGTACATGTTTGAAATTCTTTCCAAAGAAGCATGAGAAGGAATGTATAAGGCAAGTAATTTAATAAAATACATTTCTTATTCAAATTTTAAAAATACTAGCTTCAATTAGCTTACTAATTATTTATTACTTTTCAACATTATAGATAGTGGAGATAGTTGGTTCATTGAGCTACAATCAACAAGAGAGATTGATGAAGTTAGAGACACATGGGCCAAGTACTTCATTGATGAATGGTTTAATACATTATGATAATGCTAAATACGGCAATACGGATATAAAACCGGAAAATATGATCTCTTATTATAACCAAAGGGATCAAAGTCCGAGTTACAATGTGACAAGAGCTCGAAGGGCTCGGCGAGTCGGCAGTGGGCTTTCCTACTGTATCGAATCTAGCTGAAAAGATCCCTCTCTCTCCTCATTAATGCGGTATTTATAAGAGGGGAAAGTCGCGGTCTCCAGGGCTCCGGCATGACGAAAACGTGGCGCGCATGTGCCTACCTCGCTCCTTGCCCAAGCGGGATGGAGCACGTGGCGGCCCCGACATGACCTCTCCTAACCGATCGAAGTCACGACCGCTCTGATGCGGTCGGACCGAAAACTGGCCGGGCTGAGATGCCGACCTACCGATCTTCCTAACCGACCGACGTAAGTGTGTATTTATACTATCATCATAGCCCCCTCACCCGGAGCGCGACGATCGCAACATATAGGAACAGTTCGGGGTGAACAACTATCCCCAGCCGACCAGGCCATCGCTCAACGTGACGCCACTAGAGCGCGGTCACACGGGAAGACGGTGGGCATCCATACACGGGTGCATGTCGCTTGGCGAGAAAGACCTCAAAAAACGAACCGCCACACCGAGCGACGGTTGGCCTTCCGCGCGCCTCGCCTATAAATAGGCATCCCCACTCCTCGAAGCTTACTTTCTACTACCATACTTTCCCCTGAGATCAGAGCTTCCCGAGACCAAACGAGAGCTCCTGCCGTCTACACCGCGAAGTGTGCACGCTTGCTCAACGTCTTAACACTCGGTAAGTCTTCCGCTCTTTCTCTTTAAGGGATAGATCCAATAGCTTAGGTCGGTGCCCGTACCAAATCGTTGAACCCCCATTCCTTCGCTTAAATAGGAATTTAGGATGTCGGGCTCGGATAGCCAGAATATCTCCGGTCGGGACTACGACGAAGGGGAAGAAGTAGGGAACGACTCTTACACTCCTTCGACCAAATCGATGAAGTGGAGCTAGTCTATGCCGATAGCGACGAGCACGAAGGTTCGTTGCGAACCCCGACCCCAGCCGGAAAAGCGAGCACATCAGACCAAGGAAAATCGCCCCGGGTGGTCATCACGGCGTTATTTCCGCACCTAAGCCCCCACAACGTGGAGGACGTCGCCTCTTCATTACCGCGCGTGGGGTGCACCGCTGACCTCAAGAATTTCGAGACAGACGTTGGCTGCCCCTGGCGTAGCCAGTTCGTCCGCCCCGAACCCAATTGACGCCGAGCCGCCGAGCGCACAGCCGAAGACTCCCTAGAAGAAAATGTTGTTTCTGAACAGCGAGGGCGCCCGTTGGCAAGAATGCCTGCTCACCCGCGCCGAGGTTGACGAGATTCACTCGTTGCTTCGGCATAAAATACCTTATAAGGTCAGCCGATCTCTCTGCAACGTAATCGATTGCCATTTCGGCGATTGGCTCGGGATCCATCTGGACTCCCTGAAGGCGCCGCTGACATTTCCTTTCTCGCCCTTTTTTCTCGCCTTCATGAGGTACTACGAGGTCCTCCCCGGGCAGATCATTCCCAACGCGCATCGAATGATCGCGTGCTTTCCGCAGATCTGCACTCGGCACGGACTCGTTTGCATGGTCGAGCTTTTCAATTTTCTGTACGCTGTTAGGCCGCTCTCAGCAAAGCACGGCGGAGGCTTCTTAATGCTTCAGTCGCGAGGCCACCACTGCACCCTCTCTAACGCTCCCGACAGTAATAAGGGGTGGAATTGAAGAACCGGATTCTCTCGGTCGAGTACAAGTCAAAATTGCCGGTCCCTTGGGAATGGTCGACACACTTCACCAAGTATACCTTTCCCAAACGGACCCGAGCTCTAACCGACGCGGCCGCGAAAATCTCTTCCGAGGTATACGACTACCTCATCTTCCGAACCCCCGAGAGCTACAAGAAAGCTAACCTCGAGCCCCTAGACTATGGCCGAAGCAAAAAGTATGAACCAAAGCCGGTCGCTGCTCGGGCCGTCAGAGTCACCCCGGCCAACCCGAGCCAAGGTCACTAGGATCACTCACGCTTACCTTTAACCCTCTAGGGTCGGTTAGAGCGATCAGATCATCGAGAAGCTAATCTCTTTATCTCTTTTTTGTGTAGACATGGTGCTCGACAAAGCCTTCGTCACCGCCCCGGCCGCCCCTCGCCCTCCCCGAGCTAAAGTTGCTCTAGGGGCTAAAAAAGCTGCCGCCGCCAAGCTGTCCTCCGACCCTCCAGTCATTGACATATCCGCCCCAACGCCTACTGACACCCCATCGGGCAGTGCCACTACCTCCGATCTCCTAGTTTCTCACGGCCAGAGTCGGCGGGGGAAGGAGAAGAGGCAGGAGCCCGAAGTCGAGGATGTCCTTACTCTTAAGCGCACGAGGCGCTCGTCAAGTAGCCGATCGTCTGAGCTGCAAGAGGGCCTGCGCGAGAGGGACACCCTGGCCGCGGCCTTAGTAGACTGGATAAGGGACAAGGTGCCGGGCATGGAGACCATTATGGAGTGGTCTTGCGACCGCCTCGGGGAGCAGATTGCCGGAGACATTCTCCGAGTAAGTCATTGATTTGATCAAATCTTTCAATAACTCAAGCTCGGACATAAACATCTGACTTTCGTGTTTTCAGCTGACCCACATTACGACTGACCTTTTCTGCCGGGCTCTGGCCCTAGAGGGTATCCGAGAGAAGGAGATCGGACCACTCCAGAAGCAGGTCTCCTCGGCCGTGGTCAAGATCAAGGAGCTCGCCGCAGCCGAGGGCCGGGCTGAGAAAGCGGAGAAGGCTGAGAAGGAGGCCATGGAGAAGATGAAAGACGCCAGCAGCCTCGCCCGGTTCATATGTACCGATGAGGCCATTGCAAAGGAGTTCCTCACAGCCTTCGTCAACACGGAGGTCGGGGACAAACTAGTGTGGATCTACGGCTTTCACCTCTGGCTGCCGCGCTATGCAGGAGCAGGTCCAAACGGCTTTGACCGAAGGCCTCGAGGAGACCGACCTCCCAGAGGTGTTAGCCCTGCTTCCCAGTGAAGTTGCCGACCCCAGCCCCAAGCCTTACTCCGACCAAGCTCCATCGAAGTGATCAACCGGCGAAGAAGGAGAAGAAAAAATATTTTGTAATGTTGAACTGGCATTATTGTTGTTGTTGTTATTGTTAGTGTTGTTGTTGTTATTATTATTATTATTATGGGGAAATCATCACTATTTTTATTCCTCAATTATTTCTCAACTAACTATATATCAATATGTAGTCTCTAATTTTCAATTTCAAATAATTTTATCCTAGAATTGTTTAAAATTTCATCAATGAAATCCTTCGATAATGAAATTGACAAAATTATAAAAATGGAGAAATCATCGTTGTAAATTTTAATCCCTCAAAAGGGATAATTGATGAAATTTTATACAATTTGAGGATCAAATTAGTTGAAATTGAAAACTAGGAACTACATTGACCCATTTTTAATATGTTTAGTATTGATTTACAAAATCATGAATGCTAAGAAATAAAAATGAAATTATAATATATAGAAATATTAAAAAAGTAATTAAAAATAAATACTTATGGCATTTCTATTATAAAATTAGGCAAGCGTATATATATATAGAGTGGTCACATGCATGTATGTTTGTATGTGTATATATTCACGTGCGAATACGTATGAGTAATACGTGTAACATGGAACTGCAAGAGACACTAGTTATGTTATTATGGAGTATTTTTTTTTAAATGTGCCTTTAATTTTAAATGTAATGTAACACACAAGCATTGAAGAGAAAAAAATGTACTAATAAAGCTAATTAAGGAAAATATTACTATAATTAAAACCAAATATCAGATCTACTCCAAATTGTGGTAGCACATTGGTGAAATAACCTCTATTCAAAGCAGCAGGAGGAAAGACTCCTCTCCACACGCGGGTACGATAGAGCCTCATGTGTCTGAAGAGTGCTTGGCGGCAGTTACACCGTCTCCCACATAGGCCACATATGATTCTGTTGTGGTTGGCCAAGGGAGGAGAGTTCAAGGAAGAAGAGCCATCAGAAATGTTCCTAGACATCTTGATTTCCTTCAAATTAAGAAAGCTAGTGTTGTACTAATTACCATTATTGATGATCAAGGAATATAATGGTGGTGGGAATTAATATATAGAGGATGGAAAGATTATTTGTATGTAGTTTGCTAGTGTTCATATGTTTAAGCCTACTAAGTTATTAATTTTGTGAATGATTCTAGACGAGAATGATTAAGATATTCTAGGTAGCATAAGTTCCATTTTTTTCACAACATACATACATTATGTTTTCGTGGTCGATGGTTTCTTTATAAAAGGAGTTAAATTGTCATTAGCTAAAGCATGACAATACAATTAAGATGTTTTTAAACTTCATGCAGGCACGATGCACGTTGTCAATGATATTGCAATCTCTTACACATAACACAATAAACAAACATGTTACCTATTATAGTTTATAGAATTACAATCATATGAGACAACACCTTTTCCGTGAGACAGATATGCGACAACGTGAGTGCACACAGTTTACTACGTGGATGCACACAGCCTAAAGTGTGCACACTTAGCCTACATGAGTGCGGGTGTGTGCATTCGTGAAGTACACTATGTGCACTCACGTTGTCACACTGTCTCACGGGAAGGTGTTGTCTCATATGAATTCAACCCATAGTTTATAATCCCATACATAAAAATACAGTAAACAAACTTGATACCTAGCTATTACAATCTCATACATATAACACAATTAATATGATACCCATTACAAGCCCATACATATAATACAATATACAAACATGATATAGATTACAATCGCACACATATAACATATACATATAACTAACACACACACACACATATATATATAAATATACAAATATAAATAAAAAAATAAATAAATATATATATATATATATATGCATAAATGCGTGAAACCACATATGTAAGCAGCTTTAAGCGGGCGGCTGAGGCTCATTGAGATCCGGCAATTCAACACGTACTTCGGGCTGAGCCAGCGGAGCATTATTTTCCAGAGGGGGAGGGGCAGCTATAGGAGGAGGCGGGGCAGCTACAACTTCACCGCCGACTGCAAGAATTCGAGGTCTTGGCAGCACATTGGCCAAATGGCCTCTATTGAAAAGATGAGGGTAGAGGATTCTCCACCCATAACTACCATGGAGCCTCATGTGCCCAAGAAGTGATTGGCGGCGGTTAAACAACCTCCCACACACGGTGCAAATACGATTTTGTTGTGGTTGGGCAGGTGGAAAAGAATTGAAGGAAGAAGAGCCATTAGCATTGTTCCTAAACATCTTGAATTGCTTCAAATTAAGAAAACAAATGTTGAAGAATTAATATGTAGAAGAGAGAAATGTTTATACTTTGCAAACGTACAATAAAATATTCTTACCCCTTCCACGGTGATTTCATGAATGAGATTAGGATGACAAAGATGAACTAAGTAGCTTTAATTTCATGTTTTTCTTCTCTCTTTTTTTTTCACAACATATATGCGTTGTTTTTCCGTGGTCGGTTGTTTCTTTAAAAAAAAGTTCGCCGGCCATTAACTAAATCATCTAAAATTAACCTCAACAAAAAAGTGCAATTGTGGTATTAATATCAACAAAAAGATTAGGCAACGTTTCGTTTAGTGATGAACCAAAATTATTTTGTAACAAAAATGGTAGACGAAATTTCGGGGTGTCACATGGCCTGTATTGAAAAAATGAGGGTAGGCGTTCTTCACCCAAGACTACCATGGAGCCTAATGTGCCCAAAAAGTGCTTGGCGGCTGTTAAACCACCCTCCACATACGGTGCAAATATGATTCTATTGTGGCAGGTGGAAGAGAATTGAAGGAAGAAGAGCCATTAGCATTGTTCCTAGACATCTTGAATTGCTTCAAATTAAGAAAACAAATGTTGAATTAATTACTTGTGATGATCAACAAAATGTACGTTGTTTTATGAACGAGACTAGGATGACAAAAATGAACTAAGTAGCTTTACTTCCATGTTTTTCTTCTCTTTTTTTTTTCACAACATATATTCATTGTTTTTCCGTGGTCGGTAGTTTCTTTATAAAAGGAGTTTGCCGGCCAACTAAATCACATCTAAAACCAACCTCAACAAAAAAATGCAATTGTTGTGTAAATATCAACAAATAGATTAGGCAACGTTTCATTTAAATATATATACTAGAAGTTACTTTTAATTAAATTGACTAGATTAATTATCAAATCAATATAGTTAAATTTAGCATTACCATTCTGTCAAGTTATATTAAAACGTAATTGTCTGTAATTCTCAAGATTATAACCTCAATCATAAAGTGTGAATTGAAATTGGAGTTAATAACCTCAATATATTACACAAAATTAGAGGTTGATTAAACATCTTAATAACACTTTTTAAATTAATTCATCACTCATTAGGAAAAAAAAAGATAATTCATAAATTTCAGCGTATTCAAAATTTAATAAGCTAATTAACCGTCATGTTCATTAGAGTCGGTTGGACAATGTTTCAATTAAGTTGTGTGCAATTATTCATATCAATCGAAGGTTGGCTGGTAAGAACAAAACAACTTTTTTTTCCTTTCATCTCATTTTCCACGTTGGTAGTAGTAACAAAAATTCAATATGGTATTAAAATATAATGAGTATTTAAATTACATGTACCTTTTCTCAAAAAAAAAAATTACATGTACCTTGAATAAATAAAACAGAAAAATAATTGACATGCACATTACTACTGATAATATATGGTCATATCAAAAAATAAACAATAAATATTAAAGTACATGTAGTAAAACTTTTTTTAAAGTACTACGAGGTTTGAACCCACTCCCATCATCCATGTGAGAGTGTAATTCGGAACACCGGGTGCTACTAAACCACAAGGTCTTTGACATGCATTACATGAATTGAAATATAATATTCATGTAATGTTACAAGGTAAACTCTTCTCAAATTGCCTCTTCAAGTATTGGTTGTGTAATTTCCCAAGTATTGGTTGTGTAATTTCCCATAAATCAAATACATATAATATTCAAGAAAATTCCATATTGTTATCACATTCCCCAAACAATTTAAGCTATAGATGGATAGTTTGAGACTAGTGAAACTAGTACTGGCAGTAAGTTGATGTTGGAAATTTTAGCAAACAAGCATTGCAAGGTAATTTTGCAATACGGTGAGGCCACTTTTGAAGGAGACATTTTTTTTAATGATGAACGCAAGTTCCACTTGTGTTTTTGAAGTATTTTTACTTCAAACGCAAGTCCCACTTGCATTTGTGGTTAACCATTGAAAAAACAAATAAATTAACAAACGCATTTCGGACTTGCATTTCTGACCTCAATGTGCGAGGGTTTTGCTGAGGACCTCAGTGAGGGATGTGGCCAAACGGTGTGATGGACTGACAAATGATGTGGGGGAGGAGATGCGGCGTGAACACAAGCCTCAAATGCTCTTTTCCCATTATGCCCAGCTTTTAAAATCTTCCTATTTTTGTGCACTCCCCTATTCATGGAATCGCTTCTATGGTCACCGCCACGGTGAGGAGAATTCAAGGAAGAAGAGCCATTATCAACATTGTTGGTCGACATCTTGGATGTCTTGCTTTACTTGACACTTCTAAAAAATATTAAAATTGAACTTTGATATTGATAACTTAATAAATTTTAGTCTCAAAACAATTATGTGAACTATAGTGAATACTACAGTAAATGTATGTGCAGTTTGATTGTCTCATGAACTATTATATTGAAAATAATCAACCACATTAACTTACCACATAAATCATTGTTTATATCCCTAGGTCTGTTTTATTTCTTTTATTAGAGTAAATAAGAAAATCAAAACACTTGTGATAGGGTTATAGGTAGGGTAACCATACTTCCCGTATAGGGCTCACAACTTCAAGTATTGGATGTGTAATTTTCCATAAATCAAATGCATATAATATTTAAGAAAATTTCATATTGTTATTGTTGGTACAAATTAATTGCCATATGTTATGTGTATTGGCATATAAAATCAAACAAAAGGAATTATGAATGCAAAATATGATGTGTGGTGCAAAATATGATGTGTGGAGTAAAATGAGTGTGGCACAAAATGTGGAGGTGCTTTTAAAGAAAAGCCAGCAAGTGGCATTTAATGAATTAGTCTTGAAAAAAAATATGTGATCAAGATTAATTCTCCTTCTCACATCCATGCAACATGCCTGATCATGGGATGGACTTCCTAAAAACAAGGGTCTACAAAACACTATAAAAGGGGAGTCTTGTAATAAGATCAAATCGAAGTTTCAGGGAGTAACAATTCAAGAGTCACTGACTACACGAAAGAAACTTCAAATGTTCGGGACTAGAAACGAGTACTAAATTTGGAGAAGCAGCTCCGCGCAGTACTAGTACACCTTGTGGCAAAATCCAGGTTGGCATACAATTTGTGTAATTGATAGATTAGCTCAAATTGTATTTAAAATTTTCTTACTGAGTTATTGTATAAGGTTAGCGTTAAAATAGGTGGTAGGCCTAGTTTTGTAAATCGGTTGAACCTTATACTTGTAAAAACCAGCGGGTTGATCTAGTGGAAAATTTTGGGCGTGGCCCCGCAGATTAGGAGTGTTCTCCGAACTGCGTTATTAAATTGGTGCGTTCATTTTTTTACATTATATCTATTAGGAGTATTATCAGGAGTAATTGTCTCTTACATAATTCCCTAGTTAAATATAGTGTTTATTCGTTGGTATTCTGCATTACATACTTACAATTGGTATCAGAGCGTGTGTCGCTTAATTTACTAGCGAGATCCTAGGGATCCTCGAGAAGTTGTTTTGCAGGATGGAAGAAGGTGCATCCATTACACGACCTCCACTGTTAAAGGGAGTCAGTAATTATGCCTACTGGAAGGCTAGGATGAAAGCCTTTATAAAATCTTTGGATGAGGAGTGTTGGGATGCCGTTGAAAATGCATGGACTCCACCCATGATAACAGTCGAGAATGAAGAAAGGAAGAAACCCGTCAGCCAATGGACTGTAAACGAGAAGAAACAGTCGTCAGCAAACAATAGGGCCATGAATGCTATTCACAGTGCACTTGGACCAGATCAATTTTTGCTGATCTCAGCCACAGATGTTGCAAAAGTTGCTTGGGATTCACTGATGAATCGTTACGAAGGTACAGGACCCGTCAAAGTCTCAAAATTACAATTACTCATGACCAAGTATGAAAATCTGAGGATGGAAGAAATTGAGACAGTATCTGAGTTCAGCGCTAGGGTAAAAAACCTGGTAAACAACGCACAAAACTTGGGTGAACCATTTGAGGAAGAAAAAGTGCATGGTTCGAAAAGTTTTGAGATCCTTACCCCCGAGGTTCAAAATGCAAGTTGTTGCTATAAAGCAATCAACAGATCTAAAAACTCTAACGTTAGATGCTTTAATGGGAAATTTGCAGACTTTTGAATTGGAAATGGAGGAGGAAAATAGGTACCTGAACAAGGACAACAAAGGGGTTGCATTTGACGCTATGTTACCTGCAAGAGCTGACTCCTATACATAAATGAACGATGTCATGGTCATGTTGTCTAAGAAGTTTGGAAATATGCTAAGGAAAGCTAAGGGACAAGGAAAGCTAAAAACGAATAGCAAAGGAGCTGGAACGGAAAATACTCAAAAACCAAGAGGTCAAAATCAAGATTTCAAGTCCAAGGGCGTTCAGTGCTATGAATGTGGTGGTTATGGACATATTGCAGCAGATTGTGGAAACAATAAAGGTAAGAAATCTTACACACTTACATGGAGTGATTCTGACGATTCTGACAATGGTGAACCATCAGAACCACAGACAGGAAATTTTGTTGCATTCCATGAAAATATATACCACCCTGATGATGTTGAAGAGCGTGCAAACTACGAGAAGTTCTTAAAAATTCCAGATTTTGTAGACGATAGTGAGGTAACGAGAGACTCAAATCAGGTGCAGCCTATCATACAAGAGGTAGCTGAGGAGATACAGACTGACGATGAGGATGTTGACCTTGCAGAAGCTTATGAAGAGCTGTACAAAAACTGGTATAAGGTAAGTAAGCTGAACCTTAAGTTAATTAAGAGTGTTGAGTCTCTAGAATTGGAAAATTCAGCCCTAAAGACCTCTGTAGAAGAACTTAAGATTGATTTAGATACGAAGGTTTCAAATGAACAATACCTGCAAAAAGAAAATTTAGCGCTAAAAACATCAGTAGAAAAACTTAAGACTGATCTAGATACGAAAGTTTCAAATGAACTATACCTGCAAAAGGAATTGGAAAGTTTCAAAAAACGTGTCAGAATGTTGAACACAGGGACCAATAGTCTAAATGAAATTCTTCAATCCCAAGGGAACAACCACAACAAAGCAGGTCTAGGATTCACAAGCGGGCAGGGAAATCATAAAACCGCATGGGTGCCTGAAAAGAAGTCCAGGAGAAACACAGAAGGCATAAGATACATAAACAAATTTCTTAACAAAAGATGTTTCAGATGCACTATGAAAGGATATGAATGGAGGCGTTGCAGACAAAACAAATCACGGCAAGTGTGGCGACCCAAGCAAACTTGCTTGACGATAAAATGATTTTTTGGTCTGGTATAAAAAAAATTAAAAATGCTTAATTTATTTTTTGATTCATTTTTTTAATTATTTAACTTTCATCATGTTAGTTTGTTTTGCAGATTCAATTATACACTTGTTAAAACAAAAAATCAACAACAAAACAAAAAACAAAAAAACAAAAAAAAAAGAAGAAAAAATCAGACCTTGTACGCCAGATGAAGAGAAGTTCATTGTAAAGTGAAGATTGATAATATTCTGACAAAGCTTCGTCCTGAAGATACAGAGAATATAGATGTTCCTTCTGAGGTTGCGTCATCTTCGGCTTCGTCCTCTGATGATGACTCACCGGCTTCCTCTTCCTTTTGATGAATAGTCCATGGGTAACTTCTCTCATTTTTTGGTCTTAGTGAATTTAATAATGTTTTTTTTTTTCATGAAGTAGTATATCAGTAGTTGGTGGATAGAACCTGTATCAGAAACTTTTTCCCCGATCACATGACTTGATTTATCCATCACCAAATTCAAGCCTTCAAATACTACATTGTTCTACGTGCTCAGAAACAGAAATGCATTGCGTTCTTTGAATGAGATTGAGGTTCCTTGCTTCTTATATGCGCAAACAAATTCCAGATTATTAATCGCTATTGTCTTAACTATGTGTTGTGTTGCATTTTCTTGGGTTATACCTAGAAGAGGGCTACCCGCACTTAATATGGTTCAAAAAGAACCTGAGAAGAGTACGGTGTGAAAGCTATCTAGTGTACGTTTCACTTAGAAGAGGGCTACCCGCACTTAATATGGTTCAATAAGAACCTAAGAAGAGTCCGGTGTGAAAGCTGTCTAATGTGATATCTTTTTAGCGGCCTTTTTTTATGCCATCAGTGTCTACACCTGCACTTCATAGACAACCTATCCTGTCGGTGCTAAACTGCCAAAAGCCCTTGAACACAATGTTACACTCCCTTCTATCCACTTATTGCTTATATATTGCTCTTGATTGAATTCTGACTTTATTACTTCACTAATACTATGCTTGAGTTGCCTTTGGCACTTGTTTATCAAAAGGGGGAGTATATGTAAGGGGAGTCAAAGCAAGCAAGTCAGGGGAGCATACAAAGGGGGAGTACAAAGTAAGGGGGAGTTAAGTTATTTGGAGTTTGTTTGATCAACATATGCCAAAGGGGGAGATTGTTGGTACAAATTAATTGGCATATGTTATGTGTATTGGCATATAAAATCAAACAATATTAAGAAGCATATACTAAAGGAATTATGAATGCAAAATATGATGTGTGGTGCAAAATATGATGTGTGGAGTAAAATGAGTGTGGCACAAAATGTGGAGGTGCTTTTAAAGAAAAGCCAGCAAGTGGCATTTAATGAATTAGTCTTGAAAAAAAATATGTGATCAAGATTAATTCTCGTTCTCATATCTATCCATGCAACGTGCCTGATCATGGGATGGACTTCCTAAAAACAAGGGTCTACAAAACACTATAAAAGGGAAGTCTTGTAATGAGATCAAATCGAAGTTTGAGGGAGTAACAATTCAAGAGTCAGTGACTACACGAAAGAAACTTCAAATGTTCGGGACTAGAAACGAGTACTAAATTTGGAGAAGCAGCTCCGCGCAGTACTAGTACACCTTGTGGCAAAATCCAGGTTGGCATACAATTTGTGTAATTGATAGATTAGCTCAAATTGTATTTAAAATTTTCTTACTGAGTTATTGTATAAGGTTAGCATTAAAATAGGTGGTAGTCCTAGTTTTGTAAATCGGTTGAACCTTGTACTTGTAAAAACCAGCGGGTTGATCTAGTGGAAAATTTTGGGCGTGGCCCCGCAGATTAGGAGTGTTCTCCGAACTGCGTTATTAAATTGGTGCCTTCATTTTTTTACATTATATCTATTAGGAGTATTATCAGGAGTAATTGTCTCTTACATAATTCCCTAGTTAAATATAGTGTTTATTCGTTGGTATTCTGCATTACATACTTACAGTTATCACAGTTTCAAACAATTTAAGCTATAGATGGATAGTTTGATCGAGACGGGTGAAACTAATACTGGAAGTACGTTGATGTTAGAAATTTTAGTAAAAATGTCACTGTAAGTGCTTATTTTGGGGTACACATATCAATGAGGTCAATTCTCAATTTGAATCGGGTCGAATTGAATTCGAATTTTATATTTTCATTAATAACAAGTTTTGTAAATTTTCATTCATAACAATAAGTTGCAATAAAAAACAATAATCAAACATGATATTTATTACAATCTCTTATTTATAACACAATAAACAAGCATGTTACCTATTATAATTTATAATCTCATACATATAATACAACAAACAAACTTGATACCTATTACAATCTCATACATATAACACAATAAATATGATACCCATTACAAGCCCATACATATAACACAATATACAAACATGATAATCGATTACAATCACATACATATAACATATACATATAACGTAACACACACACACACACATGCATACATGCCGGAAACCACATATATAAGCAGCTTTAAGCGGGCGGGGAAGAGGAAAATTCAAATCAGCCACACCGTAATGTCGAGGCTCATTCAGATCCGGCAGTTCGACAGGTACTTCGGGCTGAGCCAACGGAGCTATAGACAGGTACTTCGGGCTGAGCCAATGGACCATCGACTGCAGGAATTCCAGGTCTTGGCAGCACATTGGCCAAATGCTCCCTATTGAAAAAATGAGGGTGTGTACATATTATTTTGATACAATGAATATACTTTGGTTTAAAAAAAAAATAAAAATAAAAAATTATCCGTCATGTTGGTTACAGTCAGTTGGACAATGTTTCAATTGATCGAGTTGTGTGCAATTATTCATATCAATTGAGTTTTGTGCAATTATTCATATCAATCGAAGGTTGGCTGGTAAGAACAAAACAATTTTGTTTTTCCTTTTATCTCATTTTCCACATTGGTAGTGGTAACAAAAATTCAATATTAAAATATAATGTGTATTTCAATTACATGTACCTTGAATAAATAAAAGAGAGAAAAATTGACATGCACAATACTACTAATTAATAATATATGGTCATATCAAAAAATAAACAATAAATATTAAAGTACATGTAGTAGAATTGAAATATAATATTCATGTAATGTTACAAGGTAAACTCTTCCCAAATTGCCTCTTCAAGTACTGGTTGTGTAATTTCCCATAAATCAAATGCATATAATATTAAAGAAAATTCCATATTGTTATCACATTCCCCAAACAATTTAAGCTATAGATGTATAGTTTGAGACTAGTGAAACTAGTACTGGCAGTAAGTTGAAGTTGGAAATTTTAGCAAACAAGCATTGGAAGTGGTAATTTTGCAATATGGTGAGGTCCACTTTTGAAGGTGACATTTTTTTTAATGATGAACGCAAGTCCCACTTGTGTTTTTGAAGTATTTTATACTTCAAACGCAACTGGGACTTGCGTTTGTGGTTAACCGTTGAAAAAACAAATAAATTAACAAACGCATTTGGTATTTGCGTTTCTGACCTCAAACGCAAGTCCCAAATGCTCTTTTCCCAATATGTCTAGCTTTTAAAATCTTCCAATTTTTGTGCACTCCCTTGGTTTTCGCCCCATTTTAGTCATTAACACCATTTTCTACTGGCACTGCCGTTATGGAATCGCTTCCCTGACCACCGCCACGGAAGAAGAGTCATTATCAGCATTGTTGGTCGACATCTTTGATGTCTTGCTTTACTTGACACTTCTAAAAAAAAACTTGGACTTTGATATTGATAACTTAATGAAGTTCAGTCTCAAAACAATTATGTGAACTGTAGTGAATACTACAGTATATGTATGTACAGTTTGATTGTGTCATGAACTATTATATTGAAAATAATCAATCACATTAACTTACCACATAAATTATTGTTTATATCCCTAGGTCTGTTTTATTTCTTTTATTAGAGTAAATAAGAAAGACCAAACACTTGTGATAGGGTTAGAGCTAGGGGAACCATACTTCCCATATAGAGCTCTATATAATATTCAATAAAATTCCATATTCTTATCACATTTTCAAACTATAGATGGATAGTTTGAGACAGATGAAACTAATACTGGAAGTACGTTGATGTTGGAAATTTTAGTAAAAATGGCACTGTAAGTGATTATTTAGTGGTAGACATATTAATGAGGTGCATTCTCAATTTGAATTGGGTCCAATTGAATTCGAATTTTCATCAAAAGAAACTTATATATTGTCTAGTTCTACGCCTCTCTTGTATTTTTCGTTTCTTTCTTTGCCGAATTGGGTCCAGACTGCTCTCTTGTATGATTTTTGGGAGTTTGCTACTCCTAGACAGTACTATCAATATTTGAAAAGTTCATGCTTTGGTGAACTTTCAAGTAATTTAATTTTTTTAAAAGTTGAATTAAACCAATAGCCAAGAATAAGATTTTAAATTTTTTGTTTAAAAAAAAAATCATCACCTAACTAAAATTAATTTAATTAACTGATTAAACAAATTAATTTTAAATGAAAACAAAAAAATGAACTCACTCGGAGTCTTACTTTCACTGTGGTAGTTGAGGGACTATTTTGATAATTTTTTCAATTTGATTTATGAATGATATAAAAATGATCGTTTTCTCAAAGTTAATTATTTAGATGTTTTTTAAATATTGCACGCACGATGCACATTTTCATTGATCATTATGCATTAAATTCTCTACCCAAAGCTATCATGGAGCCTCAACTCATTTGCTCGAAGACTGCTGTTACGTACTGAAATTTAGTACGTAACGAAAGAAACCTTTCGAGCAGGCTTCTGGCTCCAATCCGTATTCGAGTTACGGTAACTCCAAAACAAAAACAATATAATAAAAGAAAATGAAGACTCTTCAATATAATTTTCTGCCCCCTTTATATTACATAGAATACCCTATATATACTAACTTACTTCCTAAAATAATGTATTTATAATAATGGAATGACCAATTATTTTCCTAATTACTAATTACATATAAATGCTAATTATTTTCCTAATTACATATATATAAGTAATATACATTATTCTTGCTACATGATCATGGTCAATCAATGGTGTATCAACTGCTTAGTAGATGTTAAATCTCCTCCCAAACATGCCACAAATATGGCTGGAGGAGAATTCAAGGAAGAAGACCATATATATCGGCATTATTGTTCCTTGGCATCTTGAATTGCTTCAAATTAAATAATCAAAGGTGAAATTAATTAGCAGGGATGATTACCAAAGGGTGGTGGGAAATTAATATATAGAGTAGGGAAAGATTTGAACTTTGTTAGCATAAAATATTTTTGAGTTCTTGTTAGCATAAAATATGTTTTAAACTTACTACATTATTTTCGTGAATGATTCAAGATAAGGATCAGATGATAAAAAGTCCTATCTAGGTAGTTTTATTTCCCTGGTCATTTTGTTGTCGCTTCTCATCTTTTCCATTTTTTTTCAAAGCTTACATGCATTTTTTTCCCGTGATCGATACGTGATTTAATTAAAAAAAAAAAAGAGTTTACGATTAGCTAATAAAGCTTCAAAAACCAATCTTAACAAAAAAGTGCAATTAGGGTTTAATTTTAATATTAACAAATGAATACATTTATGGTTACCATTCTATTAAAATATAATTGCATGCAATTGTCAAGATTACCACCTCAATCATATAGTATGAAATTGGAGTACATAACCTTATCATATGACACGAAATTAGAGATCTATTCAAAACCTTAATAGCACTTTTTTAAATTGAGGCATTATTCAATTAAAATAATATAATCCATAAAGATTTTACTTTACATACACTAAGGTTGTGTTTGGTTCATGAGTTTAGCTATCAGGAATGAGAATCAAAGTTATTGTTATTGTTTGGTTAACAGGTTTCTAGAACACTAGTATAGGATTTAATTACCCCTTAATTAGAAAATTTATTCCCTAATAAAATAAGAATTTCATTCCATTATTCTCCTTCCCAATTGGTAATTTGATTTTTATGCATGTTTGGATTAGTGCTTTATTTTTTTTATTCTTTTTTGATCATATTGGTGCTTTAGATGTCTTTATATTAAAGTAAATTGTCTTGATTTTTTGTTCTTGTATTTTTAAAACCTTTATTTCCATTATAGGATCATATATAACCAAACAACAATATTGGTAATCATTCCAATTTCAACCTACTACCAAACATGTAAAATACTTTCACCAAAACCCATTGTCATTATCATGTATTTGATTCTCATTCTAATTCTGATTCCATGTATGAACCAAACACACACTAATACACAGAAGTTAAGACCATGGATGGATCAAATTTTCAATTTAATATAATTAGTTTTTTTCCCCAATTTAATCGGCGCATAAAAATTTGGAAATCCATCACCTAACTAAAATTAATTTAATTAACCAATTAACCGAATTAGTTTTCAATCCTTACGGATGGAATCCAAAATATGAACCCATCCACTTGGAACCATGCCTTCCACTATGGTGGTCAGGGACCATTTTCATAATTTCCTTAATTTGATTGATGATTGTTACCAAATGATTGTTATTTTCTCTAATTCAATTTTAATGTTTTCAAAATGAATGCACATAAAATTCACATTGTTTGTGTGTTAAAGAATGTGTATTATAAATGTAACACAACAACACAAAAAGCACGGAAAGAGAGCGAAAGTAATACGGAGTATAATCACTTATTTATTTATCGCTTTTTTCTTGTTTTAAATACTCAAATCTTTACAAGGTAGAATATAATATAATCAAATTTATACTTTTTAAATATATTTCAGCTCAAAGAATTAACACCCCGTCATTGAGTTCTATCATGTGACCACCCATTTAGAATGGTAACAGATGCATCATCGTATCACACTACATAATATAGTTGGCATTATTGTTGTTGTTGTTGTTGTCGTTGTTGTTGTTG
Source organism: Ipomoea trifida (assembly GCA_003576665.1). Taxonomy (NCBI): domain Eukaryota; kingdom Viridiplantae; phylum Streptophyta; class Magnoliopsida; order Solanales; family Convolvulaceae; genus Ipomoea; species Ipomoea trifida. The sequence continues at coordinate 3,036,525 of CP025648.1, forward strand.
TTGTTGTTGTTGTTGTTGTTGTTATTATTATGGGGAAATCATCACTATTTTTATTCCTCAATTATTTCTCAACTAACTATATATCAATGTAGTCTTTAGTTTTCAATTTCAAATAATTTTATCATAGAATTGTTTAAAATTTCATCAATTAAATGCTTGGATCGATGATGAAATTGACAAAATTATAAAAATGGAGAAATCATCATTTTAAATTTTAATGGAGAGCATGTCGAGTGCAGTATATTAATTCCGCGCCACCATTCGCTGATCATCATTGTTACCTCATTTCTACCTTTAAGCAATTTAAAACGTAAAAATGCACCTCGACCGCCACCGCCACCACCACCTCCTCCCCTGCCCAGCCATAGTAGAATAATATTTGTAGCGTGTGGGAGGTAGTTTAATGATCCGTTAGGCACTCTTCGGGTACATGAGGCTCCATGATAGTAGTTGCGATAATGCTTCGCCCGCTCAGTCCGAAGCAGCTGCCTACATATTTAAATTTTCCTCCACCGTCATGTATACATGCATGCATTGATGCATATATTTAGCTAATACAGCTTCAAAAACCAATCTAAACAAAAAAGTGCAATTAGGGTTTAATTTTAATATTAACAAATAATGAATAAATTTATGGTTACCATTCTATAAAATATATTAAAATATAATTACATGTTGTTGGTGTTGTTATTGTTGTTATTATTATTATTATTGTTATTGTTGTTGTTATTATTACTATTATTATTATTGTTATTGTTATTGTTATTATTATTATTATTATTATTATTATTATTATTATTATTATTATTATTATTATTATTAAAGAGAAAATCACTATTTTTATTCCTCAATTATTTCTCAACTAACTATCAATGTAGTCTCTAGTTTTCAATTTCAAATAATTTTATCGTCGAATTGTTTAAAATTTCGTCAATTAAACCCTCTGAGTATCATATTGACGAAATTATAGAAATGGAAAAATCATCATTTTAATCCCTCAGAAGGGCTAATTGACGAAATTTTATACAATTTGTGGATCAAACTAATTGAAATTGAAAACTATGAACTACATTGACCCATTTTTAATTTGTTTAGTAGTGATTTACAAAATCATGAATGCTAAGAAATAAAAAGGAAATTATATGTATATAAATATTAAAAAAATTAATTAAAAACAAATATTTATGATATTTCTATTATAAAATTAGGCAAGTGTATATATATATATATATTGGTCACATGCATGTATGTTTGTATGTGTATGTATTCATATGCAAATACGTATGAGTAGTTGTACGTGTAACATGGAACTACAAGAGACATTAGTTATGTTATTACGGAGTAATATTTTTTTAAATGTGTCTTTAATTTTAAATGTAATGTAACACACAAGCATTGGAGAGAAAAAATTGTACTTATAAAGCTAATTAAGGAAAATAATTACTAGAATTAACACCAAATATTAGATTTATTCCTTGTGGTAGCACATTAGTGAAATGACCTCTATTAAAAGCAGCTGGAGGGAAGACTCCTATCCGCAGACCGGAACAATAGAGCCTCTCCACACACGGTAAACCGCCTCCCACACAGGCCACATATATGATTCTGTTGTGGTTGGCCAGGGGAGGAGAATTATTCAAAGAAGAAGAGCCATCAGAGATGTTCCTAGACATCTTGATTTACTTCAAATTAAGAAAGCTAGTGTTGTACTAATTACCATTATTGATGATCAAGGAATGGTGGTGGGAATTAATATCTTGAGGATGGAAAGATTATTTTTACTTTGTTAGTGTTCAACGTGTTTAAGCCTACTACCTTGATTTTGTGAATGATTCAAGACGAGATCGGAATGATAAAGATATCCTAGGTAGCATAAGTTCCATTTGTTTTTCACAACATCCATGCATTATGCTTTCGTGGTCGATGGTTTCTTTATAAAAGGAGTTAAATTGCCATTAGCTAAAGCATGATAATACAATTAAGATGTTTTTAAAATACATGCACGCACCATGCACGTTACGTTGTCACTAATCATTATGCATTAAAATCTCCACCCAAGGGTACCATCGAGCCTCAGCTCAATCGCCCAAAGACTTCTTAGTAGCTGTTAAATTGCCTCCCACACATACCACATATATGATTTTGCTGTGGTTGGACATGGGGAAGAGATCCAATTCCAAGGAAGAAGATCCATCGACAATATTGTTCCTCCACATCTTGAATTGATTCAAATTAAGAAATCAAAGGTGCAATTAATTAGCAGATACTACAATGTATTGGTCATGTTCAAAAACATATTGAACATCCTAAAATCTCAAATTCGATTTAGGGAGAATGCTCGGTTATTTATTGTATCCTGCTGATAACTTCTTCTGAAATTCAGTGTATCCTCGTGTGAAAAGTTATATTAATTATCTGATTGTATGAAAGTAATAAAAGTAAAGTACAATAAAAACAAAACGAAATAGAGTGAAAAACATCTATCATTTATTAATCACCTCCATTCCAATATATAGACGATATACAAAGTTCTTGTAGAACTAAGACTCTACAAAGTATGAAGATATATTGCCATACTATAATTCTTTTAGTAATGCTGACATATATTTATTTACAATACTTAGCAAGTTTTGTAATTTTCATTCTTAACAATAAGTTGCAATACAAAACAATAATCAAACATGATATTTATTACAATCTCTTACATATAACACAATAAACAAACATGTTACGTATTATAATTTATAATCCCATACATATTATACAATAAATAAACTTGATACCTATTACAATCTCATACATATAACACAAAAAATATGATACACATTACAAGCCCATACATATAACACAATATACAAACATGATATCGATTACAATCACATACATATAACACATATGCATACATGCGTGAAACCACAGCATATGTAAGCAGCTTTAAACTGGCGGAGGAGCAAAATTCAGATCAGGCACACGGTAATGCCAAAGTTCATTGAGATTCAGCAGTTCTGCCGGAACTTCGGGCTAAGCCAACGGAGCATTATCTGGAGGGGGAGGTGCAGCTATAGGAGGAGGCGGGACAGCTGCAACTTGACTGGCGACGGCAGGAATACCAGGTCTTGGCTACACATTGGCCAAATGGCCTCTATTGAAAAGATGAGGGTAGGTGATTCTCCAACCAAAACTACCATGGTACCTCATGTGCCCAAAAAGTGCTTGGCGGCGGTTAAACCACCTCCCACACATGGTGCAAATATGATTTTGTTGTGGCTGGACAGGTGGAAGAAAATTGAAGGAAGAAGAGCCATCAGCATTGTTCCTAGACATCTTGAATTGCTTCAAGGCAGATACCTCCATCAAAGAGATCATACATTTTTGAAATACTACACCCACTTTTTGGGTTATTCCATTTGAGATAATTGAAATGCGAGTGTTGTGCAGTGTTAGTGCAGGAGGAGAGCAGGTCGAGTGCAGTATATTAATTCCTCCGCCGGCTCAGTCCGAAGCAGTTGCCTACAGATTTGAATTTTCCTCCACCGTCATGCATGATGCATATATGTTTGTGTTTGAACTGTGATATATACTCTCTCTCTCTCTCTCTCTCTCTATATATATATATATATATATATATATATATATATATATATATATATATATATATTAAAATCTTAATTTTTTTTAATATATTGAGGTTGGTTTTTGATGTTTTTTTTAACGCTATATTCCTTTTGTAAAGAAATCACCAACCAGGGAAAAGATGTTGGATACTTATATAGTAAATGCATGTTTGAGAATTTTAAACATGTTACTAATATTTGAGGTATTGTGAAGATAACTATTATTTTAAGTTTAGAGGAAATTTTATTAAGAGTTATTTAATATTTGGGTAGTGGGAAAGAGAAAAACTCATGGATTAAATTTTTGTAAGATTTTAATGAGAGAGAAGAATCTCTAAGATTTACTTTATGCATGTAGATAAATATTTTTATATTAAGACTTTTGTCTTGGTTGCATGGATTACAAGATAGATATATAATATATTCGATCTTGAGAATTTGCCAAGTTTGAATTAATTTGGTATGTATTATCATTTTTTTGTTGTTGTCTTGGTTAGAGAGTTGTAGAATTATTTTAATGTCCTACATGAAATTATTGTTTATTTTAAGACAACAGATATTTTATCCTTGTAAAATCAAAAATCCTGTGAAATATCTGTTATATTTCTGGTTAAGGAAGACAGACTTTGAAATATTATATTAAATTTATTACAAAGTCAGAAAGTCTTGAAAATATTCTGTTATATTTATAATGAAGTCATGCAGAAACTTCTTATGCGTGAGGTATGCATAATGAAATTCATAAAACTTATGGATGTCTTTTAACACAAAAATTCTCAATATTGAGAATGTGTTAAAATACTAACAAATCAAAAAGTTTACTAGTTTATCTAGTATGAAAATTGGTTAGTCTAAAATAAATCTAAATTTAAATCTTGGTATATATGGGTTAAGTTTAATTTGTATGCTTCTTCAGTTTAGAAGAAACATGAAAAGTAAAAGTTTATTTTTAGGAAACACAATAGAAAAAGACTAAAAATATGTAAAATATAAAAGCACACCATGCATGCACGCACTCACGAAACACAAATGAATCACATTATACAAGACAGTACTAAAAAGACATTGGTGTGTCATTATAATTATATATATATATATATATATATATATATATATATATATATATATATATAAATTATCTACAAATTGATAAATTTCATACAAAAACTTGAAATAATGGTGCAATTCTTTAGGAAGCCATAATTCATATTCATTTTCAAGTTAAACGACATAAGCTATCATTATATGTCAAATTAAACGATTTTTCATTATAGTTAAATGAGAAAATAGATATTATTTTAATATAATTGTTTTTACCATTTCAAGAAATTAAAAGTCAAATCAAATATATATATAGTACGGTATTGGTTAGAATGAATTTAAAAATTTACTAAAATTGCATGAACGTTTATATTAATAAAAGAATTTGAAATTTAAAAAAATAAAATAGAATTTTGCACTCTAATTCTTTATTATACATTTCAAAAAACAAAATTTATAAAGAATAATGCATTTTCTATTTTTCAGAAAACGCATTATTTTTAAATTTAAAAAAAAATATGTTTTCCATTATTGTTTTTTAAATCACTATTTTCAATTTTTTAGAAAAGCAAAAAGAATATTGGATATAATCGTAAGAAGCTCTGAGTGGAAACTAAAACAACAAATGTTTCAGAACGTCCTTTCTTGGCATGCAATACGTGTTATTAATTGCTATGGATGCCCATTTTAGCTTGAACTTAAGGTGTGTTTGAAAAGTGGAAAATGAATTCTGAAAAATATTTTCTGAAAAATGTGTTTTCTGAAAAATGAGTTATTTTCTAGAAAACATATTTTTCTTTTGTAGTGTTTGGTTGCATTCTAGAAAATTGTCTCTGTGTGTTTGGTTCATTTTCTGAAAAATGAATATAATTATTTTTAATTTTAAATATTTAAAATATACAATGGTGCAAGTGGTGGTGGTGGCAATGGCTGTGCAGGTGGTGGTGGTGGTGTTGGCAGTGGAGGTAGAGGAGGTGGTGGGGTGGTGAGGTGAGAGTGGGGTGGTGGTGGG
>CP025648.1:3042244-3146927 GCA_003576665.1 Ipomoea trifida
GGTGGTGGATGGTGGTGGGTGGTGGGTTGGGGTGGCAGCGACAAGGGCGGGGTGATTGGTTGCTCCACTGCAAACGGAAAATGACTTTCCCCCCAAAAAAATGGGAAGTCATTTTCGTGAAAATGTTAGTTATTTTCCAATGACCAACCCATTCTTTTCCATTAAACTTTAAAATTTTTTTGTTGTCTGGAAACCTAGAAGTATGAATTGAAATTGGTGTTCATAACCTTAATATATTACACAAAATTAGAGGTTGATTAAACATCTTAATAACACTTTTTAAATTAAGGCAATCATTCATTAGGAAAAAAAAAGATAATACATAATAAGTTTCAGCATATTCAAAATTTAATAAGCTAATTAACGGTCATGTTCGTTACAGTCAGTTGGACAATGTATGTTTCAATTGAGTTGTGTGCAATTATTCATATCAATCGATGGTTGGCTGGTAAGAACAAAACAATTTTGTTTTTCCTTTCATCTCATTTTCCACATTGGTAGTGGTAACAAAAATTCAATATGGTATTAAAATATAATGAGTATTTCGATTACATGTACCTTGAATAAATAAAAGAGAAAAAAATTGACACGCACATTACCACTAATAATATATGGTCATATCAAAAAATAAACAATAAATATTAAAGTACATGTAGTAGAATTGAAATATAATATTCATGTAATGTTACGAGGTAAACTCTTCCCAAATTGTCTCTTCAAGTAGGGGTTGTGTAATTTTCCATAAATCAAATGCATATAATATTAAAGAAAATTCCATATTGTTATCACATTCCCCAAACAATTTAAGCTATAGATGGATAGTTTGAGACTAGTGAAACTAGAACTGGCAGTAAATTGATCTTAAAAGTTTTAGCAAACAAGCATTGGAAGTGGTAATTTTGCAATATAGTGAGGTCCAGTTTTGAAGACAGACATTTTTTTTAATGATGAACGCAAGTCTCACTTGTGTTTTTGAATTATTTTATACTTCAAAAGCAAGTGGGACTTACGTTTGTGGTTAACCATTGAAAAAACAAACAAATTAACAAAAGCATTTGGGATTTGCATTTCTGACCTCAAACGCAAGTCCCAAATGCTCTTTTCCCATTATATCTAGCTTTTAAAATCTTCCTATTTTGTGCATTGTACTCCCTTGTTTTTTGCCCCATTTTAGTCATTAATCCCATTTTCTACTGGCACTGCTGTTATGGAATCGCTTCCCTGGCCACCGCCACGGTGAGGGGAATTCAAGGAAGAAGAGTCATTATCAGCATTGTTGGTCGACATATTTGATGTCTAGCTTTACTTGACACTTCTAAAGAAAAAAAAACTTGGACTTTGATATTGATAACTTAATAAATTCCAGTCTCAAAACAATTATGTGAACTGTAGTGAATACTACTGTTCATGTATGTGCAGTTTGATTGTGTCATGACTCATGAACTATTATATTGAAAATAATCAATCACATTAACTTACCACATAAATTATTGTTTATATCTCTAGGTCTGTTTTATTTCTTTATTAGAGTAAATAAGAAAGACGACCAAACACTTGTGATAGGGTTATAGCTAGGGTAACCATACTTCCCATATAGAGCTCATAACCAGGGGCGGAGCCACCTTATGGGGTAGGGGGGCCCTGGCCCCCCCAACCCCCACCTCACCCCACCCCACCTCTACCCCTACCTTAAAATATTTTAATAAATATGTATGTATATATTGATATAGTAGGGATAAAATACACTTTTGGCCCCCCTCTAATTTTTTTATTTTTTTAGAAACAATCTATTATGTTTATATTAAGTGAACTCAAAATATATATTAAAGTTTAAATTCATTAAATAGAAAGAAATAAACCAAGCAAATAATTAAAGTCACAATTTTCTTTTTATCTTATTTCTTTTATCAAGATTTTAATAATGGAGGGTATCAAATATCCATTTTATTTTAAAAAATCTCCAAATTTGAGATATATGCTTTAGTTTTATTAGTTATGTTGATTAATTAATTAATGATTTATTGTGTGTTTTAATTATTTATTTACACTTGAAGATGTACATTTGCTTGTTTAAATAATTAGTTTTGAAATTGTCAAAAAATAATATTGATTGTTTAATTCGTGATATTGATTTTTGTCTTTTATCTCTCAAATTTTAAATATTATTAATCAGTAAAATGAATATCAATTAATTATAAAAAGATTTTATTTTGGTGAATAAATAATTGACAAAACTTTTTATTTGATAAAAATTGACAATTTATATTTAAATAAATGTTGTTGTTCTTATTGTTGTTGTTGTTGTTGTTGTTGTTGTTATTATTATTATGATATTTTGTGTTATGTGAAAAAATAATGATCGACACTTTTGTCAATCGTACTCATATAATTATGTATTTCATAGTTTATTACACAGAGTATATAATCAAAGATCATTATCAATAATAATTACAATAATTTATGGTATATATAATAATATAGTATGGTTAATTATAATGTCGATTAACACGGTAAATTTTCTTTACTACATTGGCCCCCCCAACTCGAGTTTTCTGGCTCCGCCCCTGCTCACAACTTCAAGTATTGGATGTGTAATTTTCCATAAATCAAATGCATATAATATTCAAAAAAAATCCATATTGTTATCACATTTTCAAACTACAAATGGATAGTTTGAGACGGATGAAACTAATACTGGAAGTACGTTGATGTTGGAAATTTTAGTAAAAATGGCATTGTAAGTGGTTATTTAGTGGTATACATATTAATGATGTACGTTCTCAAATTGAATTCGAATTTTCATCAGAAGAAACTTATATATTGTCTAGATAGTTCTACGCCTCTCTTGTATTTTTCGTTTCTTTCTTTGCCGAATTCGGTCTAGACTGCTCTCTTGTATGATTTTTAGGTGTTTGCTACTCGTAAAGGGTACTATCAATAAAAAAATTTCTTCCCTAAAAAAAAGAAACTATTATTTGAAAAGTTCATGCTTTGGTGAACTTTCAAGTAATTTAAAAAATTAATTGTTTTTTTTTTTAAAAAAACTGAATTAAACTAATAGCCAAGATTTTAAATTTTTTGTTTTTAAAAAAAGTCATCACCTAACTAAAATTAATTTAATTAACTGATTAAACAAATTAATTTTAAATGAAAACAAAAAAATGAACTTACTCCGAGTTTTGCTTTCACTTTGGTAGTTGAGGGACTATTTGGATAATTTTTTCAATTTGATTGATGAATGATATAAAAATGATCATTTTCTCAAAGTCAATTATTTAAATATTTTTAAAATACTGCACGCACGATTCATATTTTCATTGATCATTATGCATTAAAATCTCCACCCAAAGCTATCATGGAGCCTCAGCTCATTTGCTCGAAGACTGCTTAATAGATGTTAACCCTCCTCCCAAACATGCCACAAATATGATTCTATTGTGGCTGGAGGAGAACTCAAGGAAGAAAAGCATATCTATCGGCATTATTGTTCTTTGGCATCTTGAATTTCTTCAAATTAAAAAATCAAAGGTGAAATTAATTAGCAGGGATGATCACGAAAGGGTGGTTGGAAATTAATATATAGATGAGGGAAAGATTTGAACTTTGTTAGCATAAAATATGTTTTAAACTTACGACATTATTTTCGTGAATGATTCAAGATAAGGATCAGATGATAAAAAGTCCTAGCTAGGTAGCTTTACTTCCCTGGTCATTTTGTTTTCGCTTCTCATCTTTTCCATTTTTTTTAGAACTTACATGCATTCTTTTCCGGTGATCGATACGTGATTTAATTAAAAAAAAAAAAGAGTTTACGATTAGCTAATAAAGCTTCAAAAACCAATCTTAACAAAAAAAAGTGCAATTAGGGTTTAATTTTAGAGTCAATTCCTTTTTTGGTCCTAGACTTATAGTGACAAAGACAATTTTAGTCCTCCATAAAAAAAAATGGACACTTAATGGACATAGTTATTGTGACGGGGACAATTTTAGTACTTCCGAATAGGTAATTTGATTTTTATGTTTGTATTAGTGCTTTATTTTTTTTATTTTTATTTTTTGTTCATATTGGTGCTTTGGATGTCTTTATATTAAAATAAACTGCCTTGATCATTTGTCGTTGTATTTTAAAAACCTTTATTCCGATTATAGGATCATATATAACCAAACCCAATTCCAACCTACTACCAAACATGTAAAATACTTTCACCAAAACCCATTACCATTACCAAGTATTTGATTCTCATTCCAATTCCGATTCCGATCCATGTACGAACCAAACACACACTAATACACCTAAGTTAAAACCCTAGATGGATCAAATTTTCAATTTAATATAATTAGTTTTTTGACTCAATTTAATCAGCGCATAAAAATTTAGAAATCCATTACCTAACTAAAATTAATTTAATTAACCAATTAACCAAATTAGTTTTCAATCCTTACAGATGGAATCCAAAATATGAACCCATCCGCTTGGAATCATGCCTTCCACTATGGTGGTCAGCGACCATTTTGATAATTTCCTTAATTTGATTGATGATTGTTACCAAATGATTGTTATTTTCTCTAATTCAATTTTAATGTTTTCAAAATGAATGCACATTGTTTGTGTGTTAAAGAATGTGTATTTTAAATGTAACGCAACAACACAAAAAGCACGGAAATAGAGAGAAAGTAATACGGAGTATAATCACTTACGTATCGCTTTTTTCTTCTTTTTTTTTTTAAATACTCAATTCTTTATAAGGTAGAATCTAATTTATACTTTTTCAATATATTTCTGCTCAAAGAATTAACGCCCCGTCATTGAGTTCTATCATGTGACCACCCATTTAGAATGGTAACAAATGAATCATCACACTACATAATATAGTTGGCATTATTGTTGTTGTTGTTATTGTTGTTGTTGTTGTTATTATTATTATTATGGGGAAATCATCACTATTTTTATTCCTCAATTATTTCTCAACTAACTACATATCAATATATAGTCTCTAGTTTTCAATTTCAAATAATTTTATCCTAGAATTGTTTAAAATTTCATTAATGAAATCCTTCGATGATGAAATTGAAAAAATTATAAAAATGGAGAAATTATCGTTTTAAATTTTAATCCCTCAAAAGGGATAATTGATGAAATTTTATACAATTTTAGGATCAAATTAGTTGAAATTGAAAACAAGGAACTACATTGACCCATTTTTAATATGTTTAGTATTGATTTACAAAATCATGAATGCTAAGAATTAAAAAGGAAATTATAATATATAGAAATATTAAAAATGTAATTAAAAATAAATACTTATGATATTTTTATTATAAAATTAGGCAAGCGTGTATATATATATATATATATATATATATATATATATATATATATATATATATATATATATATATATAGAATATTAATCAAATGTGGTCGTGCTCTTAGGTGTGGCCGTGCGGTCACACACCACTCAATGTTACGAAATACACCACTCAATGTTAAGAAACACACCACAATGAAAATATACAAAGACACCATAAAACACACCACACACCCAAAATAATGTACCATAACTCCCATGTCCCTAATGGTGCATTTGCTAATACTGTGTGGTGTATATTTGCATACCTAGTGGTGTGTTTTTGGGTGATGCGTCCCTAACGATGCATATTTGTGTGGTGCATTTTCTAACACTGAGTGGTGTATATCTGTATACATAGTGGTGAGGCCGCACTGTTCACACCTAAGAGCACGGCCACACTTGAACATGACCCTATATATATATATATATATATATATAGAGTGGTCTCATGCATGTATGTTTGTATGTGTATGTATTCACGTGCGAATATGTATGAGTAGTTGTACGTGTAACATGGAACTGCAAGAGACATTAGTTATGTTATTACGGAGTATTTTTTTTTAAATGTGCCTTTAATTTTAAATGTAATGTAACACACAAGCATTGAAGAGAAAAAAATGTACTAATAAAGCTAATTAAGGAAAATATTACAATAATTAAAATCAAATATCAGATCTACTCCAAATCGTGGTAGCACATTGGTGAAATGACCTCTATTCAAAGCAGCAGGAGGGAAGACTCCTCGCCACACGTGGGTACGATAGAACCTCATGTGTCTGAAGAGTGCTTGGCGGCAGTTAAACCGTCTCCCACACAGGCCACGTATATGATTCCAGGGGAGGATAGTTCAAGGAAGAAGAGCCATAAGAAATGTTCCTAGACATCTTGATTTCCTTCAAACTAAGAAAGCTGGTGTTGTACTAATTACCATTATTGATGATCAAGGAATATAATGGTGGTGGGAATTAATATATAGAGGATGTAAAGATTATTTGTATGTACTTTGCTAGTGTTCATTATGTTTAAGCCTACTAAGTTATTAATTTTGTGAATGATTCAAGACGAGAATGATTAAGATATTCTAGGTAGCATAAATTCCATTTTTTTCCACAACATAAATACATTATGTTTTCGTGGTCGGTGGTTTCTTTATAAAAGGAGTTAAATTGTCATTAGCTAAAGCATGATAATACAATTAAGATGTTTTTAAAATTCATGCACGCACGATGCACGTTGTCACTGATATTGCAATCTCTTAAACATAACACAATAAACAAACATGTTACCTATTATAGTTTATAATCTTATCCTATACATAAAATACAATAAACAAACTTGATACTAGCTATTACAATCTCATACATATAACACAATAAATATGATACCCATTACAATTAGCCCATACATATAACACAATATACAAACATGATATAGATTACAATTGCACACAGATAACATATACATATAACAAACACACACACAAACACACACACACACACACACACACACACACACACACACACACACACACACACACACACACACACATACATATATATATATATATATATATATACATAAATACGTGAAACCACATATGTAAGCAGCTTTAAGCGGGCGGAGGAGGAAAATTCAGATCAGGCACAAGGTAATGCTGAGGCTCATTGAGATCCGGCAGTTCAACACGTACTTCGGGCTGAGCCAGTGGATCATTATTTGCCGGAGGGGGAGGGGCAGCTATAGGAGGAGGCGGGGCAGCTGCAACTTGACCGCCGACTGCAGGAATTCCAGGTCTTGCCAGCACATTGGCCAAATGGTCTCTATTGAAAAGTTGAGGGTAGAGGATTCTCCACCCATAACTACCATGGAGCCTCATGTGCCCAAGAAGTGCTTGGCGGCGGTTAAACAACCTCCCACACACGGTGCAAATATGATTTTGTTGTGGTTGGGCAGGTGGAAAAGAATTGAAGGAAGAAGAGCCATTAGCATTGTTCCTAGACATCTTGAATTGCTTCAAATTAAGAAAACAAATGTTGAAGAATTAATATGTAGAGGAGAGAAATATTTATACTTTGCAAACGTACATTATAATATTCTTACGCCTTCCACGGTGATTTCATGAATAAGATTAGGATGACAAAGATGAACTAGGTAGCTTTAATTTCATGTTTTTCTTCTCTTCTTTTTTTTCACAACATATATGCATTGTTTTTCCGTGGTCGGTTGTTTCTTTAAAAAAGAGTTCGCCGGCCATTAAATAAATCGTCTAAAATTAACCTCAAGAAAAAAGTGCAATTGTGGTATTAATATCAACAAAAAGATTAGGCAACGTTTCATTTAGTGACGAACCAAAATTATTTTGTAACAAAAATGGTAGACGAAATTTTGGGGTGTCACATGGCCTCTATTGAAAAAATGAGGGTAGGCGTTCTTCACCCAAGACTACCATGGAGCCTAATGTGCCCAAAAAGTGCTTGGCGGCTGTTAAACCACCCTCCACATACGGTGCAAATATGATTCTGTTGTGACAGGTGGAAGAGAATTGAAGGAAGAAGAGCCATTAGCAATATTGTTCCTAGACATCTTGAATTGCTTCAAATTAAGAAAACAAATGTTGAATTAATTACTTGTGGTGATGAACAAAATGTAGGTTGTTTTATGAACGAGACTAGGATGACAAAAATAAACTAAGTAGCTTTAGTTCCATGTTTTTCTTCTCTATTTTTTTCACAACATATATTCATTGTTTTTCCGTGGTCGGTAGTTTCTTTATAAAAGGAGTTTGCCGGCCGACTAAATCACATCTAAAACCAACCTCAACAAAACAAATGCAATTGTTGTGTTAATATCAACAAATAGATTAGGCAACGTTTCATTCAAATATATATACTAGAAGTTACTTTTAATTAAAATGACTAGATTAATTATCAAATCAATATAGTTAAATTTAGCATTACCATTCTGTCAAGTTATATTAAAACATAATTGTCTTTAATTCTCAAGATTATAACCTCAATCATAAAGTGTGAATTGAAATTGGAGTTCATAACCTCAATATATTACACAAAATTAGAGGTTGATTAAACATCTTAATAACACTTTTTAAATTAATTCATCACTCATTAGGAAAAAAAAAAGAAAATAATTCATAAATTTCAGCATATTCAAAATTTAATATGCTAATTAACCGTCATGTTCGTTAGAGTCGGTTGGACAATGTTTCAATTAAGTTGTATGCAATTATTCATATCAATCGAAGGTTGGCTGGTAAGAACAAAACAACTTTTTTTTTCCTTTCATCTCATTTTCCACATTGGTAGTGGTAACAAAAATTCAATATGGTATTAAAATATAATGAGTATTTAAATTACATGTATCTTTAATAAATAAAACAGAAAAATAATTGGCATGCACATTACTACTAATAATATATGGTCATATCAAAAAATAAACAATAAATATTAAAGTACATGTAGTAAAACCTTTTTTCAAGTACTACGAGGCTTGAACCCACTCCCATCATACATGTGAGAGTGTAATTCGGGACACCGGGTGCTACTAGACCATAAGGTCTTTGGCATGCATTACATGAATTGAAATATAATATTCATGTAATGTTACAAGGTAAACTCTTCTCAAATTCCCTCTTCAAGTATTGGTTGTGTAATTTCCCAAGTAGTGGTTGTGTAATTTCCCATAAATCAAATGCATATAATACTCAAGAAAATTCCATATTGTTATCACATTCCCCAAACAATTTAAGCTATAGATGGATAGTTTGAGACTAGTGAAACTAGTACTGACAGTAAGTTGATGTTGAAAATTTTAGCAAACAAGCATTGCGAGGTAATTTTGCAATACGGTGAGGCCACTTTTGAAGGAGACATTTTTTTAATGATGAACGCAAGTCCCACTTGTGTTTTTGAAGTATTTTTACTTCAAACGCAAGTCCCACTTGCGTTTGTGGTTAACCATTGAAAAAACAAATAAATTCACAAACGCATTTGGGACTTGCATTTTTGACCTCAATGAGCGAGGGTTTTACCTGAGGACCTCAGCGAGGGATGTGGCCAAATGGTGTGATGGACTGACAAATGATGTGGGCGAGGAGATGCGGCGCGAACGCAAGCCCCAAATGCTCTTTTCCCATTATGTCCAGCTTTTAAAATCTTCCTATTTTTGTGCACTCCCCTATTTATGGAATCGCTTATGTGGTCACCGCCACGGCGAGGAGAATTCAAGGAAGAAGAGCCATTATCAGCATTGTTGGTCGACATCTTGGATGTCTTGCTTTACTTGACACTTCTAAAAAAAATTAAAATTGGACTTTGATATTGATAACTAAATAAATTTTAGTCTCAAAACAATTATGTGAACTATAGTGAATACTACAGTAAATGTATGTGCAGTTGGATTGTCTCATGAACTATTATATTGAAAATAATCAACCATATTAACTTACCACATAAATCATTGTTTATATCCCTAGGTCTGTTTTATTTCTTTTATTAGAGTAAATAAGAAAATCAAAACACTTGTGATAGGGTTATAGGTAGGGTAACCATACTTCCCGTATAGGGCTCACAACTTCAAGTATTGGATGTGTAATTTTCCATAAATCAAATGCATATAATATTCAAGAAAATTCCATATTGTTATCACATTTTCAAACAATTTAAGCTATAGATGGATAGTTTGATCGAGACGGATGAAACTAATACTGGAAGTACATTGATGTTGGAAATTTTAGTAAAAATGTCACTGTAAGTGCTTATTTTGTGGTACACATATCAATGAGGTCAATTCTCAATTTGAATCGGGTCAAATTGAATTCGAATTTTATATTTTCATTAATAACAAGTTTTGTAAATTTTCATTCATAACAATAAGTTGCAATACAAAACAATAATCAAACATGATATTTATTACAATCTCTTACTTATAACACAATAAACAAGCATGTTACCTATTATAATTTATAATCCCATACATATAATACAACAAACAAACTTAGCTTTTACAATCTCATACATATAACACAATAAATATGATACCCATTACAAGCCTATACATATAACACAATATACAAACATGATATCGATTACAATCACATACATATAACATATACATATAACGTAACACTGTAACCCCCCGTCTATTCCGATAAGTTTAAGGTTAAAAAAAAAATATTTTTCGAAGGCTATGACATTTATGAGATGATCTCTCGGTACTTCAGAAGGATTTTTATAAGTGAGACTAGTTAGTAATAAGTTGTGATCTACGTACCGGTCACGAACCGTAAAATTTTTAAGGACGTATATACAGTTCGAATTTCCCTAGGAAATGGATTATTAAGCATGATACGATTAAGCCGGAACTTCCTACTCAGTTCAAGAGAAATTTAAACGGACTGTAAGAGTGAAATTGTTACGGACCTTCGTACATGTATTTCACGAGATACCGAAAAATTCCCGATTTTAGTGGTTAATGACGGGATTATTTTTAGAATAATTTTGGTATTAAAATTTTCCCGAATTAAATTATATTCCTCCGAACTTTTATCTGATTTAATCCCTAGCTGGCAAAGGAGTCTTATTCTACAAGGCACACCATGGGGTTGTGACAAGTGGCATCATTATTTACCACATAGTAATAAATAATTAATTAAATGGGAAGTTTATGGGATAAGCTAAGCCATGCTAAGATGAGACTTACACTCCAAGTCTTCCTCTCTCTCTCCCACACTCATTTTCGAAAATTAAGTGAAGGAAAAAGAGAGAAGGAAAAATGTCATCTTCCTCTTGGGATCCAAGAACTCCATAGCTATTTTCTTCAAACACAAGTGCTTCCATAATAGGTAAGACTTTGGTTTTATTTGGTTAATATGGCTAAAATCCTTCCTAGAACTTAAGTTTAAGCTAAGGATTCATGAAAATGTTGTTATTATGGTAATTTTTGTTTAGGAACTTCGGTGAAAGGTTTGAAGGAGAAAATCACCATCTTTCTACGGTTTTAAAAATCTACTTGGGAGGTAAGGAATCCCTTAAGTTGGTTTAGTCACTTGAAGGTGATCAAATGCTACTAATTATGTGACTAAGAATTTTATGTGAAAAATTATGTGTTAAGTTTATAGATCTACAAGTTGGCTTCAAAAGACTACACCTTTATTTTTGGTAATTTTTGTATGCATGTTCATAGTCGATTTATGCATGTATATGTTGTGTTTATGTTCATATAGGCTCATACTTGTGAAAATATTGAAAAATCAAGATAGATTTCTAGCAGTAACTTCCGAGATTTATTGGGAAAATTTGGTAAGGTATTTTGATTCTGTTTTTTTTTTTTTTTTTCAGATATGTAGTTCTATAAGTGTAGAACCTGCATATAAAATTTCATAATGATCGGAGTAGTATAAGTATGGTTTTCGATTTTTTTTCCAAAACTGGTCCAGAGAGAAAAAATTCTGGACAACACATTGCCGAGTGCAAAAATGGAATTTTCTGTGTTTATTCGCGGATCAAAATGACCAAAACTTTTTATGGACATCAAGTACTATAAGTTGGGGTTATACCATAAAAATTTCAAGTGAAAAAGAGTTCGGGAATTATTTTTACCGGCTCAATCTTTCCGACTGCGCCAAGCTGAAATTTTCTGAAAAGAAATGGTTAGAAACAACTTTGACAAAAATATTTTGTAACAAAAATAGTAACGAAATTTTGGGATGTCACAATCAATTTGGAAGAAAAATCGTGTTTTTAAGAAATAAGTGTAACCCTTGTCACTTGGGAATTCATGGTAAAAAGTCATTGACAACTATGAGTATTTTGGGAACATATTTGGATATGAATGATCGTTTTGAGTCGTCATGAATATACTAATTAACCCAATGAAAGAAAGGATGTGTTGAAAGCCTTAGTTTCTGGATAATGTTGTTGAGATGCTTTAACTTCACGGGAGGCCTGCGGGAGCCGTGGCCCGAAAGTTATTGAAATGTTTTGACTTCATGGGAGGCTTGTGAGCCTGGGCCCGGAAGTTATTAAGATGTTTGCCTTTACGGCAGGCCTGCGGGAGCCGTGGCCCGAAAGTTATTGAAATGTTTTGACTTCATGGGAGGCTTGTGAGCCGAGGCCCGAAAGTTATTAAGATGTTTGACTTTACGGGAGGCCTGCGGGAGCCGTGGTGTGACACCCCAAAATTTATTCACCATTCTTGTTACAAAATGATTTTTAGCCAAAAATGTTTCTAACTATTCATTTTTCAGAAAATTTGAACTCGGCGCAGTCCGAAAGATTTATTTGGTAAACATACTTCCCGAACTCCGTTTTACCTTAAATTTTTATTTTAGAACCCCGACCTATAGTACTTGATATCCATAAAAAGTTTTGGTCATTTGGATATTTGAGTAAACACAGAAAATTACGTTTTTGCCCTTGGCAGTGTGCTGTCCAGAATTTTTCTCTCTGGACTAGTTTTGGAAAAAAATTCGAAAACCATACTTCTACTCTTTAGATTTCAATGAAATTTTATATGTAGGTTCTAGACTTGCTTAACTACATATTCGAAGAAAATGGTATCAAAATACCTTACCAAATACTCCCAATAATATTTTTAATCCGTATCCAGTGTTCTTCCAATTTCTTTCTGCCAGCACATGTATTCTTCAATTTGATACCAATTATTTGACTGATATCATCTATGTTTTAATTTTATTTTGCCTCTTCTAGAACCTAGGCAGCCACCCTATTGTCCCTAAATTATTTTCTACCGTAAATTTATCTGATTTAATCCCAAACTGGCAAGGAAGTCTTATTCTTCAAGATTTACCATAGCAATGTGACAAGTGTCACTCTTTCTGGCCACATGTTATTATTTAAAATAATTTTTGGAGATGATCTAAATAGAAACTTGATCTCCAAGTTTCTTCTTTCTTCCCTTATAAGAAACAATGTGGCTTACTCTCCAAGCTCCAAATTGAGACTTGATCTCCAAGCATCCTCTTCCTTATCTTACAAGATATAACATATAAACTTACTCTCCAAGTTTCTTCATTCTTATCCCATATGTCTTTCTCTTCAAGATTTGTCTTCCTTTCCCTTTTGCCTATAAATAGAGGGGTTGTGTGGTGAGGAAAAATCAGGAGAAGTGAGGAGAGAAATCATATATGTGTGGGAGAAGAATTGGGCAAGTAAAGTAGAAGAGTTGGTTATAGGTAAGATTTATGTCTATCCAAAATTTATTTTACCCCAAATCAAAATATTTAATATGTGCTTATGTGATATTATGTTTAAATGATTTTGTGAAAATGTGAGTACATGTCTTATGAAATTATTTGATATGAATACATATTGTTTGTTCTTGTGATTATTAGTGATATTATTAACTTTATAGAGATTATGATAAGTAATGAAATTATGATGTTGATGAGAAAATGATGTTTGAAAAGCCTGCGGGCACTGAAAGTATTTTGAAAATCCTTCAGGGGCTAATGAGATAGCCAATTTTAAGTATTGGACTCAATTGTGAAATATGTCCAAAAGAAATGATTTAAGAAAGAAAAACTGAAGGAAGAATCACGTTTTCAAACCCTTAGTTTCTAAAGTGAGTTGATGAAGACCTTGATTGACCCATGGGTGGCTTTAAGTGCCTTTGCCCAGTGGTCGTTATTGTTGAGATGGGGACCTACGGGAGGGCTTAAATGCCATGGCCCGGGGTTGGAATAAGGGGAGGGACCTACGGGAGGGCTTAAATGCCATGGCCCGGGGTTGGAATAAGGAGACCTACGGGAGGGCTGGAGTGCCATGGCTCGAGGTTGTAGGCCTCACGCTAGCTAACATGAAACTAAGGAAGTTTTAAAGATGATTTATATTGATGAGATTAAAAATGCCATGTTAAAGGGTTGAAATTTATTATGTGGAAATTTATGTGCTCCAAAGTGCTATGTGCAAAATGTTTTACGGGGTAGAGTATGTCTTACCAGCCGTCGTGCTGACTTTGTTTCTACCATAAGTGTTTTGCAGGAAATATTTGGCATGGCATTTGACATGAGAGTGAATTGTTGTATAAAGATTTTTATTGTACCATTAGGAATTCCACCATTGTAATAGTAATTTTGATAGTAGGTTTTGCCTATGCGTTTGAGTATAAGAGAGATACTCGAACGTGGCATAACACCCCTTTTTCCTTTTAGTTGTTGTTTAAGCTTCCGCTGTTGTATCAAAAAAATTAAATTATACCCGTATTTTCGGTAGTGGAAAAAGTGGGGTGTTACACGTGGCCCGAAAGTTATTGAAATGTTTAACTTCATGGGAGGCTTGTGAGGCGGGGCCCGGAAGTTATTAAG
This sequence comes from Ipomoea trifida, assembly GCA_003576665.1. Taxonomy (NCBI): domain Eukaryota; kingdom Viridiplantae; phylum Streptophyta; class Magnoliopsida; order Solanales; family Convolvulaceae; genus Ipomoea; species Ipomoea trifida. The sequence goes on from CP025648.1 coordinate 3,056,936, forward strand.
ATGTTTGACTTTACGGGAGGCCTGCGGGAGTCGTGGCCCAAAAGTTATTGAGATGTTTGACTTCACGGGAGGCATGAGTGCCGGGGCTCGGAAGTTGTTGAGACGTTTGACTTTGCGGGAGACTTTTGAGCCGTGGCCCGAAAGTTCTTGAATCTATTCCGAAATACCATACACTTATCCAGAGGAAAACTAAGTAAATCTTTCTAACTACGAAAATCTAGTTACTCCGTAACTACGTTAAAGAATGAAATGTTACGAGTGTTGAACAGTAAAGTGTGTGTGTCGTTGAACTCTCTATTTTGAGTTAAATGACGGAAATTCTCAGAAATGAAAAGTATTATATGCTGATGCAACTCGTATACTCTACTATACTTTCTTTTGTTGATAATCTGGTTGCAGGTAGATTTTCAACTTATAGGTAAAGCTACAGTTTTCTGAGAATTTTGTTTTTTCGAAACCTTTGCTTACTTTTGAGTGACAATGGATTTTCTTACTTAGCCGTCGTGCTAACTACACTGCATTGTGTCCTTTATTAGATGCAGTCTAGCGTGGGCCCCTGTGGCCGATGAGCTCTGAATAGGATGGGAGTCGAGCTTGAACACTACTTTATCCTAGAATAGACACCCTGGAAGGATTAGTTCCATATGCACACTTTTGGATGTTGATATGGTTGTTTGAGGTTGTAAGTTTAGCCTTAGCGTTTGGGTATAGGAGAGATACCTAAGCGTGACGGTAACACCCAGTTTTCTGCTGGTTAGATGCTCCCGCAATGTACGATATTATTAGGGGTTTTGTAATAAATCCAAGACGTGAAAATTGGCCTGGGGTGTTACAAACACACACACACATGCATACATGCCGGAAACCACATATATAAGCAGCTTTAAGCGGGCAGAAGAGGAAAATTCAAATCAGGCACACCGTAATGCCGATGCTCATTCAGATCCTGCAGTTCGACAGGTACTTCGGGCTGAGCCAACGGAGCATTATTTGCGGGAGGGGGAGAGGCAGCTATAGAAGGAGGCGGGGCAGCCACAACTTGACCGTCGATTGCAGGAATTCCAGGTCTTGGCAGCACATTGGCCAAATGCTCCCTATTGAAAAAATGAGGGTGTGTGATTCACACCCACGACTACCATGTAGTCTCATGTGCCCAAAAAGTGTGTGGCGGCTGTTAAACCACCTCCCACACACGGTGCAAATATGATTCTGTTGTTTTTGGGCAGATGGAAGAGAATTGAAGGAAGAAGAGCCATTAGCATTGTTCATAGACATCTTTTATAGCTTCAAATTAAGAAAACAAATGTTTAGTTAATTACTAGCGATGATCAGCGAATGGTAGTGAAGAATTAATATATAGAGGGGAGAAATATTTATACTTTGCTAGCGTACAATATAATATTCGTATGCCGTTGTTTTCCTGAAGAGACTTGGATGACAAAGATGAACTGAGTTGCTTTAATTTTACTTCCATGTTTTTCTTCTTTTTTTTTTTTTCACAACATATATGCATTGTTTTTCGGTGGTCGGTGGTTTCTTTACAACAGGAGTTTGCCGGTCATTAACTAAATCATCTAAAACCAACCAAAACAAAAAAATGCAATTCTGGTGTTAATATCAACAAATTGTGGGACACATATCTGTAACACCCCGGCTCGGCTATACCATACATCCGGAGTAATTACCGCCACACTTCGAATGAATTCTACCAATTCCCAATAAAATTCGTTCTAAGTGCACAGGCTAAATAGATAAAAATAAGATCGGTTCACACTATAGGGACATACCATAATATACACTCCCAAATATATAAGCATCAAAAGATATATATATATATGTAGTTATATATATATATCGATCAACCGTTAATATATATACATAAGTTTTAGCAGGGTTAACGAAAGATAACCTAGGTTTCACTAGCCATCTAATATCTATAATGGCTACAAAAATATATACACCAAAAAGTGTTATATGTCAGAGAGTCACAACCTACTCAAGGAGATGATACACTGGGCCACTATAAGTCCCCCACACAAGATGCCATTCACCGGCAAACCAGGTGATATGGTCCAGGAAGTTGCACGGGGTAATCATCATCATCCACTCATCCCACTCTTCCGGAGGACTAGGGTCCCACGGATAAGGGTATCTCACAATGAACTCAAGTGGATCACTCTCCTCAACCATCTCGATAGGATAATAACCGTAACTCGCCTGAATAGCATCAATGAAGGTCAGCGGGCTACTAGGAGACAAAGGGATAATAGGGTCACTCAGAAACTCGGTAACAAAGTCAGTGTCGGCAGCAGGCATAGGATCGAGATCTGGAACTGGGTCAACGACATCAACAGGGTCAGGAGTATAAACAGGAACTGGAGCATATACAGGAGCTGGAGCGTCTGGAGCGTAGCCCGGAGCATACGGGTCGTCACCCGTCAGAAAGTGTGCATAGTCCTCATAATCAAATAGAGGAAACATAAACTCTAACGAATTGTTAGAGTTCTCCGGGCTGCAGGAGCCCACGCTAGACTGCATCTGATAAGATACACAATGAAGTGTAGTTAGCACGACGGCTAAGTAAGAAAATCCATTGTCACTTAAGCATAGACAAAGGTTTTAAAACATATTATGGACTTATAGAGATTTTACCCATACTTTGGAATTTTACCTGAAATCAAAGAATCCAACGATAGCATATATTTAAAGAAAATTTCATAAGATTTTCCTTCACAACAACAATAAAGATATAATCGTCATCCCAAAAATTATAATCTCACATATTTTAGACAAGTTCATAAACTTTCCATTTTCAAGAATCTCATCCCTTTTCAATTAGAACCGCAGCTCTAATTCTTTTAACCACCTGAACCGCAGCTCAGTATATCTTTCATCTCTTTAATTAGAACCGCAGCTCTAATTTTCTGAATCATCTGAACCGCAGCTCAGTATAACAATCATTTCTTTAATTAATTACTTAGTTTCCCCCTGGATAGTATGAGACATATTTAACATTTCTTGATTCCCCTTTCTCAAACCTCGGGCTATGGCATGCTCCAGCCTTCCCTGTAGGTCTCCTTATCCCAACCTCGGGCCATGGCACTCCAGCCCTCCCGTAGGTCCAACCTTATTCCAACCTAGGGTCGTGGCTCTCAAGCCTCCCATAGGTCCCCACCTTACTCAACTTCTCTATAACATATTTAACATTTCTTGATTCCCCTTTCTCAAACCTCGGTCTATGGCATGCTCCAGCCTTCCCTGTAGGTCTCCTTATCCCAACCTCGGGCCATGGCACTCCAGCCCTCCCGTAGGTCCAACCTTATTCCAACCTAGGGTCGTGGCTCTCAAGCCTCCCATAGGTCCCCACCTTACTCAACTTCTCTATAACATATCCAGAAACTAAGATTTTCCAAAACATTCTTTCATATACGTAATTAGTATTTTCTTTTCATTTCTCAAAACATTTAGTTCAACCAAAATCAAGTTTGTTTGCCCATAAGCCTTCAAATATTAATAATACAAGTATACTTGTCTAATTAACCAAAAATAATATCGTGGAAAAGAATTTAAACATAGTTTGAACCCATACCCAAATTTTCTGAAAAAAAATAAAACTGGGCAGAACATTCTGGTCGCTGGTGGACGCATGGTGGACGCGCGTCCACCAGGGCGTCCACACCTACGGCTTTTTCCATTTAATTTCAGAAAAACTGGACGTCGGTGGACGCACGGTGGACGCGCGTCCACCAGGGCGTCCACCCCTACGGCCTTCGAAAATCTTTTTCCGGAAATACTGGACGTGGTGGACGCATGGTGGACGCGCGTCCACCAGGGCGTCCACCCACACGGTGATCAATTTTCTGGGTCGAAAATCAGTGTAAAAATTCTCATTTTTCCACCTTTTCATCAACATGATTTTATATGATCATAAACATAGTATATACATGCATGCATATGTTAATGATATAAATTTTCATATTTATACATGCTAATGATATTTTCAAGCTCAAAATACAATTTCTTGCATGGAATTTAACTAAGGAGTTTAAAGCTTAACACATAAATTTTCATATCAATTTTCTAACTCAATAATACATATATTCCTATACAATTGCCTATTTTCAAGTGACTATACCAACTGAAGGGATTTCCTTACCTTTCTTGAAGCTTTAACCGTAAGGAGAGTTAGGTTTCCTTAAATCCACCGAAAATCCTAAGCAAATTTCACCATAACAACATTCCAACGAGATCTTAGCTTAAGATTAATTCTTAAAAATAATTCCAACTCATTAAATCAAATATTACAATTACTTACCTAGTGTTGGGAACTTGAAGGACTTAAGCTATGGAGTTTTCCTTGAAGATCAACAATGGAGATGAAGAACACTCTCTCTCCTCTCCTTATAAATTTTCGGCCAAAGGGGGATGAAGACTCACAATCTTGGAGACTAAGTTTAATAAAATCTTATCCAAAAGAAATCATTATTTTATCTTAGGATATTTTTGAAGAATGGATTTCCTAGACAGTTAGGGATTAAATCAGATAAATCTTTGGTGAAAAATAGCTTAATTCGGGAAATTCTTAATACCAAAATTATTCTAAAATTAATCCCGATATTAATCACCCAAATTTCGAATTTTTCAGTACATCGCGAAATTTAGCGGTTCGCAGGCTCGTAACAAGTTCCATCCTTATAACTCATCTAGTATCAATCTTAACTAAGTAAAATGTTCATACTTAATCACATTATGCAATATAATCCATTTCCTATGGAAATTCGAACCAAATATGTGTCCCTAAAATTTTCACGGTTCGCGCCTGGTACGTAGATCGTAACTTATTAATAACTATACCTTAAAAAAAATAATTCTCTGAAAGTTCCAGGGTTCATTTCATAAATATTATAACTTAAAAAATAAGAATAAAATATTTATTCCTCGAACTCAAAAATTATCGGAATGGGTGAGGGGTTACATATCAATGACGTCCATCCTCAATTTGAATCGGGTCAAATTGGATTTGGATTTTCATCAAAAGAAACTGATATATTGTATGTTCAAAATGGATGATAAGTGAATGAGAAATTGATTATCAAATATAGTAGTTGGGGGCCATTCTAATAATTTTCTCAATTTGATTGATGATTGATATCAAAATGATCATTTTCTCTAAGTCAATTTAGATGTTTCTAAAATACATGCACGCATGATGCACGTTGCCATCGTTCATTATGTAGTAAAATCTCCACCCTTGGCTACCTGAAACCTCATGTGCCTGAAAAGTGTTTAGCAGTTTATTCCCACGTACACAGGCCACATATATGACTTTGCTATGGCAGGGCAAGGGGAGGATAATTCACGGAAGAAGTGCCATCAGTATTATTCCTACACATCTTGAATTGCTCTAAATTAAGAAAGCAAATGCAATACGAAATAATTAAAAAAAATATGATATTTATTACAATCTCTTACATATAACACAATAAACAAACATGATACCTATTACAGTCTCATACATATAACACAATAAATTAAAAGATGCCTATTACAATCCCATACATATAACACAATATAATATACAAACATGATATCTATTACAATCACATACATATAACATATGCATATAACACACACACACACACACACACACACACACACACACACATATATATATATACATGTATGCGTAAAACCACGTATTCAAGCAGCTTTAAGCCGGTGGAAGAGTAAAATTCATATCGGGCACATGGTAATACTGAGGCTCATTAAGATCCTGTAGTGCGGCAGTTGCTTCGGGTTGAGCCATTCTGTCAAGTTATATTAAAACGTAATTGCCTGCAATTATCAAGATTATATTCTCAATCATAAAGTATGAATTGAAATTGGAGTTCATAACCTCAATATATTACACAAAATTAGAGGTTGATTAAACATCTTAATAACACTTTTTAAATTAAGGCAATCATTCATTAGGAAAAAAAAAAAGATAATTCATAAATTTCAGCATATTCAAAATTTAATAAATATGAATAGCTTATAGTTTTAGCTTTAACTGTTAGGCCTATGGCCCTTTTAAATGTAAGGCTTAGGCCTCTTTTGTCTTAGCAAGTGGTCACTTTTAGACTCTTGCTAGTACATATTATTTTGATGCAATGAATATACTTTGGTTTAAAAAAAAAAAAAGAAAAAATTAACCGTCATGTTGGTTACAGTCAGTTGGACAATGTTTCAAATGAGTTGTGTGCAATTATTCATATCAATCGAAGGTTGGCTGGTAAGGACAAAATAATTTTGTTTTTCCTTTGATCTCATTTTCCACATTGGTAGTGGTAACAAAAATTCAATATGGTATTAAAATATAATGTGTATTTCAATTACATGTACCTTGAATAAATAAAAGAGAAAAAATTTGACATGCACATTACTGCTAATTAATAATATATGGTGTAACACCCCGGCTCGGCTATACTGTACATCCGGAGTAATTACCGCCACACTTAGAATGAATTCTAACAATTCTTAATAGAATTCGTTCTAAATGCACAGGCTAAAAGAAGAATTTGGTTCACACAACTAAATCTTACCACAAGATACACTTCCAAATATATATATACATCAAAAGATATATATTTATATATATATATATATATATATATATATATATATCGATCAACCATTAATATTTACATAAGTTTTAACAGGGTTGGCTAAGCTAGATCCCACTAGCCATCTAATATCTATCATGGCTACAAAAATATATATACACCAAAAAGGGTTTGATTTCTTTTAAAACAGGGACACAACAAGGAGGTGATATACCGGTCCACAGTATGTTCCCCACACAAGGTGCCATTCACCCGCAAACCAGGTGATATGGTCTAAGAAGTCACATGGGATAATCACCATCATCCACTCATCCCACTCTTCCGGAGGACTAGGGTCCCACGGGTAAGGGTATCTCACAATGAACTCAAGTGGGTCACTCTCCTCAACCATCAAGATAGGGTAATAACCGTAGCTCGCTTGGATAGCATTAATGAAGGTCAGCGGGCTACCAGGAGACAAAGGGATGATAGGGTCACTCCGAAACTCGGTAACAAAGTCAGAGTCAACAGCAGGCATAGGGTCGAGATCTGGAACTGGGTCAAAGACATCAACGGGGTCAGACGGAAAATCAGAGACAGGGGCAGGGTCAGGAGTATAAACAGGAACTGGAGCATATACGGGAGCTGGAGCATCTGGAGCGAAGCCCGTAGCATACGGGTCGTCACCCGTCAGAAAGTGTGCATAGTCCTCGTAATCAAATAGAGGAAACATAAACTCTAACGAATTGTTAGAGTTCTCCGGGCTACAGGAGCCCACACTAGACTGCATCTGATAAGAAACACAATGAAGTGTAGTTAGCACGACGGATAAGTAAGAAAATCCATTGTCACTTAAGCGTAGACAAAGGCTTTTAAAATATGATATCAATACAAAAGCTTATAGAGTTTTTACCCATACTTTGGAAGTTTACCTAAAATCAAACAATCCAAAGATAGCATAACAACATATATTTAAAGGAAATTTAATAGAATTTTCCTTCATAACAACAATAATGACATAACTGTCATTCCAAATTATATTCTCATATATTTTAGACAAGTTCATAAACTTTCCATTTTCAAGAATTTTACCCTTTTTCAATTAGAACCGCAACTCTAATTCTTTTAATTATCTGAACCGCAGCTCAGTATACCATTTATCTCTTCAATTAGAACCGCAGCTCTAATTCTCTGAATCATCTGAACCGCAGCTCAGTATAACATTCATCTCTTCAATTAATTACTTAGTTTCCCCCTGGATAAGCATGAGACATTCTTTTTAACATTTCTCGATTCCCCTTCTCAAACCTTGGGCCATGGCATGCTCCAGCCTTCCCTGTAGGTCTCCTTATCCCAACCTCGGGCCATGGCACTCCAGCCCTCCCGTAGGTCCAACCTTATTCCAACCCTGGGTCATGGCATTAAAGCCCTCCCGTAGGTCCCCACCTTGTTCCAACCCCGGGTCATGGCAGCTAAGCCCTCCCGTAGGTCCCTTTCTCAAATTCTCTGCAACATATCCAGAAACTAAGATTTTCCAAAACATTCTTTCATGTACGTAATTAGTATTTTCTTTTCATTTCTCAAAACATTTATTTCAACCAAAATCAAGCTTGTTTGCCCATAGGCTTTTCAAAAATTATAACACGAGCATACGTAACATTTAACCAAAAATAACACGATTGAAAATAACTTAGACATAGCTTGACATCAAACCCAAACTTTTTGGACTGAAAAATACTGGACAGAACATTCTGGACGCATTTGGACGCATGGTGGACGCACGTCCACCTTGGCGTCCACACCTACGGCTTTTTCTCTTATTTTCCGAAAATCACTGGACACCAGTGGACGCACGGTGGACGCGCGTCCACTGGGGCGTCCACACTTACGGCGTGTCTTCAAAAAAAACTGGACACCAGTGGACGCACGGTGGACGCGCGTCCACTGGGGCGTCCACACACACGGCAGTAGCTTTCTGGGCAGCAAAACAGTGTAAAAACACCTATTTTTCAACATTTTTCTTGACATTAATTTATATGGACATAAATATGGTATATACATGCATGCAGACATTAAAGTCATGCATATCAAGAGTAATATAAAGCTCAAACACATATTTTTACATAGAAATTAACTAAGAAGTTAAAGCTTAACACATAGTTTTTAATATTAAATTCTAACTCCATAATATGTATACCTATACAATTGTCCATTTTCAAGTGACTAGCCAACTTAAGGAATTTCCTTACTCTTTTAGAAGCTTTAAAACCGAAGCAAGTGTTGAAGTTCTTTATTCCCAAATATCCACCGAAAGTCCTAAACAATTTCATCATAATAATAACATTCTCAAGAGTTCTTACTTTAGGATTAAATCTTAGAAAGAGTTCTAACTCACTAAACCAAATAACTTACTTGGTGTTGAAGAGCTTGAAGGTTTTAGGCCATGGAGTCTCCTTTGAAGATCAACAATGGAGATGAATAATTATGATCTACACTCTCTCTCCTCTCCTTATAATTTTCGGCCAAGGGGGAAGACTCACAAAAATCTTGGAGGCTAAGTTAATATGATCTTATCCAAAGATAATCATTATTTTAATCTATGATATTTTTGAAGAGTGGATTTTCTAGACAGTTAGGGATTAAATCAGATAAATCTTTGGTGGAAAATAGCTTAATTCGGGAAATTCTTAATACCAAAATTATTCTAAAATTAATCCCGATATTAATCACCCAAATTACGAATTTTTCAGTACTTCGCGAAATTTAGCGGTTCGCAGGCTCGTAACAAGTTTCATCCTTATAACTCATCTAGTATCAATCTTAACTAAGTAGAATGTTCATAATTAATCACATTATGCAATATAATCCATTTCTTATGGGAATTCGAACCTATTATGTGTCCCTAAAATTTTCACGGTTCGAGCCTGGTACGTAGATCGTAACTTATTAATAAAAAAAATTCTCTGAAAGTACCAGGGTTCATTTCATAAATATTCTAAAAAAAATTATTTATTCCTCGAACTCAAAAATTATTGGAATAGGTGAGGGGTTACAGTCTACCATCCTTAAAAAGAGTTTCGTCCTCGAAACTTACTCTCACTAACCTCGGTTCTTAAGTAAACCTTTATTCACCTTTGCCACACATACTTAGCTATAGCATGCAAAAATAGTTTTAGACATAAGTAAATCAATTCCTACGCACCTGAATTAAATAATTCTAGATAGCGTTCCCTCATAACGCTTTCCAATTCCCACGTGGCTTCCTCAGGACTATGATTCGACCATTGGACTTTGATCATTTTGACTGATTTTATCCTTGTATCTCGGGTTTTAAAATCCAAGATCTGAATTGGTCTTTCTTCGTATACTAACGAATCATCTATATCCAACTCCTCAGGTTCCAGTACATGAGATGTATTAGGCACATACTGCTTGAGTTGAGAAACATGAAATACATTATGCACTCGGTCAAGCTCAATCGGTAGGGCCAGTCGATAGGCTAAATTTCCTATCCTTTCTAAGATTTCGTATGGTCCTATATAACGAGGACTCAACTTCCATTTCTTTCCAAATCTTTTGACTCCTTTAGTTGGTGAGATTTTTAATAGCACTTTTTCTCCAACTTGATGTTCGGTGAATTGTCGTTTCAGATCGGCATAGGACTTTTGACGATCTTGTGCGATTTTCATCCTTCCTCGAATCATTTTGATTGCCTCAGTAGTCTCTTGTAGGTATTGAGGTCCAAGTATAACAACATCGCTTTTGTCACTCCAACACAGAGGACTTCGACATTTTCGCCCATACAGCGCTTCATAAGGAGCCATTCCTATACTTGTATGATAGCTATTATTATAGGAAAATTCTACTAAATCCAACTGCTCGTCCCATGCAGCTTGAAAGTTAAGTACACAACCTCTGAGCATATCTTCCAATGTCTGTATCGTTCGTTCCGTTTGGCCATCGGTGGCAGGGTGAAAAGTTGTACTTAACTTGAGTTGCGTTCCCATTGCCATTTGCAACGCTTGCCAAAAACGTGATAGAAATCGTGAGTCTCGGTCTGAAACGATATCTTGCGCTACTCCGTGATATTTAACCACGTGTTTAATATAAGCTCTTGCTAACCTTTCCATTGACCATGTCTTGTTCATTGCGATGAACCTTGCTGTTTTGGTCAGTCGATCGACAATAACCCACACTTGATCATTTCCAGACTTGTTTCTAGGTAATCCTCCCATGAAATCCATCGAGATTGAATCCCACTTCCATTGCGGAATCTCCAATGGCTGCAGTAATCCCCTTGGTTTACTTCTTTCCGCCTTGACCTTTTGACAGTTCAAACATCTAGCTACAAATTCAGCTACATCCTTCTTCATGCCTGACCACCAGAAAATTTGTTTCAAGTCCTTGTACAGTTTATCCCCACCAGGATGAACTGAATAGGGTGTGTAATGGCCTTCCTTCATTAATTGTTCCATTATCTTCTTACACCCTTTTGGTATTATCCACCTACCTTGGAATCTGACACTCCCATCTGGGTGTAATTCAAATGGACCATGTTTTCCGTTTACCATCCTTTCCTTGATGTTCTTTATCCAATCATCCTCTACTTGTGCTTGCTTAATTTCTTCAAATAAAGTTAGAGTAGCAGACATATAATATAATTTCATTTCTTCTTCCACCTGTCCACTCATTTTTACCTTCAGATTGAGTCTTTGAAAGTCCTTACATAGTTGTTCGGGTAATATCCAAAGAGCGTGGTTTGATTTTCGACTCAAAGCATCAGCCACCTTGTTTGCTTTACCCTCTTGGTATTGAATTTCCAAGTCATAATCTTTAATCAACTCCAACCACCTTCTTTGTCTTAGATTAAGGTCTCTCTGAGTGAAGATATACTTCAAACTCTTGTGGTCCGTGAAAATTTTGCATGAGACCCCATAGAGATAGTGTCGCCAAATTTTGAGAGCAAACACCACAGCTGCTAGTTCTAAATCATGTGTCGGGTAGTTGGTTTCATGGGATTTTAATTGACGAGAAGCATAAGCTATTACCCTTCCATTTTGCATTAAGACGCATCCAAGTCCTTTATGAGATGCATCAGTGTATAACTCATAACCTTCTGTTCCCACAGGTAAGGTCAACACTGGAGCAGTTGTTAACCTTTTCTTAAGTTCTTGGAATGCCTGTTCACATTCTTCGCTCCAATTATACTTGGTCGTCTTTTTGAGTAGGTATGTTAGCGGCCTAGTTATCTTGGAAAAATCTTGAACAAATCTTCGATAATAACCCGCTAAACCTATGAAACTGCAGATTTCTGTAATTGATTTGGGCGCCTCCCATTCAATCACCGCTCGTATCTTGGCTGGATCTACCGATATCCCTTCTTCTGTGATTATGTGTCCAAGAAAAGCGACTTCTTTCTTCTAGAATTCGCACTTTGACAATTTTGCAAAGAGTTTCCTTTCCCTTAACGTCTGCAACACTACTCGGAGATGTTCCTCGTGGTCCTCCGGTGTCTTTGAATAGACCAAGATATCATCTATAAATGCCACAACGAATTTATCCAAATATGGAAGGAAAATTCGATTCATCATGTCCATAAAGGTTCCTGGGGCGTTAGTCACTCCAAATGGCATGACCGTAAATTCATAGTGTCCGTATCTTGTTCGAAATGCCGTCTTAGGCACATCCTCCTCTGCGACTCGCACTTGGTGATACCCCGATCGTAAGTCAATCTTTGAAAATTACGCCCGTTCCTTTCAACTGATCAAACAAATCATCGATCCTCGGCAACAGGTACTTGTTCTTTACTGTAACTCGATTAAGTTCTCTATAATCGATACACAGTCTAAGACTCCCATCCTTCTTCTTAACGAATAATACCGGTGCACCCCAAGGCGATACACTCGGCCTAATAAATCCCTTCTCTAGTAATTCCGCCAATTGTGCCTTCAACTCCTCCATCTCTTTAGGTGCCATTCGATAAGGCGCTTTCGAGATAGGTGAGGTTCCTGGTACCAAATCGATGGTGAATTCCACTTCTCTCTCTGGCGGCATTTTCGTAAGATCGTCAGGGAATACGTCAGGAAATTCGCACACGATCGGAATTCGATCGATCTCTAGTTCTTCTCCCTCGACACCTTGCACTAAGCAAAGATATACTTCGCATCCCTGGTATGCGTACTTCTTCCATTTCTGTGTCGTCAATAAGCTTGACTTAGGTTGCTTGTCAATTCCCCGATATGTTATTCTCCTTCCTTTCGGTCCTTGTAGGACGACCTTTCTTTCGTTGCACATGATCTGTGCTTTGTAGTTATTCAACCAATCCATCCCGAGCACTACATCAATGCCCTCAAGTTCAAAACGAACGAGGTTTCCAGGACAATTAAATCCGGCTATCTCTATTTTAATGTTCTCGTAACCATATCTACAGGCTACTACTATTCCTGAGGCAGTTTTGACATTTAGATCTAACTCAATAGTAGGCTTTAAATTCAATCTATCAGCAAATGTAGATGATATAAACGAGTTGGTAGCTCCTGTGTCAAATAGCACTAATCCAGGTACTGAGTTTATGAAAAATGTACCAGTTACGGCGTCGCCAGCTTGAGCCTGAGTGCTGTTGACGACGTAGATTCTACCTTGGTTCCCAGTACTGCTCTCTCCCATCACTTGTTTTCCTTTATGATTGGAGCTCGGTGGGGTGTTCATGGGTCTTCCCAGATTTGCCGGTTGGAAGTTAGTTCGTCTCATTTCTGTCCTAGCAGGCTTCTGACCATTGTTCCCGTTAAATCTTCTCCCTTGGTTCACATTTTGTAGAGCTTTCTGTGGGCTGTCTATTTGTCTTTGGCATTCAAAAGACTTGTGGCCAAAAAGACCACACGTGTAACATTTAACTTTCATCCCTTGACAATTTTCCCCGGGATGAATTCTTCCGCACTATCGACAAGTAGAACGACTTCCCCAATTGATTCCTTCCCTTCCCCTGCCGGTTGTTGGGGTAAAACTTCCTAGATTCACCTTCTTGTTTACTGTCGAGAACCTCTGTGGTTTATTATCAGCCTTTCTTTTGCTTCGGTCGTAAACCTCCTGCTGATCCAGATACACCTAATAATGATCCGAGGCTCTATCATATGTTTCTTTCAAAGTAGAGCACATGAATGGCGCGATCATTCCTCTTATGCTCCAGTCCAATCCCCGAACAAACCTTCTTGCCTTGCTTGCCTCGTCAGGTACAATTTCCTGAGCAAAACGCATTAGTTCCACATATTGATCATGGTACTCTTGAATTGTTGCTCCCTTCTATTTCAGTCGAAGAAACTCCTCGCATTTAATCCCTTTTATGCGCTCGGTATAAAATTGCCCCCTCAATTCCACTTTGAACTCTTCCCAGCCAAACTCTGGTCTTGTAGTAAATCAGGTCCAACTGTTGACCACCAGTTGTCAGCAGCTTTCGTCAAGTAGTACACTGCAGAAGGCACTCGCTGATTCGCAGGACAATTCACTGCGTTAAGTAACTTGTCAAACGTCCGAATCCACTCTTCTAAGATCACCGGGTCTTTTTCCCCGGCGTAGTATGGCGGTTGTCGGTTTGCTATAGACTTAGCGATATCGACCCGTGACTGTCCCTGATTCTGGTTCTGGACTTGCTGAGCCATCATGAACTCAGCCATTCGCTCCATTGTCTGGGCCATACGGTCCATCGCCGAAATATTATCGTCGTTACCAACGGGTACATTACGTCGCGGTGGCATTCTCACTGAATGACAATTTCAAGTTAGCGTCCTCACATAGGATTCTTTAAAAGTTAACTGGTCAGGCAATCAGTATAGCAACTACTCATGTTCTATACCACACTTCCTAACATTTACTTAAACTTACCCGGGCTTCAATCACAGCATAATGATAATCAACACATTATGCTAACAACTTATAATCCTAAGCAAGGATTAACACATGTAAAAAAAAAATCACAGATATTGTTCATGCTTATTCAACAATAAGAATCATAAGATTCTATAGAGTAGAAGTAAAATACCGCCTTTTTATGCTGCCCGGCATCCGTTCCAATCCTGCTCCGAAGTTATGCTCCTTAACAATGAGGTTAGGTTAATCTTAACGAACCTAAGCTGACCCAACCTTGGCTCTAATCTAGGCTTTAGGCTCTGATACCAACTTCTAACACCCCGGCTCAGCTATACTGTACATCCGGAGTAATTCCCGCCACACTTAGAATGAATTCTAACAATTCCTAATAGAATTCGTTCTAAATGCACAGGCTAAAAGAAGAATTTGGTTCACACAACTAAATCTTACCACAACATACACTTCCAAATATATATATACATCAAAAGATATATATTTATATATATATATATATATATCGATCAACCATTAATATTTACATAAGTTTTAACAGGGTTAAAGTAAGCTAAACTAGATCCCACTAGCCATCTAATATCTATCATGGCTATAAAAATATATACACCAAAAAGGGTTTGATTTCTTTTAAAACAGGGACACAACTTACTCAAGGAGGTGATATACCGGTCCACAGTATGTTCCCCACACAAGGTGCCATTCACCCGCAAACCAGGTGATATGGTCTAAGAAGTCACATGGGGTAATCACCATCATCCACTCATCCCACTCTTCCGGAGGACTAGGGTCCCACGGGTAAGGGTATCTCACAATGAACTCAAGTGGGTCACTCTCCTCAACCATCTCGATAGGGTAATAACCGTAGCTCGCTTGGATAGCATCAATGAAGGTTAGCGGGCTACCAGGAGACAAAGGGATGATAGGGTCACTCCGAAACTCGGTAACAAAGTCAGAGTCAACAGCAGGCATAGGGTCGAGATCTGGAACTGGGTCAAAGACATCAACGGGGTCAGCCGGAAAATCAGAGACAGGGGCAGGGTCAGGAGTATAAACAGGAACTGGAGCATATACGATAGCTGGAGCGTCTGGAGCGAAGCCCGGAGCATACGGGTCGTCACCCGTCAGAAAGTGTGCATAGTCCTCGTAATCAAATAGAGGAAACATAAACTCTAACGAATTGTTAGAGTTCTCCGGGCTACAGGAGCCCACGCTAGACTGCATTTGATAAGAAACACAATGAAGTGTAGTTAGCACGACGGCTAAGTAAGAAAATCCATTGTCACTTAAGCGTAGACAAAGGTTTTTAAAATATGATATCAATACAAAAGCTTATAGAGTTTTTACCCATACTTTGGAAGTTTACCTGAAATCAAACAATCCAAAGATAGCATAACAGCATATATTTAAAGGAAATTACATAGAATTTTCCTTCATAACAACAATAATGACATAACTGTCATTCCAAATTATATTCTCATATATTTTAGACAAGTTCATAAACTTTCCATTTTCAAGAATTTCACCCTTTTTCAATTAGAACCGCAGCTCTAATTCTTTTAATTATCTGAACCGCAGTTCAGTATACCATTCATCTCTTCAATTAGAACCGCATCTCTAATTCTCTGAATCATCTGAACCGCAGCTCAGTATAACATTCATCTCTTCAATTAATTACTTAGTTTCCCCCTGGATAAGCATGAGACATTCTTTTTAACATTTCTCGATTCCCCTTCTCAAACCTTGGGCCATGGCATGCTCCAGCCTTCCCTGTAGGTCTCCTTATCCCAACCTCGGGCCATGGCACTCCAGCCCTCCCGTAGGTCCAACCTTATTCCAACCCCGGGTCATGGCATTAAAGCCCTCCCGTAGGTCCCCACCTTGTTCCAACCCTGGGTCATGGCAGCTAAGCCCTCCCGTAGGTCCCTTTCTCAAATTCTCTGCAACATATCCAGAAACTAAGATTTTCCAAAACATTCTTTCATGTACATAATTAGTATTTTCTTTTCATTTCTCAAAACATTTATTTCAACCAAAATCAAGCTTGTTTGCCCATAGGCTTTTCAAAAATTATTACACGAGCATACGTAACATTTAACCAAAAATAACACGATTGAAAATAACTTAGACATAGTTTGACATCAAACCCAAACTTTTTGGACTGAAAAATACTGGACAGAACATTCTGGACGCATGTGGACGCATGGTGGACGCACATCCACCTTGGCGTCCACACCTACGGCTTTTTCTCTTATTTTCCGAAAATCACTGGACGCCAGTGGACGCACGGTGGACGCGCGTCCACTGGGGCGTCCACACTTACGGCGTGTCTTCAAAAAAAACTGGACACCAGTGGACGCACGGTGGACGCGCGTCCACTGGGGCGTCCACACACACGGCAGTAGCTTTCTAGGCAACAAAATAGTGTAAAAACACCTATTTTTCAACATTTTTCTTGACATTAATTTATATGGACATAAATATGGTATATACATGCATGCATACGTTAAAGTCATGCATATGAAGAGTAATATAAAGCTCAAACACATATTTTTACATAGAAATTAACTAAGAAGTTAAAGCTTAACACATAGTTTTTCATATTAAATTCTAACTCCATAATATGTATACCTATACAATTGTCCATTTTCAAGTGACTAGCCAACTTAAGGAATTTCCTTACTTTTTTAGAAGCTTTAAAACCGAAGCAAGTGTTGAAGTTCTTTATTCCCAAAAATCCACCGAAGGTCCTAAACAATTTCATCATAATAATAACATTCTCAAGAGTTCTTACTTTAGGATTAAATCTTAGAAAGAGTTCTAACTCACTGAACCAAATAACTTACTTGTGTTGAAGAGCTTGAAGGTTTTAGGCCATGGAGTCTCCTTTGAAGATCAACAATGGAGATGAATAATTATGATCTACACTCTCTCTCCTCTCCTTATAATTTTCGGCCAAGGGGGAAGACTCACAAAAATCTTGGAGGCCAAGTTAATATGATCTTATCCAAAGATAATCATTATTTTAATCTATGATATTTTTGAAGAATGGATTTTCTAGACAGTTAGGGATTAAATCAGATAAATCTTTGGTGGAAAATAGCTTAATTCGGGAAATTCTTAATACCAAAATTATTCTAAAATTAATCCCGATATTAATCACCCAAATTACGAATTTTTCAGTACATCGCGAAATTTAGCGGTTCGCAGGCTCGTAACAAGTTCCATCCTTATAACTCATCTAGTATCAATCTTAATTAAGTAGAATGTTCATAATTAATCACATTATGCAATATAATCCATTTCTTATGGGAATTCGAACCTAATATGTGTCCCTAAATTTTTCACGTTTCGAGCCTGCTACGTAGATCGTAACTTATTAATAAAAAAAATTTTCTGAAAGTACCAGGGTTCATTTCATAAATATTCTAAAAAAAAAATATTTATTCCTCGAACTCAAAAATTATTGGAATAGGTAGAAGAGTGGGGTTGAGTAGTGTTATAATTAGTGTGGAGGTTAATGGGAGAAATGAAATATATAAAGCAGTGGGAATGAAATGAAGGATGCCACCAAATGATAATGCGAATTCTTCAAAGGTTGTGTCCAGCGTGCGATCCTCGTGCAGTAGGTTCAATTCAAGTCTTGATCAAACTGGTCAAAGATATGAAATGACTAATACTTTATATGTTAAGTATATAAATATATTAATATTTATATATGATTAATTTAACTATATATAATCTAATTTATAATTATTTATATGTTATGTTATATATATCATGATATTTAATTTTAATTAAATATCTACCAAAAATATAGTTACATGATAATGAATCTTACAAATATATAATTAATTATGAAACATGACATATGTAATTATAAACTATATAAGGCTTAAAAATGATTTATATGAATATATATAGTCATACAAGGTATGTACAATTAGTATTAATAGGTTAGTTGGTTGTGAACTTGTGATAAGGGTAATTATATTTAGATTAAGAGTTTAGGAGTTCAATTTCTTTCCTAAGCAACATTTTAAACACTACATAATTTTATTAAATTACAAAATATATTTAAATAAATTGAATTAATGCAGGCTAAACAGATTATCCACAGGTTACACGAGTTGAGCTCGTGTAACCCATGGATTATACAGGCCAAATCGAAAACTAGCTAGCCCAACCAGCCTAAAAGTGGTTAAACGGGCCCAACCCATCGAGTTGCAATAGTTATTGCATGGACCGTGGTCCACACAACTGTGTGAACCAACCGTCCAAAAATGACGCCGTTTCGAGTTTTTTTTCATGCGACCCATTGTAATATACATTTTTATAACTCATAATGTACATTATTCTAAATCATAAAGTACATTATCTTAGCCAGAAGTTACATTATTCTAACGCATAAAGTACATTATTCTAACGCATAAAGTACATTATTCTAACACATAATGTACATTATTCTAACTCATAATGTACATTATTCTAACTCAGTTCATAAAATTCAACGACAATGTTTTGGACCGTGGTTCACACACAGCTGTGTGGGCCACGGTCCACACCATATTTTATCATGTAGTTGTGCCTATTTTGACAACTATATTTCCCACCTCACTCCCTCTCTCTTTCAACGTAGTCAAAAAATTCATAAAAAATCTCAGTTGGAAGTGTATTAATAGTGATTGTTTTTATAAGTGGAGTTCTGTGTTTATACTTTTTTTTTTAAAAGAAAATATTTTAAGTTAAGTTACCTGGGTGAAGTCTCAGCAAATGGATTCTAATGCGGTAACAAGGAAAATTATTCAAAATATTTGGATCTTGCCCACTTCCAGTTATGTGTTTATAATTAAAAAAAAAAAAATGAAGATGGTAAATATCGATGGAGATACGAAGTGGTATCTCATTTTATTCATGTTTTTTTATAATTAAAGAAATATTTGGTCATAATTCATGTTTTTTATTTTTCAAATTGATTCTTGTTTTATTCAATCTCATTTATTCTTTTACTAATCTTTCTGCCACATTTGTACTCACCTTCCTTTTTTTTTTTTTTTTTAATAAAAGAACAGGAAGGGATTAGAACCCCATGGAGAAAACACAGAGAAAAAACAAGGCTTTATTCTCCCCTGGCACAAGCCCTCTGAACACATCCTTTTGAAGAGTCATTTCCAGTTCGTAAGGGGAAAAACACAAGCAATTATTTTGTTGCGATGGCAACATAAAATTTGTTTGAACATAAAAAAAAAAAAAAAAGTATTTATGAAAGATTTGAAACGTACCGTAAAATTGATGAAAAACTTGCCTAGTTTAGATAGAGGAAAAAAAGTTTGTAGAGAATGTTAAAAAGTTTGGGATTTGAGGGTTGAATTTCATCTATTTATATTAGTGAAGAGAAAGTCTATAGAAATCCTATTCTGACAGAGTTTGTGAAAGTCAGTAACTTTTTGAATACCAGTAGACATTTAATAACTCTATAAAAGTCTGAATCGAATACCTGTATACTTTTAAAGAGTTTTGAAAAGTTTGAATTGAATACAGGTAGACTTTTAAAAAGTTTATAAAAGTATAAATTGAATACCACTAAACTTTTAAAGTTGATAAAAGTATTTAAAAGTTCATGAAAGTTGTGATTGAATACAGTCCCCTTCAACAATATTCCGGCACAATTCACTGGTCACCACTGCCCTCGAACTACCCTACCACTGCACATCAGAATAACCTTGTGCTATCTGGGGCACTATCTGGATTGCACGATAACCAAGAGTATAGATGCCGGTTACGTTTCTTTAATTTTGTGAAGAAACCATTGGCCACACAGTATATATATTGTCATGACTTTTCGATTTCAATTCTTTGCATGAAGTTTTTAAAGATGAGTCTTTAATTGTATGATGAATTGAAGATGTTCTTTTTATTTCGTTTTTTATTTTTGTTTAGGTTTAATTTCATTTTATTGTCCTTTGAGTAAGGATATGTAATTATGTACCATTATGTGTTTAATATCTTTACATATAAAAATTAAATAATAGATATGATAAATATTGTGCTAATTTCTTACATGAAATAAGCTCATTTATAATATTATATTAGCATGCAATCTGATCTAACTCATCCAAAACGAACCAACAAAAAGTGTTAAGAACGTAATAAGTTTACACGGTTAATCGTTGATAGGTATATCTGGGAGAAAAGAATTGTACGTTGATAGCATACAATACCATTTAAGCATACTACGTTGTTTTCGAGAATAGTTCCTTATGAAGATGATAAAAAGTATAGCTAAGGTCATGATTTTTGTGAAGCAAACTTTTGTCTGACACACGGGAAACTGATTCTGAAAGGAAATAAAAAGACAATTGACATTTTGTTTGATTTCCAGGTGGATGATCCATTAATCCAACTAGGGGAGACTTATAAATGGATCAATTTTTTTTATTGCCATTGGAGATTAGAAATAGATGGACTTTCTGTAGGCCCTATTTTATTGACAGGATTTATAACTACTTTAGTGGCCCGGCCAGTTACTCGTGAGTTAGAAATAATTCTAGTTTATCTACTTCTATCGCGGGGGGGGGGGGGGGGAAACCAATTTATTTTGATATATGAAACCTCGTCGTTTACACTTGGTGTGGAGTGGTAGGGCAGGTAGAGGGCAATATATTAAATCCCCGCCACCATTTCCGGCTACCTCATTTCGAACTTAGTTTTTTTAATTTGAAGCAATTCAAGATGTCGAAGAACAATATTGATGGCTCTTCTTCCTTGAATTCTCCTCACTGCTGCGGTGGCCGTGAATCGGTTCTGAGGCAGATGATGTATGTGACCGGAAATTAGTTTTTTGAGGTTGTTTTTTGATGGTTTAACTAATGCTAAATTCCTTTTGTAAAGAAATCACCGATCAAGTATAGAAAAATTAAAGAATCGATGCAAGTTGTGGAAAAATGAAAAAGGAAAAACGCTAAGAAAAAACGAAATGAAACTAAAGCTACCTATGACGTTAGAGATGGCAATGTAGGTCATGATGACTTATTTATTTCATTCGATTTTGTATTGGAAGTATGTATAACCTCCCCTCCCACCACCCTCTGGAGCTTTAATTTCTCCCTTTAGATATAATTTGGTTGTTATTAATATCTTTTACAATAAAAAGAAGAGCGAAACTCGAAGATGACATTATTATTAAAGGTGAAATGCTTGACATATAGCAGAGAGTTGGTTAGGGTAGGAACATGTAACACATTTTGTAACTACGACCACAATGTGTCTGGGCAAGTTGTTTCGGTGGTGAGGCGGCATGTGGTCCATGTTGATCGACAAGAGCTACAGAAGATCCTCAAACTCATAAGTGCGTTGCATTGCGGCTAGATTCAATGGAGTGATCGGAGTTGCTGTTGTTGTGTCTCGATGTCTCCTCATCGGCGGACTTGGTTTTCATTACGACCGCAGCTAACTTAGTTGCTAGATACCATGATGGAAGAACTCAAATCACAACAAAATGGAGAAACAAGAGTTCATATGGGAAGAAACTTTATTTAATTTGTTTATTAAATATTATTGTGGTGTAATCCAATGGGATAGCTCAAGTGACAAATGAGCTTTCTGGTGATAATTTTGATTCGATTTTCACAAGTGATGATTTCTCCTGGATGAGTTCTCGTGCCTCTCGGTACAAGCGGGGATTAGTTGTCGGGTGAATCCGGAATATAAAACAGACAGAAGCAGACCCGAAACAGCTAGTGATTTACACATGGTGTGCAGTGGTTGGGCAGGTGGAGGGCAATATATTAAATCCCCGCCATCTTTTACTGCTACCTCATTTCAACCTTAATTTTCATAATTTGAACCAATTCAAGATGTTGACAAACAATACTGATGGCTATTCTTCCTTGATTTTTCCTCACTACCGGGGTGGTCCTAGAATGGTTCTGAGACAGAGGATGTCACCCACAGTCAATTTTTTGAGGATGATTTTTTATGCTTTAGCTAATGCTAAACACCTTTTATAAAGAAATCATCAATTAAGTATAGAAAAAGAGTCCATGCAGGAAAAAAATGAAAAAGAAGAAAAGAAAAAACGAAATGAAACTAAATTAAAGCTACCTAAGGATGTTAGAGATGGCAACACACGTCATGATGATGACTTCTTTAATTCATTCAATTTCAATTCATATATAAATTGATACATATATGCATGTATGAATTAAAATGTATTTAAAAGAAAGTAGAATTAAAAATTGAAAGAAAAGAGGAAAATCAGGAAAGTAATAGTACTTTATTCTTTCCTCCCAATAGTATTTTATTCTTTATTATACTTTTTTCTTCTTTAATAAAGAGTCAGTTTCTCATCTATCATACAAATGTTAGATATATCTCTAATTTAAGGGTAATACTTATGTAAAACCATTCAACGGGTCTCAAATTCGATTAAGGGAGGATGCTCAGTTATTTAGAGTATCATGCTGATAACTTGTTCTGAAATTCAGTGTATCCTCACATGAGAAGTTATATTATCTAATTGTATGAAAGAAATAAAAATAAAGTATAGTAAAAACAAAACGAGATAGAATGAGAAACATCTATCATTTATTAATCACCTTCGTTCCAATATATAGACGATGTACAAAGTTCTTGTAGAACTAAGAGTCTACAAAGTATGAAGATATATTGCCATACTATAATTCTTTTAGTAATCCTAACATATATTTATTTACAATACTTAGCAAGTTTTGTAAATTTTCATTCTTAACAATAACTTGCAATACAAAACAATAATCAAACATGATATTTATTACAATCTCTTACATATTACACAATAAACAAACATGTTACCTATTATAATTTATAATCCCATACATATAATACAATAAACAAACTTGATACCAATTACTATCTCATACATATAACGCAATAAATATGATACCCATTACAAGCCCATACATATAACACAATATACAAACATGATATCGATTACAATCCCATACATATAACATATGCATATAACACACACACACATATATGCATACATGCGTGAAACCACATATGTAAGCAGCTTTAAGCGGGCGGAGGAGAAAAATTCATATCACGCACACAGTAATGCCAAGGCTCATTGAGATCTTATAGTTAGACAGATACTTCGGGCTAAGCCAGCGGAGCATTATCTGCGGGAGGGGGAGGAGCAACTATAGGAGGAGGCGTGGCAACTGCAACTTGACCGCCGACGGCATGAATTCCAGGTCTTGGCAGCACATTAGCCAAATGGCCTCTATTGAAAAAATGAGGGTAGGCGAATCTCCACCCACGACTACCATGGAACCTCATGTGCCCAAAAAAGTGCTTGGCGGCCGTTAAACCACCTCCCGGTGCAAATATGATTCTGTTGTGGATGGCAGTGGAAGAGAATTGAAGGAATAAGATCCATATCCCCTTAGCATTGTTCCTAGACATCTTGAATTGCTTCAAATTAAGAAAACAAATATTAACTATTTACCGGTGATGATCAACGAATGGTGGTGAAGAATTAATGTAGAGGAGGGAAATATTTATACTTTGCTAACGCACAATATAATATTCTTATGCCTTCTACGTTGTTTTCATGAAAGAGACTAGGATGACAAAGATTAACTAAGTAGCTTTAGTTTCATGTTTTTCTTCTCTTTTTTTTTCTCACAACATATATGCATTGTTTTTCCGTGGTTAGTGGTTTCGATCTTTACAAAAGGAGTTTGTTGGCCATTAACTAAATCACATCTAAAACTAAGTTGCTTTAGTTCCATGTTTTGCATTTCGTAAGTATTCATCAATGGACATGTTACATTGTGTGTTACGTTACTGAAGAGCTCAAATCACAGCAAATTAAAGTGGAGAAACAAAGAGTTCATATTGGAAGAAACTGAATTGCGTAGCCGGGTGAATCTGAATCGTAAGACAGTGAAATGGTAGGGCAAGTGGAGGGCGCTATATATTAAATCCCCGGAACACCTCTTGGTTTACACTTGGTGTACAGTGGTAGAGCAAGTGTAGGGCAATATATTAAATCCCTGCCACCATTTATTGCTACCTCATTTTCTTAATTTAAAGGAATTCAAGAGAATAGGAAAATCAAGAAAGTGATAGCACTCTACTCTTTATTATACTTTTTTTCTTCTTTAAGAGCCAGTTTCTCAATGCTAGATATATCTATAATTTATGATTAATTGACTAATAAACTTAAATACGAAGAACTTGACCTAGTAACAAAAGCGGAAGCCCTATTGATCCTCCGCTATAATTGATGTATTCTTCTACTCGTTGCAGCAAGGAGCAATCCGGAGTGATTTACAAAATCATGAATGCTAAGAAATAAAAAGGAAATTATAATATATAGAAATATAAAAAAAAGTAATTAAAAATAAATATTTATGATATTTCTATTATAGAATTAGGCAAGTGTATATATATAGAGTGCTCACATGCTTGTATGTTTGTATGTGTATGTATCCATGTGCGAATACGTATGAGTAGTTGTACGTGTAACATGGAACTGCAAGAGGCATTAGTTATGTTATTATAGAGTATTTTTTTTAAATGTGCCTCTAATTTTAAATGTAATGTAACACACAAGCACTGAAGAGAAAAAATTGTACTAATAAAGCTAAATAGGAAGATAATTTCTAGAATTAACACAAAATATTAGATTTAATCCAAGTTGTGGTAGCACATTCGTGAAATGACCTCTATTTAAAGCAGCAAAAGTGGACACCCCTCTCCACATGTGTTCGAAGAGTGCTTGGCGGCCCTTAAACCGCCTCCCACACATGCCACATATATTCTGTTGTGGTTAGCCAGGGGAGGAGAATTTAAAGCAGAAGAGCCATCAGAAATGTTCATAGACATCTTGATTTGTTTCAAATTAAGAAAGCTAGTGTTGTACTGATTACCATTATTGATCACCAAGGAATGGTGGTAGGAATTAATATATAGAGGATAGAAATATTATTTGTACTTGTGTTCAATATGTTTAAGCCTACTACATTGATTTTGTGAATGATTCAAGACTAGAATGTTAAAGATATCCTAGGTAGCATAAATTCCATTTTTTTTTTCAAAACATACATACATTATGTTTTCGTGGTCGGTGATTTCTTTATAAAAGGAGTTAAACTGCCATTAGCTAAAGCATGATAATACAATTAAGATGTTTTTAAAATAGATGCACGCAGGATACTCCTTGTCACTCATCATTATGCATTAAAATCTCCACCAAGGGTACCATTGAGCCTTAGCTCATTTGCCCAAAGACTTCTTAGTAGCTGTTAAATTGCCACTCACACACACCACAGATATGATTTTGCTGTGGTTGGAGAGGCGGAAGAGATCAAATTCAAGGACGAAGATCCATCGGCAATATTGTTCCTCAATATCTTGAATTGGTTCAAATTAAGAAATGTGGAATTAATTAGCAGAAGATACTACAATGTATTCGTCATGTTCAGAAACATATTGAACATCCTAAAATCTCAAATTCGATTAAGGGAGCTGAGAATGCTAGGTTATTTATTGTATCCTGCTGATAACTTAATTATCTGATTGTATGAAAGTAATAAAAGTAAAGTACAATAAAAACAAAACGAAATAGAGTGAAAAACATCTATCATTTATTAATCACCTCCATTCTAATATATAGCCGATATACAAAGTTCTTGTAGAACTAAGCTTCTACAAAGTATGAAGATATATTGCCATACAATAATTCTTTTAGTAATGCTGACATATATTTATTTACAATACGTAGCAAGTTTTGTAATTTTCATTCTTAACAATAAGTTGCAATACAAAATAATAATCAAACATGATATTTATTACAATCTCTTACATATAACACATTAAACAAACATGTTACCTATTATAATTTATAATCCCATACATATAATACAATAAATAAACTTGATACCTATTACAATCTCATACATATAACACAAAAAATATGATACACATTACAAACCCATACATATAACACAATATACAAACATGACATGGATTACAATCACATACATATAACAACCACAGCATATGTAAGCAACTTTAAGCTGGCAGAGGAGGAAAATTCAGATCAGGCACACGATAATGCCGAAGTTCATTGAGATTCAGCAGTTCCGCCGGAACTTCGGGCTGAGCCAGCAGAGCATTATCTGCGGGAGGGGGAGTGGCAGCTATAGGAGGAGGCGGGACAACTGCAACTTGACTGCCGACGGCAGGAATACCAGGTCTTGGCTGCACATTGGCCAAATGGCCTCTATTGAATAAATGAGGGTAGGTGATTCTCCACCGAAAACTACCATGGTGCCTCATGTGCCCAAAAAGTGCTTGGCGGCGGTTAAACCGCCTCCCATGGTGCAAATATGATTTTGTTGTGGCTGGACTGGTGGAAGAGATCAAATTGAATGAAGAAGAGCCATTAGCATTGTTCCTAGACATCCTGAAGTGCTTCAAGGCAGATACCTCCATCAAAGAGATCAGACATTTTTGAAATGCTACACCCACTTTTTGGGTTATTCCATTTGAGAGAATTGAAACGCCAGTGGTGTGCAGTGTTAGGGTAGGAGGAGAGCAGGTCGAGTGCAGTATATTAATTCCTCGCCACCATTCGCTGATCATCATTGTTACCTCATTTCTACCTTTAAGCAATTTAAAACGTAAAAATGCACCGCCACCTTCACCTCCTCCCCTGCCCAGCCACAGTAGAATAATATTTGTAGCGTGTGGGAGGCAGTTTAATGATCCGTTAGCACTCTTCGGATACATGATGCTCCATGATAGTCGTGGGTTAAGATAATGCTCCGCCGGCTCAGTCCGAAGCAGTTGCCTACAGATTTGAATTTTCATCCACCGTCATGCATGATGCATATATGTTTGGGTTTGAACTGTGATATATACTCTCTCTCTCTTTCTATATATATATATATATATATATATATATATATATATATATATATATATTAAAATCTTAATTGCATTTTTTTTAATATATTGAGGTTGGTATGTTATGCTTTTTTTTAACGCTAAATTCCTTTTGTAAAGAAATCACCAACCAGGGAAAAAATGTTGGATACTTATATAGTAAATGCATGTTTGAGAATTTTAAACATGTTACTAATATTTGAGGTATTGTGAAGATAACTATTATTTTAAGTTTAGAGGAAATTTTATTAAGAGTTATTTAATATTTCGGTAGTGGGAAAGAGAAAAACTCATGGATTAAATTTTTGTAAGATTTTAATGAGAGAGAATTGAAGAATCTCCAAGATTTACTTTATGCATGTAGTTAAATATTTTTATATTAAGACTTTTGTCTTGGTTGCATGGATTACAAGATAGATATATAATATATTCGATCTTGAGAATTTGCCAAGTTTGAATTAATTTGGTATTATCATTTTTTTGTTGTTGTTTTCTACATGGTTAGAGAGTTGTAGAATTATTTTAATGTCCTACATGAAATTATTGGTTATTTTAAGACAACAGATATTTTATGCTTTTTAAAACCAGAAATCCTGTGAAATATCTGTTATATTTCTGGTTAAAGCAGAAAGACTTTGAAATATTATATTAAATTTATTAAAAAGTCAGAAAGTCTTGAAAATATTCTGTTATATTTATAATGAAGACATGCAGAAACTTCTTATGCGTGAGGTATGCATAATGAAATTCATAAAACTTATGGATGTCTTTTAACACAAAAATTCTTAATATTGAGAATGTGTTAAAATACTAACAAATCAAAAAGTTTACTAGTTTATCTAGTATGAAAATTAGTTAGTCTAAAATAAATCTAAATTTAAATCATGGTATATATAGGTTAAGTTTAATTTGTATGCTTCTTCAGTTTAGAAGAAACATGAAAAGTAAAAGTTTATTTTTAGGAAACACAATAGAAAAAGACTAAAAATATGTAAAATATAAAAGCACACCATGCATGCACCCACTCACGAAACACAAATGAATCACATTATACATGACAGTACTAAAAAGACATTTGTGTGTCATTATAATTATATATATATAAATTATCTACAAATTGATAAATTTCATACAAAAACTAGAAATAATGGTGCAATTCTTTAGGAATCCATAATTCATATTCATTTCAAGTTAAACGACATAAGCTATCATTATATGTCAAATTAAACGATTTTTCATTATAGTTAAATGAGAAAATAGATATTATTTTAATATAATTGTTTTTACCATTTCAAGAAATTAAAAGTCAAATCAAATATATGTAGTACGGTATTGGTTAGAATGAATTTAAAAATTAACTAAAATTGCATGAAAGTTTATATTAATCATACTAGAAATATATGTTAAATATTTAATATAAAATTTAAAACGAATGACATAAAATATCCTATATCCATTAATATATAGGCTTTGTTATTCAGTCCAACCACTTAATTTAAGGTTTGAATATATAATATATTATACAGGAAAAGCTTACAACAAAAGTTATACTTCACAAAAAAAAAAAAAAAAAAAAAAAAAAAAAAAACATATCCTTGACTTTAAATTTTTATCATCTTCTTCATCTAAAAGACTAGAACTATTCACGAAAACAACACAGTACACTTAGGGGGTGTATTCAATCACGACTTTCATGAACTTTTAAATACTTTTAAAGTGATGGATTTTAATTGACATTTATAGACTTTTAAAAAGTTTACAAAAGTCATTAAAACTCTAAATTGAATACACCCTGACAAACATTCCATAACTCCTATTAATATATTATCTATAAATTAGTGCATTGTAAAAAAAAAATATTGATGTCATAAAAATAGAATATATTATTCATAAATAGAATATAATCAATTTTTATAAATATAACCATCAAAAATATTTCTTGAACTAATGAAACAACTAATGTTGAACCAATAAATATCTCTAAAAAAATTCAACTTAATACAATATATATATATATATATATATATATATATATATATATATATATATATATATATATATATATATATAAATTAATAATTAATAACATACAATTATATAAAATTATAAACATATTAATTAAATAAAATTTAAAAATTATAAATTAAAAAATTTGTTGCGAACAGCAGCAACTTGCTGCTGGTTGCAGCAAATATTTGCTGTTCGCATCAATTTTTTTGGTTGCGATAAAAAACTTGCCTAGTTTAGATAGAGGAAAAAAAGTTTGTAGAGAATGTTAAAAAGTTTGTGAAAGTCAGTAACTTTTTGAATACCAGTAAACTTTTAATAACTCTATAAAAGTCTAAATCGAATACATGTATACTTTTAAAGAGTTTTGAAAATTTTGAATTGAATACAGGTAGACTTTTAAAGAGTTTATAAAAGTCTACATTGAATACCATCAAACTTTTAAAGTTGATAAAAGTTCATGAAAGTTGTGATTGAATACACTCCCCTTAAACAATATTCCCGCACAATTCACTGGTCACCACTGCCCTCGACCTACGCTACCACTGCACATCAGAATAACCTTGTGCTATCTAGGGCACTATCTGGATTCCTTTAATTTTGTGAAGAAACCATTGGCCACACAGTATATATATTGTCATGACTTTTTGATTTCAATTCTTTGCATGAACTTTTTAAAGATGAGTCTTTAATTGTATGATGAATTGGAGATGTTCTTTTTATTTCATTTTTTTTTTGTTTAGGTTTAATTTCCTTTTATTGTCCTTTAATTTGAGCAAGGATATGTAATTATGTACCATTATGTGTTTAATACCTTTACATATAAAAATTAAATAATAGATATGATAAATATTGTGCTAATTTCTTACATGAAATAAGCTCATTTATAATATTGTATTAGCATGCAATCTGATCTAACTCATCCAAAACGAACCAACAAAAAGTGTTAAGAATGTAATAAGTTTACACGGTTAATCGTTGATAGGTATATCTGGGAGAAAAGAATTGTACGTTGATAGCATACAATACCATATAAGCATACTACTTTGTTTTCGTGAATAGTTCCTTATGAAGATGATAAAAAGTATAGCTAAGGTCTTGATTTTTGTGAAGCAAACTTTTGTCTGACACACGGGAAACTGATTCTTAAAGGAAATAAAAAGACAACTGACATTTTGTATTCATTTCCAGGTGGACGATCCATTAATCCAACTAGGGGAGACTTATAAATTGATCAATTTTTTTGATTGCCATTGGAGATTGGAAATAGATGGACTTTCTGTAGGCCCTATTTTATTGACAGGATTTATAACTACTTTAGCGGCCCAGCCAGGTTACTCGCGAATTAGAAAAAATTCTGGTTTATCTACTTCTATCCATGTGGGTGGGGGGGGGGCGAAACGTCTATACTCAGCTACAAAATTTATTTTGATATATGAAAACCTCGTCGTTTACACTTGGTGTGCAGTGCGTTTACACTTGGTGTGCAGTGGTAGGGCAGGTAGAGGGCAATATATTAAATCCCCGCCACCATTTCCGGCTACCTCATTTCGACCTTAGTTTTTTTAATTTGAAGCAATTCAAGATGTCGAAGAACAATATTGATGGCTCTTCCTTGAATTCTCCTCACTGCCGCGGTGGCCGTGAATCGGTTCTGAGGCAGAGGATCTATGTGACCGGAAATTAGTTTTTTGAGGTTGTTTTTTGATGGTTTAACTAATGCTAAATTCCTTTTGTAATGAAATCACCGATCAAGTATAGAAAAATTAAAGAATCCATGCAAGTTGTGGAAAAATGAAAAAGGAGAAACGCTAAGAAAAAACGAAATGAAACTAAAGCTACCTATGACGTTAGAGATGGTAATGCAGGTCATGATGACTTATTTATTTCATTCGATTTTGTATTGGAAGTTTGTATAACCTCCCCTCCCACCACCCTCGGGAGCTTTAATTTCTCCCTTTACATATAATTTGGTTGTTATTAATGAAATTCATAATGAAATTCATAAAACTTATGGATGTCTTTTAACACAAAAATTCTCAATATTGAGAATGTGTTAAAATACTAACAAATCAAAAAGTTTACTAGTTTATCTAGTATGAAAATTGGTTAGTCTAAAATAAATCTAAATTTAAATCATGGTATATATGAGTTAAGTTTAATTTGTATGTTTCTTCAGTTTAGAAGAAACATGAAAAGTAAAAGTTTATTTTTAGGAAATGCAATAGAAAAAGACTAAAAATATGTAAAATATAAAAGCACACCACTCACGAAACCCAAATGAATCACATTATACATGACAGTACTAAAAAGACATTTGTGTGTCATTATAATTTTATTTATTTATATATATATATATATATATATATATATATATATATATATATATATATATATATATATATATAAATTATCTACAAATTGATAAATTTCATACAAAAACTAGAAATAATGGTGCAATTCTTTAGGAAGCCATAATTCATATTCATTTTCAAGTTAAACAACATAAGCTATCATTATATGTCAAATTAAACGATTTTTCATTATAGTTAAATGAGAAAATAGATATTATTTTAATATAATTGTTTTTACCATTTCAAGAAATTAAAAGTCAAATCAAATATATATAGTACAGTATTGGTTAGAATGAATTTAAAAATTAACTAAAATTGCATGAACGTTTATATTAATCATACTAGAAATATATGTTGAATATTTAATATAAAATTTAAAACTAATGACACAAAATATGAAGTATTTGATAAATTTCATGAATCATTATTGTACACGATGCATGCACGCACAAATGAATCACGAACCCCCCGAAAACGGCGAAACAACTCCTTTCATTGCTGGATCTCACGCTTCTTCTTCTACGTCGCGGCGGGGCGGCATATTGAGATGAGGGATGATGAATTCTTCCACCTCCACGTTCAGATCCACGTCCAGGACCACTCTCTCATATACTGGACATCCTTGTCGTGAGAGAGTACACTGGTATTGGACGTCGATCTCAACGCGGAGGTGGAAGAAGTGGATACCTCATCTGAATTTGCCGCCCACGACGTAGAAGAAGATCCAACCGCGAAAGGAGTTGTTTCGCTGTTTCGGGGTTTCGTGCGTCATTTGTGTTTCGTGCATGCATCGCGTGCTTGTTTTTATATTAATGAAATTTATCAAAAACTTCACATTTAATTTGCGTGATCAGTTTTGAAATTTATTTTGGGAGTTAAATCTATATCAGATATGAACGTATATTTATTGTATATGAAATTTAATGTATAATTTATTTTGGGAGACTTCTAGCAGATGCTCCACCCGGCTACCATATCTACTGTCTGCAACCCCATACAGTTTCTGCTCAAAATTGACATTTCATATTTGATCACTCTATTGGATCCACCTCACTATTCACACCACAGTATAATTCATTGGTCACTGTATTGGATCCACCTCACTATTCACACCATAGTATAATTCATATCCAAATTTTATTTTGAAGATATTAAAATGTTACGAGTAAAACAATTAAAAATTTATATGCAATTTCGTTCATGTAAAAATATTTATATTTACTTGGATACTAGTTGAATATCACTTATTGTTATATTAAATTAATGTCTAAAAATATAAATAATCAACACATTAAGAATTTTTAAAAAAATGTTACAAAAAAGTAAGTATAGTATATATTTTGACAGAATGGTAATGATAAATTTATCCCTTTGTTATTTGTTAATATTGAAATTAAACCTTAATTGCAATTTTTTGTTGAGATTGGTTTTTGATGCTTTAGTTAACCGTAAACTCTTTTTTTTTTTTAAAGAAATCACCAACTATGTAAAAAAATTCATGTAAGTTGCGAAAAAAATTGGAAAAGAAGACAAACAAAAAACAAAATGGAACTAAAGCTACCCAGCTAGGACGTTTTATCATCCTCGTCTTGAAGGGCGCCACCAACGACGAGTGGCATATATGTGACACCCCGTAAAATTATTCCAAATAAACGATATTATTTTAATACAAATACTCTAGAAAATAAAATTCATTTTTCAACGATAAATATTTTTAATTTCAAATATTTTTAAAATACTATTAAAACTATTTATTTTGTTTCGGGCTTTAAATAAATTATTTTATGATCAAAAAATTTTCTATCCAAAATCGATCTGAGAGGAGGCTTCTAATATCATTTTTATAACTATCAAACTTTCTAAGCCAAGTAATTATTCTTCATAAGTCCAATGTCTTGCTTGAGCCCAAAATATTCCTAAGCCCAATTTTTAGCCCATAATCCAATTATGAAAAACTAGAATTTTCTAGAGCCATGATCCTTTATATATATAATGTATGTATTGTGATTAGCTCAATTCCAACATTCATCTCTCTCTCTCTCACGTATATATATCTATCTCTCTCGTGTCTCTCTTTCTCACTCTCAATATCTTCTTCAAGATTATCTTCTTCCTCCATAACCCTAGGTCCAAGACTTGGTAAGCTTCCTTTTCTCTTCTCCATTTCTTTCCTTTGTTAGCAAATTAGGATGGATTGTGATGTTATTTTGTGTGAGTTTGTTGTGATTTGAGGAAAGGGTTTGGTGTTATGGTGGTGTTTTGGCTTGAGAAAAGAAAAGGAGGGTGTAGAAGACAAGATTAAAAGATGGATTTTTGGAGCTTTAGCTATGGAGGTAAGGATTCATGGATGCCCAAACCATTTTGCCCTAAGTTTTATTGTTGAAATTATTTGAAATTTTTGGTTATTTTGCTACTTCAAATTCTTAAAAATTTTGTAATATAGTGTTATTTTGCTTCTAAAACAGTATGTGTTCATGTTTTAAAGTTTGGAAGTGTTGGTGTATTTTTGGAGTTGTGTTTTGAGGTGTTTGATATGATTTTTGGGCTGTGATTCCGCAGAAATCTTTGTCCAGTAGCTCCTAGAATTTCTTATAGAACTATTGCGTGTCTTTGTCATTATAGGCAGTGTTGGTGGAGTGGCTTTGTGCTGTTTCTGGTAGAGTGTTTTCTGGGTTCGGTCCATGCTATCAAGATTTTCTGGAGTTTTTATAAATCATACTTCTAAAATTATTTAATTGTTTTGACTAGGAATTGAACCTTGGATAAAATATTTTAACAGTTTGAACACCTTCCAATTAAGCTACTTCAACACATTTGGAAATCATATATGTTGGTATTATGTCTATATATATTCTTGAATATTGTTATAGAGTTCAGTGAGAACTCCTACCTTGAGAAATTATGTTTGAAAATCAAAGTTTATTGAAAATAGTGAAACTATAATTATATTGGAGGATATGAGTTATATTTATTTTTGAAGGATTATTGATTTTTGGAGGAAGTGTGTAATCTAGGGAAATACTACTTTGCATGCTAGTATATTTTAAATTGGAGAACGCATACTATTTTGAAAAGTATGGATATTGATGGGTGATATATACACCTTTCTTGGTTTTGAGAAATTTTATTTTGTAATAGCCTATGGGCAATGAAAATATTTATGCAAACCTATTTTGAAAGAATAGTACTACCTTGGAGGAATTATATAAAATTGTACTATTTTTTGGAGGTTTATCCCTTTTTGTGTTGGATCGTGATGTGAATTGTGATGTGGGCTAAGGCCCTATGTTGGAATTAAACCCGGTAGAAATAATCCTGGGTTAGTATTTGAGAGGTAACCTGGTAGAAATAATCCTGGGTTACTAGGACTGGTTTACTACCCGCTGGGCTTGGAATCCCAATTAGGGGGTGTGCACACTTAAAGTAGTGGTCCTGTTTCCACCTTGGTAAAGTGGGGGTTGTGTGACGTGTTCAGTAGAGGGTTGCTGTTCACTTAGGGCTTCACTGAGATGATGTCCCTGCCCCACTATTGTGATTTTGAGATTGATATCTCTATACTTGTGATTGATTATGATTAGGATACCTCCACTTATGTGTTATCATGATATGTTGATATTTGAAAATGAGATTGGAATTATTAATATCCTCGACTATTTTAAGAATGATTTGGGAAATCGATATTTTGAAATGACTAAACTATATGATGTTATGATTTCCTCTATATTTATATATATGTACATTCTATACTTTGGAAATGTTTACAAGAAAAGATGAACCATACATTCCTCCATACTTGAATATAATTATGTCTATATATACTTTGCAATGGTTATTGGAAATGATTATACTTTGGAGTGAGTATTTGACTAATAGTATTATATTGGGAAGTGTTATTTTGAAATCCTCCATACTAATATTTATACCTTGAAAACATTTTTAGAAGTATTATGCCTTGAGTGGCTTATAGCATTTGCACTATGTTTTGAAAGAGAGTGTGAAATGATTTGTGAGTGGTTACAATGCTTTGAAGATACTAAACACTATTATTTTTAAAATCTACTACTCTATATGAGATATGGAATTATCGTTGGGTAAGTGTAGTTTGGTTGTTGAGTAAACCATTTTGGGGAAAAGTTATAAACCTTGTCTATAATGTCAAGTGAGAACAATTTTAGGAAAGTGTTATAATCCATATTTATGATGTTGAATGAAAACTATTTTCAAAGGTTGTGGTGTAAGTGGATGTTATTACTTGGTGTCTCAAAGGTGGTATTTTAAGAAAACCATACCTTAGTAAGGCGAGTGTATGTTGTGCTAGAAATGGACACTAAATCTTTATTTGGGAAAAACCCGTGGTTTTTGGGTGAGTTAAGTTTCTTGGATCTCCTCCCTTATTTTGTAAAATTCTACTCATTTATTCTAGTGTTGGCTTAAAGTGCGAAAACTCATTTGAAAATGTTCTTACAAAGCCATTGGCTAAATATTTTTCGAAAATGTGGTTGAATCAAGTATCAAAACCTATTCACAAAGTATTTATATTTTTAAACTAAAAATGAACATATTTTACGGGGCAAAGTGAACCTTACTTAGCATTTTTATGCTAACTTTGTGTTTTCTATGTTTTTTCCTAAACTTATTTTTCAGGATCTGAGTAAGCTTTTGATCAAGAGAGCGCTAGAATCAATTATGAGCTGACGGTAGAACAAATGTTGAGAACATAGAATGGTAGATTAGTTTTCTTTTATTGTGATGAGGTTTAATAATTTAAAATTCCTTGTAGTTGAATTTGGATAGTGATAAAGCGTTATTGGAATATTGAAGTTTGTAATAAAGGTTTAGCCTGAGCATCTAATCTAGGATAATTGTAGGTTCATTATGGTTAATTTGGATTATAAAAATTGGGGTGTTACAATATACCAATGTCCGGAGTGCTATTTCAGCTTCAGAAAGCACTACGGTGGATGGAGCATCAGTGCAATGGTCATGCTGGGAGCTCGACGGCTGGGAATTTATCGGCGGGGACGAGGAGGAAATGGTGGCCGTTGGTGAGCCGCTCCCGAAACTCGTCTTTGGTGGCATGTCTATTATATATATATATATATATATATATATATATATATATATATATATATATATATATATTGAAAGTTGTATTTTAGTGGTGATTAAAAATTAAGAGTATCGTTCTCAAGGAATGGCTTTAAGGGAGTTTAAGTAATAAGGATGTTAAGCACGGTTTCATGCAATGTTTGAAAGCTAACCTAAAGATATTTGAGTAGTGCATGTTCAAATAATCGGTATTGTAAACAAGTAATTGAAGTAAAAGAACAATATATGGAATAGAGATTTGAACCAAACATCCTTGAATAAAATCACGTTTATGTCTAAAGTTTAAGTTATGCAAGTCCATATGATGAACTTGGGGAAATGGTTTAAGTGCCATAGTTTTAGGGTCTATTATGCACCAAATGTGAAATCCAACCGTCTAGGATCTCTATACTTTGGCCCAATAAGATTAATTAGGGTTTGAGCATGTTGAGGCGGTAGAAAGGCGTATTAGTCATTTTGACTACATTTCATAGTTTTAAGGTTTATTATCCACCAAATGTGAAATTCATAGCTCTAAGGTCTCCACACTTTGGCTCAAAAAGATTAATTAGGGTTTAAGCAATGTTGCGGTGATAGAATGGTGTATTAGTTATTTCGATTATATTTCATAGTTTTAGGGTTTATTATCAAGAAAATTTGAAATTCATGATCTTCGCACTTTAGCCCAACAAAATTAATTAATTAGGGTTTAAGCATGTTGTCGCGGTAGAAAAACGTATTAGTCATTTCATATATTTAGCCACGACCAAGATTTGAAGTGAACCTGTGGCACAAGGATCGCACGCGCGCACAGGCACAACCTTTGATTGAAGAATTATCATAATCATTTAGTGGCACCCTTCCTCTTAAGTTAATATGACAATTACAAAAACAAAAAAATTTAAAAAATAAAAAAAATTGCGCTCCTTAACTCAAAAAAAAAAAAAAAAAAAAAAAAAAAAAAAAACTTAAACAAACACGTCCTTTCATTCCCACCGCTGCGCTTTATATATTTCAATTCATTTCTCCCCTCCACGCTCTTCTTCTTCTTCTTCTTCTTCCTTGCCGGCCTCTTTCTGCCCCAAATATCCTATCGAATGGCATCTGGAAAGGAAATCACTGCCGCTTCTTCCTCCATGGGAGAGTGAAGCGGAGGTTCCCAAAAGGCGACTGGGTGTAACGGTGGCTAATAGTTTAAGGCATATAGTTTCGAATCCTTATTTAAGGCATGCTTATAAGAATTTAAGGATCATACAGGATACATGGAACTAATTATGTGACTATATTGTACGTACATACATTTTGTCACTTCTATGTAATATGGATGGTTTCTCATATGGTTATGCGCATATTTATTTGAGAAACATACTCAAGATTGGACCAAGAACAAACGTAGGGTTTATTCATAAAGGACTTGAGTTTGAAATCAAAATGCATGTGATGCATAGTTGGTATTACTCACACTTTAATTTAAGAGGACATACCACTATGATTCATGTTTTTTGTTTTTTAAATGAAGGTTGTGCCAATGCTTGCACCAAATGAAAAATTGTAACATTTTCCATTAATATTGTACAAATCAGGCGGTGTAAGTTTGTAAGGCCAAATTTAGCCATTGTGGCAGTAGTTGGTTTTGAAAACTGATTACAAATCAAGAATAAACATAAGGTTTATTCATTAAGTTTTATACCATGTAAGGTACTTAGAGAACAAATTACATTGCAATCATAAGTGGATACTACTCACTTTAAGAGGAACTATCTCTATGGTTCATGTTTCTTTTGTTTCTTTGAGTTTGCACCAAGTGGGAGAATGTAACATTTTCCATTAAGTGTCACTATTAAGTGGTGCAAATCAATAGGCCATTTATGGCCATTATGTTGTGGTATTAAACAGAAGTAACGGTTTCC
This sequence comes from Ipomoea trifida, assembly GCA_003576665.1. Lineage (NCBI taxonomy): Eukaryota > Viridiplantae > Streptophyta > Magnoliopsida > Solanales > Convolvulaceae > Ipomoea > Ipomoea trifida. The sequence continues at coordinate 3,095,693 of CP025648.1, forward strand.
GTTACTTAGCCTATAATGATGGCACGTAGGCTATTTAAGCAATGGTCCTCCCACTGCTCCTGGTACAGCGACACGGACTACACCATCTAGTTGCCCAGGAGACAAGTGGTAGACAAAAATACTATAATATTCCTCACAATCCTTCAAGTAATGCTAATGCTACGGATATGACAACTATGGCTGGAGGTACATGATCCTATTAGCTTCCGCAATAAGGTTAAATTATTACAACTTCTATGTTTGTATATTCAGTCTAACAATGGCGTCGTATTGGACCCAGGTCCACCTGGTCCACCTTGCAAGGTGGACCTGGGTCCACGGCATAATTTGCCATCCATGGGTTACACGAGCCCAACTCATGTAACCTGTGGATAATCTGTTTAGCATGCATTAATTCAATTTATTAAAATATATTTTGTAATTTAATAAAATTATATAGTGTTTAGAATGTTGCTTGGGAAAGAAATTGAACTCCTAAACTCTTAATCTAAATATAATTACCCTTATCACAAGTTCCCAACCAACTAACCTATTAATACTAGTTGTACATACATTGTATGACTATATATATTCATATAAATCATTTTTAAGCCTTATATAGTTTATAATTACATATGTCATGTTTCATAATTATATATTTGTAAGATTCATTATCATGTAACTATATTTTTGGTAGATATTTAATTAAAATTAAATATCATGATATATATAACATAACATATAAATAATTATAAATTAGATTATATATAGTTAAATTAATCATATTATGTTTACATGCTTTAATTATATAATTAATTATATCTTTATATAAATATTAATATATTTATATACTTAACATATAAAGTATTAGTCATTTCATATCTTTGACCAGTTTGATCAAGACTTGAATTGAACCTACCGCACGAGGATCGCACGCTAGACACAACCTTTGAAGAATTCAAATTATCATTTGGTGGCATCCTTAATTTCATTCCCACTGCTTTATATATTTCATTTCTCCCATTAACCTCCACACTAATTACAACACTACTCAACCCCACTCTTCTTCATCTGCCCTAAATTTCCCGATGGCTTCTAGAAAGGAACCCCGGCCAACAGGCGGCTGAGGGTGTATCTTTCGTGTATGCATGGCGTTGATCATTTTATGTTTTACATTTTACTTCTTTTTCCGTTGTATTTCACGTTAAAATTGTATGTTCTCGTGAGTTGTGGAAACAATTTTTATGCAATTTTCATGTTTTCCATCCATGTTCAAACACAACCATATCCATTTGCGTATGTTTTGTGTGTAATTGTTTTGACTAATCATAAAATCGATTTTAACTTCTTTTAATAATTATATCCAATTTTAGTTAATAATTAAGTTTATTATTAAAAATATCATACTATATTTGATTTGGCTTTTGATTTCTTAAAATGGTAAAAATAAAATGGTAGTATAGTGTTTAATGATAAAATAGATATCTATCTATTTTATCATTTAACACTATTCTAAGTAAAGAACCGATGAATTTTATGTAATCGTGAAAAAGAATATTAATCTCGACTTGATAAATGATTCGTATTTTTTGTAATGATAAAATTTATATCCAATAAATGAAAATTACTATAAATGTTTTTTTTATTTTAGTTAAATTTTAATTTCTTTGTAGAAAGATTTTATTCTTTTTTTTTGGTGCGCAAAAAGATTTTATTCTATATTGACTTAATTAACTTTTGATTTCTTAATATGGTAACAAATTTTGAAATTAAAAAATATCTATTTTCGTATTTTTTTTTGAGTACATCTATTTTCGTATTTAATTTTGCTTTAATGAAAGAATATTAATCTCCATGTAGGCAAAGGTATGATCAATATACTTACGATAATAAATAAATTAAAAGATATTTATTACCACGTCGAGAGAATAAAAACATTATTCATAATTTTATTTTTATATAATACTATCATATTATTTTAAATCTTCAAATTTTTTCAGATGCAAAAATAGTAACATTCCATATTTGTTCACTGTATTTGGATTCACGTCACATTTCATCGTATGAATATATTAAAATGTTGAAACAATTATATTCACAATTGCAAAACTTTATATTCAAAATTTTTGAACTCTATATTAACAATTACAGAACTCTATATTCACAATTACAAAACCGTATATTCACAATTTCATAACTCTATATTCACAATTACAGAACTATATATTTAACAGTATAACACAATATTTTAATCTATATTCGTAATTTTTGAACTCTATATTCACAATTTATGAACTCTAAATTCACAATTTTGAACTCTATATTCACAAAAAAATAAAAATAAGAAAAATCTCAAGAACCGTTTACCAAATGCGCGTTTTAGACCTGGGTCCACCTTGTGCCACCTTACAAGGTGGACCCAGCTCCATAGCATAATTTTCATTAAGGGTGTTGATAGGGAATATACCCGGGTATACAGCCCCTAAATACTTTGTACGTATGTCAGTATATGAGTACGGGGTATGAGCCTATAAAAAGGCCCTAGCCCTTCAAGTTAAAGGACTGGGGGCTCTCTCCACTCTTTCTCTCAAGAAGACTCCCAGGCCATTCTCCCTACTCTCTCTACATTACTGAAGAATAAGGAATAAAGCTAAGAGTTCATTTTGGCCTAAATTTTTCCCTTGATTTCATACTTTACATACATTTTCCCTACATACTTTGTAGACTGAATATATGGAAGAATTAAGCATTATCAGGTGTGTTTGGAAGCCTGGAAAATAATTTCTAGAAATCATTTTCTAAGTTTCCAGTGTTTGACAACAATGAAAATTTAAAGTTAATGGAAAACAATGGGTTGGTCAATGAAAAATAACTACCATATTCAGAAAATGACTTCCCTTTTTTAGGGGAAAATCATTTTCCGTTTACAGTGGAGCAACCAATCACCCCACCGTTGTCGCTGCCACCACCACCACCATCCACCACCCCACCCACCCCACCCACCCCACCCACCATCCCCACCACCATCCACCTCCCCCACAACCCACCTGCACTGCCACCACCACCACCACCACCTGCACCCTCACCACCACCCCTTGCACCATTGTATATTTTAAATATTTAAAATTAAAAATAATTATGCTCATTTGTCAGAAAATGAACCAAACACACATAAACAATTTTCTAGAATGCAACCAAACACGGCAAAAGAAAAATATTTTGTAAAAAATGACTCATTTTTCAAAAGACATTTTCCAGAACTCATTTTTCTACTTTTCAAACACACCCTAAGTTCGAGCTAAAATTGGCATCCATAACGATAACACGTATTGCATGCAAAGAAAGGACGGTTCTGAAACATTTGTTGTTTTAGCTTCCACTCGGAGCTTCTTACGATTATATCCAATATTTTTTTGCTTTTCTAAAAAATTGAAAATAGTGATTTTTAAAAAAAAAATAATGGAAAACATTTTTTTTTCAAATTTAAAAATAATGCGTTTTCTGAAAAATAGAAAATGCATTATTCGTTATAAATTTTGTTTTTTGAATTGTATAATAAAGAATTAGAGTGCAAAATTCTATTTTATTTTTTAAAATTTCAAATTCTTTTATTAATTTAAGATTTATTTGCCCAATAAATTTAGCCTTTTATGTTGTCCATAAAATTACAATGCAAATACGAGACAAAATTTTTTTTTTTGTAAAAGAAATTATAAACACAGAGCGATGTGTATTATAAAATTATAAAATTAATGAGTTTTGTTTGGCTATGTTGGAAGAGATTAGGAGTGGAGTGGTAGAGAGGAGTTCATCTACTATTGAATTTGTTTTTTTAAGAATAAAATTAAAAAGAAGTAATCATGAGCGATGTGTACGCTTAGAGAGTGGTTGCCAACGGAAGATCACTTTCTCCCTCTCTCTGAGAAACTTTGCAAACCTCTTAACTGGCAAAGAAAAAAAATATTTTTTTTTAAAAATGATAAATCTAAAATTAAATACAATTTAAAAAAATAAGTAAGCCTATCGTTCTGAGAAATCCACACTTCGACCCAACAAGATTAGCGTTTAAGCATGTTGCGGCAATAGAAGGGCATATTAGCCATTTCAATTACATTTCATAGTTTTAGGGTCTATTATCCACCAAATGTGAAATCCAACGGTCTAGGATCTCTATACTTTGGCCCAATATATAAGATTAATTAGGGTTTAAGCATGTTGAGGCGGTAGAAGGGCATATTAGTCATTTTGACTACATTTCATAGTTTTAAGGTTTATTATCCACCAAATGTGAAATCCATAGCTCTAAGGTCTCCACACTTTGGCTCAAAAAGATTAATTAGGATTTAAGCAATGTTGCGGTGATAGAATGGTGTATTAGTTATTTCGATTATATTTCATAGTTTTAGGGTTTATTATCAAGAAAATTTGAAATTCATGATCTTCGCACTTTAGCCCAACAAAATTAATTAATTAGGGTTTAAGCATGTTGTCGCGGTAGAAAAACGTATTAGTCATTTCATATATTTAGCCACGACCAAGATTTGAAGTGAACCTGTGGCACAAGGATTGCACGCGCGCACAGGCACAACCTTTGATTGAAGAATATAATTCTCATAATCATTTAGTGGCACCCTTCCTCTTAAGTTAATATGACAATTACAAAAACATAAAATTTTAAAAAATAAAAAAAATTGCGCTCCTTAACTCAAAAAAAAAAAAAAAAAAAAAAAAAAAAAACTCAAACAATCACGTCCTTTCATTCCCACTGCGCTTTATATATTTCAATTCATTTCTCCCCTCCACGCTTCTTAGTTCTTACAACCCACAAAACTCCGCTCTTCTTCTTCCTTGCCGGCCTCTTTCTGCCCCAAATATCCTATCGAATGGCATCTGGAAAGGAAACCACTGCCGCTTCTTCCTCCATGGGAGAGTGAAGCGGAGGTTCCCAAAAGGCGGCTGAGGGTGTAACGGTGGCGGTTGCGCCGCCCCCGTCCAGGGCCGGTTTTTTGATTTGCGGGGCCCTGTGCTAATAACTAAGTGAGGCCCTATCAAAGTATAAATAAACTGCGAAGTGAAGAAAAATTGCGAAGAGAAAAATGCTAAAAAACCTGATTTTGAACCAATATATTCACAAATACATATACTAACTATTAGGCCAGGGCTGGACTAGGGGCCCCCAAAATTTTGGGGCCCTGTGCGGTCGCACGTCTTGCACGCCCTAAAATCCGGCCCTGCCCCCGTCTTCCCCTCTTCCCGTTCCCCAGCCTGCACCCGTGGAGATCGGGATGAGGAAATGGCGGAGGATAAGGATTCACCCCACCAGTACCACCCATGTGGAATGTGATGGAAGGTGATGCACCGTCGCTTCCTCTTGAGCCGGTGGCTGTTGAAGAGGGTGGTGATGTGGTGGCGGCTGGGGAGATTGCCCCAGCAGGCCAGGCGGCTGGAGAGATTGTCCCAGCGGGTCAGGCGGCCAGGGATTTTGCGTGTGAAATCTGTGCGGCCTGAGGTGCCACAGGGACCGCGGGTGGCGTGGGGCGTTCAGTCCTCCCACTTTCACTATGGAGGAGTTTGCTGAGTACCAGGAGCACCTGGTGAAGCCGGAGGAGGAGCTGTTGCGGGAGATAGAGGCGGGACGAAAGGGCGGCGGCCGACGAGAGGGTGGTGCTCGACGTAGATCTAAACGCGGAGGTGGCACCAGTGGAAGAATTCATCCTCCCTGATCTCAACCTCCCACCCCCTGACAAAGATTGATGATCAGATTCAGTGGCCGTGCTTCTTTCGTGCATGCATCGAGTTGATCATTTTAAATTTTAAATTTTTTTTGTTTTTTTTTATTCTGTTGTATTTAGGGTCATGTTAAAATTGTATGCAATTTTCATGTTTTCTATCCATTTTCGAACACATCCATATCCATTTGCGTGCTTTGTCTATTTTATTTTAATTTTTTATATTTTATTTTAATTGATGATTATAATGAAAATCCTAACTCAATCATATCTCCGATCTAATGGATTAAAATCAATATTTTTGAATTATTGGAGGACGCAAATTATATCGTGGACCGTGGTCCACAATGCATTGTGGGCCGCGGTCCCAAAACGACGTCGTTTTGATTAATAAAAACAGACGGATGAATTCGCGCCACTCACTTTCTTTTCATATATACTGCTCTTTCTTTTCATATATACTGCACTTTCTTTTCAACACAACTGCAGTTACCTTTCAACACAACTGCAGTTACTTTTTGATATAACTACAGTTTCATTCGATAATATAAAAACACAAATGTGAAACTGTTATTCAGTATCTTTTCATATATACTGCACTTTCTTTTCAACACAACTACAATTACTTTTTAATATAACTACAGTTTCATTCGATAATATCAAACACAAATGTGAAACTGTTATGCAGTATCTTTTCATATACATTGTACTTTCTTTTCAACACAACTACAGTTATTTTTTGATATAACTACAGTTTCATTCGATAATATCAAAACAAATGTAAGGCAGTATCTTTTGGAATGAACTGTAGTTTCCATTACGGGGCTCCGTCGCCCACTTACTAAAACGACGTCGTTTTGGGACCGCGGTCCACGATATAAGAACTGAAAACGGGTTAGGGTTTTCATTATAATCATCAATTAAGAAATATACGTTTCATATTTAACATAGATTTATTTCCCAAAAGAAATATCAAAACTAATCACGCAAAACACAGAATTTTTTATAAATTTTATGAATCTTGATTATACAATTTAATTTTATCTATCATCCAACAATTCAAAATAAACAATTTTAATCAATCAGATTAAAGATATGACTTAAAATTTTCAATTTAATTATTAATTTAAAAATAAAAATAAAAAGACAAATGAGAAAATGGATATGGCTGAGTTTAAAATTGGAAAACTTAAAAAATGCATAGAAAATGTTTTCACGACAACATACAAATTTTAATAGGAAATACAATGGAAAAACACTAATAAAATGTAAAATATAAAAAAGAGTTTGGACGTATTTGCTTCAATCGAAGTTAGTAATGTCATTGAGTAACACATTTAAATGTAATAGCATTTACATTATACTTACGAATAATTCTAAACTAATATCCATGTAAATATAAATAATTTTACATGAACCAAATACATATAAATTATTAATTTTCCAACATTTTAATATATTCAAAATAAAATTTGGATTTGAGTTAGACGATATCGATGGTGTGAATAGTGAGATGAATCCAAATATAGTGACCAAATATGGAATGTTACTATTTTTGCATGTGAAAATATTCGAAGATTTAAAATAATTTAGGGGGAATAGAAATGCTATTCCATAAGGAATGGAATAGGTAAGGAATAGAATAGGAATTGTATTCTATTGTTTGGTTCGAGGAAGGAATAGACTTTAGGAATTGTATTCCATTTCAGGCCTATTCCGTGAACCAAACGTGCCATTAGTGGCACCCTTCCTCTTAAGTTAATATGATAATTAAAATAACAAAAAAAAAATTTTAAAAATTGCGCGCCTTAACTCAAATTAAACAAACACGTCCTTTCATTCCCACGGCTGCGCTTTATATATTTCAATTCATTTCTCCCCTCCACGCTTTTAGTTCTTACAACCCTCAAAACTCCGCTCTTCTTCTTCTTCCTTGCCGGCCTCTTTCTGCCCCAAATATCCAACCGAATGGCATCTGGAAAGGAAACCACCGTCGCTTCTTCCTCCATGGGAGAGGGAAGCGGAGGTTCCCAAAGGGCGGCTGAGGGTGTAACGGTGGCGGTTGCGCCGCCGCCGTCTTCCCCTCTTCCCGTTCCCCAGCCTGCACCCATGGAAGAGGAAATGGCAGAGGATAAGGATTCACCCGCACCAGTACCACCCATGGAGAATGTGATGGAAGGTGGTGCACCGCCGCTTCCTCTCGAGCCGGTGGCAGTTCAAGAGGGTGGTGATGATGGTGCGGTTTGGGAGATTGCCCCAGCGGGTCAGGCGGCCAGGGATTTTGCGTGTGAAATCTGTGCGGCCTGAGGTGCCACAGGGACCGCGGGTGGCGTGGGGCGTTCAGTCCTCCCACTTTCACCATGGAGGAGTTTGCTGAGTACCAGGAGCACCTGGTGAAGCCGGAGGAGGAGCAGTTGCGGGAGATTGAGGCGGAAGAAAGGGCGGCAGCCGGCGAGAGATTGAACGCGGAGGTGGCACCAGTGGAAGAATTCATCCTCCCTGATCTCAACCTCCCACCCCATGACCAAGAGTGATCATCAGATTCAGCGGCCGTGCTTCTTTCGTGCAGTGCATGCATGGAGTTATACATTTTTCTTTTTTAGTGTTTTTCTGTTGTATTTAGGGTCATGTTAAAATTGTATGCAATTTTCATGTTTTCCATCTATTTTCAAACACATCCATATCGATTATATTTGCATATGTTGTCTTTTTTATTTTAATTTTTTATATTTTATTTTAATTGATGATTATAATGGAAACCCTAACTCTATCATATCTCCGATCTTATGGATTAAAATCAATATTCTTGAATTATTGGGGGATGGAGGACTACGTTCTTGAATCTTATGGATTAAAATCAATATTCTTAAATATACCTACGAATTTAGACATGCTACTTGCTGTTGATGCTAGAGATCATTTAACACAAAAAGTAAATGACAGATTAATTTTATGTAAACGTAAAAAAGAATATTAATCTCAACTTGATAAACGATTCATACTTTAATTTTTATAATGATATATTATATCCAATAATATGGTAATTACTATAAAGGTTTTCCAATTTTAGTTAAATTTTAATTTCCTTCGAGAAGGATTTATTCTATATTTGACTTACTTTTGATTTCTTAATATGACAAAAAAAAAATTGACATTTAAAAATATCTATTCTCATTTAATTTTGCTTTAATGAAAGAATATTAATTAATACTTAGGCAAAGATAGGGTCAACCTACTTACCATAATAAATAAATTAAAAGAGATTTATTACCACATCGGGAGAATAACAACATTACTCATAATTTAATGTTTATATATTATCATCATATTATTTTAAATCTTCGAATATTTTCACATGCAAAAATAGCAAGTTTCCTCCCCTTAAAAATCATTCCTTAGCTCACCAAACCCCTCCTGGTTCTTTGGCATGGTTCCTAACTCCCAAGTTGAGCACTGGGGTTTGATCCCCACACCTACATTATTATTTCTAGTTCCATATTTTGGGTTGTAGCTTGTATTATTTATTTACTTGGGCCACCGTTTTGTGCTTTGTATGTACGTACTCTTTTGGGCCTAATGTCCCGTGTAATAATACTACTATTTTCCTGCCCCCGTTCTGCACTTTTATACCTGGTTTATGGTGGACCCAGTCTCAACAAAATCATCGTCGGTAATGTCATTGAGTGACGACACCTTTAAATGTAATAACATTTATATTAGAGTTAATTCTAATGGAGGTCCCTCGTCTTTGATGATAATTCTAAATTTAGTCCCAAACTATCGTTCTTACCATTTAATACTCCAGACTATCATATTTTGGACACTTTTGATTCTCCGATGACTTTTCCGGTCAAACCCTATTTTAGGCAAGGGTATTTTCATCTCGTCAATTTTTTTTTTCCAATGAGTTAATTTCATAGAGGTCCCTTTTATTTGGTAGTAAATCAAAATTTAGTCCCACAGGCTCAGGCAATTGTTTTTGCAATTTAACACCCTAGGCTATCATATTTTGTACATTTTTAGTCATTCTATTGACTTTTTCCGGTGAAACACTATTTTTGGAAATGGTATTTCCGATGACAAATAAAAGACTTTTTATTTTTATTTTTCATGCTCTACAGCAATAGTAGATGATTCACATAATCATGGACTAAAACAATAGTTGTCAGACTAAACCCGACTGATTCACATAATCATGGACTAAAACAATCATGAGCTTTTCAACTGCGTTGCAAAATGATTTTCCAGCACCGGAGGTCCTCACGTACTCAGTATTGAAGGAGATGAAGACGAGTCGGGTGAAGGAAATTGTGCAATTCATGGCTGAAGAGACCAAAAAAATACATCATAGAAAATTGGAAAATGTCCTTGCATAAAGTAGAGTTTGACCAAAAAAAAAATCACCCGAAGGACAAAAGCTAGTGTATAAAACATGATGGTTTAGGTTGTTAAATGGCAAAAATGATTGTTTGGGACTTAAGTAATCGAAAAAATTTAAAAACAAATAATTTGAAGAGACGAAAATACCCTTGCCTAAAATAAGGTTTCACCGAAAAAGTTATCAAAAGGACCAAAGTGTCCAAAATATATAATCTAGGGTGTAAAGTGGCAAAAATTTATAGCCTGAGACTAAATTTGGAATTGCCACTAAAAACAAGTGAACACCATTAGAAATAACTGTTTATAATATACTTACTTTTTTGTAACAATTTCTTTTTGTTTTTTTAATTCTTGATGTGTTGATTATTTATAGAGTTAATTCCATTTCTGGTCCTTGATAAGTGCATATTTGATTATATTTTTACCCCCTGCTTAAGCTTATTTTTATGTCACTAATCATCACATTTATGTTCATATTTTCCTCTTTGAGATAAATAATTGCAATTTGATGAAAGTTGAAGTAGGAAATATTATTGAGAATAATTTTAGGTAGTATTAATCTCATTGTTATTATTCTAATACCTAATTATCTTTGTGGTGGTTATAAAATGGGTGAAGAATAATTCAAAGTGGCATTGGTAGTGGAAGACAAACATATTTCCTGAAATTGGGGGTGGCTAAGGAAGAAGACAATCTCAAAAGGTGGATTATTGCATCAAAAGTGGAGCTTAAAGTGGCAGAAATTCTGGAGAAGACAATAGGCGTCTCATTTTGCGCAGAAACAGACGCCTATTGTCAATACAAAAGATGCAAATGCTGGCAGCAGGAGGAATCGACCACGTGACCATAAGGTGGCGGAGCAACTTTGCCTTTTTGACCAAACCAGCAAGGCTAAGCATCCAATGTGCCCATTTACTGTACACAAATTATTTGTTTAATCCCTTCCTCATCCTATAAATACCCCCTCTTCTCCCAAACTAGAACAAGCTTGCAAAAATGTAGAACCTAGAGCAAAGTCTTCTTTTCCTTTCTTTTCTTTCTTTCGAATTTTCTTCCTTTTTATTTTATGTAATGTTATTTTATTTTCCTTATGCAATTTACTTTCTTCCTCTTTTAATTTATGCATTTTATGTTTATTTAGTTTAGTTTGGGTTTGAGGTAGGAATTTATTATTTATCTTGATGCTACCTTGCTAATAATTTCATAAGGGGAAGAACTATAATCTTGAATCATAAGCTTGTACATTGAGGTATGTTTGTATCTTGTTAATAATTACTAGCTATTTTTATTGGCAAGTAATTAGAGAGTTTTGCTACAACGGGAGTTGGGTAAAAACTCAAGCCACCTTTGTACAACCCAAATATCTCACTACGGGAGTATGATACGAATAGTGCCAGACACACTCTCAATGAGAGTGCAAACTACAGAAACAAAGAGAGCTTAAGGTAGAGAAAACAAGAAGTAAGGAAGGAAAAGAAGGTAGAAGTAGAACAGAAAGAAATATTGTATTCTCCAGAACTCCTTTTGCTGTAAACTATGAACGAAATATATAGTACTACTATCACTACTTTTTAGGAAACAAAGAAAACTTAGGTAACTACTAACCATAATTCTAAGGCAAGTAATTTCTATAATTCTAATGTAAATAATCTTTAAGCCATCCTGGAGGTTTCCTTATCCTTGTTGGCCTGTTCTCTCTTCTGACTATGCCATCTTCAACATTAGGATCTTGATTATCACTTTCCTGTTCTTTATTCATTGTATGTGGCCTCTGGTCTTGTATTGGCATAACAGAGTAGGAGACGAATTGGGGGGCTTTTGTACCTTTTGTTCTTCAAGGGTTTGTGGTTGATACGTCACGGGAGTGGGGCAACCCTTGCTCTAATTCAAGTTTCGAAAGGATCTTGAATTCTTTAAAGTGTATGCCCTCTTGATCCATGATTAATGTTCTCCCTAATCCATAAGAATATATAGCATCTTGGTAGTAATAATTCCTAGCTTAAATCCCTTTCTTTACTTTTTACGTTTGTAGTTTGTTAGTAAATTATGTTTATGATTTTGCTTGGATTCTCATTAATGGGTTAAAAAGCTCCTAAAATAAATAATCACACAAATACGTGCCATAGCGCCAATCCCTTGCGGAACGACAATACTAAACCCGAACTATACATCATTTTTGACAACGATCAGTCCTAGATTTATAGGCATCATTTCACTTTTAGTCCTTTCTTTTTCAAAACATCCCATTTTGGTCATAGTATTACTGTGGCATGACCATTTTTGGTGCTTTATCAAAAAATTCGTTAAAATTATCATAAATGCAAGGACATTTTTGTCTTCAAATAGAGATTTTTTTCAAAAAAGTAAAAATAAAAATATAGCGGATCAATTTACTTTGTAAAAAAAAATGATCAAAATGCCCTTGTATTTAACGTCATTTTAACGATTTTGTTGAAGGAGGACCAAAAATGGTCATGCCACAATAATACTAGGACCAAATGTGGATATTTTAACAAAAAAGGACTAAAAGTGGACTACTACCTATAAATCTAGGACCAAAAATGGAATTAACTCGTTATTTATATTTTTAGACATTAACTTAATAAAACAATAAGTGATATTCAACTAGTATCCAAGTAAATATATAATAATTTTACATGAACGAAATTGCAAATAAATTTTTAATCGTTTTAACATTTTAATATCTTCAAAATAAAATTTGGATATGAATTGTACTATTGTGTCAATAGTGAGGTGGATCCAGTACGGTGACCAATGAATTATACTATGGTGTGAATAGTGAGGTGGATCCATTAATAGAGTGATCAAATATGAAATGTCAATTAATTAAAAAAATTAACTTTAGTTTCCAAAAAAATTATTTCACTTTTATAATTAATTAATGAAAGAATGGTCAAATAGGGCCTTGAACTTTACCTGAAATGTCAGTTAGAACCATATACATTTTAAAATAGCAATTATACCCATCAATATTTTATTTTGGTGCAATAAAACTTAAAAACCGGTTAGTGACCCGCTATTGCAGGTCACTATGGTTCAGACAAAACTCCGACGCCATTTCCGATTAAACAGCCACCGGACACTAATTGCCTTCTCACACCGAGAGGCGACCAATGGTTTCCTTATCAGAAATGGCGTCGGAGTTTCGCTGGAGTGTTGTCGGAACCTTAGTGACCTGCGATAGTATGTCACTAACCGATTTTTGGGATTTATTGCACCAAATAAAATGTTGAGTTAAATCCATTTTTTATCCTACACTTAGTCCTAGACTCATCTCCTTGACTCCCTATATATATATGTATATATGATGGAATAATATGATATGCCTTACTATTATTATTATTATTATTAATATTATTATTTATAATAATAATAATAATAATAATAATAATAATAATAATAATAATAATAATAATAATAATAATATTGGTCAAAGCTGGAAGGAGTCCAACCAAGAAAATAGGGAAGGCTACGGGGAAGTTACAGCTGTGCAAAAAGACATTATTTAAAGGCTGTGGAAGATCAATCAAGGGGTCAGACTCATTCTCTTCTAAATAGTCCTTCTCTTACCTACCTTTTTCCTTCTTCTTCAATGGCCATGGCTGTTCTTGTACATGTACTCCACCCATACATAATAAATACTTTCGGCTTGGCTTAGCCGAAAAAGGCCCGTGGTTTTTACCGCTTTGGTTTCATCGTTAAATCCTTGTGTTATTGTTATTGATTCTCTGCAATCACCTATTTATTATCTTCTTTTAGTTATTGGATTTAGTAATCCGGACACCCCGGTTTAATTAAATCCATCAAATACATAATATAAATGCCCCGGCATGTGCTTTCATTTTGGAATGATGAATATCTTTTTTGAAATTGTTCTGCAGAGAAAGTTTGTATGAGGATGAGGAATTTGATCAAAGACAACTTGCTGCATTACTTGTTTCTAAGGTCTGAAATCTGCTATTGCTTCTTTATTTATTTATTTATTCTGTTATTTTACTATATTATATGAACTGACTTACAAAAAATTTAAATCAACTGCTCCTATTGCAAAATAACATTTTATCACAATAAAGAGTACTATTATTATTACTCTATATTTTTTTACAACAAATATTTTGTTTATCCCAAATTCCTAATGTAGTGAATAAAACTAAGAAGTAATATGTTCATTGTTGTTGCCTCTTTCCTTGTATTCGTTCAATGCAACACTACTATTATCATCTCAGTTTGACTTTCCATCCTCAAAATAATTTTTAGTTTCCGGAACAAAGCTCTTAAGGAGTAGAGTGTATGTAACCACCAGTGTTTTCCAACATCATTAAATAAATATTTTCAAAATAGAAATATTTTTCTATTATTAAATATTTTAATAAAAATACAGCTAATTATTTTACTATGGCCTTTAGATAATTTATTTTTATAACTTATTATTTTACTATGAGCTTGAATCTCAGCTTACATGTGGTCTCTAACTACAGTTCTTATATCGTGGACCGCGGTCCACAATGCATTGTGGACCGCGGTCCCAAAACAACGTCGTTTTAGTAAGTGGGAGACGGAGCGCCGTAATAGACACTACAGTTCATTCCAAAAGATACTGTCTTACATTTGTGTTTGATATTATCGAATGAAACTGTAGTTATATCAAAAAGTAACTGTAGTTGTGTTGAAAAGAAATTGCAGTGTATATGAAAAGATACTGAATAACAGTTTCACATTTGTGTTTGATATTATCGAATGGAACTGTAGTTATATCAAAAAGTAACTGTAGTTGTGTTGAAAAGAAAGTGCAGTGTATATGAAAAGATACTGAATAACAGTTTCACATTTGTGTTTTTATATTATCGAATGAAACTGTAGTTATATCAAAAAGTAACTGCAGTTGTGTTGAAAGGTAACTGCAGTTGTGTTGAAAAGAAAGTGCAGTATATATGAAAAGAAAGTGAGTGGCGCGAATTCATCCGTCTGTTTTCATGAATCAAAACGACGTCGTTTTGGGACCGCGGTCCACAATGCATTGTGGACCACGGTCCACGATATAATTTGCGCTCTAACTAATGTGCCATTATTTCCTTCAGGTAAAATAAAGAATTCCAACAAAAAAAAAAAAGTTAATAAATTTGTCTATACCGGCAAATTGTAGTTTGGGAACATAACAACATTGGCACGCTTGAAAATTTTTCTCCATCTATCAACTAGCATTATTTTCTGGCCAGTCGAGTTATATTTTTTCAATCGGGCAGCAAGTGCACCTTCACCAATAGTTCATATTATAACTACATTTTTAAAAGGTTCTTGGACTGTAACCACAAAATACTCAATCACATTAAAAGAACTAATGAAATACATACAGGAGATGTCAATTACACTGTCCTCATCCTAGCAAGTGGAAGACTTGCTAGGTGAGGTGGCGTTGATGTGAAATTTTGTTTTTGTTTTTTGTTTATTTTTTTTTTGTCCATGTGTCTTGCAAGCTTTCTAATTAAGAAAGCTTGCAAGACTGACAAAGGCTGCCATCTTTGTACTATTTCGGCAGCTTTTGTTGCCATTAAATTATTTTTTTTTTACTTTTTTATTTCTTTTTTATTATTTTATTATTATATATATAATATAAAATGAAAGTGGACCCCATTTTTAAAAATTGTCAAATTTGCAGGGATGTACAATAAATAGTAAAAAATTTATAAATTTGATGATGTGGAAGTGGGATCCATTTTAGAAAGTGAGAAATTTTTGGGATAAGGATAGCCTTAGGGTACTTCAAATATATATCCTAAAACAATTGCTAATATATAGTATTCTCATATGTTTCTTACCAAGACAGGATATCCATAGCTTCAAATGAGTTTAGAAACACAACATCGTATATTAGTTGCAAACAGCACATATGAACTCATTTTATTGCTAATATTCTGTTGTTTGCAGCTACGATGTTGTGTTTCTGAAATCATTTGAAGCTATGGATATCCTGTCTTGGTAAGAAACATATGAAAATACTATATATTAGCAATTGTTTTACGAGATTTAAAGTACCTTAAGTGAAATCTTTCTCTTGTTTCTATATATGTATTTCATTAGTTCTTTTAATGTGATTGAGTATTTTGTTGTTAGAGTCTTATGCAGAACCTTTTAAAAGTGTGGTTGTTATATGAACAGTTGGTGAAGGTCTGCCCGATTTAAAAAGTATAGCTCAACTGGCAATAAAATATTGCTAGTTGATAGGTGGAGAAAAGTTTTCAAGCGTGCCAATGTTGTTATGTTCCCAAACTACAATCGTCTGGTACAAATAAATTTATTAACTTATTGTTTTTTGTGTTGGAATTCTTCATTTTACATGAAGGAGATGATGACCCAATAGTTAGAAATTAAAGCATGTGAGCTGAGATGCAAGCTGAGATGTTGGCTCAACTACAAGTTGAAAGAACTCAAATATGAGCTTATGTTACATGTTTGATGGACGAGTTGCGTCGCAATGGCATTCCACCTACTTATATGCCATGACCTCTAACTAATCAAATTGAACATTCTGCTAATTCAAATACTGAAAACCTAGGAGACCATTAGATTACGTGTATTAATATATTTGGTACCGTTTCTAATGATGTAATACTTTACACAGTTAAACTTTTGTTATTGTTATTGAGTTTGAATTTCTTAACATAATATATTTGCAATTATATTATTGAAGTATTATGTTATAGGCTTATACATGTATGTCATATTAAAAATGTATTTTTTATTTTGCTCCACGCTGTGGACCATGGTCATCCGCACAATAATTTGCCTTTTTCCTTGGGATGTAGAAAGAAAGAGCCATAGTGTATATATTTTTATTTTGAGCGAATCATTTTTGATCCTATATTTATGTGACAATTCACTCTTAGTCTTTCTTTTACCTAACATCTCTCTTTGGTCTTAATATTATTGTAACATGACTATTTTTGGTCCTTTATCAACAAAATCGTTTAAATTCTGTAAAATAAAAGGACATTTAAGTCTTCAATTATTCTTCTATTCAAAAATAAAAAATAAAAATAAAAATATTGCGAGTCAACTCACTTTCAGGGCCGGCACACAGGGCCCCCAAAAATTGGGGGCCCCTATTTAAAAAATAATTAATTCTATATATAATATATAAGCGTAACTGCATGCGCAAGACCAGAAGCCAAATCCCACAAAGGCACAAATATTAGGTAATCTGCTTTCAAAAAGGTAATCTCTTTCCTTTATGTTCACGCAATTTTATATAGTTATATATATCTACTATACTATATATATACTAATAAGAGCCAAAGAGAGTTAGGCTTAAAATGGGTAGAAAAAATGGCGGTCAAACTATTTAATCAAATGGATGGTTCAAATGAATTATTTAATCAAATAGATGGTTAAAATAATTCAGATTAATATTATTAATAGAGATTACCTAATTTAACCTTACTTTTATGATTATCCGTTAAGTTTTCCGTTAAATATTCTCTTCTCCGTTAACATTCCGTTAACTTTTAACTTACACATTAATTTCTATAAGAAAGGTCTTAGGTTCGAACCTCATCTCAATCAAATTTGACATAATTAAGTTTCTCACTCTATTTTACTCTTATTAAATTAAATAAATTAATAGCTACAACAAAAAACTGATACATATGTATTTCTTTAATTTAGAATTATGTGTCTACAATACCTTTATTTGAAAAAATTATTCATTATCAAAAAATTAAATTAAATAAGAGAAATAATTTAATTAGTTATACTGTCTTTATTTTCTCTCATGTAAAGATTCTTTACATTCAAATTTATCAATTGGTATTCATTATATTATTGTCCATTATTTTATTTTTACAATATCTTGTAATTAAATATCAACGTTATAGTATCAAATAATGTTATATATTTATTTACCAAGTATTTTATTAATACTATGAAAAAAAATTAAAATAATTTGAAGCTAATTATATTAACTACTTGGGGATTGGTTGACAAAGAAAGTACTCAAATAATAACCCAACAAATTGAAGCGGAATCACTCTATTTTACTCTTATTGAATTAAATAAATTAGTAGTTACACCAAAAAATGATACATATGTATTTCTTTAATACCATGAAAAAAAAAAATAGTTTGAAACCAATCATATTAACTACCATACTTGGGGATTTGTCGACAATGAAAGTACTCAAATAACCCATCACCCGGCAAATTGAAGCGAGAAACTACATTTTAATATCTTTGGAATACATAATATTTTAAAATTTCAAATTTTTATTAATTTATGTAATCTTTTTTCTTAAACTAGGGATTTATTTATCCACAATAACTTATTCAACAATAATGGTTGAACCAAATGAACTCCAATAGAAAACATAAAGGAAAGTTCATAGCTCCTATATCATAATCTCATTGCATGACGTTGTCACCTATGCTACTAACAATATCCGAATTGCAAATAACACACTACCAACAAAAAGGAAGAGAACAAATAGTAATATGAAGACAATGACAATGTTACTCAAAAGAGAATTAAGAGCACTTAGAAAAATTCAAATTAAAAGTAGTATTTTAGACTATCATTTTTAGACCAAATATTTAGATTATCGATTTTACAAGGTTGCAAACATTTATTTTAGTAATAATTATAATGAATTTTCTATATTATCTTGGATTCATATACTTTGAGTTAGATATTTAAATAAAAAAATTCGACATTCAATTATCCATGTATAAACTTCTCCTATATAATCTTGCATTGATATACTTTCAAATATTTATTTAAATATAAACATTGGGCATTAACCCATTTGCGCAATGCGCGTATAAAACTAGTACATTATATAAATAGCATTAGGCATCCGCATCCCTTTTTCCCAATTTTCTTCTGCACCATTACTCCCATTAGGCAACCGTTTTCCTTCCCCGTATGTATTTATATTATGTATACAATATATAAATATTAGATTATTATCTTGATTCCATTAACATTAAGCATTAGTTTTTTTTAAAACACATTAAGCATTAGTTATTACCAAAATTGTTGCTTAATGTTTATTTACACAAATCTCACAAATAAACTACAGAATCACAGACGAGTGAGACGATAGACGTGATAGGATTGACGAATTTCTTGATCGTACAAAGATTCCATTAACATTAAGCATTAGTTATTACCAAAATTGTTGCTTAATGTTTATTTACACAAATCTCACAAATAAACTACAGGATCACAGACGAGTGAGACGATAGACGTGATAGGATTGAAGAATTTCTCTTGATCGTAAAAAGTCACAAATTTTCAAGTTCTTCAATTCTCTTAATAGGTAATTAAAATTACTAAATATTTCACAATTTTTTTTTTTTATTTACATGACTTAATAATTCTTATTTCAAAATAATATATTCAAGAATTTGTTTCTTGATTAATTATTTGTTCATATAGTTTCTAAATAAATTTTTATTTTTTCTTTAGAGTTTTATAATTATGTCTTCAAGAAAGTATTCATCTGGGTTTGAAAAGCATAGAAAAGTGTAGAAGTAATATTTATATTTTGAAACAACTTTTTGCAGTTGTTATGCCATGAACCCGGGTCCACTTTGTAATATTTATATTTTGAAACAACTCCATGTTCATAATTTCATAACTCCATGTTCACATTTTCATAACTCCATGTTCACAATTTCATAACTCCATGTTCACAGTTTCATAGTTCTATGTTCACAATTTCATAACTCTATATTATGAACATAGAGTTCTAAAATTGTGAACATAGAGTTCAAAATTATATATATAAATTGCGAACATAGAGTTCTAAAATTGTGAACATAGAGTTATAAAATTATGAACATAGACTCGGGTCCGTAGCATAATTTGCCAACTTTTTGATCAACTATTATTTATATATACAAATTATTTGAAAAAAGGGTCCAATTTAAAATATTGCACAGGAACTCATTTTTTATTGGAACGGCCCTGCTCACTTTGTATGAAAAGATTAAAATAACTTTATATTTAATGAGATTTCAATGATTTTGTTGACGGAGGACGAAAAGTGATCATGACACAATAATACTAGGACCAAATGAATGTTTTTAAAACGGACTAAAAGTAAAATATCATATATTTATATAAATATAAGACAAAAACAAAATTAATTTGGAAAAAGTGTCAAATAGGCCATTGAACTTGTCGTTTTTGTGCAATTGAGCCATTGAACTTAAAAAGTGTGCAATTCAACCATCAAACAAGAAAAATTTGTGCAATTGGACCATTTTTACAAAAATTTTAATCCAATTTGAATTAAAAAATTTCAATATTGACTCCCAACTAGTATGGTAGAAGAAAATGCCACTCTTAATATATATATATATAGTAGTAATATAATTGGATTTTACCAAAAACTTTTTGTAAAAATGGTCAAATTGCACAAATTTTGCTTGTTTGATGGTTGAATTGCACACTTTTTAAGTTCAATGGCCCAATTGCACAAAAGTGATAAGTTCAGTGGCCTATTTGACACTTTTTCCAATTAATTTTATTTATTTTCCAACACCCAACTCATAGGAAATATGTCGACGGATTAAACCCAGGAAAAAGCACTTTATAAATGTACTTAACGACATACTGGACGTCAGTAACGTATCTGTAAAATTTCATCAGCTATACTCATTAATTTACCCGCGGAATTTAATTTTAAAAATTAAAATTAAATTATTAAATATGCTTTACTATAATTTCATATAATTACTCTTTCTTACTGTTAAAACAAATTTATTATATTTAAAATTGAAGGAGAAAATTGTAATTTATACACCTCACAAATATGTCAATTATCAATGTCTTCACCTCTGAATTATTAGTGGTGTAAATGTTGCCCCATCAATTTAAAAATATGACATACATTGCCCCTCTCATTAATTATTAGTGGTGTAAATATGTTATCCACTGTTGTCCCAGTTCGAAGACCACATTTTTCCCTCCATTTTTCTTTCTTCGTTTGTTCTCTTTCCCCTGACAACAATGTTTCTCCTTCCTATTTGGGGATGGGCAATATACGTCACGTTTTGAAAATTGAGAGACAACATTTACACCACTAATAATTCATGGGTGACATTGATAATTAGCATATTTGTGAGGGGCATAAATTACAATTTTTTCAAATTAAAAACAATTATTCTCTTTAAATTTTAAAATGAAGTTATTATTTTTCAAATTAAAATTTAGATTGTAAAATTTACTTTACTATGATTCATACACTCTACTATATATATATATATATATATATATATATATATATATATATATATATATATATATATATATATATATATATATATCTACTATACTAATAAGAGTCAAAGAGAGTTAGGCCTAAAAATAGGTAGAAAAAATGGCGGTAATCAAATGGATGGTTCAGATGAATTATTTAATCAAATAGATGGCTAAGATAATTCAGATTAATATTATTAATAGAGATTACCTAATTTAACCTTACTTTTATGATTATCCGTTAAGTTTTCGGTTAAATATTATCTTTTCCGTTAATATTCCGTTAACTTTTAACTTACCCATTAATTTATATAAGAAAGATCTTAGGTTCGAACCTCATCTCAATCAAATTTGAGATAATTAAGTTTCTCACTCTATTTACTCTTATTAAATTAAATAAATTAGTAGTTACAACAAAAAATTATACATATGTATTTCTTTAATTTGGAATTATGTGTCTACAATACCTTTATTTGAAAAAATTATTCATTATCAAAAAATTAAATTAAATAAGAGAAATAATTTCATTAGTTATATTGTCTTTATTTTCTCTCATGCAAAGATTCTTTGCATTCAAATTTATCAATTGATATTCATTACATTGTCTGTTATCTTATTTTTACAATATCTTGTAATTCAATATCAAAGTTATAGTACAAAATAATGTTATATATTTATTTACCAAGTATTTTATTAATACTATGAAAAAAATTTAAAATAATATGAAGCTAATTATATTAACTACTTGGGGATTGGTTGACAAAGATAGTACTCAAAAAACCCAACAAATTGAAGCGGAATCGCTCTATTTTACTCTTATTGAATTAAATAAATTAGTAGTTTTTTTCAAAAAAATAAATAAATTAGTAGTTACACCAAAAAATTATACATATGTATTTCTTTAATACCATGAAAAAAAAAAAAAAAATAGTTTGAAACCAATCATATTAACTACTTGGGGGATTTGTTGACAATGAAAGTACTCAAATAACCCATTACCCCGCAAATTGAAGCGAGAAACTACCTTTTAATATCTTTGGAATATATAATATTTTAAATTTTCAAAATTTTATTAATTTATTTAATCTTTTTTCTTAAACTAGGGATTTATTTATCCACAATAACTCATTCAACAATAATAGTTGAACCAAATGAACCCCAAGCAGAACACCTAAAGGAAAGTTCATAACTCCTATATCATAATCTTATTGCATGACGTTGTCATCTATGCTACCAACAATAACCGAATTGCAAATAACACACTATCAACAAAAAGGAATAGAACAAATAGTAAAGATAAAGACAATAACAATGTTACTCAAAAGAGAATTAAGAACACTTAGAAAAATTCAAATGAAAAGTAGTATTTATTTAGACTATCTTTTTTAGACCAAATATTTAGACTATCGATTTTACAATGTTGCAAACATTTATTTTAGTAATAATTATAATGACTTTTCTATATTATCTTGGGTTCATATACTTTGAGTTAGATATTTAAATAAAAAAATTCGGCATTCAATTACCCATGTATAAACTTTTCCTATATAATCTTGCATTGATATACTTTCAAATATTTATTCAAATATAAACATTGGGCATCAACCCATACGCGCAATGCGCGTATAAAACTAGTATATTAATATGAGCCAAAGAGAGTTAGGCCTAAAATGAGTAGAAAAAATGGCGGTCAAATTATTTAATCAAATGGATGGTTAAGATGAATTATTTAATCAAATAGATGGTTAGGATAATTCAGATTAATATTATTAATAGAGATTACCTAATTTAACCTTACTTTTATGATTATCCGTTAATTTTTCCGTTAAATATTCTCTTCTCCGTTAATATTCCGTTAACTTTTAACTTACCCATTAATTTTTATAAAAAAAAGTCTTAGGTTCGAACCTCATCTCAATCAAATTTGACATAATTAAGTTTCTCACTCTATTTTACTCTTATTAAATTAAATAAATTAGTAGCTACAACAAAAAAAATGATACATATGTATTTCTTTAATTTAGAATTATGTTTCTACAATAACTTTATTTGAAAAAAATTATTCAAAAAAATTAAATTAAATAAGAGAAATAATTTCATTAGTTATATTGTCTTTATTTTTTCTCATGCAAGAATTCTTTACATTCAAATTTATCAATTGATATTCATTACATTGTTCATTATCTTATTTTTACAATATCTTGTAATTAAATATCAAAGTTATAGTACAAAATAATGTTATTTATTTATTTACCAAGTATTTTATTAATACTATGAATTTTTTTTTTTAAAAATAATTTGAAGCTAATTATATTAACTACTTAGGGGATTGGTTGACAAAGAGAGTACTCAAATAACCCAACAAATTGAAGCGGAATCACTCTATTTTACTCTTATTGAATTAAATAAATTAGTAGTTACACCAAAAAATGATACATATGTATTTCTATAACCCAACAAATTGAAGCAGAATCACTCTATTTTACTCTTATTGAATTAAATAAATTAGTAGTTACGCCAAAAAATGATACATATGTATTTCTTTAATGACATGAAAAAAATAAAAAAGGGGGATCTTTTGACAATGAAAGTACTCAAATAACCAATTACCCAACAAATTAAAGCGAGAAACTACCTTTTAATATCTTTGGAATACATAATATTTTAAATTTTCAAATTTTTATTAATTTATTTAATCTTTTTTCTTAAACTATGGATTTCTTTATCCACAATAATTCATTCAACAATAATGGTTGAACCAAATGAATCCCAAGCAGAATACCTAAAGGAAAGTCCATAACTCCTATATCATAATCTCATTGCATGACGTTGTCATCTATGCTACCAACAATAACCGAATTGTAAATAACACACTACCAACAAAAAGGAAGAGAACAAATAGTAAAGATGGAGACAATGACAATGTTACTTAAAAGAGAATTAACAACACTTAAAAAAATTCAAAAAAAAAGTAGTATTTATTTAGACTATCATTTTTAGACCAAATATTTAGACTATCGATTTTACAAGGTTGCAAACATTTATTTTAGTAATAATTATAATGAATTTTCTATATTATCCTGGATTCATATACTTTGAGTTAGATATTTAAATAAAAAATTCGACATTCAATTACCCATGTATAAATTTTTCCTATATAATCTTACATTGATATACTTTCAAATATTTATTTAAATATAAACATTGGGCATTAACTCATTCGCGCAATGCGCGTATAAAACTAGTTATTCTCTTTAAGTTTCAATTTTAATTAATATTATATTATTGAAAATATGCCGTAATAAGGAATCACAACCCAGTGTTTGTTGAACTAATTTTCAATTTTAATTAATTTTCTGTTATTGAAAATACATGTCATAACAAGAACTGATCATTCAAGACATGCATGCCCCTATAATTAGTATGACATAACAAGAACTGATAGTTACTTAGCTACCTTATAGCTAGCTAGTATCAATCTCATGAGATATCAAAGTTATCAACTTCCATCATATATATTACCAAAGTCACGAGTGACGACAAAAAGTCAAAGTCACCATAACTCATCTATTCAATTTCACTTGACAAAACCATGCCCCCATCATTCATTGTTGTGACTCTAGCACTTGTGCCATCACCATCTACACCAACCGACTTATTAACACCATTACTATGTCCCTCGATCATCATTAACTATGTCTTGATTAGATGGAAAAATAGAAGAGTAATCCATTCCTAAAATCTTTTTGAATGTACCCTGAAGACACGATTAGAATTTCGAAGTTCAGCTACTCGTCAATGTATATCTTGCGTCTCATAACAAGTCAATTTTGCTTCTATGTGTGCGTTTTTCAATATAATAAGTCATGACTAGGCTCCGGCCTAATATATATGTTTCTCTTTCTACAAAATAAATAAGTAATTATATAACTAAATACTATTAGTTAAAGAACTTGTGGTCAAGCGGCATAGTTGTGGTCTTTTCAAGTGAGAAGTCACAGGTTTGATCCCCAGAAACATGTTACTGCATTGTAACAAGGTCAATAGTATTCAAAAAAACATATGACAAGTTTAACATTAAATTCTTTAGGCAATTTGTTTCTTTATTGTAGTTTTCAAATAAAAACATATGAGAAGTTTAACATTAAATTCTTTAGGCAATTTGTTTCTTTATTGCAGTTTTCAAACAAATTGGCAATTCTATAATACAATTCTAAAAATATGAGAAGTTTAACATTAAATTCTTTAGGCAATTTGTTTCTTTATTGCAGTTTTCAAACAAATTGGCAATATTCTATAATACAATTCTGTATAGATTCCTAACTTAAAATTAGAATATTGAAGTCTTAATAGGATTCTATAATACAATTTTGTATAGATTCTTAACTAAACCATTATTCTACCCAAAACAACGGTATATAAACCCCTCCCCTTCTCACTGGTATTCACCCAAAACTAAATCTAACATATTCTGCAACACGCCATCTACTTTACATTCTATAGGTATGATTAGGGGTGGGCACTTCGGGATTCGGTTCGGTTTTTTTCGGTTTCGGTATCGGTATCGGTATTTCGGTATTACAAAAAATGATACCATTCGATTTTACAATAAAGTTTGGTTCGGTTTTGGTTCGGTATGAAACGGTTCGGTTTCGGTTCGAAATTCGGTTCGGTTTAGGATGTTCAATTTTCAACATTTCCTAATTTTCCAAACAACACACTGCCAAACAATACATATTCGCATAATCAAAGTCTAAAATATAAATAAACCCATAAAAACAAAAAAATTCAAACACAAAATTAACATAACAATCCAAATTTTAAAGTAATGTCTTGTTCATCCATCATCCCCTCATCACGTATCAATATTAATTATTATTATTTATTATATATATTTATATAAAAAAACAAATGGTTTTCGGTTCGGTTCGGTAAAAAACCGAACCATTCGGTTTCTCTATATTAAGTACCGTTTGGTTCTTTCGGTTTATACCGAACCGAACCGAATCACTTTGGTTCGGTTCGGTTACCCCTAGGTATGATTATCAAAATATTATCATGCTAATTCTATTATTTGTATTTATACTCATAATGATTACAATTTTTTTAAATCAATGATGGTATATACTCATTAATTAGTATAACTTCAGTATCGTTATGTAAATATATCTATTGTATAATCTGTTCATCTATACTTATATCCTTGTATGTAGTGTTGTGGTTCTCATTATATTCCTCTATAATCTACACATTTTAGTCACTCTTAACTCCCTAATCTATGGTTTATGAATTTACGTTGTGGTTCACATTATATTATTTCATAACATCCTTTATAAACATATTTCCCATGACACAGGGATATTAGTCATGACAAATGCAGTAAAGTTAATTGATATTGACACACAAACTGTTGGGTGGAGTTGTACAGTTCATGTCATTAAGAAAAACGAACCAAAAAACGCTATTGAAACACCTGAGAAAAAGTATATACTCATCATATCGTACTTGAGTATGAAACAGTAAGTAAATAGTAAAAAAATTCTCCCTTTATTATTGTTATTTTTTTTATCATTATTAATATTATTATTATTATTATGAAGATGTTCTCATTCACCACCAACATCATTGTAAATGCTACATCTAAATGCAAAGAACTCGGGTTCAATCAATAGTGTTTGATAATGACATTGGAATGCATGATATCACTTTACAAACCAACATATGGAACATCATCTCAAATGTCATTGTCAAACCTGTCCGAACGAACTATAAAGTACTTGATCACAAATACAATTACACATGGATTTTAAATGGTCGGACCGGTGTCCAAACAAGTGACAATAATGGCACGCCATTTGCTCCCATATAAGTGGTTTATTTGTTTCTACTCACTTTAGTTGCAATTTAGTTATTCACAACTTCGTTATGTTTTATTAAAATATAGAGAAAATATCATTTTCAGTCCCTCAACTATAATACATGTATCAATTTTGGTCTTTGACTATTAAAAATTTCAAATTAGGTGCATGACTATTCAATTTGTATCACATTTGGTCGTTGACTATTAACATTTTCAAATTAGGTGCATGACTATTCATTTTGTATCACATTTGGTCCTGCCGTTAAATTTTTCTGCGAAGTCATCGGGGTGGCCGGCGTTTTCTATTTATTATTATTATTTTTTTATTTTTAAGTTTTTTTTTTATTTAAAAGTTACGGAGTATTAAGCTACTAGCTTATTTTAAAAACATTACCAAACAGAGCTTATAGCTTATTAGTAGTTTAAAATAAGCTATAAGCTCCTAAATAACCTCTGCAGAGCTTAAGTTATACTTTTAAATTATTACACTAACTAGTATTTTCGCCCGTGCGTTGCACGGAATGGATTTGTTATAATATTTAAAGAATATTTGGAGAAATATACAATTATATATATTATAACATCGAATATTATATAGTGCAATTGATGAAATTGATTGGATCGATTATGTTTTCTGATGTTTTCCTGGCTTGAATTAGAACAAATAATTGTCCTATTACCCGTACGTGGATAAATTTTTTATTATATATTAAATAATAAAAATAAAGATGAAATTATAAAAAATTCTAATATTGAACATGTACATTTATTTGATTATAAGATTAGTACACCAGTATTACTCAATTAATTGAACAATATATGACTTGTTTGTCTAAAATTATCTTTAAAAGATCTATAAGTAATATGACTTATATAATTATATTATTACTAAAGTAAATATGAGAAAATGAGAAATAAATTAATTATAATTATTATAAAAATAAATTCAATGACCAATGCTTAGCTTAATTAGTATAATAATTATTAGGCAATTATTATTAGTTAATTACACTAATATATGTGTAATTATAATTTTATACTTTAAGTATATTCATTTTCACCATATTGCATTTAGTTTTATCTCCCCCCTCCATATTTGAATGAATTAATTTTGATTATTATAAAAATTTAACAACCCATGTTCAATTAATTTTTTTTTTCAAAGTTTAAATAACTTAGAGTTTTCAAAAGGAAAGTATATTTAATTATTAAAGTTTTTAAATAATTTTCAGTCAATTAATAATATCCTTTTCTTTTTCCGCCAAATGATTTTACTTTTATTAATAGTGTTCATACATGAGTATACATATTATCAATTAATAGATATTAGTTAATTTCTATTTTACATTTACTTAACAAATAAGCTTATTAATTATTTGACCAATAAAATTTAATTAGTTGACTACAAAAGTTTGGGCGTGGAATGAAATAGGAAGATGTTACTTTTATATATAGTATAGAATATAGATTATTACGATCTTTTTATATTTTAAATCAATTAGTAATATCATTTTTTCTTGGAATAAGGGTCAAATAAGCCACTGAACTACACACAAAATTGCAATTAGGCCATCAAACTCAAAAAGAATGCAATTGGATATCTGAACTACATAAACTCATCCAATTAAGTACAAATTGACATGTTTTCAAAAAGAAAAATCCAAATTGACATGTTTACCTACAATTGTGATGACATTGCGATTACTAATTTTAAAATAAAAATTTTAAATAATTTTGATTAAAATAATTAAATAATAATAATAATAATAATAGTAATAAAATTAAAAAAATAGACGTCTCCGGCAGTTCTTTTTTTTTTTTTTAATTATTAGTGCCGATTATTATGTGTAAATTAATATTAGGCAACCTTATCTAGGAAAAATGAAAAGAATTATGTAGTAATATTTACCTAATTTTCGTTTCATTTTTAATTGATGATGTAGAATATTATTATTGAAATATTTCCGTTTCATTTTTAATTTTTGTTCCTTTTTTATTTGCCTTTAACATTGTTTAAAATATGCCTTTATTATTGATGATGTAGAATGTTACCTTTTTTAATTAAAATACAATGATCTGACCATTTCCTTTTTGATTTTAATCAATTATGGATATTTTTTATTTGCAGTCAATTATTAATATTCATTTCCTTTTATATATTCAGTCAATTAGTAATATCAGATTCATTTTTAGTCGATTATTTTTTTTTATTTTCAGTTAATTAGTCAATTATAATAATAGATCCACTGGTATTTTTACCTAATTTCTGTTCTATTTTTAATTAATGATGTAGAATGTTATTATTGAAATATTTTCATTCCATTTTTTATTTACCTTTACTATTGTTTAAAATTTAAAATATGCCTTTACTATTGATGACATATAATATTATTAATGAAATATTTCCTTTCCATTTTTAATTTACTTTTACTATTGATGATGTAGAATATTATTATTGAAATATTTTCGTTTCATTTTTAATTTCCGTTCCACTGTTTAAATTTGTGAAAGATTTACGATTTAATTTTGATTTGATTTATTCTACTGTGTAATATTATTGTGAAAAATTAAAATGCAATGATTTGACGATTTTCTTTTCCGTTTTAATTAATTATGGATATTTTGTATTTTTCAGTCAATTATTAATATTCATTTCCTTTTCCAATTGACATAATTTCTGTTTTCTTTTCTATTTTTAATTTTCAATCAATTATTAATATTCATTTCCTTTTCCAATTTACCTAAGTTCCGTTCCATTTTTAATTGATGATGTAAAATATTATTGTGAAATATTTCTATCATAATATAATTACCATAATTACTAATAATGAATTATAATCAATTATAATTAATATTATTTTATCATAATAATTACCATATTACTAAAATGCCCCTACATTTGGGCGGGAAATTTTGGAGGAGGATATTACTTTTTATATATAGTATAGATATAGATAGTATAGATTATTATTATTATTATTACTATTACTACTACTACTATTATTACTGTTAAATAATGATGCAATAATATATATATATATATATATATATATATATATATATATATATATATATATATATTATTACTATTATATTATTATTAATTCTAAATAATATTTTTGTCTAAATAGTTGACATTAGTAGTTTAAAATAAGCTATAAGCTCCTAAATAACCTCTGTCAAATAGTGCTTAAGTTATACTTTTAAATTATTACACTAATTAATAACCTAGCTTGAACTCACTAAACCATTCTTTCCTAACCTTGAGGGATGCTTTCTTGTATGATATCATAGGTTTCTTGGTAGTATTTTTTTTTAAATGCAATTTAATCACTGCACGATTTGCATCATGTGGTTAGAAACCATATTTCCCAACAGGAGCTATCATAGCCAATCCACCCATCTCTAAATGGACTTCAAATTTCTCATCATTCCTTACAATAGATGCATCTGATGTAGCCATGGAGGGTTTGTGCCTTGCGAATCATTGGAACCATTGTTAACCCTACTTGGCCCATCCATAGGACCATTAGTGGATGGTGGAGAGTGTGAGGGTTACATATGCCATTGAGCACCAACCACGTAAGGGTTACGAGGGGTCAATATGAAGATTGTACTTTATTGACTATTATTATCATAAATTGAGTTAATTTCACGAATGATCCCTTGACTATTACATTTATCAATTTTGATTCACGACTTTTAATTGGACCATAAATGGTCATATGCCTATTGACTTTTACCAATTTTCATTATCAACTTTCAATTTGATCATAAATGGTCCTTTCATTATTGATTTAGTTCCATATTTTGAGATTTAGTTAAATATTCGCTTTGTAAGCATTAAATTTAGGGGTAAAGTACAAATAAGCCACTGAACTATTTGAGAAAATAGCAATTAAGCTATCGAATTCAAATAATCCCCAAATAAGACACTGAATCCGGGAAAAAAAGAGCAATTAACATTTTGAACAGGATAACTCCAAGTTTTTGCTGATTAGATTGCCAAATATTTTTTTAACTTTATTATTATTATTATTATTATTATTATTATTATTATTATTATTATTATTATTATTATTAT
This sequence comes from Ipomoea trifida, assembly GCA_003576665.1. Taxonomy (NCBI): domain Eukaryota; kingdom Viridiplantae; phylum Streptophyta; class Magnoliopsida; order Solanales; family Convolvulaceae; genus Ipomoea; species Ipomoea trifida. The sequence continues at coordinate 3,127,002 of CP025648.1, forward strand.
TATTATTATTATTATTATTATTATTATTATTATTATTATTATTATTATCCACCTGGATAGTAATATATCTTAAAGTAATTATAATCAAAATAGTTTGTATTGTCAAGACCTGATTTATTAAATAAACATAAGATCCAGTGAAAAAATAATAATAAATAAATAAATTAGATCTTAGCTTGACAAGACAAAACTATTTTGATTATAATTACTTTAAAATATATTACTGTCTAGGTGGATTATAATAATAATAATAATAATAATAATAAAGTAAAAAAATATAATCATTTGGCAATTCAGTCAGCAAAACCTAGAGTTGTTAAAAATGTTAATTGCTTTTTTTTTTTTTTTTCGATTTCAGTGACTTAATTGCTATTTTTTCTAGGTTCAGTGGCTTATTTGAGGGTTATTCGAGTTCGATGTCTTAATTGCTATTTTCCAAATAGTTCAATGGCTTATTTGTACTTTATCCCTTAAATTTAAGGGTAAGAATGTAAAAATTGGCTTGTTGTTGAGTTGGGCAAATTGGATTTATAAACTTAATACATTGGGTTCATCATGAGCGGGAACGTGAAGAATTGGTTGATGCATAAGTAAATTTGAACCATCTTAGTGATAAGTCTCTGAAACAAATTTGAGGCCATATTTGTTACTTCATCTTTAAGCATGTATATTTGGAGAGACTATTCTACTAGCTAATTTTTACATATTGTAAATTTAACATTTAATAAATGGATAGTTAATCGGAAGACTAAATTTGAAACCAAAAAAATCAATACTCAAGGAACCATTTATTACCATATTGAAAATTGGCGATGAAAATTGGTAAAGGTTAATATCCAAGGACCATTTATGGTTCAATAGTTAATGGACAATTTTTTGAATTAACTCTCACAACTTTTTCCAAATGAGTTACACCTATCTTGATGTAGGGGTGGAAGTTCTAGATAAGCATTTAGTAAGAACTCCATTAATGGGTATATGAAAGTGTTCTCGTCCCTATCACTACTACCACAATTGTAGGAGCTTGATTGATCTAGAATTACCTTGCCTTCTTCAACTACGTCGTAATATCTACAACATTTTGAATACCATATTTTCAATGCATACAGCAAGAAAAAAAAAATTAAAGAATAAGCTAGTGGGCGAATAAGGGTGAATTGTCATTCTCATGGAATTAGTTTTATGGCGTGCAATTTTGAAAGCTAATACTAGACACAAGGTTATGAGATAATCAATGAGAATAATCAAAGATCTAGAACAAGAACAAACTAAAAGCAATAATCAAACAAGATGAATTTCAATAATATAACGAAAGACCTTGGTGAGGTAGCATGATACTCGATCTAAATGCCAAACTCCCAGGGGGTTGAGAGAGGAAAAATACCAAAATCGGGGATTCAAAGAAATGCACTCAAGAACCCAAATTTATAATTAACTCAACAAAAAAACTCGAATTGAGATTACTAATTTCACAACATATATTGTACAATCATATATAAATGTAAAATTTTACATTCAAGTAGTTATATCTCTCTCAAAATTAATATTATTAATAATCATTTTTTTAATTAACACTAATTTATGTAATATACTTAGAATTAATATTATTTTAAATTGTTTGACAACAAATAACTTATTTTCACAAATTTTTTTAAAATTCAAAATAAATATAGCACATTAACAACAAAATTCAAAATAAATTGATAAATTATTTTTGTCAAGACTATTAATTAGTTTTTTCAACATAATTCAAGATTATTAACTATTAATTATTTTTGTCATTCACAATAATAATAAAATTCAAAAATTCCCAATAAATATTTAAAATAATAATAAAATTTGAATATTTTATAAAAAATCAAACATTAATATTCACAAAATTCAAATATAACACAATAACTATTATATTTGAAATAAATCACAAATAAAAGAAATAAATCAAATAAATATACAAATATTCGAAATAAATAAATAACAAATAAATGAAAAAAAAAACTTACTGGCGGATCAGAGTGGAGCAGCGACCGTCGGCAGCTGCAATGTGGCGGCGAAAGAGGGTGGCAATGGACGACTGCGGCGCAGCAGTGGCGGAACGGCAGAGCTATGAAGGAAATGGAGCTATGGCGGCGACGGTGGCAATGGACGACGGTGGGTTCGGCGAGATCTGGTTCGTCGTTCGGCGAGGAGCGTCGTCGTTCGACCAGGAGCGAGGAGTGGCCAGTGTCGGCCAGGAGCGAGCGAGGAGTGAGGACGATGGTGGAGCAGATCGGCGTGAGGGTGGAGTAACGCGTTTGGCGTTTGGCGAGGAGTGGCCAGTGTCGTCGTTGTCGTGCGAGCTGAGAGGAGTTACGTACTGTACGCGTTTAATTTTGGTTTTAATTTTGTCACGGTTCGAACTCATGCTCGTTTTGGTCGACTTTACGCGGCACCTCTTAGAACAGGTGCCGCGTAATGTAAATTAATATTATATTAATTTACTTTACGCGGCACCTGCTCCATGTGGGTGGCGCGTAAAGTTAAATAATAAAATGTTACTTTACTTTACGCGGCACCTAGTCTGTTTGGGTGTTTCGTAAAGTTTGGGATCCATCGAATACACTACACCTGTTTAAACAGGCGTAGTGTAAAGTGATGCTTATATGGTCAATTTTGTACTAGTGACACATATTTAAAGAAGGAAAGCAAAATCACACGGCTAGTAAATAGCATCATTAAAAGCAAAAGAGAATAAACAAAGGATAATGAACTTATCTATAAAGAGTAATCAAGGATCTTCGAATTAGTAATTGAATCTTCAATGAAACCTTTTAAAAGTAAAGTGATATAAAGCTAAAGTTGTTTAATGATAATAAGATTCTTGCTTGGTTAAATAAAATGAGAGACGTACTGTTCTCTGGTCTAGGGTTCAAACTCATGTACAAGAGTCATAAAAATGCGAAACTGGGATAGCAGACAAACAGTGACATGGTTGTGGCATCGCATGGGTTCGGGCAAATTATTGCATGGACCATGGTCCACACAGCTGTGTGGACCAAAAATAAAAAGTACATTATTTTTATACTGAAGGTACATTAGTTTTGTACTGTAGGTACATTATTTGACAGTATATATCAAATAATGTATCTTCAGTACAAAAATAATGTACCCTAAAATAATATACCTACAATATAAAAATAATGTAACTTCAGTACAAAAATAATGTACTTTTTATTTTTGGTCCACACAACTGTGTGGACCATGGTTCATGCAATAATGATTGATGTGTTCGGATGTCGGCTGGATCACGTGCATATCGCTACCCGTATTCATTGATGGGCTTGACGGGGTGCCGTTGCCCGTATGCTCGCCAGAATTTTAGCTCCAATCCTAGCCTCAGTTTCTATGAAGTGATATCCTCTCAAGCTGTTCCAAATTGTCCTTAACTTCTTTTAAAGAGTTCATTAGCTCCAAATTCGGTTAGAATTGCTCCAAAACACTCCCTTTTTCCTCATGACGTGAGTGAGTGCAACTATAAACAAAATAAGCATATATTTTATTTCCAACTCACAACTTATTAAGTCAAATTATACACAAGATAAAATAAGTAGAGGGACAAAATATGGACGAATAAAGAGGTTACCTTATATGGCCACTTGGCAAGATTGATGTTGCAATTTATGAACTTGTAGTTGCAAGTGCTATCCATTTTCTAAACCTAGCAATAACTAATAAACATTTATATAAGAAGGTTTTACCAGTACCACCTAGACCCAATTTTGAAAGGACACTTATCATAATAGTATCATATCAAATGTCTTGCATTGCTTAACTTTTTCTTTCTTTTTTTTTTTTTTAAATCAAAAGGATCAACTTTATTAATAAAAAAAAGAAGGGCAAGCCCATTCTAAGGAATCGCGCCTGCACCAAGTATTTTCTTTGCACCAAGTATTTTCTTTTCACCAAGCATCTTGTGCTCAAATAGCATGTAGTGGCATCCCCATATGAGAGGTCATGAGTTCGAGCCTCAGTGGAGGCGATATCGAGTTAACTCAACTCTTTGTGCAACAGATTCTACAATGTAATAAGGTCAGTAAGTATTTTCCTTTCCTATCTTCTCTCTACCATTGTAATATAAATAGGTGTTGGATGTAATTAGCCAACGAATCATCAATTCATTACAAAGTTATCTCTTATATCTAGTTTAGATATTTTTGTAACACTTATTAGATTATCTAGCTTGTAATATTTATTACACTGCTATTCTTTATTACCAAATTTAGTCCCTACAATATTTACTTTATCTTTTTCCTTATTTGTATTTTCAACTTTTATCTATAGTTCTCAATTTATTATCCGTATTATTCTTCTATATTTCTAACGAACATGATATAACGTCGGCGCTTTCATCAAAAAAAGTTTGCTTTGACTTTCTTTCATTAATTATTGTCCTTGTTATCACGGGTGGGCTCTTACCTTTGACAAAGTACGTTCTTGCATGTGAGATTGTCTTGCAAATTAAACAACGCACACTGGGGAGTCCACTGCAATACTAGTGAAAGCAAGTGTTCATATACGACAGTTGTCATGGTTTGGCCAGTAAGATATATAATAACCCGTGATAAGCTCCATCATTGAATTGTAAGTCCAGAAGTAGCCAACTTTTGAAACTGTGCACAATAATTCATTGATCAAAAGTTCTCTTGAGCCAAAGATGTACAAAATTGTTGCTTGGTGTTAAAAAAAAGCAAGTTTCATTGGTGAGTATAGTTGCCATTCTCCTTATGTCTTGATCAATAATTGGTGGTATTTGTTAGAGAAAATATATTTGCAATTCGATTTTATTGAGAAAGCCTAATCATGTTAAATTCAATGACTACTAGTGAATATCACAATTATCCTCTCGCAACTCACAAAAATAATACAACACCCTAGTACAATAATAAAACTTGTGGTCGCAAAAGAAGACTAACTTTTCGCAATGGTTTTTAAAAAAAAGGGTGGTATATTCCTAAAAAAAAAGAAAATTCATGGTGGCAAAATTGTAAATATTTGAACAAGAATCCGCGATTCTTTCTAAGTAAAACAGTCACAGTTTGAAAAAAAAAATGCAGATAGTTTTAGTTACGGTTCAAATTAGAATAATGGTCTAGGAAATTACAAAATTAAAAATATTAAATACACTACTTTTCGCGACCGTTCCCCTTAGAACAATCGCGAAAAATAACTAAATATATTAAATATAATTTTCAGGTTATTCAACACCCAAATTGCCTCATTAGTTTTCACGCTCAATGCCTCTCATTTCTTTCTCTCTTCTCCAAATCTGTCTCCACACCATTTCTTCCTCTTCTCTTCTTCTTATTTGCTTTTCGTTTTGTTTTGCTATTCTCTTAGCTTCTTCTTCTTCTTTAGACAATTCCCGCTACAAAAAAACGCGGAAATAACGATGGATTTTGCGACGGATTATTTCCGTTGCTAATTTAACAACGGAATAGCGACGGATTAGCGACAAATTTACTTATTTTCAAAGAATTCAAAGTTAGCGACAGATTGGCGACGAATTAGCGACGGTCATTTGCGACGGAAAAAGTTTGTCGTTAAATCCGTAGCTAATTTTAGCGGTAAATTTCCGCGTAAAAATTAAGACAGAATAGCGACGGATTAGCGACAGATTTTTGACGGGGTAATTTAATAATTTTATTTGCTACGGATTAGCGACGGAAAAAATATCCGTCGCTACGATTTAATGTATCTATTTATTTTTTACAACTTAGCGACGAAATAGTGACGGAAAATCATATCCGTTGCTACCTAGCGACGGAAAAAGTATCCGTCGCTAAGTATAAAATCGGAATATACATTTATAATAGCATATAGCGACGGATATTGGATTCCGTCGCTATCTCTAGCGACGGATTCAAATATCCGTCGCTAAGACATGATGACCGGCTCTTTGATATATATATATATTAGCGACGGATTTCAATCCGTCGCTAGAATAATATGTCAATTTTTTATTTTTCTGATAGAATATAGCGACGGATTTAAATATCCGTCGCTAAATTAAGATGGACAAATTTTTTTTGTATGATTTAGAGGTATATCTAGCGACGAAAATGTAATCCGTCGCTAGGTCTAGCGACGGATTATATATCCGTCACTAGATTAAGAGTGTTGAGATTTTTTTTTTCGGGAATCTAGCGACGGAAATGTAATCCGTCTCTAGGTCTAGCGACGAATTCTCTTTCCGTCGCTAGATTAATAGTGCTAAGTTTTTTTGCGAAAATATAGCGACGGAGGTGTAATCCGTCGCTAGATCGAAATATTTATGATGCGCCCTATTACGTTAAAACATTATAAACTAGCGCTAAATGGAATATAGGATCAGGCAAAATTTCGCGTTTCCTTCCCACGCCAAACCGTCTAAACCTAAACAGTCTAAACGCACAACTCGCATCCCACGCCAAACCGCCGACTGCTCGCATCCCACGCCAAATTCCGACCGCACAGCCGACCGCCGCCCAACCGCCTAACGGCGACAGCACAACCGACCGCCGACTGCTCCACCGTGCTCGTGTCGTCCGCTGTCCGTGAATCGACCATTGTCCGCTGCGCTGCTCTGCCGCTCCGCCGAACGCCTATCGCCGCCGCCTCATATGACTCCGAACTGTTCTTCATATTAAATGTTTACTATGAATTTCTGAATTTCTGAATTTCTGAATTGTTAGACTGAATTACTAATTTTTGAATTTCTGAAAACTTATTAAATTGTTAATTTCTTATTAAATTGTTTAGAAGTTTAAAAGTATAATTGTTGAACCAAAATCCAAAGTTTAGTTATATGAAATACAAAGCTCCATGTTTAAAGTTTAAAAGTCCATGTTTCTTCTTTAATTTGGTTAACAGACAATTACAAAGTTTCAGAAATATGAAAAAAAAAATTTAGTTAATTAATGTTGGGCTGCGGTGCGGTGATTACTGATATAATTAGTTAGTTTTACTTTACTATATTTGAAACCAAAGTTGAAAAGAAACACAATTTAGAAATGGAAAAAGAACTCAATAAGAAATTTTAAATTCTGATGATTTGAATTAGAAGTGTTAAGTGTGCAACAAAACTATATGAAACTGAAGCAGAATTGAACTTTGATTTGGTTCTTATACTTTCTGTGGCAAAGGAATTTGCTACTGCTTTGGTTTGAAGTAAAGAACAGGAATATGACGTGGTGTGGCTTTGCTATTGCTATTCAGTTTTCACTTTTCACTTTCTGTTTGATTAATAGCATCGGAGGAGTGTGTGTGTGTGTGTGTTTTGGCTTGCTTTAAGCATGGATTGATGTTCCACTGCATCCACATGGCTCAAAATTAAAAATATGCTTGGTTTTTAATTCTGGCTCAGATGTGGACCTAATTCTTCCTTGTACTATGTTGAACTGGTGCTAAGGTGACCCTTAAAAATGATTGTTCAAGTGTTTATTGAGTTGGACATTTTACACTCACCTTTAACTTTTTTCTTTGATTTAATTAGTCAATTTTGAGAAAGCTAAACCATCATGAATGCTTTAGGTTGCAAACTTTAAATACATTGATGAAGCAGCAGCAAAAGCTGAAGAGGAAGTTCCAACAATGCCCTTAGAGGATAAAACAGCTACAAACAATTCAGAAAAAGCAAACTTTTGGGAGGAATTGCTACGAGACAGATATGAAGTTCATAAAGTTGAAGAATTTAACACTATGGGCAAGGGGAAGAGAAGTCGTAAACAGGTTTGTTTTTTCAATCAATCTATGGGCACCTATTTTTTCAAATATTTAATACTAGTCCAGAATTGCAATTAAAAAACAAATTACCACACCGCATATGAACTATCTTCACTTCTGGTCGAGAGATGTATGATGAACATGATAGTTTTCTAATGTCATGGACTAGACACAATAAAATGTATGCAAAACACATTTTTTAATATTTCACCTCTCTTTGAACTTGCTTAATGTTTTTTTATTTTATTTTATTTATTTATCTATTTTTCTTTTGATGGAGGTGGGCTTAAATGCTGTAGTTTCTTCTGATCCTGTTTGTAACTACTCAATTCTCTTTTACTACTTTGGGTTTCTATTTTATCATGTGTTTCTATCGTAATTGTAATTTCCATTTCATGTTCTTTCTAGATGGTATCAGTTGAGGAAGATGACCTTGCCGGTCTGGAAGATGTGAGCTCTGACGGAGAAGATGATAACTATGAAGCTGATTCAACTGATGGTGAGATAGCTTCAACTGGAGCAGCAGCCATTAAAAAACCTATTAGGAAGAGAGCACGTGGTATAAAATGGCTTCGTGTTAGTTGTTTTACATTTATATGAATCTGATTAATATGACATCTAAAGCAACACTGTTTGTCAACCTTGAACAGTGGACCCCTCGGAACCACTTCCTTTGATGGAAGGTGAAGGGCGATCATTTAGAGTACTGGGATTTAATCAGAACCAAAGGACAGCATTTGTCCAGATTTTAATGAGGTTAGTCTTGCATGTGTTTCATCTCATGCATTTTTTCTTGGTCCTGCTAACATATGTTTGTGTTTCACTTTCTCATATCTGTCCTTGCACACTTGAAAAATGGGGTTGTTAAATTATTATATCTATCCCCATCATGAAATGACAGCATTAGTTTAAAATGTCTTTCCATATACATTTTCATGCCTGACAAATTCCCCATTATTTTGCAGATTTGGTGTTGGAGAGTTTGACTGGGCCGAATTCACACCACGCCTTAAGCAGAAAACTTATGAAGAAATTAAAAAGTATGTGACTACTTTATATTTTAAGTTTGCACATTTTGTAATCCTTTGGAAAGTGTGGAAAGTGTGTGTTACAATTAAGCAAGTTCTGTCCTGAAAATAGAAAAATGGCCTAGTACACATAGGCTTTGATACCATGTAGACTTATAGGAGGATGAAAGTATATTTTCATTTATAAAAAGGCATTGTACATAGGGAAATATACACGTATAAACACACATGCAAGAACACCAAAAGCCAAAGATCTAAACTACCACATGCTGGAAAACCAAAGGTATAACCCGACACATGCTATATATGTTTCAACAAGTGTTGATGTTGCATATGTCACTTCAAAAGAATATGTAATATTTCTTCTGTACTATACTGGGATAATGGAATGTTTTTTAATGTTTTTTTTTTCCTTAATATTTGTTTTACTGACAGAATCTTAGTGCTCTCTGTTACACTGATTATATATGTCTATCTCCAACTTACTTTCTAGTTACATAGTTTTGACTAAAAAAGATGATATGCATTTAACTGAGTCTTATTATGTGTCATGATAACAGTTATGGGCGCCTATTTTTGTCTCACATTGCTGAGGAACTTACCGACTCTCCCACCTTTTCAGGTTATCATTTTGATTTAATTTTTTTTTTCATTTGTTTTCTCTTTGTAGTTAGTCCTTTAAATGAACTTGAGCTTGAAATCTCTAAATTTCATTGCATGCAGATGGTGTTCCGAAAGAAGGTTTGAGAATACCAGATGTACTTGTGAGGATTGCAGAATTACCTCAAAATACTCAGCAAGCTGAACATTCTGTTAATTCAAATGATGAAAACTTAGGAGATGATTAGATTATGTTTATGACTGAATGTTATTGTTTCTAACGATAGATACTTGGTACTGTTTCTAATTATATTACTTTACTTTTGTTATTATTTATGAGTGGATGTTTTTTTTTTTTTTTTTGAAAACCAAAACCAAAACGATTGATTAAAACAAATGAGCAATAGAGTTAGGAGGGACAAAGTCCCAGTACATGGGAGCTTCCTGAGAGGAAGCCGTAGAAGCTAAAATGTGAGCTCTACCATTATCAACTCTAGGAATAAAATGAATAGAACATGAATGAAAAGTAGCGATAGTAGCCTTCGCAGCCTCAATGGAATAGCCAACATATGATCGTACGACTGCATTGCTTGAAATCAATAATGACCGTAACGTGGAACAATCAGTGTGTATATGAACCGAATTCAACCCTCGACCTTTAAGCCAAGATAGAGCCTCCTTGCAGGCTACCGACTCTGCCATCAAAGGTGAAAAGCAAGGAGGGAGCCGTGAAGAGAAGGCCGCAACAAAAGCTCCATCGTGCGCCAAGAGTACCGCGCCCACCGCTGCTGACTTGGAGTTGCGATCGTAGCTGGCGTCGAAGTGGCAATGCATTACTGTATCCGTGGGTGATGGCGGCAGAGGAGCAAGGTTGGCGATGACACCGTGACCTGGCAGCAAGGATTGCTGCTGAACGTGAATCTGGTCGGCAGCCGGTGAATGTACATGACGCCAAGCAGAAGCAGCGGAAAGGGCCATTCTCCAAACCGTTACCGGCCTCGGCAATTTGAGTTCCCATACAGCAAGATTTCGAGCCCGCCATATGTAATAGAGCACAGCTATAGCATGAAACAAATTGTCATGGGTTAGCATGTCAACTGCATTCTTGAACCAATCCACAAAATCAACACCAACTACACTTGGTAAAATCAATGAGGACTCATGCCATACAAGCTTTGAAAAATCACACATAAGTAATGAATGCATGGTAGTCTCATGAAATAAACCACACATTGGGCATGTTGGAGACACCTCTACCCTCTTTATAATCAAATTGGTGGTAGTGGGCAAGACACCAGAGAGAGCCTTCCATAGGAACATTTTCCATTTTGCCGGGCATTTAATTTTCCAGAGATGTAGCCATTTATCATAATTACCAGGTTGGTCTTCCCATTCTCCAATGATACACCTATAACCTTCTTTAACTGAATAATAACCACGGGGATCACCTGGCCAGTACCAAGAATCCTCATAATGGGGATTTATTGGCACTTGTAAAATGCTGGCAATATCAGAAGGGGTAAACAAATCCTGCAAAATTGACACATCCCAGGTTCCTGAAATGGGATCAATTAGGCCGGAAACTAATGAACCTTCAAATCCAACAGGCATTGGGGCCTGAACCATAGGAGAGAGATCATCTGGCAACCAAGGATGACCCCAAATTAAAGTTGAATCCCCACTTCCAATCCTTCTTCTCACCCCACTACAAACAAGCTCATGAGCAGCCATGATACTCCTCCAACAGAAACTTGGATTACTACCCAAGGTAGCATCAATAAAAGAAGTTTTAGGGAAGTACCTGGCTTTATATATACGTGTTACCAACGATTGGGGTGTTGAAAGAAACCTCCAAGCCTGTTTTCCCAGCATTGCAATATTGAAAGCTCTCAAATCTTTGAAACCCAAACCACCAAACTTTTTGGGCACACACAATTTATCCCAAGCCTTCCAATGTATACCTCTATCATTCCCAGACCCCCACCAATACCTGTTCATAACTCTTTCCAAAGATAAGCACACTGAGACAGGAAGGAGAAAAACACTCATAGAGAAGGTAGGCATAGACTGGGCTACACTCTTTAGAAGAATTTCCTTTCCTGCCTGGGAAATCAAACTTTTATTCCAAGAACTCAATCTCTGCTTAATTTTATCTTCAACATAGGAAAAAACTGCCCTTTTTTCCCTGCCTATAAACGATGGGAGCCCCAAATACTTTCCGAAATTAGGTGCCTGTACGACACCCAACACCGAAGCTACATCAAGTCTCACAGCTTCTGAGGTGTTCCTACTAAAGCATATACTGGATTTGTGAAAATTAACAGCTTGACCTGACATACTTTCATATTTAGTAAGACACCTCTTAACTGCTTCTGCCTCCTGAATATTTGCTTTGAAAAAAAGTAGGCTATCATCTGCAAAAAACAAATGTGATATAGACGGGGCACCCCGGGCCACTCTGCACCCATGAATAGACCTACTAGTTTCTGCCTGCTGCAACAATAAAGATAAGCCCTCTGAGCAAATTATGAATAAATAGGGAGATAATGGGTCCCCTTGTCTAAGACCACGAGTTGGAGTAACCTAGCCTGCACACCCTCCATTCACAAGTATGTTGTAAGAGACTGAAGTCACACACAACATTATCAAATCAACCCACTGGGTAGCAAAACCAAGAGCCAACATCATACGACGCAGAAACACCCACTCCATGCGATCATATGCTTTAGCCATATCCAATTTCAGAGCCCCCCATCCTCCTATGCCACACTGCTTCCTGTTTAAAAAGTGTCCCACTTCCGCTGCAATCAGAATATTATCAGTAATGAGCCTGTTTGGAATAAAAGCACTCTGGGAGTCTGAAATAACATCTCCTAGTAAAGGTTTCATTCTGTTCGCCACCATCTTTGCCATAATCTTATAAACCACATTGCATAAAGCAATAGGGCGTAAGTCTGAAACCAGCTCCGGGCATCTCTTCTTTGGAATAAGAACTACATTTGTGTTGTTAAGGCCATCCGGAAAGGAACAAGAATTCAGACATTCCAACACAAACATAGAGACATCCCCTCCCACCACATCCCAGTAGTGCTGATAGAACCCCGGGTTCATACCATCAGGTCCAGGTACCTTATCAGGGAACATAGAAAAAAGGGCAGCCTTAACCTCCTCCAACTGAAACGGCTTGAGAAGAGCTTCATTCTGATCATGAGTTACTTGTGGTGTAATAGAAGCAATAAAGGAGTCCATAGATGATGAGGCCGAAACATTCGACTCAAAAATCTCATTAAAGTAATTAACAACAACGGTATTCAAATCATCATTCTTAACCCACACACCAGACTCATTTTTCAAACGTAATAAAGCATTTTTCTTTTTACGAGCGGAAGCATACCTGTGAAAGAATTTAGTATTAGCATCCGCATTCCGTAACCAGTGTTGCTTAGCTCTCTGCCGCCAGTAGGCCTCCTCCTGCTTCTCAAGATGGCATAACTCAGCCTCCAGTTGTTGATATTTAGTCAAAGAATTAACATCAAGACAACCATGCAACTGAGCCTGCTCTTTCCTCAACCTTCTGATCTTTTCTCCAAACTTGTGGAAGTGGTCCCCACCCCAAGCTTGAAGTTTAAGACCACAGTGCTCGAGACAACTTAACAAGCCGCTTTCTCGCCCTTCATGCCAGGCATCCTCAACCTGCTTTCTGCAACCATCATCATGAGTCCAGGCCATCTCAAATCTGAATTGGCGCCGAAAGCCATTGATAAAGTTTCCGCCATCCTTCACACTCAAAAAGAGAGCAGAGTGATCAGAATTGCGTGTAAGAAGATTAGTAGCATTAGCCCCCGGGTGAGAATCACACCAATCCACACGAGCTAGAACCTTATCAAGCCGCTCCTCCATCCATTCCGAAGTGCCCTTCCCCCTTCCCCATGTAAACTGATGACCCCGCATGGGTAGCTGGTTCAGTCGACATTCATCCAAAGTCTCCCCAAAACCGCGTAACAGGCTCTCAGGATGTGGATTTCCTCCCCGCTTCTCATACTGAAAAAGAAGATCATTGAAATCTCCCAAAACAACCCAAGGAAGGGACGATCTGCCTGCAAGACCTCTCAACAAGCCCCATGAAGCAGACCTCCGGCCTCTCTCTGGGAAACCATAGAATCCAGTCATTCTCCAAGTTCCAACATCTGACACAGTCACCTCTACATCAACATGATTATTAGAGAAACTCAACAACCTGGCAGTATTGTTCCTCCTCCACAGCAATGCCAATCCACCTCCACGACCCACACTATCAACATAAAATAAACCCTCGAAGCCAAGTTTAACCCGGAGACGTTCTGCATGCACCCGGCCAACTTTAGTCTCCATTAGAAATACAAACTCAGGCTTCTTACGGGACACCATGTCCACCACTTCTCGAACTGTTCGTGGATTGCCCAAGCCACGACAGTTCCAACTTAACGTACTCATGATGATGGGCGGGTCTGGGGACCAGAACCCGCCACCTGCAAGTTTAAAGGTTTAGTGCAGGTATGTGATATTAATTAGCGGGTATATATTTTTTAAAAAAATTTTACAATTTAGCGACGGACAAATATTGTAGTAAATTCGTAGCTAAGTATCTAATAAAACAAAGAATACCGACGAAATAGCGACGGAAAAAATCGTAGCTAACTTTAGCGACGGATCATTCCGTCACTAAATCGTAGCTAAAAGACATCAAATTCAAATAATAAAAACGAATTAGCGACGGCACAATCCGTCGTTACAGATAGCGACGAAAAATAACGACAGACATGTCTGTCACTAAGTCTAGCGACGGAAAAATTTGTAGCTATTCCCTCGCAAAGTTCGTCATCAAATCGTCGTCATAGCGGTTTAGCGACGGAAATGTTATGTATTTAGCGACGGAATATCCGTTGCAAAAGTCTGCGTCAAAATCGTCGCTCGAGAGAATATAACGACGGATTATTTTAACGTAGCGACGGACATTTCCGTCACTAAAACTTAGCGACGGAAAAAAATTGCGTCGCTAAATTCTAGCGACGCCCATTTTAGCGACGGACAATTTCTGTCGCTAATCCGTCGCTAACCAGTTTAGCGACGGATTTTGGCTGTCTAGCGACGAAAATCATCCGTCGCTATTTTCGTGTTTTTTTGTAGAACAATCGCGAAAAATAACTAAATATATTAAATATAATTTTCAGGTTATTCAACACCCAAATTGCCTCATCAGTTTTCACGCTCAATGCCTCTCATTTCTTTCTCTCTTCTCCAAATCTGTCTCCACACCATTTCTTCCTCTTCTCTTCTTCTTATTTGCTTTTCGTTTTGTTTTGCTATTCTCTTAGCTTCTTCTTCTTCTTTAGACAACAAGAGTAGCTGGGCATTCGTGGTTTTGTTTTGTTTGTGGTTACAACCACGGACTAGCTATAGACAACAATGTTAGACTTAATTTATCACATAAGACTTAATACGCGATACTAGGATCATACTTACCTCCAGCCATAGCTCTTAGTTGATATTGGTTGTACGTCCTGGGCTGCTGCAGAGTTTACGTGAGTGTTTTGTCTCTTACAATGCTCAACTCTCTCTAGATAGTGTATGAGGTATGAATCGTGAGCAGTGAGAGGATTGGGGACCATATATAACCACTGGCCATCATTGTGGATGTCGTATAGCATAGGTCTCCTAAACCCTAACTAGATTCCTAAAGTCTAGCTATCAGGTAAATAGTGTTGCACCACTAATATTATCATAACTTATCCTAATGTTATAATAATGATAAATAGGAAAATGTTACATTCTCTCACTTGGTGCAAACACTCTAGCCCAAAAACAGAAAACACCAACCATAGTTCCATAGTGATCCATTTTGTTGTTCGTAGCTAGCAAGACTGCAGCTAAGTTGTCATGATGGATCTCAGCGCTGCACTATGCTTACTTCCCAGGGGGTCACCTATCCCGTGACTGCCGGAAGTCAAGCACGCTTAACCACAGAGTTCTTTGGCTATTTGGTGATAGGTAGGTGGACATTAACTATTTAACCACATCCCTCCATGGTAAGCCACAGCGCCACGTCTCGAATCGAGCAGGGGCTGAACTCGACCAACCTTGCCGACGCCCAACATGTCACAATAGACTTTCAATGACTTCGCTATAGAGTCCATCACTCTAAGCCCATAGATAAAATTCTTTAGCCACACACCTTGTGAAGTAGCCTCATAACAGGAAACGAACTCGGCTTCCATGATAGAAGTAGCTATTAAAGATTGTTTAACACTCCTCCATGAGATAACCCCACTGGCCATAATAAAGACGCACCCTGAAGTTGATCTTGGAGAATCAACGCAGCCAGTGAAGTCCGCATCAGAATAGCCAACAACATCTAAATTGTCCGTCTGCCTAAACCCAAGCTTGTAATCTTTGGTTCCTTTTAGATACCTTAGAACCTTCTTCACAGCTCTCCAGTGGTCTAATCCTGGATTGTGCAAGTAGCGTCCGAGCATCCCAATTGTGAAAGCAATTTCCGGCCTTGTACAGACTTGAATATATCCGAGACACCCAACCGCTGCAGCATAAGGGATGTTCTCCGTGGATTCTTTCTCCAAATCATTTTTCGGACATTGTTCCAAGCTGAATTTATCCCCTTTTGCTATGGGAGCAGCAACGCTTGGTGAACAATTTTGCATCTGAAATCTCTCTAAAACATTGCTTATATAGGTTTCTTGAGATAAACCCAGTATGCACCAGGACCTATCTCTATGAATTTTAATGCCAATAACATAAGAGGCATCACCCATATCCTTGATGTCAAAGTTCTTAGAAAGAAATTGTTTCACATCACGAAGCATTCTCTTATCATTGGTGGCAAGTAAGATGTCATCCACATATAAAACAAGGAAACATATTCGACTCCCACTCACCTTCTGGTATATACAAGGATCTAAGGGATTTTCAACAAAACCAAATGAAGAAATTACCCCATCGAATTTGATATACCATTGACAGGAAGCTTGTTTTAGACCGTATATGGATTTCTTAAGCTTACATACTAAATTCTCACCACCTCTAGAAGAGAAACCTTTAGGTTGTTTCATATAAACCTCCTCTTCTAGATCACCATTAAGGAAAGCGGTTTTCACATCCATTTGTTGCAACTCAAGATTAAAATGTGCAACTAAAGCCAAAATGACACGAAGTGAATCTTTCTTTGATACATATGAAAAAGTCTCATTGTAATCGATTCCTTCCGTTTGAGTAAATCCCTTTGCAAGAAGTCTGGTCTTGTATTTCTCAATGTTGCCTAATGAGTTTCTTTTGGTCTTTAAAACCCATTTATAGCCAATAGGCAACTCAATAAGATCCCAAACCCCATTGCTCTTCATGGAATTCATTTCATCCTTCATGGCTTCAAACCATAAGTCAGACTGTGCATAATTTGTGGCTTGAGAGAACGTGTTAAGATCATTCTCGGCTCCTATGTCAGATTCTTGTAGATACGAAACATAATAACTAGGAACTGTTGATCGCATTGTCCGTGTAGACCGTCTTAAAGTTGGACCTCCACCACCTTGCACAGGCTGTGGGGAAACAACATCTTCAGGAACTGGAAGTAGTTCTTGAATTGGCTCAGTCTGCATCGGTTCAGGATCTTGTTGTAGATCCTGAATAGGTTCAACCGTTGGCTCGAAATATGGTTCAGGAGGTTGCTGTAAGTCCTGAACTGTTTCTTCCAAAGGCTGATCCTCAATAGCTTGTGGAATCTCAACAGTAATTGGTATATCTGTAGGGGAACTGAAGGAGCACTACGGATACGTATAACACCATTAGATGATGTAGAAGGTTGAGAGCCAGTATAATCAAATGAAGGAACTAAGTTCTTAAATCGACCGCTCCCACTGATTGAGTCATCTTCAAGAAACTTAGCATTCCTTGATTCCACTATCCTAGTAGTATGAGATGGACAATAAAACCTATAACCCTTAGACGTTTGTGCATATCCAATAAAAGAAACCTGTAACACCCCGGCTCGGCTATACCGAACAACCGGAGTAGTTACCGCCACACCTAGTCTAAACCCAATCACATACATATAGGATTCATCTAGATGCACAAGCTAAAGATAAGGAAACTGTACCATATCCCATATCATCATAACCATCATAACTTTATATATGTATATATATATATATATATATATATATATATATATATATATATATATATATATATATATATATATATATATATATATATATATATACTTGTGACTCATCCTTGTCATGAGTTCTGGATCCGCTGGCTTTAGTCTGTCATTTCCCGATTTCCTTGATATTTCATTCTTCTCATCTTATCCGAGTTGTCAAAAGATTGATTCTTTCGCATGAACCTTTTGAACCTTCTTACAAACAAAGCCATTTGATCATCAGTGAAAAAATCAGAAGAGGGATTAGAGATAGACCTTAATGTTGATGATGATGGTTGATGGTTCGCAACCAGAGCTATGTTTCTCGTTCGGGTTCATCATCATTTTGTGCTTCCTTTTCGAACTCGTAAGCCTTCAGATCACTGAAGATCTGTGTAGTACTTGTGTTTTGAGATCTCTATGATCCGCATAGCTACAACCTTCATATCCCAGCCTTTGGGTAGTCCTCGGAGAATTTCAAGTTTATTTCCTTTTGTGTCAGCTTCTTTCGTCAAGATCATTAATCTCCATTTGCAGCTTTATGAAACGAGCTTCCATCTCAGTTATGGATTCCTTCGGATTTAGTTTGAAGTCCTCGAACTTCTTCATGGCATAGTCAGTTTGTTCTCTTTTTCTTGCTCATCTCCATCACCAATCAGCATGAGCACATCCCATATTTCCTTAGCATTTTTGCATTTCCTCACTCTCGGAAACAAGGATTCGTCCAGCGACTTGTAGAGGATGTCCTTTGCTATGTTGTCTAGATTCACTCGAGTTCTTTCATCAGTAGTGAGTAGAGCTTTCCCTTCGGTATCATTTCTGGTGACGTTGGATCAGTGAGAACGCGATTGGTATTAACCTGTAGTATCTGGATGGGTCCATCAGTTATCACGTCCCACATCTCATCATGCATGGCAGATAAGTGAGCCTGCATGCGCACTTCCAGTCATCAAATTTGTCCAGGTTAAACATAAGAAAATGTCTATGATGTTCCATTTTAGACATGGTGCAAAGTTTCAAAATATTTTGATAAAATTTTTAAAGAGGATCACCAGGCAGTATACACAGAGTGTTTACCGTTCAAGTTACAAGCTCTGATACCACTTGTTGGTCCCGGTGAAGATGTTATGAGTCTAGAAGGGGGGGGGGTTGAATAGACTCAAGGGAATTTTGAAAACTTTTGGAGTTAAAGCAGCGGAAAGAATTTATACCAAAGTTTTATCTTTTACTTTGCACTAGGGTTTTTCTATCGAAAAGATTAGGTTAAAGTGATGTATGTAATGCAATGCGTAGAGTAAATAAAAAGGGTAGAGAGAGAGAGAGAGAGAGAGAGAGTTTTATAGTGGTTCGGCTGTTAACAAAGCCTACTCCACTCTTCTTCACAACACGTGAAGGTTTGCACTATATTCCCTTATAGTACAATCTCCTTTACAACAAGCTCCTTTGATCACAAAGCCGGCAGCTATGTTGTGGTAGGTTTTTCAACTTCTTCCAAGTTTACTCCGCCTCTTTCTACTTCACTCGTAGAGATGGTTGAATAAGTAAGTAAATCTCCAACTTGGAATTCTTGAGCTTTCCTTCTTTAAGCTCACAAGAACTTCCAAATAAAACTGAATAAATCTTAGTATGCTTGTGAATATCACACTGGAAATTTTTGCTTGAACAACAATGTTTCGCGCAATTCAACCTTGTCAAAGTGAGATGGGACAAGGGTATTTATAGGTGGAATTTCAGATCCGTTGGAGGAGATCGAAATTCAAAACCTATTAACCAGTGAGTATTATCCAATGGGTAATATCTTCTCTTTTCAGAATGTCAGTACTTTCTAGCCGTTTGTCCACTTTTGGAAAAGGACAAAGTACCTTTTGTCCCTAAAAAGGTGACAATCATTAAATGCCTTGGGATCGTTGCATAGGACCCAAAATGACATTCAGTTATACCCATTTTCAAGGCAATAGAAAAGACAATTTATCAGAGAATGTCTTTTGCCTTGGTCGAGAATGATTGACTTTATCATTCTTCTTTAACTCCTCGAGTCAATCACTTCCTTGATTGCTCGGTTATGGAAACTTGGTCCTTCCCGTTTTTGACCTAAGATCCATGTCTTCGTGTCTTCGTGTCTTCGTCTTCGAGTCTTCGAGTCTTCGAGTCTTCGAGTCTTCGAGTCTTCGTCTTCGAGTCTTCGAGTCTTCGTGTCTTCGAGTCTTCGAGTGAAACATTTCTGTTTACAGATTCGGTGAGATCCGAAACTTAGGATTGTTTGCTTTACTGATAGTCATAAAAAAGCAAAGACTATTCTAAGACAAAAAAATTAGGGGTCTCCTCGTATAGCTTGGTATCATCAAAATTAACTACTCGAGGTTCCTAACA
>CP025648.1:3155741-3326268 GCA_003576665.1 Ipomoea trifida
ATATATATATATATATATATATATATATAATATATATAATATAATATATATATATATATATATATATATATATAATATATATACATATATAAAGTTATGATGGTTATGATGAATGGATATGGTACAGTTTCCTTATCTTTAGCTTGTGCATCTAGATGAATCCTATAGTATGTGATTGGGTTTAGATTAGGTGTGGGGTTACTATGGTGCCCTATTGTGCTCTATTGGTTACTATGGTGCTCCCTTGTGGACTATTGGTTACTATGGTGCTCCCTTGTGGACTATTGGTTACTATGGTGCTCCCTTGTGGACTATTGGTTACTAGGGGTGGGCATTTCGGTTTTCGGTTCGGTTTTTTCGGTTTCGGTTTCGGTTTCGGTTTTTCGGTTTTGAAAAAATTAAACCATTCGGTTTGACATTAGCGTTCGGTTCGGTTTCGGTTCGGTTTAAAACGGTTCGGTTTCGATTCGGTTTTATTTCGGTTCGGTTTCGGTTCGGTTTTAGACCCTTGAATGTAAACATTTCCTATATTTTTGAACATACTACCAAATAATACATATTCACATAATCAATAACCAAAATCTAAACATTAGAAAACGAAATAGCAAATAAAAGTTCAAACATACTACTAATATCCCAAACTTCAAATATTACAAACTAGAAACATAACATATCCCAAATCAAAAGTCTAATACGATAATACAAACATAACAATTCAAAGTTTCAAATACAATCAACATATCCAAAGTTGAACACCAAAATAACAATTCAAAGTTCAAATAAGTTTTCCAAAGTTTAACACCAAAATAAAGTTCAAACATAAAGTTCAAAGTTATATCTTGTTCAGTTGTTCATCCATCATCACATATCAATATCATGATGTTGCCCTGCTGATTTGCGGATCTCTGTACAACAAAACAAAAGGAAAAAAAAAAAACAAGATAAATAATAAAAGATTAAAGCATAAAGTAATATAGTACATTAGTATTAGTATATACTATACATAAATTCATAATAAAATATAGAAATTAGAATTGTCACTTACCTTCAGCAAGCAAATCCATAAACTCAGTTTCTTCTAATATTTGAACAAGGCTTACAGTTGCATCAGATTGGAGTGAAGACCGTAACCAATCTTGTGTCAAAATCAATGCCTCTACCATATACGGTGTCAAAGAACTCCGGTATTGGTCTAAAATACGGCCTGAAGTGCTAAAAGCAGACTCAGATGCAACACTAGAAACTGGAATTGCAAGGATATCACGTGCCATTTCTGACAAGATCGGGAATTTCATACTTTCTTTCCTCCACCATGACAAAATATTAAATTGCATACCCAATCTATTAGGAGTTGGCATTTCAATATTTTCCATCAAATATATATCCAACTCATTTGATGTTTTCTCCACATTTCCCTTTTCACGGACCATATTGGTGTATGTGGTAAAAAGGTTTGGAATTGGCACAACATTACCAATAGTAACACCAACATCTAAAACCGATTCACTAGTTTGACAAGATTGACTTCCACTTCCACTTCCACTTCCACTTCCACTTCCACCCACACTTTGATTGGTACCTCCACTTGGTTTAGCATGCAATACACTGTATACCTCATACAACTTGCGCAACACCTCCACTATTGCTTCTTTCATTTCCATACATTTTGGGGTATCTTTGCCATACAATCTTTCAAAACAAATTGTCACAAAACTCATCTTGCTCCTCGGATCAAGCACACTACTAACAATCAGCAGTTTATTTATCTCAAGCCCCTCCCAATACTTATCAAACTTTTTCTTCATTTCATAAGCCATGGTACTCATATTGACATCAGTACTATTAATGAAAGCATTCAAATTTGCTTCAATAGTGCATATATCAGTGAAACAATGACTAGATGTCACAGTTTTGTATGAAGAAAAAGCTAAAGTTGCATCATAAAAGATTTTCAAGAACTGTACCAATCCAATGACATTGTCCCAATCATTTGATGATGGCGGCCCAACCCTTCTCTTTCCATTTTCATCCTCTTGAAAGTAAGCATCATACAATTTGTCTTCATCCGCCATTCGGTTAAATGCTGTCCTATACTTGAGAGCTGCAGACAACATAAGGTAAGTAGAATTCCATCTAGTATTGCAATCCAAAATCAAACTCCCCCTATTTAGATTCTCTTGCTCTGCACGTATGCAAAATGCTTGAAATCTAGAATTGGATGATCTCACATATTTCACAGCATTTCGAACACTAACCACACTTTTACCCACAGCTGACAAACCATCTTTCACAATCAAATTCAAAATATGTGCACAACAACGCACATGCATAAACTCTCCACCTAATATCAACGGATCCTCTCTCCAACACTTCAGTTTAACTTTCAAAAGCCTAATTGCACTATCATTGGCCGATGCATTATCAACTGTGATAGTAAAAAGCTTGTTGATACCCCATTCAATCAAACAACTCTCAAGTTCTTTTGCAATTGTTTCACCTTTATGATCAGAAATTGGTTTGAAACTGATAATTTTTCTATGCAATTGCCAGTTCACATCAATATAGTGAGCAGTGATAACCATATAACTGACAGTAGTAGTACTTGCAGTCCATATATCAGTAGTTAAAGAAACTCTAGACTCACTAATCATGCTCTTGAGTAAAGCTTTTTCTTTCATATACAATTCAACTACATCTCTTGTGATTGTTCTTCTTGAAGGGATAATAAATCTCGGACACACAACCTTACAAAATTCCTTAAATCCATCTCCATCCACAAAACAAAAAGGCAATTCATCCATAATAATCATCTTAACAGTTGCCCTCCTACAAGCTTCTTGATTAAACCCAACCGCCACAAGATTACTACTACCACCCTTAACAACACTTGCACTTTCATGTACGGTTAGATTTTGTTGAGTTGCACTATCAAGGTGGTCCTTAAATGCATTACATCTTTGATTATGTGCTTTCAAGCTACTAGTGCCACTAGTTGTTGGACACTTAAACTCTTTATGACAATAATTGCATTTACACTTATCCTTGTTGTCCTCAAATTTAGTAAAGTGATTCCATACATCCGACCTTGATGGCGTTGGTTTTGGTGGAAGTCCACTTTTTGAAGGTTTTCTTTTTTGTCCGACCGATGGTTCAATTGACTCATTTGGACTTGGAGTGTTTTGATTACAAGTTGAAGAGTCATCCATCTATAGTTAATATTTAATAAAACAAAAGTTATTACAAATTTATAATTTAAAATAACAATCAAACTACTAAAAATCTAAAACAAAGTTTGAGATTAAAATTCCAGTGATTCATCACTTCATTGACTGCATTCCAGACTTGCAGTGACTGGAATTTTAATTCCAGTTCAACTGGAAATAATTCCAGTGACTGGAATTAATTCCAGTTGTCACTGGAATAATTCCAGTGAACTGGAATTTGAATTCCAATTCACTGGAATTCTAATTCCAGAATTCCAGTGAACTGGAATTCGAATCCAGTTCACTGGAATGAACTGATTGGAATTCTAATTCCAGAATTCCAGTGAACTGGAATTCGAATCCAGTTCACTGGAATGAACTGGAATTAATTCCAGTTCACTGGAAATAATTCCAGTGAACTGGAATTAATTCCAGTTCAATTCCGAACTAGAAATATGGAATTTAGGAACCCTTAAAATCTTAAGTTCAAGAACCCTAAATCAAAATTTTAAAAATTTCAAAATCCTAGAACAAGAACGAATGAATAATTAAAAACCACAAATGACAAACTAAAACATCAAAATCATATCCTAAAGGCCTAAAATCAAGAACATTATGCGTAAGTCAAGGAAATTTACCTCCGCCATCAAGAGACTTTAGATTTTAGAAGCTGACCAGCACCAGCCGGTCGGAGATGAAGAGAGGTCAGACTTCAGAGTCGGAGATTTGCGGGAGAGTTGCGATGTGTGTGAGGTCCGGAGAGGCGGGAGAGCTGCGTGCGTGAAGCCGAGAGGCGAGAAGCCGAGAAGGGCGAGAACTGCTCTGTGCCTCTGTCTGCTCTGTCGTGGACGGGAGTCAGCCTTAGGGTTTGCCACTACTTTTGCCTAATATATTCCCAAATATATATATATATATATTTTATAAAAAAAAAATAATAAAAAACCGATCGGTTTTCGGTTCGGTTCGGTTAAAAACCGAACCGAACCGAACCGATCGGTTTCTGCACATTTAGGACCGATCGGTTTTTCGGTCCATAACCGAACCGAACCGAACCGGCTCGGTTCGGTTCGGTTCGGTTCGGTTCGGTTAAACCGAACCGAAATGCCCAGGCCTATTGGTTACTATGGTGCTCCCTTGTGGACTATTGGTTACTATTGTGCTCCCTTGTGGACTATTGGTTACTATTGTGCTCCCGTTGTGGACTATTGGTTACTATTGTGCTCCCGTTGTGGACTATTGGTTACGATGGTGTGACTTGGTTGGGAGGTTGTGTTGGGATGTCTTTCCTTGTTGATTCTTATGAGTTCTTGGATTGTTCTGTTGATACCTTGTTATTCTCTTGAGTTGGGATGTTCCCTTTTGGATTGTGTTCAGTCGGTATCTTATTTGTGACTCGTTATGCAGTATGTTATCGTTATTGGTTCTTGGATTTATTGGATTGAGTCTTGGTTTATGATTCGTTCAGTTTATCCTTGTTGAGTATCGGTTTGCACTATTGTATAGTTCGTTGGTGTTTATATTCTATATGGGTGTGTAAACCTATTTCTAAGCTTATGTATATCTATATCTCCTTGCGGGTGTGAATGGTGGTTGCTTAGCATTCTTTTGCTAATGGTTCTTTGCGTGTTTTCCAGGTATGGAGTAGTTGCATCGTGAGCGCGCTAGAGCTTTCCTTATGAGGACCTTAGCCTTAGCTAGTTATGATTAGACTCTGTTTTGATGGCCTGTGAGCCTTTGAGATCTTTTGATACTCTTGTTCTGTACTTTGAGTATTTCTCTTGGATTTTTATGGATGATGTTTGAGGATTTGTTTTGAGACTTTATGATATGACAGCTCGTTCGTTTCTTGTTTAGCCTGTGCATCTAGGCTTTGTTAATACCTAGGTGTGGCATGACGCCCTTAAGTTTAAATTGCTTCCGCTATGCTTGGTGTGTTGGTTGAGATTGGCAGCTTTTATGTTGAGTTTTAGCTATCTCAGCCTATGTGAGGTTGGGGTGTCACAGTTACAGAATGATGAAAATGAGGTGGTATGTCAACAAGAAGAAAGCAATCAAGATGAACCATCCATAGATGAAGGAGCACCTTCAACTAACTTTCAACCAGATCTAAAATGACTACGAAATCATCCTCAAGATCAAATCATTGGTGATGTGCATGATAGCGTAAGAACTCGCGCATCCATTCGGGAATGCATGATGGCATGTTTTATATCTCAAATTGAACCCAAAACCGTTGAAGAAGCTTTAAGTGACTCGGATTGGGTCATTGCTATGCAAGATGAACTACATCAGTTCGAAAGAAATGATGTGTGGGAACTGGTTTCTCGACCAACTCATCAAAACGTTATTGGAACTAAATGGGTATTCAGAAACAAGATGAATGAACAAGGAGTTATTGTTAGGAACAAGGCTCGGTTAGTAGCTAAAGGATACTGCCAAGAAGAAGGAATAGATTTTGACGAAACCTTCGCTCCAGTGGCCAGACTCGAAGCTATAAGGATTTTTCTAGCTTATGCTGCATGGAAGGACTTTAAAGTCTATCAAATGGATGTGAAAAGTGCTTTTCTGAATGGTTTATTAGAAGAAGAAGTTTATGTTGAGCAGCCCCCAGGATTCATTTCTGATGTTGGAATGGATAAAGTATATAAGCTCAAGAAGGCGCTATACGGCTTAAAACAAGCTCCAAGAGCTTGGTACGATACCTTATCATGTTTTCTGATAAGTTGTGGCTTCACAAAAGGGATTGTTGACAAAACCCTTTTCAGAATCAAAGATGGAGATCATATCCTGCTGGTACAAATATATGTTGATGATATTATTTTTGGAAGTACCGACTCGGATCTATGTGAAAAATTCTCAAAACTCATGCAAGGAAAATTTGAGATGAGCATGATGGGAGAATTAAACTACTTCTTAGGTCTACAAGTCAAACAGGAACAAAATGGCATATTCATTAATCAAGCGAAGTATACGAAGGATCTGATTAAGAAGTTCGGTGTTGATGGGAAATCTTCGGTTAAAATACCCATGAACACTTCGTTACGAATGGATATAGATAATGAAGGAAAGGAAGTTGATCAAACGAAGTACAGAGGAATCATAGGATCTCTACTCTATCTCACCGCAAGTCGCCCAGATATATCATTTGCTGTAGGTGTATGTGCTCGGTTTCAATCAAATCCAAAGGAGAGTCATCTAAGCGCTGCCAAAAAGATTCTGAGATATCTAAAAGGAACTCAGAGTGTAGGTCTCTGGTATCCGAAGAGTGATGTCTTCGACTTGGTTGGGTATTCGGACGCAGACTTTGCCGGTTGCAAAATTGACCGAAAGAGTACTTCAGGGACGTGCCAATTCTTAGGGGGAAGATTGGTGTCTTGGTTTAGCAAAAAGCAGAATTCTATCGCCACGAGTACTGCTGAAGCCGAATACATAGCAGCTGGTAGCTGTTGTGCACAGATTTTATGGATGATGCAACAACTCAAAGATTATGGGGTTACTGCTAAGGAAGTCAGTATTATGTGTGATAACACAAGCGCTATTGCAATAACGCAAAATCCCGTGTTGCATTCAAGAACCAAGCATATTGATATCAAGTATCACTTCATCAGAGATCACGTGGAGAAAAAGGATATTAAGTTGGAATATGTCAATACCGAAGATCAACTAGCTGATATCCTCACGAAACCACTAGCCGAAGCCAGATTCTCTGCCCTACGCCATGAACTCGGGATGATAGAGATGAGTTACCGTGAGAATGTTGAATCGCTTCAGAACTGAAGGGACTCATCAGTTATGACAACCTGCATTCAATGCACACATCAAAGTCAGAAACTCACGGATTCATTTAATAGAAAGGCGCAAAATTTTGGACAGTTGCAGCTCTGATTGGTCACGTCAAATGGATCTCAGCCAATCGCAATGCAGCACTCCATCTATAAATAGATCACAACCGAGGAAGGAAGAGGTATCCTAACACCTAATTCCTTGTGTTGTTTTCTAGTTTTGCAGATATGGACAAGGGAAAAGGAAAGAAGACTTGTTCTGAGGAGAAGCCAACAAAGAAGAGATTTTCATTCTGTCTGTTGCTGAAAGAAGGGACCAGCAAGCTGAACAAGCTGAGGAGTGAGAAGGGAGAACCTCTCGAAGGGGACACTTCTGAGAACCCTCTTGATCTCTCGGACTCCGAATCTGAAGACATCGTGCCTGAGGTACCAACTTTGTCTGTACCGGGCTTCCACTCTGGAGGATTAGCACCTCCAAATGAAGAACCCTTCTGGCCGGAACCGAACAGAGTGCCTAGACGCACTCCATCTCCTTCAATCGACAACACAGGAGATGATGCTTGGAACGACATACAAGGATGGTATCAAAGGGCTCAAGGCCAAAATCCCCCTGCAAATCCGGCTCATGACGAAGACTATCTTCGTTACCTGGACATGCTCGAACCGGACGATGTGTCCGATAAGTCTTCTGTGATGGAGAACGAGCCCGGATATGGACCTATGGCTCCATCGTGGGTGCCTGCTGCTGCCCCGAGTGCTTTACCGTCTCCCAGCCCTCCTACAACGGAGAGTAGTCAAGGGCAAAGCCTCTTGTCTACTGCGAATAGTAGACACACCAAGAATAGGGGTAAGGGCAAAGTAAGGAGGTGAATGCTATGCCCTGTAGGTCGTGTTGGGGTATTCTGTTTGGATGTTTGAAATGTCTGTTCTTGTTACCCTTGTCTTAATGAATGAAAGTTATGTTTGACCGAGTAATCTTTCTCATTTTCCAAAAAGGGCTATAATTTTACCAACGAATGGTAACATACCGAGGACTGAATCCGAATCATCTCATGCCATCCGAACTCTTAGTCTGATCGAAGAGTTAATAATGTCAATCTTCTAATCATCAACGTTTCGGACGCACTGCTCCTTCTCAAAAAGACCAACAAGTGTTAACTTGTTGACTAAGCTTCTAGTAAACGTGGGATCGTGGGTGTGCACGTGTCAGAATCCCACTTGCCGGTCATGCCGAGATATGCGCTCGACTCTCCCTGCTACGTCTGACTTGAAAAGACGAACCATCAAGACGTGATGGTATAATAAGTGGTTTTCTCTCTCCTCATTAAATGAATTTTTCATCATGTGGGTAATTGCCTTTTCAGATCAAAGGAAATATGCGGCTTTAAGCCATTTTTGCCCCTTCATTTAAGGGCATTTAAGGGTTTTGTCCCTTATACATAAAGTCGACCCGTGTCCACTCAATCGACCCGATTCACCCGTTCATTCCCTCCTCACCATATATAACCATACCATACTCTCATCTCCTTTTTCTTTACACTCCCAAAAACCGTCGTTACCCTCTAAAAACCTTATACACTTCCTAAAACCACCAAAAGCTTGCAAATATGTCTTCCTCTGGGTCAGGATCCTCGTCGGAAAGTTCAAGCTCCTCCTTCGATAATACTAAAAACTCTCACGGCCCGCCACCTAAACCTTCATCCATACAGAAACAACCACAAGCCACTTCAGAATCCTTCAAACCTCCAACAGTCATATCTAGGCCATGTGAGGATGTTGAAATCTTCAAGTTCTTCTCTACCACCGTCAAAGGGCAGAAATCAGGCGGATGCATGGTCAAGGCTGGATCAATGCTAGATGTGAAAGGGTTCCTTGACAAAGTCCTTGATGAAGATTTTGGGAAAAAGGTTGTGGACTGCCTCAAGGACAGTAATCTTTTCCAGTTTGTAACCTTCAAACACAAAGGTTGGTATCCTCTTGATGTTACACAGTTCTACATAAATGCAGAAATACGTTCTGTCAATGATGTTGTTGAAATCCATTCTGTGGTGAATGGAACTGAAGTTGTAATATCTCAAGAAGATATTAGGAAGGTGTTTAATCTCCCTCTCTGTGGAGAAGGCTTTCACGAAGACTGCTCTAGAAAGGAATATAGCAAGAAAAGGATGTGGAAGCAAATGAGGAATCACAATCAACCCTCATCCTTCCCAACAGTCCTAAAGAAGAAGATGCTCAAAATGGACTATGAATTTGTCATAGATATTCTAAACAAAATTGTTGAAAGCAGGCAATCCGGTACTGATGATATATCTGATAAGAAAATGAGGATGTTGTGCGCACTGCTGGAGCAATATCCTGTTGATTGGTCACATGTCATTTTTGACTTCTTGGTTGATAACGTCCAAACCGGAGTTAATTCTACGACGGGTTGGATCACTAAAGTTCTTGGTTTTGGTTTCATGATAAGTGCTATCTTGAGAGCCAAGAAAGTGAAGTTAAGAGCAGAAACTAAGTCTCATCGAAACCATTTTCACATGACCTCAAGGCCACCAAACTATCTCAAAAGAAAGGCAGATGAACTGGAAGCTGCCTTGAAAAAGCAAAAGAAGAAGTCTAAGTCTAAATCGTCCAAAAGCTCAGTTGGACAGGGGGAAATCTTACTTGGCGAAGGGTTACGCTTCAGAAGGCTCAACTCACAAACCGAAGGATCTACCCGAGTCCTCTAAGCCAACGAGTACGAATGATGAACCCGCATCCGAGGATGAGCCTCGAAAGGTATCCAAAAAGCGAAAGGCAGGAAATCAGGATGCTGTCGAAAAGAAGAAATCAAAGAAACACAAGTCCAAGCATTCCAAGAAGAAACACAAGAAACGTATTTCCGAAGACGCAGCTGAAGAAGCCGAATCCTCACCTGAGGAAGAGGCTAAAGAATCCAGAGAAGTAACTAAGAAAAGGAAAGCCAAACAGCTCAAGCGACCGAAAAAGAAGCAAAGGACTGATCATGAAGTTGTTGTTGAAAAGGATGTTGAAACGAATGCGGATGCTGTCTTACCAGCCGAAGAGGAGCCAAGGGAAGTACCACTCGAAGTTAGTCACCGAGTCCTTCCACCTCCTCTTGATCTCTCCAGAGAAGATAGTGATGAGGAAGATCACACGCCGCTCACTCGGCCCACATCAAAACCTGCTCATGTTGAATCCGTCTCTGCTCCGATTGTGTGCGAAAGGGAACCATCTCCCGAACCCTTGGTTGATCAGCCTGAAAATCTCCCTGCATCTTCACCAGAAGTACAACAGCCGATGATAACCCTTCCGAAAGATAGACATGATTCCGGGTCTGAGTCAACAATGATTGAAGAGGAATCAGAAGGTGATGATATGGATGCAAATAGCCAATCTTATCGACCGATGTCTGCTATTGTTCATCGACAAATCACCGAGCATATGGATCCGACGATGGCTCGACTAATAATTACACTTGATTGTGTTAGTCGTAATATGTGCTTACAATGGCCACGTGTTTCAACCATTCGGATTGAGGAACTTCCTTCTGTTGCAACCATGCCGAATGTCATTGAATCCAATCAACAGCTCGTAATTCATCCCGACCATGTTGAAAGGCAAATTAGTATCGATGCAGCACTCGCTCACCAGTTAACCTTTGAAGGCACTGAAGATGTTATGCCTCCTCTCGAAGCCTCGTTGAATGAGCATTCTCATGAGGAGATACTGCGAATGGAATTTGCAAGAGTTTACAACTGGCAAGAATGGCGAATGTCAAGTCTTCGCGTCATAGCTGGCACTATAAGTGAAATGGCCGAAGAAGAGGAATGGGCTCTGGATTGGATGGGAACGAGATCTGTTTTTGATGCAACAAGGCCTGATGAAATCGAAAGAGTTTTTGCTGAAAAACTCCAAGGCAAGACCACTCGGTTTGGCAAGACTATTGATTTAAATGTTGGCTACCGAACTCCTCGGGAACGCCTTATGTTGGAAGACATGAGATTGCCAAAGTCCATAACATCTCACGAGCACAGTCTGAAATTCGAGATCTACGACCAGATGTTGGACCGAGTCGTCAAAACAATGAAGAAGATGTTGAGGATTCGAATTCAAATCAAAATCAAGGATGCAGAGATGATAAAGATGATACCAATGATGATGATGATGACAATGATCCTTCTGGAGGTCAAGTTCCACCTTCTCGATCCTTACATCCTTCTAACTTAGGAGTTCAGACGGCTTGCGAAACTGATGAGCCTAATCAGCAACCCTCTGAGGACCCGAAGTCTGCTCCTACCGAATCCATGGAAGCTCAAGTTCTGCTGTGTCCTAGTTCAGCCCGAGATGAAAACATGGAAGCATCTCGAGGTGCGAATCATGATGGTCTGCAGATAGTTGATGAAGATATGATTTTATCTGATCTTAATCTGTTAGATGTTGAGGTAGAAGTCCTTCCCGACTACACTTCGGATGGAAACATGGAAGCATCCAAGAGTGCAAGTCCCGAAGCCTTAGCCTCACCACTCGAAGATGTACATCTTACCGACGACACTGCACTTGTCTTAGTTCAAGGTGAAAATCTGGAAGCACCTTCTAAGGACAATGATAGCCCAGCCGTTGATGCCTCCAAGAGTTCGGATTCTTCTGAGGTAATAGTCAATACCTCCTCTGCTTTCACTTCCTTGCTTAATGCCATACAGGGATTGGCGAAGACTCATGATGCAAACTTCAAGTCCCTAAATGAGTCTATCACTAAGATCAAAAAGGACATTCGAAGGCAGAAGAAGAAATCCTCGAAATCTAATACGGACGAAAGGTTGGCTGCTCTCGAGAAAAAGATTGATGGGGTCTTTGCTGAAAATCTCATGACACTTGGATCACTGAAGGATTCGATTTCCGAATTTACTACCATCCAGCGTAACTTGGTCACGAAACACGCTTTTATCAAGGAGCGTCTTGACCTCAACTGTTCGAAGCTCGAAACCGTATATGGAAACCAGAATGCTACGACTTCGCTCGTTTGTGAGTTCGAATGGACCCTGAAGGAGCTGCAAGTCTGCATAAACCGGTTGAGCGACAAGGTTGATGTACTTGCTGGGATTAATGATGCCAACAAGGGGGAAGAGGTGAAAGGAAATGAGATTGTTGTAAGGGATGCTGATGACCTAGCACAACAGAAAAGAGAGCTTCTCAACCTAAGGAAAACCCCTTCTCCCTCACCGTCTCCAAAACGCACTCAAAAGAAACCTACGGGAGGTGAACCGAGCTCAAAGAAGCAAAGCAAAGGACCGAAAGTGACTACCCGAAGAGTAAATGGAGAGCCCATTGACTATGTTCCTTATGAACATGGGTCTGGAAAGAAATGGGAAGAGTGCAACATTCCACCCTACTGGAAAAACAAACAGCCCATGGACAGGTTCAACTTCTTGCGAGATCATAATGAACAAATCTATCAGCAAAGGAAGAAGGACAAAGAAATCTTCCGAATTCAGCAAGAAAAGCAAAAGGCTTTTGAGAAAGCAGCAAAGGAACTCGAGGACGCAAACAAGATAACCAAAACAGCCGAAGGTCAAGCCAAGATGTATGGTATAAATCAGATCCTGAGTGCTACACAACAAAACTTTGCTGATGGAATGAATGCTGCCGAATTAATTACCTGGTGGGACTGGGGAGTCATAAGGGGTGAGAATCTTGGTGAAGTTGTCCAAAATTATCTGATGCTGAACTTATACCGAAAGTATGCCTTCAAGATTAAAGGCCTCGATATCGTAAAGGCAAGAAAAGAAATCAATGACATGATACAACTTCAACAATATGAAATCTGGGAAAGAGAGAAGAAGAAGAAGGCTGGCGAAAGCTCAAAATAAGAAAACTTTTCCTTATGCTTTTATTGTATCTATCAGCTTTAAGTTTTTGTTTTTGCAAAATTTGTATGAATCTATCTATAAATAAAAAGACTTCTCTCTTGGTTCAGTGTGTGTGTGTTCTAGTCTTTACTCCTCGCTTAAAATTTGTAAAACCTCAACTATTCGGGCTTGCTAAATGAAAATCCAGTTAAGGATAAAAGAAAACCGAATGGAATGAGTATGGGGTGTTGGCATCATCAAAAAGGGGGAAATTGTTAGGAACCTCGAGTAGTTAATTTTGATGATACCAAGCTATACGAGGAGACCCCTAAATTTTTAGTGTCTTAGAATAGTCTTTGCTTTGTTTATGACTATTCAGTAAAGCAAACGAAATCCTAAGTTTCGGATCTCACCGAATCTGTAAACTAAGAAATGTTTCACTCGAAGACTCGAAGACATGAAGACTCGAAGACTCGAAGACTCGAAGACACGAAGATATGAAGACTCGAAGACTCGAAGACATGAAGACTCGAAGACTCGAAGACTCGAAGACTCGAAGACATAAAGACACGAAGACACGAAGACATAGATCTTAGGTTAACAAACGGGAAGGACCAAGTTTCCATAACCGAGCAATCAAGGAAGTGATTGACTCGAGAAGTTAAAGGAAGAATGATTAAGTCAATCATTCTCGACCAAGGCAAAAGACATTCTCTGATAAATTGTCTTTTCCATTGACTTGATGATGGGTATAACTGAATGTCATTTCTGGGTCCTATGCAACGATCCCAAGGAGCAATTAATGATTGTCACCTTTTTAGGGACAAAAGGTACTTTGTCCTTTTCCAAAAGTGGACAAACGGCTAGAAAGTACTGACATTCTGAAAAAGAGAAGATATTACCCATTGGATATTACTCACTGGTTAATAGGTTTTGAATTTCGATCTCCCTCCAACGGATCTGAAATTCCACCTATAAATACCCTTGTCCCATCTCACTTTGACAAGGTTGAATTGCGCGAAACATTGTTGTTCAAGCGAAAAATTTCCATAGTGATATTCACAAGCATACTAAGATTTATTCAGTTTTATTTGGAAGTTTTTGTGAGCTTAAAGAAGGAAAGCTCAAGAATTCCAAGTTGGAGATTCACTTACTTATTCAACCATCTCTACGAGTGAAGTAGAAAGAGGCGGAGTAAACTTGGAAGAAGTTGAAAAACCTACCACAACATAGCTGCCGGGCTTTGTGATCAAAGGAGCTTGTTGTAAAGGAGATTGTACTATAAGGGAAATATAGTGCAAACCTTCACGTGTTGTGAAGAAGAGTGGAGTAGGCTTTGTTAACAGCCGAACCACTATAAAAACTCTCTCTCTCTCTCTCTACCCTTTTTATTTACTCTACGCATTGCATTACATACATCACTTTAACCTAATCTTTTCGATAAGAAAAACCCTAGTGCAAAGTAAAAGATAAAACTTTGTATAATTCTTTCCGCTGCGTTTAACTCCAAAAAGTTTTCAAATTCTCTTGAGTCTATTCAACCCCCCCCCCCCCTTCTAGACTCATAACATCTTCACCGGGACCAACATATATATATATATATATATATATATGTGTGTGTGTGTGTGTGTGTGTGTGTGTGTGTGTGTGTGTGTGTGTGTGTGGCATCGGCAAAAGAGTAGCTAAACTAGCTACTAACATGTACCGTGGTTTACTTACAGCCCACTAAAAGAGTTTGAGCTAGACCCGACCTTACTAGCCATCTTAGAACTAGCATGGTTACAAAAGATATATACACAAAAAGGCCAGACTCGACTTTCCTTCCGAGACACTATCTAGTCTAACGAGCGGTACACTGGGCCAGTATACGTGCCCCAAACGAGGTGCCGCTCACCCTCGAACCAGGTAATGTGGTCCAGGAAGTTGCAAGTATTGATGTACATCATCCACTCCTCATGATACTCTTGAGGACTCGTGTCCCACGGATAGGGGTAGTGAACGACAAACTCAAGGGGGTCACTCTCAGGTAAAACCTCCATGGGATAAAACCCATAGCTCGCCTGAATGACATCCATAGGACACCACGGATTAACGGGGCAGGAGACCAAACAGGTACCACTGGTGAGACATGAGTGGGAACGGGGTCAGGAGTACAAGCTGGAACTAGAGGATCTGGAGCATAGCCGGGAGCAAACGGGTCGTCATCAGATAGGTACTGTACATAGTCGTCATAGTCTAAGACAGGGAATTGAACACGAACTCTGATGGGTCATCAGAGTCCCCGGGGCTGCACGAGCCCACGCTAGACTGCATCTGATAAAGGACACAATGAAGTGTAGTTAGCACGACGGCTAAGTAAGGAAATCCGTTGTCACTCAAAAGTAAACAAAGGTTTCGAAAAACATAATACTCAGAAAACTGTAAGCTTTACCCATAAGTTGAAATCTTCCTGCAACCAGATTATCAACAAAAGAAAGTATAGCATAGTATATGGGTGGCATCCACAAATAATACCTTTCATTTCCGGGAGTTCTCATCATTTTAACTCAACAAAAATAGAGGGTTCAACAACACACTTCACTGCTCAAAATTCGTGACATTTTATTTTTCAACATAGTTACGGAGTAACTAAATTTTCATAATTAGAAATTTACTTAGTTTCCCCCTGGATAAGTGCAAGGCATTCTTGGAATATTTTCAAGAACCTCGGGCCACGGCATTCATGCCTCCCGTAGGTCGAACATCTCAATAACCTCGGGCCACGGCTCACAAGCCTCCCGCAGGTCAAACATCTCAAGAACCTCGGGTCGTGGCACTCATGCCTCCCGCAGGTCAAACATCTCAACAACCTCGGGCCACGGCACTCATGCCTCCCGCAGGTCAAACATCTCAGTAACCTCGGGCCACGGATCACAAGCCTCCCGCAGGTCAAACATCTCAAGAACCTCGGGCCGCGGCACTCATGCCTCCCGCAGGTCAAACATCTCAACAACCTCGGGCCACGACACTCATGCCTCACGTAGGTCAAACATATCCTTCACAACTATATCCATAAACTAAGGTTTTCAAAACATTATTTCTTTCCTTGATATTTAATTAGTATTTTTCACATGATGTCTCAAAATAATTATTCTTATCTAAATATGTTTCCAAAAAAAATACTCATATTTGTCAATGACTTTTTACCATAAATTCCCAAGTGACAAGGGTTACACTTATTTCTTAAAAACACGATTTTTCTTCCAAACTGATTGTGACATCCCAAAATTTCGTTACTATTTTCGTTACAAAATATTTTTGTCAAAATTGTTTCTAACCATTTCTTTTTAGAAAATTTCAGCTTGGCGCAGTCCGAAAGATTGAGCCGGTAAAAATAGTTCCCGAACTCTTTTTCACTTGAAAGTTTTATGGTAGAACCCCAACTTATAGTACTTGATGTCCATAAAAATTTTTGGTCATTTTGATCCGCGAATAAACACAGAAAATTCCATTTTTGCCCTCGGCAGTGTGCTGTCCGGAATTTTTCTCTCTGGACCAGTTTTAGAAAAAAATTCGAAAACCATACTTATACTACTCCGATCATTATGAAATTTTATATGCAGGTTCTAAACTTATAGAACTACATATCTGAAAAAAATAGAATCAAAATACCTTACCAAATTTTCCCAATAAATCTCGGAAGTTACTGCCAGAAATCTATCTTGATTTTTCAATATTTTCACAAGTATAAGCCTATATGGACATAATACAACATATACACGCATAAATTAGCTATGAACATGTATACAAAGATTACCAAAAATTAAAGTGTAGTTTCTCGAGCCAACTAGTAGATCCACAAACTTAACACATAATTTTCACATAAAATTCCTAATCTCATAATTTACAAGCATTTGTTCATTTTCAAGTGACTAAAGCAACTTAAGGGATTCCTTACCTCCCAAGTAATTTGTACTACCGTAGACAAAGTGGTGATCTTCTCCTCCAAACTTTCACCGAAG
This sequence comes from Ipomoea trifida, assembly GCA_003576665.1. NCBI lineage: Eukaryota > Viridiplantae > Streptophyta > Magnoliopsida > Solanales > Convolvulaceae > Ipomoea > Ipomoea trifida. Next base: position 3,172,574 of record CP025648.1, read on the forward strand.
ATCCTAAACAATAATCACCATAATAACAACATTTTCATGAATCCTTAATTAGCTTAAACTTAAGTTCTAGGAAGGATTCTAGCCATATTAACCGAACAAAACGAAAGTTTTACCTATTATGGAAGCACTTGTGTTGAAGAAAATAGCTATGGAGTTCTTGGATCCCAAGAGGAAGATGATATTTTTTTTTCTTCCTTTCCTTCTCCTTAATTTCGAAAATGAGTGTGGAAGAGATGGGAATGATAACTTGAAGCTTAAGCTAACTAGTATGGTCATCCCATACTCTCTTATGACAAACAATATTTAATTACTATGTGGTAACTAATGTGACACTTGTCACAATTCCATGGTAAGTCTTGAAGAGTAGGATTTCCTTGCCAGTTTGGGATTAAATCAGATAAAAGTTTGGAGGAATATAACTTCATTCGGGAAAATTTTAATACCAAAATTATTCTAAAAATAATCCCGTCATTAACCACTAAAATCGGGAAATTTTCCGGTATCTCGCGAAATACAGTGGTACGAAGGTACGTAACAATTTCACTCTTACAGTCCGTTTAATTTTCACTTGCACTAAATAGGAAGTTCAAGCTTAATCGTATCATACTTAATAATCCATTCTCTAGGGAAATTCGAGCTGTATATACATCCTTAAAAATTTTACGATTCGTGACCGGTACGTAGATCGCAGCTTATTAATAACTAGTCTTACTAAAAAAAAAATCCTTTTGAAGTACCGAGAAATCTTCTCATAAATGTCATAGCCATAAAAAAAATATTTTTCGAACCCTAAACTTTATCGGAATAGCTGAGGGGTTACAAAAGCACTAATGGTCCTTGGGTCAAGTTTATTTTCGTGTGGGTTATAAATCCTCACCTTAGACGGACAACCCCAAAAACGCATATGTTGCAAACTCGGTTTCCAACCTTTGAATAACTCAAACGGTGTCTTAGGGACAACCTTGGTTGGAACGCAGTTTAATATATACGTTACCATCTTAAGTGCTTCAGCCCACAACTGTTAGAATAAATATACAATCATAGAAGTTGTAATAATCTAACCTTATTGCGGAAGCTAATAGGATCATGTACCTCCAACCATAGTTGTCATACCCGTAGTATTGCTTGAAGGATTGTGAGGAATATTAGAGTGTTTTTGTCTACCACTTGTCTCCTGGGCAACTAGATGGTGTAGTTTGTGTTGCTGTACCAGGAGCAGTGGGAGGACCATTGCTTAAATAGCCTACGGGCCATCATTATAGGCTAAGTAACGGAAACCGTTACTTCTGTTTAATACCACTACATAATGGCCATCACGAATGACCTATTGATTTGCACCACTTAATACTGACATTTAATGGAAAATGTTACATTCTCCCACTTGGTGCAAACTCAAAGAAAAAAAAGAAACATGAACCATAGAGATAGTTCCTCTTAAAGTGAGTAGTATCCACTTATGATTGCAATGTAATTTGTTCTCTAAGTACTTACATGGTATAAAACTTAATGAATAAACCTTATGTTTCTTCTTGATTTGTAATCAGTTATCAAAAACCAACTACTGCCACAATGGCAAAATTTGGCCTTATAAACTTACACCGCTTGATTTGTACAATATTAATAGAAAATGTTACAATTTTCAATTTGGTGTATGTATTGGCACAACCTTCATTTAAAATAAAAAAACATGAATCATAGTGGTATATCCTCTAAAATAAACCCTACGTTTATTTTTGGTCTAATCTTGAGGATGTTTCTCAAATAAATATGCGCATAACCATATGAGGAACCATCCATATTACATAGAAGTGACAAAATGTATATACGTATAAATATAGTCACATAATTAGTTCCATGTATCCTGTATGATCCTTAAAATTCTTATAAGCATGCCTTAAGTAAGGATTTGAAACTAAAATGCTAATATTTTACCTGACCAACTCCTTATCTTTAATACTATCTACAATGACTAAGTTTTTCGGAGTTGACACGTCTGCCACTCCATTTTCATTAACCTTAGCCAAAGACAGTATTTGAGTAGTCCATATTCTAATGGCTTTAAATGACAAAAATAATAAGTCTAAGCCCACAATGGAACTTTAAACATACACCTTATAAATAATCTCCAAAATAAAAAGGAAAACCCAACTTTTATGCCATAGAGCAATAACGAGGATTTGTTTATGTAACTTTATGAAACAATACAAATGTTGTATCGCAATATAATCAAAAATTCTCAATATGCATCAATCTCATGAGCCTTTGCTTGCTTTATGTCTCTCAACATTGAATTTATGAGCCTTTTCAAATCTTAATGACCCAGGATCAATTTGATGAGACGAAAAACTCCAATAAATGCTAAATTAAAGAATTCAACTCATGATAGTTCACCATAAATTTCATGCCATTGTTAAAATAAAAACTATTAATGTTGTTACAACATTTTCATAAATATGTTGCACAACTTGCAGTTCAAACAATTTGAACTATTTATAATTAACAAGGCAAGGTGTCTTATCCTTGAAGTGGAACAATCTTGAAATGAGATATCTTAATGATCAAATGACCACTCCCACTAGTCAAGTCATTACTCCCACTGATCAAGTCATTCTTAAGCATTATATAAATGATATACATACATACTAACGATCCTCATGTCCAACTAATTTTAACAAAGAATAAAATTCCCCACCATAGTTGGACATACCAAATATGTACATGTATCAGACACAATTTTCAACTATTTGAACAAATTAAATTGTTGTAGTTGAAATTTGGCTAGATATGTACACTTCCAATATAAGGATCCAAAAGTATATCATATCTAAAATTCATAACAAAAAAAAGATCTATTGTGGTTGGGCTGAAAAACCAAGTAAGCCACATACAGTAACAATTTCAAGTTACTAAGTTTAGGAGATTAACAAAATAACATGTGTTGCCAATGCAACCCATGCCTCATAGAATTATAACCGACCTTAAGTTATAAATTCTAAAAAGAATGGTATGATAAAATTTTATCTTGATCATCAATTTAACCAGAAGAATCTAGTGACATAAAACTTGCCTGTAGGCTAAAGATTTATTCAATTAGACTCAATTGAGGTTTTTTGACAATCAAATAGAAGATTCTAGTGACATAAAACTTGCCTGTGGGCTAAAGTTTTATTCAATTAGACTCAACTAAAATTTTATGATAAAATTATTATCAAAATGATAGAAGAATCCAGTGACATAAAACTTGCCTGTGAGCCAAAGTTTTATTCAATTAGATCTATCTATAAGCTTATGATAAAACTATCAAATCATGTTCCTTTTCTCAATACCTGTGGGTAAATTAAGAAATATGATTTGATCTTTTATCCTGACTATTTACATAAGCTATGATAAAATCTACCGATATGAATTTATTATAGTTTATGTAATTAGTCACGAAGTGATCAAAACATCTTAATAATTTCAGTTATGAAATTGTACTGATCACTTGATATATGTACTCTAAAGAATATTAATGTATCAAGCTATTAATCTAATTTCCTTTTAATGCATAAAAAATACACACAAAAGAAACTAAACTAATACCTTCACGTGGATAAACCTTAAGAATAATATCCTTTGAATATGTACATATATCAAAACTTTATGATCGAAGATGACAATTCTCAATTTATTTATATTATAACCATATGATAAATAAATTGACTTCCTATCTGTAATGATAAAACTCACCAAAACTATATTCTGATACATAATTGCTTGTGGGCTAAATTATGATCATATATAGTTTGGTGTTTTTACCCTAATTAATCATATGAACATAATAAAATTGCCTGTGGGCTAAATTTCATTATATCATATAATTAATCACAACCAATACAGCTATGACTTTATGTGATCTCACAAAATTTCAATTAAATACTGTGGGTACTCTTTAATTAAACAAAATTATATGATCACTAGATGATTATCTTGATATTTTAGGCATCAACTTTAAAGCCTAAAAACAATTATGCAACAATGTGATAAACAATTTGAAGTATACTCCCTGATCATGTTTTCTCACACAAAAGGCATAATTGACGGATAATCTTTCAAATTTTAATAGTTCACCGTATGGAAAAACTTTTAATCTCAAGTGAACACCTTAGACGGTCTTAAAATGCTTAAACATAATGCACTACCGTATATAAGTCCACAAATAAAGTTCAACTTAATAAGGAAATTTTAATTCCTAACATATGCAATTCTAAAGGCATATATAAATTCACATAACTAGAAAATATAATGTTATGCTAGTGAACAATTATGCATGAAATTCTATAAGCTCATATCCAAATAAATTGTACACCATAATAGCAATTAAAATGAGCTATAAAATTATTATTCAAATAATAACATAAATCCAAAACTTGAAGGATTATAAAATTTGAATAATAATAATAACAATTTATAATAACTATGTACCTTTCAATAATTGAAAGGTTTTAACTTGTATGCCCAATAAAAATGATTCAATGCATATATAGTAAATTTTATGAGAACTAGCTTTAAAATTGTAAATTTTGACCATATCATCCATATGATATGTTGACATTTACAAATTAAATTCTAACAAAATTAAATTGCATAATTTAACCATAATATTATGCACTTAATTTAATTATATGCATAAAACAAACTCATTAAACATATGAATATAAAATCAAATATTCATATTCAATCAAGGTGGGCATCACAATTCAAAACAATAATGATAACAATGTTACGACATATTGATTCCTCATTTCAAAACCGATAACCGTTATTACCGTAATAATGCTTATGTAATAGTAATAACTAAACAATCAATTTCATCAATCGCAACCACTGATATTTAATACCAATAACTATAAAACATTACAAAATGTTATCATTATTATCACAAATGTTTTGGATCAAAAAAAGAAATTGTTTCAAAATCATGATTTCAAATCATACTATCAAAATCCAAAACTAATGATGATAGTAATGGTACAAATCATTGATCCATCGGTTCAAAAACCGATAATCGTTATTACTATAATAATTCTAATAATTATTACATAGTAGTAATAACGGAATAATCAATTATCTTAATCGTAACTGAACAATAATAATAATAATTATTGTTATTAAATGTTACATAATATCATCATTATTACCATAAATATTTTGGATAAGCAAATTCAAAACATAATTCTTAAAATCATAAATTGAAATCATTATGGCAAGACTGAAAAAGAAAATAATTTCCAATTGCCTCAAACATATGCATTTTCCAAAATTGTGATACAAAATCACACTCCATAATTAAAAATATTATCAAATTATGACAAAATTTCAATGAATAGTCATAATAATCACATAATATTATAACAATTAGGAGATTCAAAATGGAAAAATAAATTGTTAAAACTCCAAGCCTTTAAAACATTTTTCGGGAAAATTTTAAAACTCAATAAAATTTAAATCCAAAAAACTTTAATGTTGAAAAATATAATAACCAATATTTTCAACTTTAATTAACTTATATAAAGGTATAATAAAAAACAGTTTGCAAATATAACATTATTACCATAATAATCAGTCATAATTAATGGTAACATACGCATAATGCATAATCTTTGGATACTTGAAAACTAAAAAATGCTCTCTTTTCGTTTTGTAACGTATGACCGATAACGGGAAAGTTCTTTCATCGGAACGCTCCGCCGAGGATCTCGATCTTTTGGAGCGCAGTACGAAGAAGTCGAAGGTGGCTGTCGCTAATCTGGGTCTAAAAGCTATTGATACTGTCATGGAATCACCTGTGGATTCCACGGCGGGTGATCCTGCTGGGTCTGATAGCGAGATGGATTCTTTGGTGGCGGATGATGAGTTGGGCTCCCCGGCGATGGGAGCGTTACCGGATGCTGTTCCGGAAACATCTTCTGTTGTTGAGGTAGTCCCGGAGACTCCCTCTGAGTCGGCCCCTCAGCCGGAACATGGGAATCAAGGTGTCAGTCCCCCTGTGCATGGTAATGCTCCGTCAACGGAACCGGATCGCGTCACCAATGCGGATGTCAACCCTCTGCTGAACCGTTCGTATCTTGATTCTGTCGTTGGATCTGGATCCAACACTGCCCCCTTTCTGATTGCAACTACTAATGATAACGACGATCTGGGTGGGGATGACGATGCCGACCTTTGGGCGGCGGATGATGATCCTACTTGCCCTACGATTAGGCTGACTGACCAAGAAAGGGAAAGAATACGGGAGCCGTGGCGGAAATCTCTCATTGTAAAAGTTATGGGTCGGAAGGTCGGTTATACCTATTTGTTACGCCGGTTGACTGCGATGTGGAGGCCAAAGTGCATAATGGAGCTTATTGCTCTTGAAAATGACTATTTTCTAGTTAAATTTGGATCTGTTGAGGATCTTGAATTCGCTATGTTTGAGGGTCCATGGATGGTCCTCGACCATTATCTTATTGTCAAACAATGGATGCCTAATTTTGATCCGTTGACGGACACGACCGAGAAGGTCTTAGTCTGGGTTCGTTTTCCTAATCTTCCGGTGGAGTATTACAATCTTTTGACTCTGCGGCGTATTGGAAACAAACTTGGCCGAACGGTTCTGGTTGATCACACTACAAGCCTTGTTTCGCGAGGGAAGTTTGCTCGGGTGTGCGTTGAAATTGACCTCACCAAGCCCTTGGTCTCTCGTTTTACTCTGGAAGGTAAAGTGTGGCAGGTAGCGTATGAGGGTATGCACCTGGTCTGCTTTTCGTGTGGGATGTATGGCCACAGGAGGGAAACTTGCTCCGTTATTCCTCATGTTGCGGATGCTGCTGCGATTCCTCCAACAGGTCCGGCTGCCGACCTATGGCAAGGTACTGCTGCCTCATCTGGGGGTAATGCTTCGAACAGAAATTTGTCTGTGCAGTGTGGCGCGCCCTATGGGTCATGGATGATCGTAACACGTAAGGACCGTGGACAGGGGAGTCGACCGGCTGGTCAGGGTAGACAAGGGGAACGAGCTGGTGCCCGCGCACACCCGGTCACTACCGCAGCTGTCCAACAACCTTCGGGATCGCGGTATGCGCTGTTAGAAGACGAGCATTCTGATGACACTCAGGTTTTGCCTTCCGCGGCTGGCCGAACGCAGTCTGGACGTAATGGGTCTCCTCCGGGGAACGTTGTGGGAAGTCCGCACACCACGTCGCAATCGACTCCTTTGGGTGGGCGTCCGCGCCGCGCAAATGTTATTCCAAGCGAGAAGCAGATCGCGAACGATGTCCTTGTGAACCAACCGTCGACCGCAAATCAACAGCAGCCCAGGAGTAATACGTTGCGAGGTTCTTGTTCTAGGCGTGCGGCCGCGGAGGATGAGCATTTGGTGGTCCGAGGAGAACAAGGGGGTAACATGATAGCATCTACACGGGTTTGCACTGAGGATCAACAACGAGCCGACGTGCAGTCCACGGCTTGCCATACTTCTGAGCATCACGGGGACCCTCCAACCAATACTGACTTTGAGGGCGATGTGGTTATGGAGATTGAGAATGACTGCGAGGATACCAGTGGGGCGGCCGACGGGCCCGCTGGCTCCGTTTGAGTTTCGCCTTTTTGTTTTATCTTCGTCTTTTTTCTGGTTTCCCTTTCTGTTTTTCTGTTTTATGAATTTTATTGTATGGAATTGTCAAGGCGCTGGTGGTAGAGCTTTCCACCACGTTCTTCTTAATCTTGTTCAGACTCATAAACCCACTATTCTTGGCCTCGTTGAACCAAAGGTCTCCGGTGCTCAAGCAAATGCTATTTGCAAGAGACTGGGCTTTTCTGACTGGGTTCGGGTGGAGGCGGTGGGTTTCAGTGGGGGTATTTGGGTTTTTTGGCATGTTGCTTCTTCGGTCGTAGTTCTCTTTACTCACCCCCAGTTTGTACTCTTGCAGGTTGGGGTAGACCCTCGTGATTTCTGGTTTTTTGCTATAGTCTATGCCAGTCCTACCCACCTGCTCCGCCGCCGTCTTTGGCATGAACTTCAGATGACCAAGCGGGGACTCTCGGGTCCTTTGTTGGTTGCTGGTGATTTCAATGCTGTTGTCACACAAAATGAAACTTCTAACTATTCTGCTTTTTCGATGCAGCGTAGCTCAGAGTTCGCCGACTGGATTCATGCTGAAGGGCTTATTGACATGGGTTTCAATGGTCCGAAATTGACTTGGGTTCGGACTGACCAATCGGGTTATACAAAAGGGGCTCGCGTTGATCGGGCCCTCTGCAATATTGATTGGCGTGCTCGTTTCCCGGAGGCTACAGTCACGCATCTTCCCCGGATTTCGTCTGACCACGCCCCTGTTCTTATTCGGGTGAAGGCTTTAGGTACACGTCGCAACAGGCCTCCTTTTCGCTTCCAGGTTGCTTGGCTCACAGACCAGCGCTTGAAGTCTGTCGTACAAACTGCTTGGTGCCCGAGTAGGGCTTTCTCTGAGAACATACCGGCCACGGTAGCCGCTCTTTCAGATTAGAACGCGAATGTTTTCGGTAACATTTTCCATCGCAAGAAGATTGTCATTGCGCGTTTAAGTGGGGTGCAAAGAAAGATTGCTCAGAACTGCCATAGGGGTTTATTATCGCTGGAAAAGAAATTGGCCACAGAGTATCAGGAGATTCTGTACCAAGAAGAGTTACTTTGGTATCAACGGTCTCGCGAGGAATGGATTGTCTCCGGGGATCGGAACACGAAATACTACCATGTTTCCGCCACGATTCGTAAGTCTAGAAATAGTTTTTCCAGCCTTCGGGGAGAGGATGGAGATTGGATCACGGATAGTGATCTGCTCAAGGCCCACGTTCAGAATTTCTACGTTCATTTGTTCTCAGAATCTCCCGCCGATTGTAGGGAGACTTCTTTGGCCGGTGCCTTTCCAGCTCTCTCACACGCTGATTGGAGTTCTTTCAATTCTGCGGTTACTAAAGATGAGGTTCGGAGCGCTCTTTTTGAGATGTCACCTTTCAAAGCTCCGGGACCTGACGGTGTTCACGCCGCTTTCTATCAACACATGTGGGACGTGGTGGGGGATAGTATGTTCGATTTGGTGAAGACCTCAATCGAGACGGGTAGTTTGCCTGTTGGTTTAAACGACACTCTGCTTGCCCTTATCCCTAAAGTGGGTTCCCTAGAAACACTACGGCAATTTCGCCCTATTAGTCTTTGCAATGTAAGCTATAAAGTGATCACCAAGACTATCACAAATAGATTGAAACGTATTCTGCCTATGTTGGTGGGCCCTTTTCAGAGTTCTTTTGTCCCGGGCCGTCAGATTTCTGATAATATTATTATCTATCAAGAGGTCATGCACTCTATGCAAATGAAGAGAGGTTCGACAGGTTTCATGGCAATCAAATTAGATTTTGAGAAGGCTTATGACCGACTTTCGTGGAATTTTGTCGAATCAACCCTAAAGGATATTGGGTTCAGTTTGGCGTGGGTTAATGTGATAATGTGTTGCGTTAGGACTGCGCGGTTATCTGTGAATTGGAACGGAGAACGTCTACGTCAATTCCGCCCTGAGAGAGGTATCCGACAAGGTGACCCAATGTCACCAGCTATTTTTGTTTTGGGCTTGGAGAAACTTTGTCAAATGATCGCTAATCGGGTCTTGTCAGGGGATTGGAAAGGAGTCGAACTAGCCCCTGGTTGTCCAATTCTCTCGCATCTTTGCTTTGCGGATGACATGGTATTATTTGCTGAGGCATCTATTGCTCAGGTTGACGTCATTCAAGAGTGTCTGTCGCTGTACTGTGCAGCTTCCGGGCAAAAGATCAACTATGATAAATCTCAAATTTTCTTTTCTAAGAATACGGATCCCGTTCTTGCAGAACAAATTTCGCGCCGCTTCAGTCTTGTAAGAACGAATGACTTGGGAAAATATCTTGGGGTGCCATCTATTCATGGGCGAGTTACTTGCCGGTCTTATGCTGCTCTTCTTGATAGAGTACATAATCGCTTGGAAGGGTGGCGAACAAAGGCCCTCTCTATGGCGGGCCGTGTTACTCTTGCGAAAGCTGTGCTTAATGCTATTCCCTCCTATACTATGCAAACGACGGTCCTGCCGAAAGGGGTTTGTCAGAATATCGAAAGAGCGGTGCGCCGTTTCATTTGGGGCGGTGGTAGTCAGGGAACTCGCGATGGTCATTTACATCTGGTTCAGTGGAATGTTGTTGCAAGTCTGAAGGAATCAGGGGGTCTTGGTATCCGTAAGCTGCAGGAATTAAATTTGGCCTATATGGTTAAGCTCGGTTGGAGAATCCAATTAGAGAAAGATTCCATCTGGGCTCGTACTTTGCGTTGTAAGTATAATAATGGCCGGATGAGCTCTGTGTCATCTGCATGGAAGGGTATACTCGCGGCTACCCCGTTTCTTGAGTCTGGTCTTGCCAAATCTGTGAGGAATGGGAGGAACACTCGGTTCTGGATGGACTAATGGGTCACTCCGCACCCACTCAGTCAGTTTCTTTGCACCCCTCTCGGCCTACCGATTCTTTACGCTACCGTCGACGAATATTGGGAGGAAGGTCGGGGTTGGAAATGGGAGCTCATACAACATCTCCTCCCACCGAATATTTTGCGTTCTTTGGCTTCTATTATTCTGATTAACGATGAAGTTGACAGCGTCAGGTGGCATTTAGAGCGAGATGGTTGCTTCTCGATGACATCTGCGTATGCGGCAGTCAATCCCCCGGCCCAGCTCGGGACGTCGCAAGATTGGCTGCGGGTCTGGGGGCTCAAAGTGCCCAATCGGATGTGTTTTTTTGTCTGGCTTCTTATGCATGAGCGAATCATGACCAATTATGAGCGTGCCCGACGACACCTTACGTCTAACACTAGTTGTTACCTTTGTGCAGGACAACAGGAGGACCAGGATCATCTGTTTCGGCGGTGTAATGCAGCGAAGGCCATCTGGGAGGGGGTTTTGCAACCCCATGTGCTTACTGCTCTTGAGAGCCTAAACTGGAATGAGTGGCTGCAGATGAATCTCCGGGGAGACTCTATTCTTGGTTCTACCGCAAACTGGCCAACACGTTTCGTTATCCGGCTTTGGTGGTTGTGGAAGTGGCGAAACGATGCCATTTTTAATGGCCGAACAGTTCCTTTAACCCAGAAGTTGCTGTGGATCTCCAAGCAAGAAACTGAGGTCTTGACGGCTTTTGAGAAAGATCGGAGCTCGACTCCTTTGGGACGCTTGAGAGATGATGAGCTACTCTATTGGACGAAGCCTCAGCCGGGCTGGGCAAAATTGAATGTAGATGGCAGCCACTCTCACACAACTGGAGCTGCTGGCTGTGGGGGAGTGGTTCGGGATCATAATGGGAATTGGGAGGGTGGTTTTCAACACCATATTGGCTACTGTTCGGCTGAAATGGCGGAAGCCTGGGGTATTTTCCAAGGGATGCTGATGGTTTCGGGGATGGGAATGATGAGTGTGATCGTGGAAAGCGATTCGAAGAGAGTGATTGAGATGCTTCAGGGCGCTATTCCCAGCTATGGCAATGTCTATAACATTATCAAACAATGCTGGGTTGTGGCACGAAGGTTCGAAAGAATTTTGTTTGCACATGTCTACAGGGAACAGAACAGGCTTGCTGATTGTCTTGCACGGAAAGCCCTTAGCTCGTCGCCTGGTTTTATTCAGCTTACGGAGACTCCGAGCGAGCTACTAGCGACTCTTAGGGAAGATCAGATTGGGGCTAGTCTCCAAAGGCGGATCCCCCGCTATGGGAGGATAGATACCGTTTAATTTGTTTTCTTCTCCGGGTTTTACACCCTCTTTCTCTATCAAAAAAAAAAAAATCGTTTGAAATCTTCAAGAATGCCAAGTTGCCAATCATCTCAATGCTTAAATTACGGATAATTATTTATGGTAATATATTCCTTAAGTCATTTCCAATAACTAAAAAATATGATTGTTCCCAAAAAGAATCAATTTACTAATTAGTAAAATAATAGTCAGCAACTTCGTCAATGGTTATATACATTAATTAATAGAGAAACGGAAAATCAGACTTATTGTACCTTAATGACGCAATGTATCTCCTCACCCGGATGTTTCTCCATAGCCTAAGCTGGTAACCGCTGCTATTGCCACCCCGAAGTCGTACGTCGCCGCTAGGCCCCATCACATCTCATCGACTCATCGCAGCACTCTGACGTTCCCAATTTCGACGCCGATGGTCCTGCATGTCAACGCCCCAACGACGAAACAAGACAACGTGCCGCATGGCACTATTGTGACAGAGCTAGTGCAGCAGTAGTGTCACACTGCCTCCTCCCTCTACCATTCTTGTCCATCACAATGACCCAAAGCAGTACGATCCAGGCAGGACTCTTCATCGTCATTTCTTAAAATTAAAGGTATTTCCCCTTTTATTTATTTATTTATTGAAATAAATTAGATATACGTATGGAAAGCATATATCCGAAATAAATACATATTTAATATGTATTTAAGATACATTTCTACTAAAGCCTTTTCCATAACTAAGAGGAAGCCTTTTCCATAACTAAGAGGAAAAAATGTTGCACAAGATATACAAATTGCATACAATTTCCTGTAAACTAATATTTCAAAAATAACCTTTAAAAAAAATATCTTAAAAGAACACATACATCACAGTTTAGGGAACATACTTCTTGCACAGTTGCACCATAAACAAAATCAACATTATGTGTACACGTGAAATGCAATATATTTTCGTAAAAGGTAAGCATATATATTTCTGTATCATAAATATATCATAGCAACATATATTTATACTGCAAACATATTCTCAAGAATAAAAAAGACAGTAAAACATATATTGCATAATATATAATTAACTTTATCAACTAGGCAGAGATTAAACAAGCTCTGATACCAAATGTTAGAATAAATATACAATCATAAAAGTTGTAATAATCTAACCTTATTGCGGAAGCTAATAGGATCATGTACCTCCAGCCATAGTTGTCATACCCGTAGTATTGCTTGAAGAATTGTGAGGAATATTAGATATATTTTGTCTATCACTTGTCTCCTGGGCAACTAGATGGTGTAGTCTGTGTCGTGTACCAGGAACAGTGGGAGGACCATTGCTTAAATAGCCTACGTGCCATCATTATAGGCTAAGTAACGGAAACCGTTACTTCTGTTTAATATCACTACATAATGGCCATGAATGGCCTATTGATTTGCACCACTTAATAGTGACATTTAATGGAAAATGTTACAACAACAACTTAATTAGGAAGCTTGGATTCGCTTAGCATACTCCGCACCATATCTAGAAGGGTCCTGTTTCTTCTTTCGGCTACACCATTTTGGTGGAGAACCAGGCATAGTGTACTGGGCAACAATCCCTTGTTCTTGAAGAAATTTAGCAAAGGGACCATGTGTTTGTCCATTTTTAGTGTATCTACCGTAATATTCACCACCTCTATCCGATCTAACTATCTGTATTTTCTTGTTACATTGGTGTTCAACTTCAGCTTTAAATAATTTAAAGGCATCCAATGCTTCAAGTTTGTGATTAAGTAAATACACATAGGAAAATCGTAAGAAGTCGTCAATGAAAGTGATGAAATATTTCCGATCGGATATTGTCACGTCAGGACAACATATGTCAGTATGAATAATTTCCAACAATGTTGTACTTCTATTAGCACATTTTTTCGACTTGTTTGTCTACTTACCCTTAATGCAGTCAATGCAAGTCTCAAAGTTAGTGTAGTCTAGAGTAGATAGTACCCTGTCCTTTACCAACCTTTTTATACGCTCAAGGGAGATATGACCTAATATCTGATGCCATAACATTGAGGAATTGTCGTTAATACTACACCGTTTAGTGCCATTTTGAATATGTAAAGAATTATGAACTGAAGCATTCTTTAAGTTAAAACGAAAGAGACCATTAGACAATGTACCGGTACCAATACAAGTAAAATTGCGAAATAACATGAAATAATTGGTATTAAATTCGAAATTGAATCCGAAGGGTACAAGTCTAGAAACTGAAATTAAGTTCCTTGAAAAACTAGGAACATAAAATCTCTTATCTAACGTCAAAATAAAACCACTATCCAAAACTAAAGTACAAACTCCGACAGCTTCGACTGGTGATGCAATCTTGTTTCCAGAAAAGATGCTACACTCAGTTCCCGTCGCCTGCCTTAGCTTTGTCATATCCTGCAAGGAGTTTGCAACGTGGATTGTTGAACCAGAGTCAACCCACCAAGAATAAGTATTAACTTCTGACATATTTGATTCATAACATACAAAGGAAGAGGGATCATACCCAAGTTCAATAGCCAAATCTATAGTTGATGTACAAAATATGTCATCAATAGCCTTGAACAAGGTTTCGACTATATCACAACGGCCAAGTGACGAATATATCTCGAGATTCGTGTCTTAATGAAACACACACAACCGATTAGATCTAGTCTATTGTGCGTGAAGTTTCTTGGCAGCCTCAGTGTTATTAGCAATGACCAGATGATGCTCTTCATTATGAATAGCGAAATCCAACTCTTGAGACCTTAAGTACCGGAGAATAGAGTCTTTCAACTCTAGGCGATTGTCATTGATACGCGTAGGGATATCAATTGTTGTTGATTGAGGGATGTTTAGAGGTGCTGTAAAGAATAATAATGAAGGCTTGGTTAGAATTTAAGAGGCACATAATAGAGAGAGTAACTGAAGTACATAATACTACCAATGTAAATTATGTAAAGGCAAACTCGTATGCCATAAAAATTGCATGTGGGCTAAATTTTTACGCATAATGAATTTATCCTAACTGAATGGTGGAAACGGAATGGGTACGGTTTGGGTATGGGTTTTCCACCCTTAATGACAAAACTACCAAACTATATGCCGATACATAATCCCTGTGGGCAAATTATGACCATAGTTTAGTATTTCACCCTAATTAACCATACAAATATAACAAAATTCCCTGTGGGCTAAATTTCGCCATATAGCGCAAAGTTAATTACAAGGTTCTTGCCTAAACTTTATGTGATTGATACTTAATATGTAATTTCAGTAAATTAAAGATGTTGTGGCTAGTCTTTAATTGACCAAAATTAAACATAATCACAATGGCAAGGGTATTTAAAGCCTAATCAAACAAATTAAACCAAAACATGATAGACAATCCTTAGGTATACTCCAAGGAAAGTTGGTTGGTGCTAAGGCTCCATTAAAAACCAATTCCTTAGATAGAGTAGTGTCGCAAGGGGACAAGTAGCAATATGGCGGTTTCAGCCAGCAAGGCGTTTTAAGCCAGGGCTAGAGAACTAGTATTCCTCCCTAAGAAACTTCCCTAAATCATGTGTTCTCATATTTAGGGTGTGTTGAAAAGCAGGAAAATGATTTCTGGAAAATGTTTTCTGGAAAATGAGTCATTTTTCCAGAAATCATTTTCCTTTATTGTGTTTGGCTGCAGAGCATAAAATTATGTTTGTGTGTTTGGTTCATTTTTCATAAAATATGTCGGAAAATGATGAGAATTGTATAATAATCAATCTATACAATCCAGAATGTAAAATAATCACCATAATAATATCATAATTGTCACAAATTATTCATTTATAACAAAAAAAATTACAACAAAATAACAATATCTCAAAAACATAACTAAAAATATAAAATAAAAAAAATAAAAACAAAAAACAAAAAAAAAACCCAAATTTGGGGGTTGGCAAACCAGTCTGTGGACTGGTTTCCGAAACCAGTCACGGACCGTCGGAGATGCACAGAGGAGAGGCTAAAGAAGAAGAAAAAGAGGGTTGGAGCCTGGAAGCCAAGTAGAGGATACGGAGAGGAGAAACTATGAAGAGTTTGGAAAATGACTTCCCCCAAAAAAAAGGGGAAGTCATTTTCCCCCAAATGACTCTCATTTTCCATTGACCATTGTGTTGTTTTCCTTTGACCCTATTTTCCTTGGTGTTCCCAAACACCAAAAACCCCAGAATATGATTTCTAGAAATCATTTTCCGGGTTTCCAAACACACCCTTAAAGTAAAATCGTCTGGTTGATCTATAAGAATGTAGATTAACCTAAGGATAAGGCTTTAAATAGGGTAAAACTCTGAAGAGTTTTATGTAGTTTATGTGCTTTAAGATCCTTTAACAAGAATCACGAATGGAGTATTGACTGAAAGAGTAAGAATGTGCATAATCGATTCTTAAAAGGCACTAAATTATGCATAATAAACACTTAATTCAGTCCTAAAAGGCTCTAAATTCAATCTTAATGAACAGCTTTTCTAAAGGCATAATTATAACAATCAAATAATTATGGAAATATATATATATATATATATATATATATATATATATATATATATATATATATATATATATATATCTGTGGTACATACATATATCTATGGTCATTTTGATGTTTCGTCTTGGGGAGATGAGAAATATTTTATCACCTTTATTGATGATCATTCTAGGTACTGTTACATCTATTTACTGCATGTAAAAATCTCAGTCTGTGGTAGTGTGGGAGCTCGTAATGTTGAGATCAAGGAGTCATTGATGGATCCAGGTTCATCAAGTGATCGTTTTTCCTATTGTAGTTCATATTGCTGCAATGCAACCTTATGGAAATATTTTTGAATAATAGCAACCTTAAGGATATATGTGTATAGTTTTGACAAATAATTGCCAAAGAAGGAGATTGTAAGTGAAATAATATGTGTATAGAATATATTGGCAATATATTTGTTAGTCTAATTAAGTTAGACTTAGTATTATTGGTTTAAATTCATTATGTCAAAGATATTTGATTTTATGATTGTGAGGTGGGAAAATCAAGTACTAAAGATTTTGGGGCGGACCCCGAGTTTTGTCGTTCTCTCGAGAAGATAAATTGGAGTCGTTGACAAGTTTTCAATCAAAGGAATGCATTGCACTTTCTTCATTTTCCATTACACAAATGAATGAAAGAATATTGATTCAAGGTTGTAGAATCAATATCACAAAGATTAAGGGATGAAAATCAATTAAAGGAAACTAGGAACGAGTTGCTTTATTTCAAAAAAAAAAAAAAAAAAAAAAGGAACGAGTTGCTTGACTAGATGTGATACATCATAGTGTTTACTTAGGTCCTAGGTAGGGTGCATTGCATTGGTAGCTACGATTGAGAGGCTTTGCTAGTAACGTTCTCCTTTCGGTCTACTAGGCTTTTCCTAGGATCGGAGTGCTTTTAGGCAACCAAGATCCAAAGGGATATTTCATCGAACACCTTGACTACACCACCTTTCATACTCCTACTTAACACATTTCTAGAGATGGCCAAACCCTAGAAAGCAAACAATTCATCAAGAGTGACAAAAGCAGATTGATCAAACCAATGTAATTCAACTACCTAGATATGACATTTGGTCTACACTAGCATCACATCTAATTGCACAACTCAATTCCTATTAGAAAATTAGCTACTCATGCTTGAAATTGAAATTAAGATTAACCTAAATCACCAATTGGAAAATGTAATTGAAAAGCAAATGGGAGTGTAAATCAATATAGAGAATAGAAATTACCTAAGCAAATGAATTCTAATATAAAATCAAGAACAATCAACTTAAAAGTTCGATCCTCCAATACAATATTGAGCTAAGATTGAAAGGTACTCTCTACTCTCCAGGAATTCTAAAAGATGTCTAAGAGTCTAGATGATAAAAAATGTCTAACTCTCCTAATGCTAAGCTCCAAAAGTTCTCCCTAAAATATCTAATCTAAGCCTTTAAATAGCTTCCCTCCAAAGCACTATTCAATTTCTCGGTGCTGCTTCATCTCCACGAACCCGTCCACGAGTGTGCATCGATCGTGGACCGGTTACTTAAACTTCCCACGCCGGCTTCCACGCTCGTGGACTAGTTATGTGGAACTTTCTGTTTTGTTTCCACGAGCCAGTCCACGCTCATGGATGTTGGCGTGGAGATATCAAGCCATGCTCCATCCTGTGGTTGCTTCCTTGTAAAGATCATATGCTTTCTCCTTAAGTTCAAACCTACAAAACCATCTAAAGTGCACCAAATGATAGAGCTTTCCAAGAGTTAGCACATTAAAGCACATAGCACCATAAATTAACCACAAAAAGGCATCAAAACAACACAATTCAACCCCTTATTAGACCCTATTTCATAGGTATCTTCGGCACCTACCAAAGTTTCCATACTTTAAATTTGCTTGCGCTCAAGTAAGTCTCACTCACAACAAGATCATCTAAGTGCCAAAGGTATCTATGATAACTTAATCAATCGAATTGGTCAAGCAAGAACTACGGTGCAAGAAAACTAGAGATGGTGAAATCCCTCATACTATCTGCAAATGGTGTTAATCATGCCCCATACAACTCCAGGAATATAAAAAGGAAGCAAAAATCCCTATAAAATCAAATTAAGCATCGGGAAACCATTTCACACCAATTAACAAAGTATACAATCCAAATTTGGGTTCACCTTTCATTTCGCAAGGGCTTTCAAGCCGATCCCAGCCCCCTAGTAGGAACGATGTACACAACTTATCCAACCCGTCCAACCAAACACCAAAGCCCATATGCACAAAAGTAAGTTAGGGAAGGGGCATGGACCACTCACCGCCAATGGCTTGGGCGATCTCTCTTTTTTTTTTTCTCAACTTCCTATTGTAACGTCGTCAGACACCCGACTTCACATAGAGCTCCATGCTTGTTTAAAGGTCAGTCCAATGGATACCTGAACCCTAAAGAAGTGGTACACCTCCTCTCTTTTTTCTCATCTTCCAGGATAATGACATTGGACAACCGACTTTAACTAGATCTCTACTCTTTTTAAAAGACGGTGCAATGGTTGCCCAAATCCTAGCAAGATGGCTTACCTCGGATCTTACCTCTAGGAGTGGCCATGCTTAACCTTTTTCCAAACTTTCACCAAATCAACCCCTCATGCCTTTTACTAGGGGTAACAGAATTTCCTCTCAACGCTCACCATAGGCTCACCTTTTGCCCCATGCCCTATCAAGATTAGTTCAATTCCCGGGTTTCGCTTACTATTATCCTTCTGAAGTTAGGGTGTGCATACTCCCACTTCGAGAGATGCTTGACTAAGGTCCTAACAAAATAAGAGATGAACAACATGCAAGCACACAATAATTTGAACCTTTTCGGTTCTAAGCATTTCAACTTTGGTGCTAAAGGAAAAACATCCTATGGATATTCCAAGAATAAAAACTTTATTGGCACATGAGCAATAACGCACTCTCAAAAATCAAATACACCCCTCAAACAAGACCAATTGACCAATTAAGTAATTAAAAAACCATTAAGCACAATGTGCGTCATTTCCACACTTTAAACCAAATATCATCCTTGATGTTGCTTTGAGGACTAGTGGAATAAAGGAGCATGCGTCTATTCAATCAAGCAAACCCCTTTCCACACTTTAGAAGTGTTTTCGGGCTTCAGGGTTCCAAAACAATACCCTTTTGTGAATTAACAAATGGAGTGCTCAACATGTGTGCAATGTGTCATGCAAAATCACTCTTTTTCGTTTCCATATTTTAGGATTGAAAATGGGTTAATGGGTCATTCAAAATTAAGAAGGGATAAGAGGTTTACAACCAAGTGAGCATCCCCTTCTTTCCACACTTTAAGCTTCTAGCCATCCTTGCCTCCGCCATCAAAGCTATATGAAAAGTGTTAGCATATAAACAAACCAATGAAGTGCAATGGAGTAGAAAGCTACTCCTTTTATTCTCTTTCGTTCTCTTTATTTTTTCTTTATTTTTTAATTTATGATATGAAGCTTGGGGTGCCACCCAAGAGCGCCACGTTTAACGTCTTTAGCCTGACTCAAATGCAAAAAGAAAAACAACATCAAAGCTAAAGAACATCAAACACAGTATAGACTAAAACATGCTAAAAAAACTTCAAACTAAAACCATAAAAGAGTCTAGAAATAAAATTGCATGAAATGAAAATTATCTCCAAAGCAAACAAACAAACGAACTAAAGCAAAGCAAAGTAAAGAAATTAAGACGGAACCCCACGCATAGGGAACCTAGAGTTTGTTTCAAATGGGACCACTTAGAACAACAATCAATGCTCAAATTTTGTTTCTTCTTTCTTCCTTCATCCTTCTTGCCTTGGGTGTGTTGGTCATCAATGGTCTCCTCCTTGAGATAGAGGATGGAAGTGGTACATGAATTGTGCTTGAAGGTCATCTATCACCTCGCCTTGTCTCTCAATGGCATCCCTTTGTTGGCCAACCTCCACTCCTTGTCTTACAATTTCATCCCCATGTTTAGCAATCTCCTCCCCATATCTAGTACGCTCTTCACCATGCCTCGTGAGTGTGTCTCCATGAGCTCGGAGGAGTGCTATTTGTTCTTGGTGGAAGTGGTATTAGAGAGCTCTCATACTGTCCCAATCATGGACATTAGGCATATTTTGTGGCACGGGGTGGCCTCTTTCACCTCTTCTTCATCATCATCCAAATCTTCCCCTTCACTGCTTCGTGTAAGCTTGGCTTGGTCCAAATCACCCACGGTGATGGGTTCCATCTTTGCAAATACCTTCTCCTTCCTCAATTTTCCATCAATCCCAAATCCATGGCATAATGCGGTCACCAAGGGACCGATGAAAATACATATAACATTCTCCCTGCTTTGAGTTGTAAGCCACTATTTCACTTGAGCCCCCATGTTGATCGACTCTAGTATGTCCATCATGTAAGCTTTGTTCAAATTGGATGTCCTTCTGGTGAAATTGATTGCAAGAGCTAGCCTCACTGCCTTATGAGTGTTGCTTCTTATATCCACAGCATGCAAGCTACTTGAGTTGTATTCAGATGCATTCCCTGCAAGCTCCTTCTAATAATTCGTCGCTTCCTGGTCCGAGTAGAAGTTGGACTAGTAGTTGCGAAAGGCGTGACTCTCCATGTTAAACAATAAACTAACTAGAAAACTCATCAACTAGTATTTTGTATATATTCTGTTTGTTCTCATCATATGTACAGAGTGTAGAGCTATTTATACAAGAAAGGAACAAACCCTAACCACATATTCCTAACACCAAAACCTAGGGCTAAGAGTAATTCTCTCAACTAACTCCATATTTCTCTAACACCCCCCCCCCCCCCTCTTCTCAAGTTGGAGCATAGATTTCAATCATGCCCAACTTGTTACATATGTATCACATGAACCATATAACTCCACATTTAGAACCATAAGTCTTGAACCACTTGAACGTTTGAACCATGTTGTGCCAAGTCTATCCACAATGCACCTAGTCGCACCAACAAAGCTTCCACAAAGCTACAAACTAGGCCAAACACCACAACTACAGCACACCTACCTCTCACACCCCACACCCTTATCACCGCTGCCTAACACGACAGCGCACCTGCCTCTGACACCACGGACCCTTAACACCAGTTTTTTCCTATTTCCTTGTTGCGTGCACACAAACTAGTTCCTCCTGAACCTTTCTTCTTCAGCCACCGGCCTTCCACAATAGCCACGATATATGCCAAGTCCACATCACTCTTGGCACCTGTGCTACCCATCACTGTAACACCCCTGTTTACTCACATTGAACAAGGGCTGACCCAACTCTCATACCCTAGCACTACAAATATGACACTAACCCCATATTAAATTAACTTAAAACAAGCAACAAAAATACGATAAACCAAACACAAGACTTATTGACATGATAAACCAAACAACGCAAAACAAAAAACCTACTGCAACCTACTGCCTCATTATTTATCAGTTTCGTCCTTCTCAAGAGACGATAACTTTCCAGCACAGACTTACTGTTGTCTGCGCCATCTCTTCCATTGTCTCCATCATAAATTGCCAGTCACCACTAATTTCAAACCGTCAACCACAACTACCACCATCTACTGCTGTTGTCCAGTGTTGGCAGCATGGCTGTTCACGGCACAAACGACACAGACTTGGAGAATACGCCAACAAAACTTCTCACTCTTCACCTAGGTCGAACCTCCTCCTCACAACAAGACTCCCAGTGTGGTCGCCGTCGCATAAGATCACCGGAAAAAGGCCTCACGCGCCTCCACGCGCCGCATGGTCACCGGAGCTCCAGTTAGTGGCGGCGCGTGGCAGCTCCGTTGGCTGCTCCGCTTCCTCCAGCGGCGTTGCCTCCTTGCATTGATCAATGCCCACTGGGCTTTGATACCATGTTAAACAATAAACTAACTAAAAAACTTAACTAGTATTTTGTATTTATTCTGTGTGTTCTCATCATATGTACAGAATGCATAGCACTTTATACAAGAAAGGAACTAACCCTGGCCATAGATTCCAACACCAAAGCCTAGGGCTTGGAGTAATTCTCTCAACTAACACCATATTTCTCTAACAATCCCAAGGTCTTTGCAAACTCATTCAATGAAAGTGTGTACTTCTTGTTGAACATGATGAATGAGATGGATGACTTGTTGTCGTTGGGCTCCTTCTTTATGTCCAATGTGGCAAGAAACTCATATGTGACCGGGGAATATGTGTTCCCCCTCCAACCAAAGATTGTGTGCCATTGGTGGTATGATAGCATGTCTTTCACCTCCCTTCTACACACAAAAGAATCCAAGATGGGGTAGTCAAAGTATTTTTCTCCAACCACCTTCAATGTTTTCAAGTGGGCCACCTTTGCTAGTTGCTCAGGACTCAACCTCAAAACTCTTGCCTCGAGAATTGTTGCATCATCTTCCACTTCTTGCATCTCTACTTCTACAGGATCATGGCTTGAACTTGCATGATCATGCTTTCTCTTCTTTGCTACTTCTTGTGTCCTTCCTATTGTTCCTACAAAGTCTAAAACACAAGCATTCTTTCCATGAATTACAATGGTTAGCAATAAACAACACTCTTCTTTTTTTTTTCTCTCTCTCTCTCCTTTTTTCGAATTTGTCACTTCTTTCTTCTCCTTTTTTTTTTCAAAATTTTGCTATGATCTCCCTTCAATTTTTATCAATTATCACTCAAAAAGTCATCAATATTCAACACATGATCAATCATCCAATCAAGAATCAAGGATTTGCAATTTCAATTAATGGTCAACAATTCAAAAAGTCAACTTCATCTTCTTTCCCAATTCAAAACTAGGGTTAAAAAGATGGTGAGTGCAATTTAAACAAGAGTGTGTGTGCAAAATCTAATTCCTTTAAAGAACAATCATAAAAACATGTTTAATTTCATATCAATTTCAATTAATTGCATGCTTATCATCAAACCCATATACAAAATCCCCAAATATTCAACCCGCTATTAGACCCTATTCATAGGTATCTTTGGCACCTATCAATATTCATAATGCATGAAGACAAAAAATGAGTGGTTAATATTCATTACAATTAAACAAATTGATTTGTGATGAGATTTCTCGTGAAAGATTTAAGTGAATGAATCTCCATGATTCAAGGAAATCTCATGCATGAAGAAGTTCAAGGTTTCAAGTATAAATTGAAGGAGGATGTTCAAAGATTTAAATGTTTACTATTAAAAAAGAAATTCCATCTTCTCTACTGTTTTAACATTAACCCTGCTCTTTTAATATTAGCCCTGTTGTTTTAATATTCAAAGTCTGTTAGACTAATATATGCTCAATTTATTGTAAGATGGCTATCTAGACTAGAGTTGCGTTGTAATCCGGTGTCTACAATAAGTGGAAGTCTTATCAATTGGTCCAGGAAAGATGAAGAAGTTTATTCCTACATCACTACCAACTGAGGAGATGATGATGATTAGTTGGTGTTGAATATTAGGCCATTGTTGTTGGATGGAAATCTAGTGAACCTTGCATCACTACAAAAAATGCGGAAATAACGACGAATTTAGTGATGGATCATTCCGTTGCTAATTTAACGACGGAATAATCGACGATTTAGCGAAAATTTACTTTTTTAAAAAAAAATTGAAAATTAGCAACGGATTAGCGGCAAAATATTGCAACGGAAAATTTTTTTCGTAAATCTGTAGCTAATTTTAGTGGTAAATTTTCGCGCATATATTTGTAATTAGCCGACGTTGTAGGGTATTTTAGTAGCTTTCAAATTACTTACAATGTCGACTATTTTTAATTAGCCAACGTTGTAGGGTACCTACGACGTCGGCTATTTGTAATTAGCCGACGTTGTATGGTACCTACGACGTCGGCTATTTGTAATTAGCCGACGTTGTAGGGTATTTTAGTAGCTTTCAAATTACCTACAACGTCGGCTATTTGTAATTAGCCGACGTTATAGGGTATTTTAGTAGCTTTCAAATTACCTACAACGTCGGCTATTTGTAATTAGCCGACGTTGTAAGGGACACATACAACGTCGGCTAGAAGTTAGCCGACGTTGTAAGGTACACATACAACGTCGGCTAACTTTTAGCCGACGTTGTATGTGTACACTTACAACGTCGGCCAGATCAACGTCGGCTTTTAGCCGACGTTAAAGGGTCTACTTAGCCGACGTTAAAGGCCGTCTGTGTAGTAGTGAACGACGTTTTTGTCTAAAATTTCGCACGCATTTTTTAGAAGCAAAATAAACCCGAGAATAATGCTCTAGCGACGGATTTTAGGATCCATCGCTAGATCACTATTCCCAGGTTTATTTTGCTTCTAAAAATTGAGCGCGGATTTTTTTGACAAAATCTAGCAACGGAAATATGAATCCGTCGCTAATTCAAATTCGGTCGCTAGATAATTAACGGAGCGGGTTGCAAAATTTTTTTAATAAAATCTAGCGACGGAATTCGAATCCGTCGCTACATCTATGGTGTTTACGCTTTTGCAACCTTCCCAAAAGATTTGTGTATGTGGGGCTACCCCAAGTGCTATCATCTCTCAAGGAGGTCAAAGTTGAGGGATTGCTAAGCTCTTTGTTTATGGAACACTTTGTGAATGGTTTATTTGCAAAGTCACGAACACACATTTATCACAAAGTCGTTGTTGAAGTTGACAATCAAATGAATAAAATCAAATAATAGAAACTAGGGAATGAATTGTGTGCAATCATGATACTTCCTCGTGTAACTTAGGCCGGGAGAATTGGCTTGTGAGGTTGGTTATTCTCGGGTGATTAGCTAGTATGGTTCCCCATTTGGTTTACTAAGGACTCTCTAGCTTAGGAAGGTTTTTAGGCAACCTAGAGGCATAGAGGCATTTTCACAAACACATGGCCTACATCACCTACCTATTCACGCTAGTCAATAGGAAATCACAATTGATTAGAGCTTACAATAAGGCTAGCAATATCTTGCCTAGCTTATTGCCTTAGATCATTCAAGAGTTGGTCAATCCCCATAGAATACATACAATTCATCAATTATGAAAAAGTGCAAGCAATCCAACCCTCACAAGTCACAATCCAATTTCCACAATAGGAATTATAGATCTACACTTAGCATCATGATATTTCAATCCCTATAAGAGATTTACCTACTCATCTTAGCAATGGAAAACAACAAAACCTAAAATCATAAATTGGAATTGAAATATAGATCTAAAATTGCAACAAGATTAAAGATAGAATTGTAGATTACCTAATCAAGAACAAATAGAATCCAAATCGATGCTTGAAAGTAGATTGTCTTCTCAAAGTTTGCAAAGGAATAGAAATAGTTTCTCTATACAAGCTAGGATTTAGCTCTCCCCTCTCTCTACTACTCTCTAAGTGATAAAATGTAATAAAAATCAGGAACTCCCTAAAATTTCCTAAACTAGACCTTAAATAGCTTCCCCAAAATTACCATTGGCTTTTAAATCTCAGATTGACCCGTCCACGTCTGGTCCACGCGTGGACCAGCGGCGTGGAACTCTATGAACTTTCTCCACGCCGTGTCCACGTGTGGAGCAGTCCATGTAGTTGCCTCTTGTCCTTTGCTTTGCTTGTCTTGTCTTGTTTACATGTTTCTTGTTTACATCTCCAAAACCTACAAAATCATTCCAAGTACCAAGAATAGAGCTTGCATTAATTTACACATTAGAGCAAAGAAATGCTATAAATAGTTCACAAAAGGACACAAATTCATTCCTAAATTACCCCAACTTAGACCCTTAGCCTAGTTATCTTTGGCACTTATCAATCAAGCGACGAATTCAAATTCTGTCGCTAAATCTAGCGAAGAATTCAAATTCCGTCGCTAAATCTAGCAACGGATTCAAATTTCCGTCGCTAGCGTAATAAGGGGGGTGAGTCTACGATTTTTTTAAAAAATAAATCTAGCGACAGAATTTGAATCCGTCGCTATATTTAGTGACGGATTCAAAATTCCGTCACTAAATATGATAACCCTAGGTATAAAAGAATTTTAATTCCATTTCCAGCCTTGTTGTTTATAATTTCTTCCAGCCGCTTCTCTCTCTCTCTCTCGCTTCAAACTACAGACCAGCGACCACAACACACCAACGACAAGGAACAATGGTGGTAGTTGCGGCGGCGGCGGTGAGGCAGTGGCAGGTTCATCTCTCTCTCCTTCTCGTCCAACAGATCGAAGGCGAGGTGTGGTGGCCGGCCAGTTGCAACAGTGGTGGTCGGAGTTGCAGCAAATCGACAGCAGCAAGGAACGGCGGTTGCAATTGCGGCAGCGGAGGCGAGGCAGCGACAGGTTTGCCTCTTTTCTCTCCCCTTCTCATCCAGCAGATCAAAGGCGATGCGTGGTGGCCGACCAGTCGCGACGAGCAGACAACAGTCTCGACGGTGGTGGTCGGAGTTGCAGCGGATCAACGGAGTTGCAGTTGCGGCGGTGGAGGCGAGGCAGTCCCAGGCGGATTGCAGCGGCAGGTTCTTCGTCTCTCTCTCCTTCTCGTCCAACAGATTGAAGGCGTGGTGGTCGGTGTTACAGCGGATCGACGACAATCCCAGGTGGTGGCAGTTGCGGCGGCGTAAGCGAGGTAGTCCCGGCGGTGGCAGCGGTAGGTTCTTCTTCTTCTCTCTCTCTCTTTTTTTTTAATTTTTTTTTACCAATAAAGATTAGGGTATAATAAATTATTAATCATTTTTTTACCTAGAAAAATGGTCCTCGACAATTTTTTTTGCCTAATTAAGTCCTCAGACTTTGAAGAATTTATCCATTTTGGTCCTCCGTTTGTTTTGGTGTTAAATAACCATTAAATCGGGACCAAGTTGGTAATTTTGCTATAGTCCAGGGACCATTTTGGTAATTAATTTTTTACTGAAATGGTCCCTTGACTATCATAAAATTACCAATTTGAGCCCGACTTAACAGATATAAAATTGTAAAATAAACGGAGGACCAAAATTGTTAAATTTTTCGAAGTCTGGGGACTTAATTGGGCAAAAAAAAATTGTCGATGACCAAATTGGTAATTTTGCAATAGTCGAGGTACCATTTTGGTAATAAACTCTATTTTGATTACACTTAACTGTTTTCCCTTGTATAATTATTGATGGTGTTTAAGTTTAATTATTGGTGAGTTGATTATTGGCTATTGTTGTTGATTGATACATATGCATCTTCTAAACCAATATGCTATATGCTATTATGTTTTTGAGTTATGATTGATACATATACATCCTCAATAAATATAGATATGTAGTTATATTAACAAGGAATTCTTTTTTCACTTGTTTAAACCATCTAAATACATAAAAAAAAAAAAATTAAGTGCAAAAGAAGCATTTAAAAAAAAGATTAGGGGGGAAAACCCCCTTTGGCTTATGTGGTGATTAAAATGCTAATGATAATGGAGAGTCACTATTGGATTAATAAATGAAATTTTTTATCATAATCTTCAATTATCATTTTAATAGTATTCACTTCAATTATCATTTTTAATGAAAGTTTTTGTTAAGGGACTTTGATTAACTAAGTTGATGATGATTAACAATGGTGATTAGAGGTTATTTATGAATTAGTAGTCTTGAACTCTTGAGTTTAAAATTAAGATCATTAGTAGTCTATTGTTGAACTCTTGAGTTTAAAATTTACTTGTGCCTATTTACTTGAACTTTTGAATTTAAAACTTAGTTCCAATGAAATTGAAGGCAAAGAAAAGAGTATGATGTTTGATGCTTGATTGCTTGTGAAAATAGTGTAATGAAGTTTTGCAAGTGGGTGGAAGAGTATTGATGATAGATTTTTTCATAAACACATTGCCTACGTCACGCACCTATTCATTCTATTCAATAGGAAATCACAATTGATTGGAGTTTACAATAA
This sequence comes from Ipomoea trifida, assembly GCA_003576665.1. NCBI lineage: Eukaryota > Viridiplantae > Streptophyta > Magnoliopsida > Solanales > Convolvulaceae > Ipomoea > Ipomoea trifida. The sequence goes on from CP025648.1 coordinate 3,200,803, forward strand.
GGCTAGTAATATCTTGCCTAGCTTATTGCCTTGGATCATTCAAGAGTTGACCAATACTCAAAGAATACATACAATTCATCAATTATGAACAAGAACCAGCAATCCAACTTACACAATCAAATCTCCACATTAGGAATTATAGATCTACACTTAGCATCATGATCTTTCACAATTCAATCCCTATTAGAGATTTACATACTCATATTAGCAATTGAAAACAACAAGATCTAAAATCATAAATTGGAATTGAAATAGCGATCTAAAATTGCAACAATATTAAAGATATAAATAGTGATTACCTAATCAAGATCAAGGTAGAATCCAAATCAATGCTTGAAAAGTATATTGTTTTCACAAATTGAAATTGTCTCTCTCTACAAGCTAGGATTTAGCTTTCCCTTCTCTCTACAATTTTCTAAATGATAAAATGTAATAATATCTGGAACTCCCAAAAATTTCCTAAATTAGGACTTAAATAGCTTCCCCAAAATTGCCCTTGTCATTTAATTCCGGAATGGCTCGTCCACGCGTGGACCAGCGGCGTGGATCATCTCTAGACTTTCTCCACACCGTGTTCCACGCGTGGAGCAGCCTGTCCAAGCCTCCAGTTTTTTCTCCTTCACTTTGCTTTGCTTTCCAAGTTTACATGCTTTTTGCTTGCATCGCCAAAACCTACAAAATCATACTAAGTGTTCCAAGAATAGAGTTTGCACTAGATTTACACATTAGAGCTTAGAAATGTCATAAATAATTCACAAAAGGACACAAATTCATTCCTAAATTGCCCCCACTTTGACCCTTAGCCTAGTTATCTTTGACGCTTATCAAGTATCATGTTGATGGTTTCCATTTTCATTCAATTCCATTAATGTTGTATACACACAATGGATTTGCATCATTTACTGGATATGCAAGACTTCCAAAATCAATCAAAATGCTATTTTCAAACTTTTGTTATCTAACTGCAATTTTGATTTGATATTATTGTATTACGTTCAAGGTTGAAAAAATCGCTAGGCGCCCTCTAGGCGCTTGGGGGGCGCTAGGGTTTTTTTTTTTTTTTTTTTAAAAAAAATTTTAAAAAATATTTGAAGTGTTGATAATTGTAAAGTGTTTAATATTGTGAGTCTTTACATTTTAATAGTTAAATAGTTAGCACTTATTAAGTCATTAGTTATTAATTATTAGTTCATTACTTATTAGTTACTACTTATTAGACCATTAGAGTATTAGTTAATACATTATAACATTAATAGCTTAAATGTTTAAGATTTATAATTAAAAACAAAAAACAAAAACAAAAAACGCCCAGCCTGCCGGTCGCCTAGTCGGCCGGCTAGGCGCCAGGCCGCGAGGCCGATTTCGGCCTTTATCGACGCGGTCGGGCGACGCCTAGTGCCTAGGCGCGATTTTTGCAACCATGTTTACGTTTGATAATAGTTTAATTTATGATGATATAAAGTTTGAAGGTAATATGATAGTAGGTAGTGTTGATGATAATAGTGTTAGATATAGTGTGTTTATATGGATTTTAAGCTTCAACAGGTAAATTTAAAAAATAGGGATTTTAATTAAAATAAATAAAATATTTTTTTAAAATATAATTTAGCGACCGAAATATCCGTTGCTATTCCCTTTCAAATTCGTCACCAGATCTTCAAACTAGAAAATTAGCGGCGGATTTTCCGTTGCTAGATTTAGCGACAAAAGTTGTCGTCGTTATTCCCTCATAAATTTCATCATCAAATTCATCGCCGGAAGAAATTTAGCGACGAATTTATTTTACTTAGCGATGGATATTTCTGTTGCTAGACCCTAGCGACGGAAAAAAATTCTGTCGCTAAATTCTAGCGAGGGGGGTTTTCGTGACGAACTGATTCCGTCGTTAATCCGTCTTTTTAGCGACAGATTTTGCCTGTCGCTAAAAACGCGTTTTTTTTTTGTAGTGTATCATCTTTGATCAACTAGTGGAGTTGAGTTTCACCTTTGTGTGATCCCGCAGACGTAGAATAAGTTCTCCGAACTGCGTGAACATATTATGGTTCCATTTATCCTTTCTTCACTATTTTTTTTATTTATATTGTGTTCCTAATACAGTACTAAATATAGATCATTAATTTGTTTTTTAAAAGCAAAGTAGGAACCAAATTGGTTATCACCTGCATTCAAGATTCACAAATTAACAATTGGTATCAAAGCACGGGACTTAATTTATTAGTCCAACGATCTGGGTGCTTATACATGATCATAAAAATTGTTTGGTTGATTGATTTGGTTTACATGCGGTTCATTGTTAATTGTGTTTCAGCATTTAAGTTATAGCGCATAAAAAGTTGTGATTAACACACCACACTTTTCTTTAAAAGTGTAGTTGCGCTGTTCATGCATTTTTGTAGTAGTGATACTTTGTTTATCATCATGTGGTTCACCAACCCTCAACTGTACTATTCATAAACGAACCGATTTCCTCTCCTTCTCCATCACATATTATTCCATAAAATATCCGCGGCAAAATTTTATAAATATAATCTTTTGGTTGCTCTTCTATTTTCCTTCTTTCTTAGCTTTCTTCTTCTCCGTCTTTGTATGTTGGAATATTCTCCAAGTCCAATATAATAAATCTGGGCAGTAGTTATCATAAATTGCATGCTGGATCTAAGTTTACAGTATTAAATAAACACACACACATATATATATATAATGTTGCCTTATCAAACCCTTGAAGAAGCCCAGATATCTGTAGGAAGAAACCTGACATTTGGAGAGACATTATGGTTCAAATACTCCGCCCAGAAATCTGATTACTTGTTGTATTGTCACAACACCCTTTTCTTCTTCATCTTCTACACTTTGGTCCCTCTACCCTGGGTCATGATTCAGCGCCTGAGGTCTCACAAATTTGACAGATTCAAGATTCAACCCAGAGCTACTCATTCCTTGTCTGAGATGATACACTGCTACACAAAAGTGTTGCTCACTTTTGTCTACTCCGTTTGCCCTCTCCAGATCTTATCCTATCCCATCATCAAGGTATGTATGTATTTAATCGTCTGTGTGTTATAATCAGGGCCGGTTTTTTGATTTGGGTGGCCATGTGCTGGTAAATAAGTGAGGAATGGCACTATCAAAGTATATATAAATAAACTGCGAATTGAAGAAAAATTACAAAGGGAAAAATGCAAAAAATTTAATTTTGGGCCAATATAATCACAAATATATATACTAACTATTAAACCAGGGCTGGACTAGGTGCCCCCAAAATTTTGGGGCCCTGTGCGGTCGCACATCTTGCACGCCCTAAAATCCGACCCTGGTTATAATGCGCATGAAAATGAATTTGAATATCTCTCACCCAGACAGGTAAAATTCAAGAGAAAATTTTGGGGTTCAAAGAAAATATTCAACATGGATAATACATGAATCAATTGAAAGATTTGTTATGTTTCAACTAAAAAACTAAGTTGTTGATACTTGGATTATACATATATCTTTGAAAAAATTGTAATTATTTATACCTTCGTAAATATGCCAATTACGAATGTCATCCATGAATTGTTAGTGGTGTAAATGTTGTATCTCAATTTTCAAAACGTGACAAATATTGCCCTTTCCTGAATTATTAGTGGTATAAATGTGGTTACCGGCCGTTATCCATGTTCGAAGACCATGTTTTTTTCCTCCATTTTTCTTTCTTTATTTGTTCTCCTTCCACCGATAATAATGTTTCTCCTCCTCCCTATTAGGGGAGAGACAATATATGTCACGTTTTGAAAAATTGAGGGGCTACATTTACATTACTAATAATTTAAGGGTGACATTGATCATTGACATATTTGTGAGTGACATAAATCTTCGACCTATTAGGGGAGGGGCAATATGTGTCACGTTTTAAAAATTGAGGGAAAACATTTACATTATTAATAATTCATGAGTGACATTGATCATTGACATATTTGTAAGTTGGCATATATAAATTATAAATTATAAGTTTCCCTATACTGCTATACATTATATTATGCTCAACAGAACCATTTATATTCATCTCCTGTATTGTCTATTGTCTCACTATAAATGTCGGTGCTTTTGAATTCTCTCACTATAAATGTCGGTCCTTTTTAATGAAATTGAGCTATTTTTAGAATATGCTTTATGTTTGCTGTAATCCAAGTAATTGTCTAACAAATGAGATTTTAATTAACTTTTGAGAATTACTGACTCTATTACAATGCATTGATATAATATTTGAGTCAATACCGACTCTACACTCTAACTCGCAACCTTTCATATAAGAGTATAAGGTGGTGCCACTAGACTACAAAGTCTTTGACATTTTATTTATATTATCTTAGTACTTTTAAATAAGTAAGAAATATAATGTGTGTTAGTAGTATGTATAGTACTGTCGAGAATTGAAGCTCATTATTAGGTCCAAGAAAATTGATCCATGAATTCAAGATTCAACCAAGAATGTAACCAGTCATTGCATGAGAGGATGAAAAGATAATTATTTTGTAGACTATGTCTACACAATTGTGTGAACAATACTATTAAATAATGTATATTTATTATTAAGTACATAAATAATATATTTTTAAAATATTAAAAATGTACATTGTATTCAAATAAAGTACAATATTTAAATACTAAAAATACGTTATTTTGTATAATACTATAATGTACATTTAATACATGAATAATGTATTTTTAATATATTAAAAATGTATTTGCCAATAATTTGCCAATGAAAAGCTATAGGAATTATTGAAGTAATGTTTCAAATTTAAAAACGTGACAAAATTAAAGTCTCTGTACTAAAATATGTTTTCTTGTGCGTGACTGCGCGTGCGCTTTCTTTTGTTTTGCTTTTCTTTTTTTTTTTTTTTGTTTTGTTTTGTTTCTTTTTTGTTTTTTGTTTTGTTTTGTTTTGTTTTTGTTTTTGATTTTGTTTTTCTTAGGTATATAGTAAGATTATTAAGATGCTATGCTTACTCTTATTTTGTTAATTGGAAAAATTGTAATTTATGCACCTCACAAATACGTCAATTATCAATGTCACCCCTAAATTATTAGTGGTGTAAACGTTGCCCTTCAATTTTCAAAACGTGACATATATTGCCCTCCTCTAATAGGAAGAAGGAGAAACATTGTTGTCGGCGAAAGGAGAACAAACGAAGAGAGAAAAATTGAATAAAAAATGTGTCTTCGAACAGGGTAAATGACGGATAACCAGATTTACACCACTAATAATTCAGGGAAAGGGCAATATATATCATGTTTTGAAAATTGAGATGCAACATTTACACCACTAATAATTCAGGCCAGAGTAACATTAATAATTGATATATTTGTGAGGGATATAAATTACAATTTTCCGTTTTTAATTTTCACTGACGTCGCACGCAGGATCTAATTAGTTCAGATCGAATAAAAACCTGCGATATTTTTTTTGTTCTCTAATAAATTAAAACCAAAATATTTGACAAAGAATTTGTATTGTTTAGAATTGCAGTTATAATTATATTGTTTATGATTTAATTTGCGAGCAGTGGATTGGAATAAGGACAAGTTTGGCATTGCCGTCATGGGGAGAAATGTTGAGCCAAGTGTTGGTGTATTTCCTAGTAGAGGACTATGCCAATTACTGGCTCCACAGAATGCTCCACTGCAAATGGGGTTATGACAAAATCCACAGAGTTCACCATCAATACTTGGCTCCAATGGTTTTTGCAGCGCCCTATGCACATTGGGCAGAGGTCCTAATTCTTGGCTTTGCTTCATTCCTTGGCCCACTAATGGTCCCTTGCCACATGATCACCTTCTGGCTCTGGTTTATTTTGCGTCAAATCGAAGCAATTGAGACTCATAGCGGGTACTTACTCTTATTAATTCTTTTTTAGTACTACAGACTCTGTTACATTGTAGTATCTGATCATAGCTACTTTCTCAACCTACTGAAACATAACGAGTCAACAGATGCCTCGACTGAGGCTCGAATCCACTCCCATCATCTAAACTTTTAATTTAATCACTTGTGGTCTTTCAATTTTCAAATTTAACCAGTTGTGCTCATTCTGTTAATTTAAGTAAGGAAAAAGTTAGGATCAGAACTGGTTAAAAATATAAAAGTTGAACGACCATTAGTGGTATAACTTCAAAGTTGAAGAAACACGAATGATTTAATTTAATGAGTTAATACCAGCTGTGATCTTTAAAGTACAGTGGAATCGTCACGTTTGGATCTAAACTCTCAGTTTAATCACTTATGGTCCTTCAACATTCAAAATTAATCAGTTGCGACCACTCCGTTAGTTTAAGTAAGGGCAAAGTTAGGACCAACACTGATTAACAATTTGAAAGTTAAAGGACCATGGGTGGTGTAACTTGAAAGTTAAAAGACTACGAGTGATTAAAATGAAAATTTAAAATTAAGCGTGGTGGTGCCATTATACTCGAAGGACCTCAATTGATATTAATGTTAAATTTAATCTTTAATTACCATGAGTTACATCATAAAAATGACTCTTTTAGTCCTCTTTTTTTGAGTACTACTGACTCTGTTACAATGTAGTATTTGTTCATAGATACTTTCTCAACCTACTGAAGCACAAAGAGTCAACAGTTGCCTCCATTGAGGCTCGAACCCACTCTTTTAGTCCTCTAGAAAACCAAAATACCTATTATTCATGAAAGTTGTAATTTAAATTTAGTTCCTAATATATTTCTAAATGCTGAAAATAGCCACTTTTATGACTAATATAATTAATTAAGGGCTATATAATCGAAACTCATAATAATTAAGAATTAAGTTTACGCTTGAATTATAACATAGGAACAAAAATTTTAATTATTCCTTTTATATACATGATTTTTTTATATTAAAATGTTATATAGAGAATTATGTTTCAATTATATTCTTATCTCTCATTGCTGTCAAGTTTATAATGAAATAGTATTCAAAATTGAGGACTATTTTTGTTTTTCGTGTAGTTATGAATTCCCATGGAGTCCTTCGAAGTACATTCCTTTCTATGGAGGTGCAATCTATCATGACTACCATCATTTTGTTGGGGAGAGCTGTAATAGCAATTTTGCATCGGTTTTCACTTACTGTGATACCATTTACGGCACAAACAAGGTTAGTTGATCAATATAAATAATTAAATGCCAAATGTTTATAAACTCTAATTTTAAGTCAATAATAAATTACTTCACTCTAACCATTTAAATTATAAGTTATTGGCCTAATGATATATGCATTTGAGAAATGGTCCTAAGTATATATTTTTAAGAGTTAATTCCAGCAATGGTCCTCTGACTATGTTGATTTTCTAAAATTAGTCATCAACTTTTAATTTGGACAATTTAGGTCCCTTGACTTTCAAATTCTTTTCAACGTTGGTCTTTTCGTCAAATTTTGGTTAAGTTGATGTCAAATGAAAGGGTAAAATTGTCTGTTTACATGTTTAGTGTATTATTACTCGTATTTCTCTTGTCCTATATGTTGTATATATGAATATAATATCAGTCGAAGTCTCAATCGAAGCTATTAAATTAATAGCTTTTGGTCTCCCAATTGTTTTCTAAAATGTAACTTTTATATAAGAGTTAATCACCATTTTGGTCCCCCGATTATTTTCCAATTGTCGATGTAGCCCTAGTTTTCAATCTCAACTAATTTGATCATTGAATTGTGTAAAATTTCGTCAATTATACCCCTTCAAGGACCAAACTGGTGAATTCCACATTTTTAAAATTTCATTAATTTGGCCTTTGAAAGGGTTTAATTGACGAAATTTTAAACAATTCAAGAATCTAATTTGTTGAAATTGAAAACTAGGAACTACATTAAAAGTTTGGAACGAAATAATTGTGAGACCAAAATTTTGGTTTAATCTTTAAACAAACAAGTTAATATTATATTCTCCCAACCTAAATTAAACAATAAGATAACCTAGCATTCCAAAATCTCACATTACATTTCAAATGGTAATAGTATTACTTTACATAATCTCATATTTCATTAACCAAACGCGCCTAAAGTTTTAATATAAAGTTTTTTAATATAAAGTTGTACTTGTTGATGTAGTTGATTAATTCATAAATAATTATTGAACATAAAAGAACTTTCTTAAACGTCTTTTAGGACTATATGTCCGCCAGTAAAAGACTAGGAATGGGAATAAAAGATAAACGTAATGCGTTAAAAATAGTTGACAAAAAAAAAAAAGTATTGGAGAAGACTTTTAGAACATAAAATATTTTGAGCACAAATTTTTGTAAAACAAACATTTTCCGTTTGCAAAGGACAAAATATATTATGGACCACGGTCAATATTTCAAAATGAATCACAATTAAATATTTATTTTGAGTATATTGAAAATTCATTTTTAATATAGTAATTAAAAGTACAATAATAAACATTTAGTACATAAAAATGAACCTTTGATATATTAAAAACGAACTTTCAATATACTGAAAATGAATGTATGCCAGTGATTCACCTTACAAAGTGAATCATAGTCTATGGTATAATGATCTACTATTAAGTTGCAAGTAAGTGTGGAAATAGGCTAGGTCGGGGCGAACTTTGAAAAATGAGGTATGGGCCTGTTATGAGAATTTAAGACCCGAGCCTGTATGTAGGCTATTTTTAGGCCTAAGTTTGACCCTATAATAAATCTAGCATAACTTAAAACTTTTTTAAAGGCATATTTAATATGTAGGTCATTAAAGAGATCACTCTATTGTAGGCTTTGAGTCTAATTAAGATCTACACTTTATAAACAATTTATATGGCTTACATATTTGTAAAAAAAAAAAAACAAAAAACAATTTAAACCTAATAAAACAATAATAGACACAGTTAAAGTTGTAAGCTACAACAAGTGTGAAGTTAGTGAAACAACAAGCATCATCCGTATCAATTGAATTTTTTTTTTTTAAAAAGGTAAAATTGGATAAGAACTCAAGATCATTTGTTGATCAATCAAATGTCACAATCCACCACCTCCACTACTACTACTACTATGTAGTATTCAATGATGGTTTTGCTACTCTGCTAGGAGGGAAATAGGAGAGACGAGAAAGTTAGAAAATTGAAAATTGGAAATTTAAATTTTAGGATGTATGTATGTATGTATGTATGTATGTATGTATGTATGTATGTATGTATGTATGTGTGTATGTGTCTGTGTCTGTATGCATGCATGCATGCATGCATGTATGTATGTATGGCATGTAGTCCTATAGGATAGACATATATAATGACATAAGCCTATGCCTTTTTTTTTTTTTTAAACAGCCTAAGCTTATTTAATTAAGTAGGTTTCAAAATAAGTTTAAGTCTAATACTTTTACTAAATAGAGTAGGTCAATGTAAGCTCAAACTAGGTCAAGTCGTCAAGAGGTTAGTTTAACATATTTTCACCCGTAGTTGCAACAAACTTTTCTTACAAATATTTTCCATTTGTTAATTCTTTTTTTTTTTATCATTTATAATTGGGTTTTTATTGCATTTTTTAGGGATACCAATATCAGAAGCGAATCTTTGAAAAGGTATTATGGCTTTATTTTTTCTTACAATACTCTTTCATTTTAAAAAAAAATCTTACTATTATATATGTTATGAATTAGAGTGTATCTTCGTATGAATCTTGTGTAATCGTACACTATAACCATGCAGAGAGAAAAAGGGAGGAGAAGATCAAGTTGAGCTCATGAACTCCAGAACCACATTATTCTCATTAGATCACCGCAAATACAACTACAACATGGGGTAAACAGAATACAATACATGATCTGAGAAAATAGGATAATGGTCATCCAATATATATTTACAACACTTCCCCGTGGCCATTATCTTACTACACTTATGCCTCGTTAAAACCTCGTTAAAAAAATCATGTAGGAAAAAACCTAGTCCTGAAAAACACTACATGATGTATGTCAAATTATTATATGTTGTATGGTTTTCCTCATCAAAACCTTTGGCTAAGAAAATCCAATGAGGAAAAACTTAGCTAAGGGGAAAAGAGTACAACCTTAAACTAATCATAAAACTTCAAGGTATAACCTTCAGGATTTTGAGGTTTGTCTCTTTACTTTTTGACATTATTACACCATACACATGTCAGGTTAAAAAACTCACTAAAAATCCAATGAGAAAAACTAGTTGAGGAAAAAAGTATATGATATGTGTATTCATGTGTTGCACTAGCTGCCTCATTAAAAAACCTTTAATTAATTGAGAAAATAATATCAATACTTAATCAGAGGAAAAAAAAAAGTACAGTTGTTGGTCTTCAAAATCCAATCTTCAGGATTGATTGAAGTAAATGACACCCCCTCGAAGATAACAATCTTCAAACCGCACACATAAAAATATCTTTCTAAAAATAATAAGTGTAGAAAGGGATTTAGTGAACAAATCTTCTAGATTGTCACTAAAGTGAATATCTTGCATAATTATCTTGTGACTCTTCTAGAGTTCACATGGATTGAATTTTGACGCTATATATACTTAGTCGAATATTCTTTAACATATCCATATATCATTTGTGCAACACAACCGTTATTGTCCTTATTTAGGACATTGGGGGTAGTTCATTGTATAACCAATTTAGGACTTGGCATCGTGGGGATCAAACAAAATAGATAGTACCCAAGCTGTCTATCAAAAAACCATATCTTAGTTTCTTACATAAATGTCAAGTCTTTGTTTCTCGAAGATACCGAAGGATATGCTAAGCATTATTCCAGTATTTCATTGTAGGAGTGCTAAATGTTACTAGCAATTTCATCACGAATACAATATCAGGCTCGATATGATTATGAAACTTCTGGTCCCAAAAGAGTGCTCCCACGACAATGAAGTAATGGACTTTCGTCTTATGGTATCCTTAGCTCGTTATCTTCGTGTCTAAATAGTATCTTATATACTTCAAGAGATTGGACAATTGTTAGTATGATAAGTACATGATACTTATCCATATAAAACATCTAAGACATTTTTTCAAACAGGCTATTAGTTTCTAACATTCCTTCAAAGAGATACTCGATATGCAAGTCGAGATAATACTTGGATTTCTCAAGTTTTTCATCTCAAACTCCGTCTTTAGGCATCAACTAATCTCTTCAAACTTTGTGTGTGGTTCAATAATAATTATGCATAGACTAAGGTAATAAATAAGCAAATAAATAATGCATTAGCAATTCCTTAATGAACACATAATCATACATATTATTTGCATATTCGTTCAGTATGAGGAAAACACTCAATTAAACTATTCCAAGACACATAAAACCATCATAATTTAACATCAGATATGTTGTGATTTTCTCATCATTTTGAGAAGTTTAAATTCTTTAAGGACCAATTGAAATAAATATTAGATGCATATGTAAATTTGTTATTTTTCCAATGATATGTTGTGGCTTCAATGGGACCTTAATCTCTACGTCGCGGTTACATGGCATTGGGTTTAATACATAGACCACTTTTGATTTCATGCAAATGACCAAAAGCAACCAATGACTTCTACATTATTTTAAAATAAATATGTTAACGCAATTCACAAATAAGTCAATTAATTTATATAAATAACAAAAAATATAAATTTAGTTTTCTTACTCTTGATGGTATGGAGCCAAAATAAATGTTCGGTCCTTCTCTTTCTCAATCGCATGCAAGAGATAAGAAACGACCGCGTTGTAATTTTTTTTTTATACTAGCTTTTGAAATCTTCCTTGGGCATACAAATCCAATTGATGCACTCCAATTTTCTAGCATAGCCGATAAAGACATCTAAAATGTAAATAATTAGTAAATCAAATGATAAAAGATAAAAGATAAAAGACTAAAGACTAAAGAAAAAAAATACTTACACTATAAAGACTTGTATTATGGACACATCGAGCCAATTCATTGTCAGCAAGCCTTTAATGTCGTCAAACATCACGATACCAGCCATATTTGAATGATGGAATATTTCCTCCGCCTCCTCTACCTCCAACTCAACATAGTCCAAATTGGCTGGCAAGTGTCTTAGATATGAAACCATCTTCTTGGATTCATCTCCCAAGTGCTCCAACACATCTTCAGAAGCAATGGCGGGTTGTAACTCTATGGCATATTGATCATCACTTTGAAAATTCCTCATATTTTGAGCTTTTGGAATTTCCTACGTGCCAAGAAAATTTAAAAGCTTAACAACAATTAGAAGATATTAAATTGAACAAGATATTAAAGATATTCAATATTACCTGAAACTCGTTCACTGGATCAACAGACTGACAACCACTCCAAAGCGGTGTGCCTAACGTTGGACTAGCTTATGCCATTCTTCATAAAAGATTGAAGCTGAGATTGCATATCCTTAAACTTTTCCTCCATTTCTTCCCTTGTTTCTCTTCTGATTTTGTCAGCCAATTTTTCATAAAGATTTTTCTTCATAGCCTCAAGATCAACACCTGAAACACCCCCAGATGATTTCCCATGGCTAGGCATACCAAACACATCTCGAATCTTGCTATGCACTCCAACGCCTCTCACATAGCCACCGTGCTCATTGGTGCCCAGAGTTGCTGATAATATATCATTTTGACGGGCTGGTTGGAATGATCCTTGAGACATCTCTTCACACTTCTCGATCTATTGCAACACAAGATATACAAATTACATGTCAGCATTCTCATTAATATATACATATATAAATATATATATATATATATATATATATATATATATATATATTTATTTATTTATTTATTTATTTATACTTAAAGTATTTGTATTACTTACAATTTTACCAAACACTCCCATTGTTTTTTCGTTGGGTCAGACGCCATCCACTCAGACTGCTTTCCAATATAACCTTTGGAGCCTAAGTAGTGAGGATGCTCATTTCGAGCTTGCAACTCCCTATACTTCTGACTTTTGGCCTAAAATACAATTTTTTATTAAATAATACCATGTTAATAGTAATAAAGCATTAAAACTAATAAAACATTATTATTAAGTTTACCTGGAACTTCTCAGTTTTATGATTTTCTACAAATGTGTTCCATTTTTCTTCATCCAAGAGAGTATATAACTCAATGGGAGAGTTAAATTTATGATGCTTTTTGTTGATGAAGTCCCGCACCAATCTTGTCTTGAAATCTTTCCAACGCAACCCCGCAATCCTTAGAATATTTTTCTTTACATCTTCATTTGGGATATTAAACTCTTTCTGTGAATTTAGAGTCAACAAAAAAGTAAGTAATTAGATTTTTCATATATATATATATAGAAGTAATGATCAATATATCAATTAAATAAAGTTCATGCTTATTACCTTAAGATCATGCCAAATTTGTTCTCTAACTCCGTGGGGGACGTGAGGCCAATCTGTGATATTAATATCCACGTGATGACGAACCAAACTGCCCAGGTAGTTTGAGAAATCATTTGCATTTGGGCCAATAGGCCTACATCCATCATCAAACTCAATTTCTAAAAGCCCACCAACTGGCTTTTTCTTTATTATTTTCGCACAAACTGTAGGTCCTCTTGTTCTAACAAGCTTTGTGGGCTCTGTGGGCTCTGTAGGGTCGGCCATGGATATTTATATACCTGCACATGCATAAGATAAAAACAATGTTATTAGAAATTATATTGTTATAAAAACATCTATATATATATTGTTATATATGACCATCTATAAAAACAATTAAGAAGGATTGTGGGTTGACCATCTAATAGTATAATTTCTAAAATGTAATATAATCTTATTTGTTACTTTTTTTTATAACATGTTTATATATATATATATATATATATATATATATATATATATATATATATATATATATATATATATATAAACATGTTATAAAAAAAAGTAACAAATAAGATTATATTACATTTTAGAAATTATACTATTAGATGGTCAACCCACAATCCTTCTCCATGATCAGTACGCATGTAACTGGTATCAATGCTATCTTCATCTAAGGCCACAGATTGAATACCAATAGAAAATGGTGGGATTTCATCAAAGTGGTCATATTCTTCTTAATCCTCAACATCACCAACACCAACAATACTTCTTTTCCCTTGCAAGACAATTGACCACTTACTATCAATTGCATCAAAAACATAGAAGACTTGTTTAGCTTGAGATGCAAGTATAAACGATTCATCACGATATCCCAGTCGACCAAGATCAACTAAGGTAAAACTCATATCATCTACTTAGACACCCCATCTGTTATCAACCCAAGAATATCGGAATAGAGGAATCGTAAACACCTTATAATCAAGTTCCCAAATTTCTTCAATGACTCCATAGTATGACATAGCAGCATCTTCCGGGTTAGTATCTTTAGCACTAGAATAGTCTCTTGATAGTGCTACTAATGTCACTCCACTGTTTTGCACCACACTTTTTCCATCTCGACATTTTGTGTAAAACGTATACCCATTAATATCATATCCTTCATAAGAGTCCACAAAAACACCAGGGCCCCACGCTAACCATCGAATGGTTTCACTGATATTATTGGACACTTGCGATAACTTTTGCATCACTGTATCTTTGAACCAGCTGATAAAAGTGTTATTGTGTTCATTTGTTATCCATCTTTCACCCTTAGAAGGATTTTGTTGCCTCAGAATAAACATGTGTTGGTCCAAGTATGGATGAACCTCAGAAAGGTGCTGTAGTACGAGATGATGAGCCTGATTTCGCATTTTTGCACTTGGTATAATAGCTTTATACCCAATGGTACCTTTTCCTATGAGTCTTCCTTCATGACGTGATTTAGGAACACCAATGGACTCAACATTAGACAAATAATCAGTAAAAAAATGAATGAATTCTTCAGCGCCATAAGCTTCAATTATACTCCCTTCTAGCCGATATCGATTTCTCACATATCCTTTCAAAATTCCCATGTATCTCTCAAATGCATACATATACCTTAAAAATACAGGACCACACATTTTAATTTCCTACACCAAGTGAACTGTTAAATGCACCATAACATCAAAAAATGATGGGGGGAAATACATTTCAAATTGGCATAAAGTTACTATCACATCAGCTTGCAACAAATCTAACACATCTGAATCAACAACTTTCACTACTACAGAAATCACATACAACGTCGGCTATTTAACGTCGGCTAAATAATTACCCAAAGTTAAAGGTTCATTAATTAATTAAAAATAAATAAAAACCCTTTAACGTCGGTTATTTACTAATAACCGACGTTAAAGGGTGTAGGTTAAACGACGGTGCGATACGACGTCGGCTAAAGGATTAGCCGACGTCGTATCCAATTTGGATTAAGTCCCGGCGCGATACGACGTCGGCTAGAGGTTTAGCCGACGTCGTATCGCGCCGATTTAAAATATTTTAACCTACAACGTCGGTTACTATAAATAACCGACATTGTAGGGTTTTGAATATAGTCCAATGCCTTTAATTTTAGACCTTACTTTTAATTTGCTTCAAATTAGGAATTCGTAGCGCAGCCGTCGTCGTCCCGTCCAGCCCTTCCATCCGTCGTCCCATCCAGCCCGTCTAGCCGTCGTCGCTGAAGGAGGAACGTCGTCGCCGTCGCCGCGAAGCACGCCGTCGCCGCGAGGAGGAACGCCGTCGCCGCGAAGGACGCTCGTTGCGAGAAGCAGCCGTCGCTAGAGGTCCGCCGTAGCCGTCGCTGTCCGCAGCCGCGAAGGACGTCGCCGGGAACTCCTCCGCTCCGCCGCACTGCCGGAAATCTGGTAATTTTTTTTTATATTTTTTTATTTTTAATTTTGAATTATTATAGTTCAGATAATTCTCCTCTAAGACTGCTTGATGATCCCGGAGGTGAGTTTGGGTTTCTCAGTTCAGATTATTCTCCTCTAAGACACATTTCATACGGCGATTTTTGCTTCCCCAGAAAGGAACTATAATTGAGAAACTCAGAGAAGAAACTCTGAGGGATTGGAATCATCTCAAGGAACTCCTATCCATATGTGAAGGTTGGTGGAATATATCATCTTTTCCATTATGCAGTCTCATAAAATAGCATTAGATTTTTTATTTTATTTTTTGCCATATTTCATGTATTTTTGTTGCCTCTTGCAGCTCAAAGACAAATTGGAGAGACTTACTTGAATGAAACAAGCTCTAGATCTCATCAAATTCTTAGACTGGTATTAACCTGTGCCTTTCTTTCAGTGGTAGTTCTTTTTAATTTTCTGGACATGGTTGTTATTCTTATGCTTTGTGGGTTTCCTCAAACTATTGAAAGCTCTGCTCGTGAGTTTATTGGAAAAGACAACAAAACAACCCTTTCTGCCAGTGTGGTATGTTCACTTGGTTTGATTAGGGTAATTTTTTGTTTGTTCTGTGGCCATATCAAACACTGAAGCCAAACCATAACTGTGGCATGGTCAACAATTTCTAAATGTAAAATTTTGTTGATCTTGCTGGAAGTGAGCGCGCATCTCAGGCATTATCAGTTGGTCAAAGACTTAAAGAAGGCTGCCATATAAACCGTAGTTTACTGACTCTGGGAACTGTTATTCGCAAGCTAAGGTTGATCAAATATTTCTATATGTTTATCTTACAAATGCATCTATGTTACTTCTAATCTAGTGTTTAATTGTCTAGTGTTTCACCAATTTAATTTGTGGTAATTTTCTTTACACACTGACAACCCCCATCATGTACACTGTGAGGTATTGTCCATTTTTGGCTCAAAGAGCCTCATGGATTCATCCACAAAAGGCACCTCACAGTGTAAGTATATAGATTTTCTATTAAAGTTCATCATTAAACATCTTGTCCTTTCCAAATATGCCAACAGTTGGTAATTGCAGCTTGTTTTACTGCTAAATTTGTTTACAAATATGTATACTATTAATATCCTAGTGGGCTATTAATATGTGTACCCTTACAACATCGGCCAAATCAACGTCGGATTTTAGCCGACATTAAAGGGTCCATTTAGCCAATGTTAAAAGCCGTCTGTGTAGTAGTGTTTACTACTAATGGCATTGAAAAAGTAACAAAGCTTGGTAATGGTTTGTCTAACATGGTTTGGTAATATGCCTCTAATAGGAACAGGTAACATATGTTGCATTAACCCATGGCAACCATGAGATTTCATACCAACCAATTTAAGGTCCTTCATTGAAACAAGTTTTTTAATATTAGATGAATAGCCGGAAGGAACCTTAATACCATTCAGAAAGCTACAAAAACTTGTTTTCTCCTTTTTAAACGAAGTATAACAAGCTGGAGGTAAGTATGCCCTCTTTCCAGATTCTTGTGGTGCTAACTGATCTCTTATCCCCATTTCTACCATATCTTTTCTTGCTTTTATACCATCTTTCGTCTTACCTGGAATATTCAACAATGTCCCGATAATGCTATCACAAATATTTTTTTCTACATGCATTACATCAAGACAATGTCTAACAGATAAGTGCTCCCAATATCGTAAATCTCAGAATATAGACATCTTTTTCCAAATACCCTTCTGACTTGTTTTTGATTTTTTCCCAACACATTATCAATGTTTTTGACTCTTTCATAAACGACATCCCCTGATAATGGTGAGCGAGCCACTCTAGCCTCAGATTTTCCATTGAAAACTTTTTTCTTCTTTCTATAAGAATGGTCAATAGGTAAAAAGGTTCGATGACTCATGAACACATTTTTCTTACTATTGTTTAGCCAAAGATCATCTGTTTCATCTCACAAATAGGGCATGCCTTAGCCCCTTTAGTAGTATATCCTGACAAGTTACCATATGTTGGGAAGTCATTGATTGTGCAGAACAGCATGCCTCGCAAGGTGAAGTGGGTTTGGCTATGAGCATCAAACACCGCCACACCTTCATTCCACAGTATCTTTAAATCTTCAATAAGCGGTGTCAAGTACACATCTATGTCGTTTCCTGGTTGTTTAGGCCCAGATATTAACAAAGATAACATGATGTACTTACGCTTCTTGCATAACCAAGGAGAAAGATTGTAAACTGTTAAAAGAACTGGCCAAGTGCTATGGCGACTGCTCATGTTACCATGAGGATTCATTCCATCTGTGCATAGTCCAAGCCTAAGATTTCCGTTTTCGGAACCGAATTCAGAAAACTTCATATTAATGTTCTTCCATTGAGGAGAATCGGCGGGATGTCTCAACTTTCCATCTTCTTTTCTACCAATAGCATGCCATTGCAAATTGTTTGCATCATTTGCATTTGCAAACAAACGCTTGAACCTTGGGATCACCGGTTCTTCTTCTCACATGCATCATCATATCCTTTTCGTTTATAACACGATGCTCCATACTCCGGACACACATGCAAGTCTTTGTATTGTTTCCAATACAAAATACAATCGTTTGGACATGCATGGATCCTTTCAATGTCCATACTCAACGGACATAACATTTTCTTTGCCTCATAAGTTGAACAAGGAAGTTCGTTATCATCAGGAAGCATGTCCTTTAAAAGTTTCAATAGCACCGTGAAACTCTTATCACTCCACCTATTCTTTGCTTTTAAGTTATACAATTTAAGCATTGATCATAACTTTGTAAATTTACTACATCCAGAAAACAATGGTTTTCTAGAATTTTCAAAAAAAGTTTCAAACTCTTGAGGCAGTTCATTCAAATCTCCTTGCATATCACACATCAATTCATCTAGCCGGTCATTGTCTTCATCATTTCAAACATTATCTTCTTTACTTTGATCTTTCTCTACATCTAATTCGACATCATCTGTACTAAAAGGTACATTTTCACCATGCCATATCCACCGGTCATATCCTTCCTTAAAATCAAGACGTATCAAATGACTCTTAATTTCATCAATCCCATGAAACTTTTTTAGATTTCTACAATCACAACAAGGACACACTATATAATTTTCACCAATTTTACTTGCATATTCCTCGGCAATTTGTACAAAGTCTAAAACCCCATTGACATATTCAAGTGTATTGCGTTTCTTACACATCCAACTCCGATCCATATCTCCTATTGTCACACAACATTTATAATATGAGAAATGAATTAGTTTATTTGAGCTACAACTTAAAGGCTCAAGTTCAATAATTGAAAATTTCAAATTTAAAATACTACCAAAAACTAATTAAAAATTTATTGGACACTTTGTTAATTTTGATTATATACTTTATTGATAATTATTTGATTTACTTGAATTTTTTATAATTACTTAGCTTCTTATTATTTATTTAACACTTTATTGTAAAATTTAAAATACTACCAAAAACTAATTAAAAATTTATTGGACACTTTGTTAATTTTGATTATATACTTTATTGAGTATTTACTTATATATTTGAATGTGATAATTATTTCTTATTTATTGGACACTTTGTTAATTTTGATTATATACTTTATTGATAATTATTTGATTTACTTGAATTTTTTATAATTACTTAGCTTCTTATTATTTATTGTACACTTTACTGTAAAATTTAAAATACTACCAAAAACTAGTTAAAAATTTATTGGACACTTTGTTAATTTTGATTATATACTTTATTGAGTATTTACTTATATACTTGAATGTGATAATTATTTCTTATTTATTGGACACTTTGTTAATTTTGATTATATACTTTATTGATAATTATTTGATTTACTTAAATTTTTATAATTACTTAGCTTCTTATTGTTTATTGTATACTTTATTGTAAAATTTAAAATACTACCAAAAAAAATTAAAAATTTTACCAACTAAAACTAACTAAATAATTTAAAATTTAAAATACTAATTTAAACTAGCTATTTACTTATATAATTTGTTAAATTTGTTAGGTTATATAGGTTAAATTTAGCTACTTAAAATTTTATATATACATAACACATAAAACATAATATACAAAAACATTTTCTAAAATATATTATTGAACATTTTAATACATAATATCAAGTATATAGATATAAATAATACACAATTTTTTTAATTCAGCTATCACAATATTAATACCAAACATATATAATAATACACAATAATTAATCAAAATTAAATTTAACAATAATAAATATTTATTATGTATAAAAAAATAAATAAAATAAATAACAAAAACACAAAATAAGGTGCGTACCTGATCGGCGACGGAGCACCAGCAGCGAACACGGGGACGGCGACCGGCGGTGGAGCGGGGGAGGCGACCGGCGGTGCAGCAGCTGCGTCCGGCGGCGAGGGAGTGTGGCGGTTGCTTTGGGCGGCGAGGGGCAGCGGCGCGGTGGCTTTGGAGAGCAGCGGCGACGGTGTTGTGAGCGGCGGCGGCGGCTGTGTCGACAGGAGGCAGTGGAGGCTGTGGAGGGGAGGTTGTCATCGGCTCATCAGATCCAGATCTACACACACACACACACACACACACACACATATATATATATAATAAATAAAGGGTAGCTGCGTCCGAAGTTCCCACTTCGAACGCAGCTGCTCGATATCGTCGGATCAGCTGCATTCGAAGTGGGACCACTTCGGACGCAGCTGGCCATTTAAAAAATTAATTAATTAAAATGTGGACAATTTATAGTGCAATTGAATATATATTTTTGGACCGATTGTGTTTTCTGATGTTATCCCTTTTTTGAATTCATGCAAATAATTGCTTAATTAATAGCTAATGTGTAGGTGTACGCATGCAGTGCTGGAACTTTAGAGATTTTATATATCATTGTTTAGGAATTTTATAAATTGGGCAAATATGCTCGTTCTCTGGTAACTCAATTATAGGAATTAATTGCTATTCTTCTAATTCATATGTATGGAAGATATATTTTTGTGTAGTTATATAACAATTTTTCCATCTTGAAAAAAACATAATATCACCGGTTGTATTTATACATTATTGAAAATCTCTTTGTAGACGACATTGGTAATAGCAACACAATCTTGTTCATCCTCGTCTAGAACTAGCACTTTCAGGTCATCACGATGGGTGACTCGGGAGAAAGTCACGTACAATTGACCGTGATTAAAGACTTGTTTTTTCAGCAATAATCCAACGTGAGTTAGTGTTCGACCCTGTCTTTTGTTGATATTCATGGCATATGCAAGCATCAATGGGAATTATTTATGCTGGAACTTGAAGGGAAATCTCGTATCAGAAGAAGTGAGAGACATTCGAGGGATAAAAACTTTGGTTCCTTCATGTGTCCCATTAACTATTCTTGCTTCAACAATGTGCTCTGCCAATCTTGTCTCATTTTAATCTAGACTTGTATTACGAATAGAAAAGTAGGGAAGAATATAATTTATTAGGAATTTTGTTAGCATATTTAATGTACAATTGTAGTACGAATAGGAATTGTATTACCATATTTTATAATATTACGCAAACCTTAATAGTATAGGAGTGTTTTGGGCGGGAAGCCGGGAAGTTAAAATGAAGGATTTTGTTTTTTATTAATAGTATAGATTACGTTGCATGGGAATTTATGTACTGTATTATTACGATTAGTAATTTTAATCTTGAATTGTATTATGAATACGAAAGCATGGAAGAATATATTTTATTAGGAATTCTATTACCATATTTAATGTAAAATTGTAGTACGAATAAGAATTGTATTACGCAAACCTTAAGTGTGTATGAGTGTTTTGGACGGAAAGTTAAAATAGAATATTTTATTTTTATTAATACTATAGATTACTTGTGATACGTTAGCATTAAGTCCACGAAATAATCTTACCTTTATTCCCTTTTACTATTTGACCCTTATTATTTATGTTAACTTATTGATTCGTACGTACCTCTGGTCAATTTGTTCCATCAGCTTCAAACAAAATTAAAACATATGACTGGAGTTAGCTTTATTATCATTTTTCAATACAAATACTTCTACTATTTTAACAATAAATAATATAATTTTTTCTAATTAACAGTACATAATTTAAATTGTTTATACTCCAATTTTTTATAATACGGAGTATATATTTAAATAGTAATAAACAAAATTTTATAATTATAAAACAAATAATAAAAAGTTTATAAATAAAAAAATAAGTTAAATTTAAATGTTTTTAAAATGTTGTTAAAAATAGATAGAAACAAAAGTGATTAGCCAATAGTAAAGAAAAAAATAGTGGCCCAGGATAGGATTTTACCTTTTATGGACAAGGACAAGAAGCCAATAATAAAATGAGACAGGGAGAATATGATGTAGTTAGAGATAATTAATAGATAATTAGTGTGCATGCAAAATCAAGAGCGCAGCTAAACTAAAATACCAAAACGCATGAGAATAGCTAGCTAGTACAAGATCTAAAATATGAGCTAGGTTGATTCCTGAGCTGAACCAAATCTAGCTAGTTATAGTTTCATTGTGAAGGCCTGAATCTCACTCCTGGCAAGTGCCTAGAAACAAACTCCCAAGCTAACATGTGAAGATCCGAAGTAGCCACATCTTCATCCAACTCGCTGCACAACCCCGTAACGTCTAGTCCCGGTGATAGTAGTGGTGGTGGTGGATTAACGTATAATGATACATCGGAGCTGTGTCCTGCTTCGCAAGAGGACTGGAGATCCATGTTGGCGCCGCCGGGAGGTAAACTTCCCGGCGGTGGTGCCATTAGAGGAAGATGGTGGAGGGTTAGACGGGCTTGAACATAAGCCAACTCTGCTTGCAAGTTAACCACCTATAATGTGTAAACTTTCAAACATTAACAACAATTTAAATGGCTAAAATTCTAGGTAACAATTAAAATACTCAAGCTCCCGACCACATTGCCCAAACTCTAAGACATGAAACCGCCCGAGTCCGAACCCACGAGGGAACAACGGTTCAGGACAGGTCCAAAAATGTTTCTAAGTAGGGTCGAAGTTTAAATGAATAAAAAAGTGTCCATGACAAAATATCAAACACCAATAATATGGTTTAATACAAAAATATTAAGCATCCAACTAAGCTACTTATACATTTATTAATTTGTTTATAAACTTCATTTTAATATATAATTTACTACTCTATATGTATATACATGCATACATAATTACATATACATAAGGGAATGGGGTGGGGAGGGGTAAGAGGGGGGGGGGGGGGCAACTGCTCCCGTTATTCTCCATCTGGATCTACCCATGCCGCGGTTGAACCTCCATTTTCATTCAATTGTACTTTCTTCTTATTTTTTTAATTGTTTATTTGCTTTTTTCTTTTCTTTTCTTTTCTATTTTATTTATTTATTAATATTTTAAAGGGATGTGATATTGTAGGAATGTAGTGTAAATAGTAAATGAATTACAAATTAGGTGATGATATGGAAGTGGAACCTATTTTTGAGAGTGAGAAAGATTTGCAGGGATAAGGACATGCTAAAGGTGACAATCCAAATAGTTAGAACTGAAATGTACTATATTACCTATATATATATTCTATAATGTCTGTGATGTGTAGAATTATTATATGTACAATAATAAGCTAAGGGTTTTACCCAAAAAGAAAATGTCACTTCATGGTTTATATACAATTTTGAGGGGACTAAACAATTCATAGTGAATTATAATTTGTATACCCAACGTTTTAATTTAAAAAACTACTCTGTATAATAATACTATCAAATTAAGGGGATTAAAGGATTACAAATATTAGGGGCGTAAACGAATCGAGCTGCTCGATCAAAGCTCGGCTCGATGAATTTTGAGCTCGAGCCAAATTTGAGCTGACTTGTTTTGTAATCGAGTCGAGCCGCTCAGTCAAAGCTCGACTCGAGCTCGATCAATTTCGAGGTCGAGCCGGCTCGTTTCGTAACCGAGTCGAGCTCGAACTTCAATTTTTTAGCTCGATTGAGCTAAAGCTCAAACCCACTTATTATTTATGGAGTTTGAGCTTGGCTCGGCTCATCTCGTTTTACCCCTAACAAATATGTAATTATAAACTCATGCTTAAATATACTCTCAAAAAAATTAAACTTATATTAAAAAATAAAGAGTCACTTCCATTTTTGGTCCTACTGTTATTGGGGCATTACCAATTTTAGTCCACTTCATTAATTTTTGCTACGTTGCAGCTAGTCTTATTTAGTCCTTGGCACTTTTAGTCCACCGTCAAATTTTTTGTCAAATGGTCGTCCAAAACAGGGGTATTTTTGGTCTTTTCATGCTTTGGCCATCTCCTTGACCCTTTACAGTGATTTTTCTTACACATTTTCATCCAATGAATAGGTCCGACGAAAGCCATATGAGTCACATTACAAGGCCATGGGTTTCGCCTGACCTCTTCATTGGATGAAAATGTGCAAGGAAAACCACTACAAAGGGTAAAAGAGATTATCAAAGCATGAAAAGACCAAAATACCCCTATTTTGGACGGTTATTTGACAAATATTTTAACGGTGGACTAAAAGTGACAAGGACTAAATAAGACTGGCCGCAATGTGGCAAAAATTAATGAAGTGAACTAAAATTGGCAATGCCCCAATAACAATAGGACCAAAAATGAAAATGACTCAAAAATAAAATATAAAAAAGCCTTCACTCCAATCATTCAACTCGATTATTGTGATGTATTATTTATATAAATTAAGGATTGAATTTGTAAACAATTTTTTCCTAAAATTACATTATGATAAAGACAACAAGCTTATTGATAGTAAAGAATTACGTAGTAATTAATATGAATGGATTGAAAAGACAATTGATGGGCAATAAATGCTATAATTAATTGTTCCATCATATAAGTCAAATTTTTGTTATCCCAAAAAATAGAAAGAGTCCATTCTATGCAGTAGTATTGCTCTTTACCTAATTAAGGTTGAAGGATTTGGACTTTATCTACCCAATTCTGGACACTAGAAAATGTTTCTTAGATAACTAAAAGACAACTATATATGTTAATTAAATATAACAAAGAAAAACAAATGTTGCAGCCACACATAAGTTATAACACTAGTATTCAGAAAATTTTACAATTTAAAAGTAAGACTTTTTGTTCTCAAAAAAAACAAAGTAATACTTTTTAGTATAAATATTATAAAAAAAAAAAAAACAAAGACATTTTTTTATAAATAATAGAAGTAAAAGTATTATCTTATTTTAAGGGAAAAAACTTGTGTGAGACCACTCATGGATACTTGTCTGTGTGAAACAGGTTGGGTCAAGATGAAAATGTAATATAATAAAAAATAAATAATGTTTATTACTAAGTACTAACCAACTTGGTTGGCATGAGTGGTCATGCACTCTAATCCTTTAAGAGAGGTCGGAGTTTTAGTACAAGTAAATATCTTATAGCCTAACAAAAAAAAATAATAATAATAAAACTATGTAGTAGTTTTGATTAAAACAGAATATAATACTTTTATATCAATACGTAAAAGTATTACATTTTTCTCAAAAGTATTACAATTTTTCTTATAATAAGTAACACTTTATTTCTAATTAGTATTGCATTTTTCAGTATAAGTATTACATTTTTATATTAACTCGATCCGATCCGTCTCACAGATAATCTCACACAAATATGATCTTATTTTAAAAAAATGTCACACCTCTTATTAAACAATACAACTATAATAGTCAACATTATAAAATATTTTTATTAACTTATTGTTGTGTGTGTATACCTAACCCTGGCATATAACTAGAAATATAGTAATTCAAGGCAAATGAAGCAATAAAGTCAAAGATTGTACTTCAACAAATGATTAATATTATTTCCTCGAGCTGCTAAAGTACTTATTGGGGGTTACTTTGCTTGTTAGCTCCGGCAAGCAAGAAATTGAATTAAAAATTCCAGTACATGACAATTCTCTCCCTCACTCTCTCCCCGTGCGACACAACTTAGTAGAAAACAGGGATAATTATATATTCAAATCTCAAATAGTGACTATAAATTTCTTTTCGCGACCCAAAAAGTTAGTAGAAAACAATTGGAGTCCCAATACACTATAATAATCCTGCCAAATTATTTACCAAGTTTCATATAAATTCACATCAAATTTTTCATTATTAAATATTTAATAACAATAATAATAATAATAATAATAATAATAATAATTTTCGTCACGTTATTATTAGATAGATAATGTTATTATCAATCAAAACTTATCCCGTATTACATGATTTTGATTAATCTTGTTGTAAGATCAATATGAAAGGTTATAATTATAAATATATATATCAATCAATTATGTGGTCATCTAATGCATACAAAAAGATGTGATACTTAAAATGAATCACACCTTTCATTCCATTTTATGTGTTTTATTTACCTTTTTTTTATTCACTTATTTTTAACGTTTTCTTATTGATTTTTTAATTTAAATACTTTTACTATATATAAAATTTAAAAACTAATACCAACTTAAATAATATAAAAATTGAATTATAAATAAATAGAATCAAACACCATTAATTAATCAAACAATACAAATAAAATTGAATAAAAGAACTATATTTTTTTTTTTTGAAATCAATAAAAGAACTATATTAAAACACTAAACGGTGCAACACTGAAACTTTTAATAATGTATATATAATTTTTGCTTTAAATAGCAAATATATATTATTTTCATTGACATTTTTGCTATTGCAACACACACACACATATGGTCAGGTTCCTATGCGAATAATGCTTTTCATGCGGTTGTGGAGTCACACACCATTAGGTACACATAAATGCAGCACAAAGTGCTCGAAAATGCTCATTAGTCGTGGTGTAGTCTGCTGCATTTGTGCATTTCAGTGTGGTGCATTGGTGCATTTCAGTGTGGTGTATTTTTTAACACTACGTGGTGCATTTTTGCATACCTGGTGAATCCGCATCGACCGCATGGGAAGTACTATCCGCATTTGAATACACGCCATATATATATATATATATATATAGTTTGGTATATAGCACTATAGCAATAGCAACTTGTCAACCATCAAACCTAGAAAACGCTCCAGGAAATTAAAGAAAACCTAGACCGTTTCTTACGACATTGACTGCTTTTCAGTTCTAATTCTTCCTCAAACATTGAATTCAGACACAACATGCATTAACTTTAATTTCGGAGTATTTAAATTTTTTTATTTATTTTTTAATACTTCTGATAATCATCACTTAGATCTCACGTGTTTTTGTTCCACTGTTAGTAAAATCAATCAGCTTAAAACTAGGGTCCCAGGCATGTCTTACTCATAGAGATACTACTTTATCTGATAAGAGTAAATATGGAAATACACATTAATAATTAATAAAGACTCATAAGGTTAAATGTGAGAGGATACTCGCATAAAATTTTATAATACTTGATATTATTTTATCTAATAACGTAAGTCGGTCAATTTATAAGCAATTTATAAATATAAATTTTTGTACCGCATCACAGGGTACAGTATAAGGTACCATTTTCATAAATCTCATTAATGCAAATAAATTTAAACAGATAGGTTCTATTTGGGATGCCTAGTTAAAAATAGCAAATAAGCTAACTAATTAAAATTAAAATGTTTGGTAAAATTAATTGCTAAATTAGCTAATAAATATATAAAAAAAAAGTTAAGTAAGATATTAAGATTTTAATTAATATTTCTAAAAAAAAGGATTTTAATTAATAAAGGATAGATAGTCATTTCTGTAAATTAATATATAAAAATAAAAATAAAAAGAAAAAACCTAAAAAAGTCAGGAGCTAGTAATAGTGTTTCCAAAATTGTAAATTAATATATAAAAATAAAAATATAAATAGAAAACCTAAAAAAGTCAGGAGCTAGTAGTAGTGTTTTCAAAATAAATTATTATTTTAAGTTTTATTTGTAGATTAAAATAAACTATACAAAATAGAGTCATAATTTAACATACTCATAAGTTTAACAGCTTAAGTTTCACTGCACCTTCCTTTTTATCTTAGCTATGTTGGTAGATGAAACCTAAATTATTTGTTGAAAACCCTAATTCAACAGAATCAATCACCATCATCATCTCGTTCATGATCGGAGGCTTAGTGTATATATGTAGATCGTGTAAATCCAGTCAAGATGACTAATCATAAAAACTTGAAATCACAAGATTACGAGTTGGAATCCTAACTTTCTTAGTTTAAACCGGCAGCTATGAGCAACAAAGCCTGATTTATCTCTTTGTGGTACTTTGCCGACTAGTGTCCTAAGGCAGAATTTATTTCGTACACAGCTCTGGATAGTAACTACGAGACCCGATCCTCTTAATTTGAACCGAATAGCTATGAGCAATTAAGCTTGATTTATCTCTTTCTGATACTTTGTCGACTAATGTCATAAGGCGCGAAATAAAGCTTCGGCCCCACAGTGACTGGTTGTTTCTCCCGTCACCCAAAATAAAAAGGAGAGAAAAAATATAATAAAAAAGAAGTGAGTATGGAGGAGTAAAGTTTCGTTTGAGTTTGATACCTGTTGTTGAAGAGTGAAGATGTGGCCAACGCAGCCGTAGACGGGGTCTCTAACCCTAGCAAGAGCCTCATAACACAGCGTGACGACGGCTTCGAGGCGGCGGTTGGCCGGAATGGCCATCAGCATTTTGGAGGCGTTGCTAGCTCCGAACACCTTATGCACCGCCGCGAAATGGGCCGTCCCCAGTTGATCGGACTCGAAATACGGCGCAAATATGCACCCCTTCACGCACTTCCTCCTCAGAAACTTGCATGCACCGCATGGCCCACCAACGCTACTCATTCTTTTACCTCCCAAAGAACAACAAGCTAAGACGGAATTAATGGCCACAATCTTTTCGTCTTTCTTTAGTGATGCGGAGAAAGAGAAGTGATCGGGCTAAAGATTTGGAGAGAGGACTGTGGGTCTCTTTAAATAGAGGAATTGAAGAACAATGATGGGTTTCTTTTTCTTTTTCGTTTATAATAGTGGAAGTTCTACATCAACTTTTCGGGATAATAATATCAAGAAAGCTTTTGGTGGTGGGTCAATGTACATAGAGAATGACCTTTGGTGAAAGACATATTTATCACTATATATATATATATATATATATATATATATATATATATATATATATATATATATATAGGGTCATAATCAAATGTGGTCGTGCCTTAACGTGCGGTCAGTGCCGCTGCACCACTATATATACAAATATATACCACCCAACGTTAAAAAATGTACCACACAAATATGCACCATTAGGTACGCATCACCAAAAAATACACCACTAGGTATGCAAATATACACCACAAAGTATTACCAAATGCACCATTAGGGACATGGAGTTATGGTGCATTATTTTGAGTGTGATGTGATTTTTGGTGTTTTTTGTGTTTTTTCATTGGGGTGCATTTTCTAATATTGAATGGTGCATTTTCTAACCTTAAGTGGTGCGAACCGCACAGAAAGGTGCGACCACATTTGAACAGATTTATATATATATATATATATACTACCGATCATATGAGTCTACCCTCTCATGAAAGAACCATGTGCTTCTTGTATTATGTCAATAAAAATAAAATAAAAAATCCTAGCAATAAAAAAAAAAACACATAAAATCCTAGTCATCTATCGAGATCAATGGTTGTAAAAAAAAATTCTTTAGACTTCTAATATACTTTCTTTGCATTTCAGTTAAATCTGAGAAGGCTCAACAATGTGCATTGTAGTGGCAGACAAAAAATTGTGCACTAGAAAGCACAAAATATTCATTCATCTTCACAGGATTATTAAATCCGTTTCTTGAACCCGTTACTTTGTCACAGGATTATTAAACCCATCACTTTCCTTCCCTTTTTTCATTGCACATAATAGCGAGTCTGTTGAACCTATTAAACCAGTATGTTAACAATGCACAAGTCACAACAATGTATGTGCATTCGAAGGCAAAAAATAATGTACCTAAAGACAAAAATTATGCACTTAGCAACGCGTCTATTGAACACGTTAAACTAGCATGTTAACATTGTGCAGTACAAACCACAACAATGTACACTTGGAGGCAAAAATAATGCACCCAATCAAGGACAAAAAAAAATGCACTTACATACAAAAATTACCAAATTGTCACTGCATTTTCTTTAAAAAAATAAAAAATTTCGTTCTGAGCGGTTGATCTAGATTTAATTAAATAATAGCTGAGATTTAATCTTATTTTTTACTGAGAACTCTTTCACATATGATCCGTTTTATATATTATTTATTTTCAGGTGAGAATATTCCTTAACTTAGAACATGTTGACTTTTTCAATAATACACGATAGATTCTATATGAATGCACAATAACGGCTCTAGCTCCATAACTACTAAACATTATTACTGTTGTTATGGAACTGAAATAGAATGAAAGCAGAGGCAAAGGCAGATGGACAACAATAATATATATATATACATACATATATATATATATATATATATATATATATATATATATATATATATATATATAGGGTCATGTTCAGGTGTGGCCGTGCCTTCCCGTGCGGCCGTGCGGTTCACACCACTCAATGTTACGAAATACACCACTCAATGTTAAGAAACACACCACACAAATATGCACTGTGGTGTGTTTCTTAACATTGTGGTGTGTTTCATTGTGTTTCATTGTGGTGTGTTTCTTAACATTGAGTGGTGTATTTCGTAACATTGAGTGGTGTGTGACCGCACGGGAGAGCACGGCTGCACCTGAACCAAAATATATATATATATATATATATATTAGGGATAAAAAGAATAAAATGATCATTTCATAATCAAGACAAATCAACTAACCAAAAACGCTACTTGTCTTAACTTTTCAAATTTTAACTTATTGTCTCAATAATCTAATGCAATAAGTTATTTTACTAAACACTTAAATAATTTATCAATCCGTCAAACCAACCAAATTTTAACTTATCAATCATTTACCAAACACTACCCCGTATATATCAATTCAACCTATTATTATGTGCTTTATTTCAGAGGAAGAGGAGAGGGTAGGGGTGGAGTGTGGAGTTGTTGCAACTTTAAAGGCAAGCGAATTGAAAGCAAAAGGGAGAAGAAGCAGAAACAAAGGTTGGCGTGAAGCAAACACACAGGCGATGGGGGAGGTGGTGATTGAAACAGTAGTTCCGAAATGCATACAATAATAGAACATACAGCCACTACAGCCGCATGATTAAAAAATTATAGAGAGTGATAGATAGATAGATGGATGGATGGACGTGGGCACGTGCGAACTCCCACGTGGAACAAACATCCCATCCCATCCTATCCCATATCTAATCTAATCATCTATCTATCTCTGTTCTCTAGTCATTTCCATCACTAGACTTTGGGGGTAGTATGTAGTACACGTACACCGCACATGCAGCGCCAATATAATACACAGCAAGCTAATAAGCTACTATGGAGGGGAAAGGCTGTGGAATGGGGAGCAGCAAGTATTTCCCTATACCCACCCACCTGCAACACTATTCTCGTCTATACCTTTTCACTTTTGACTAGATTTGCTGCACATTATATTGCATCTTAATTTTAAACAAAAATACCAAATAAGTACTCCGTACTTGAATAAAAAATAGAAGCACAACAATAACTTACTAAAACACAAAGAGTCAATAACGTCTCCACGGTTTAAACTCATGACTTCTCATTTGAGAGAGTCACCTTGTGCCACTAGATCACAAGTTCATATAACTTTTTCATATAATCAGTTCTTCTAGGTTCTGCAGGTTAATTACTATGTAGTGTGATAACATTTTTATTATCCGTGATTAGTGGATCAAATTCTGATGGTGTGGCATTAATTTTTGGGGCTAAATGTAAAAGGTTATGCGTATTTCAAAAAAAATTACCAAACTGTCTTAGCTCGAAAAATTATATTGGAAAAAATCTCAATTTTTATATGACTAACCAAAATGGTGATGGTCCTGGCTGCGAAGAAAAAGTATGGGGAAGGGATCTAGACTTTTGTATGTTAAAAACTTTTTGGTCTTAACTTAGAAAGTTTGAATAATTAAGAGTTTTTTTTTTGAATAATGAAGTTAATTTCTCAAAACTACTAAGTTTGGTTAGGTTGAAATCTTAATTAAATAGTTAAAATATAACTTTGGTCAAATTTTATATAGGGTTGCACTCTCGTGCGAACTACCGCCCAAGTAAGAAATGAGAACGCTTCATAGCCGTCCACGTGTCCAAATCAACAAATTAGATGCAATTTTAAAAAAAAAAATGACGCGGTGGCAGTTTTTGTAAATAACTGAAACTTTGGTGCACCTAGTTTCACTTGTAAGTGCACCTAGTTTAACTTACAAGTGCACCTATTTTCGCACTTATTTTCACTTACAAGTGCAAGTAATTTACCTTGTTAATATTCATGCACCTATTTTCTCAAATATTTTCACTTACAAATGCAAGTAATTTACCTTGTTAATATTCATGCACTTGGTGCAACCTAGGTGCACGTAATTATAACATTATGTGAACCTAGTTATAACATTAGGTGCACCTAGTTATAACATTAGTTGCACTTAGTATTGATACTTATTATACAATTACTTGCACTTGTAATACAGTTTACTTGCACGTGTGTACCTATTTTCACTTACAGGTGTAAGTAATTTACTTTGTTAACATTTATGCACTTGGGTGCACCTAGTTATAACATTACGTGCACCTAGTTATAACGTTAGCTGCAACTACATTCCAAACACGTGGCGCGTTGTGATTCGTCCGCAGTTCTCTCCTGGGCGGCCAGTACGCACCTGAACGCAATCCTATATATATATATATATATATATATATATATATATATATATATATATATATATATATATATATATATATATATATCTATATATAAGCCCGTTCCAATAAAACTTGGGGCCCTGTGCCATATCTTAATTTGGGTATTTTTTTTCGAATAATTTCTATAAATAAATAATAGTTGTTTAAAAAGTTGTATCAAAGTTGTATCTAACCATTTTTCCTTGGCATCATCTATTTACTCATTTATTTGAGTTTGTTTTGTAATGAATTTTTCAAGAGCTCTTTTCTGAGATTGAGATAGTTGTTCAATTCTTCTTTTCTTTTTACGCTTCTCAGACCCATATATATATATATTTTCTAGAAGAATAATTATAAAATCCTAAGGAAAAAATAAGAATTTATTTAGAAACTATATGAATAAATAATTAATCAAGAAACAAATTCTTAAAACAATAAACAAAAATTATGAAGAATACGTAATTGTAATTACCTGTTAAGAGAATTGAAGGACTTGAGATTTGAGAGTTTGTGTGATCAAGAAGAATTAGAGAATTAGTTGATTTGCGGTCTGCGATCTACGAAATTACCGAATTGTGAATTGGGAATTTTTGAATTGTCAAATTTAGTTACAGTATTGCCGTATTTTATAGAGTTGGAAATTGAAATTTTGCTAATTGTCTAATCGAGATGTGGGATTATGATTTATGAAATATAATTACCGAACGGAATTGGCAATGTCTTTGGGTTAGAATATATATATATATATATATATATATATATATATATATATATATATATATATATTCTAACCTAAATTGGTCAAATCTTTATACATTTATCCTAAATTTTTGTAAACTATATATACATATAATTTTTTTTAATATGGGGCCCCCAAAAATTGGGGGTCCTGTGCGGTTGCACATGTTAGACATGCTCAAATACTACCATATATATATATATATATATATATATATATATATATATATATATATATATATATATATATATATATATATATATATATATATATATATATATTATAGGCGACAGTTCACTTTTAGTCCATTTTTATTAAAACATTCTCATTTAGTCCTACTATTATTGTAACATGACCATTTTTAGTCTCATTCAACAAAATCATTGAAATGTCGTTAAATATAAAGACATTTCAATCGTTTTCATACAAAATAGATTAAACCACTATATTTTTTATGTTTATTTTTTTGAAAAAATTCATAGAAGACCGAAATGCCCTTGTACTTAATAATATTTAAACGGTTTTGTTAATAAAAGACAAAAAATGGTCATGCCACAATAATACAAGAACAAAAAATGGATGTTCTAATAAAAAAGGACTTAAAAAGGATTGTCACTTATAAATCTAGGACAAAAAATGAAATTAACTCTCTCTCTCTGTATGTATGTATGTATATATATATATATATATATATATATATATATATATATATATATATATATATATATATATATACACACACACACAAATGAGGACACATACACTATGGATCGGAGGATTATGAAGACAAATCTTGTGCATTGGATTTTAAAAATTAATGGTGTAGATTAAATGTAATTTTAGGTTATATTTAGTTTATAAAAGGCATATCTATATATATATTAAAACAGAAGTACTAGCTTTCCTGCTCATTTTAGTCCAAAAATTTTGAAATTGGTCAACATAATATTATATAATAATTACTTATCAGAAATTCTAGCCTTCTTTATCATTCCTTATTTATGACTAAAATTGATAAAATATTCAAAATATGATTTCATTCCTTATTCTACACGGAAATTAATTTGAAATATTTTAGTCAATTCCATTCCTGTATGGATTCCTTATTTATGTACATATGTTTACAAAATAGTCACACGGAAATAATAATTATTTAACAAAATTATAGTTATTATACCATGCAATTCAATTATTGTTCAAAATATTTTAATCTTGCGTATTATATATATATATTACTATATGATGTATATTATAGTATTCAAAAAAATTACTATATTATGTAATTGTACGTAATTAGATTCCTCTCATGATAATATTCAAAAAAATAAAAATTCCAACAAACAAATTACTATATGATGTATATTATAGTATTAAAAAAATATTACTATATTATGTTATTGTATGTAATTAAATTCCTCTCATGATAATATTAAAAAAATGAAAATTTCAACAATCAAATTACTATATGATGTATATTATAGTATTTAAAAAAATATTACTATATTATGTTAATGTACGTAACTAAATTCCTCTCATGATAATATTCAAAAAAAAAATAAGAATCCAACAATCAAATTACTATATGGTGTATATTATGGTGTTAAAAAAATTACTATATTATGTTAATGTACGTAATTAAATTCCTCTCATGATAATATTCAAGCAAAATAAAAATTACAACAATCAAATTACAATATGATGTATATTATAGTATTAAAAAAATATTACTATATTATGTTAATGTACGTAATTAAATTCCTCTCATGATAATATTCAAAAAAAATAAAAATTCCAACAATCAAATTACTATATGATGTACATTATAGTATTCCAAAAAAATATTACTATATTATGTTAATGTACATAATTAAATTTCTCTCATGATAATATTCACACACAAAATTTTTTTTACAACAATCAAATTACTATATGATGTATATTATAGTATTCCAAAATAGATATGTCAAATTTAATTTATTCTAATAAGATAAAATTGAAATCTTCTCTTCAATTTAATATTTTTGTATTATAGATATTTTTAATTTTATTTTTTTTTATTTTTTGAATTTTAATTAAAATTATTAAAATTAAAATAATTTAATTTGATTCGAATATATATATATATATATATATATATATATATATATATATATATATATATATATATATATATATATATATTGAATCATTGTTGCATGTCAAAAGTTCACCCAAATAAAAAAATTGTTGCATGCATATTAATCCAAAAAATTGTTGCATGCATATTAAAGTTCACCCATTATATTATAGAATTTACATATATACATATTAATAAATATTATTTGTATATACACTGTATTACACAATCACATATACAAAATTTAAATTTTACATTTTTTTAATTTCTAAGTATAATTTCTTAGTTATTATTCATATTGTTAGAATTATAATATATATGAAATAAGATTAGGAATAATTCAATTTAATAATGTAAATTTTTCTCTATAAATTTATATAAATATGTATATGATTAGAGATTATATTAATCATACAAAATTTTAATTTTGTATGGTATGATAATAGATACTTGACCAAATATACGAAAATTCAACTATATTATTATATTGTACATTATAATATATTTGTATTTTTAAATTTTATTATTTAAATTTATAATAACAAAATTTTTTCCGTGCAGCGCACGGGTAAAACACTAGTTTATATATGAATTAAGGTGGTGGGAGTATTTATGTTTTTTGTACTGTGTGTAAGTGTGTTTAACTAGAGAATGTTTTAATTATAGTAGAATTACCTTTTGTGTGCAGTATTGGGATTTTTCCTAGTAAATTGTGTGCCCTCTTTCACTATGTTGTGTGCTTTCTTCAACCGTGTGTGTGCTTGACAGAATTTAGCTCTGTGCCCGCGTGCTTTTTGTTGTGTGCCCACGTCACATTATATTTGTGCCCATGTGATTTTAGGTGTGCGCACGTATAGTTTTTTTTTTTTTTTTTTTTTTTTTTAACCAGACTTTTACGCCGTTTGGTTGTGTGCCCGCGTAATTTCTGTTCGTGTGCACTCTTGGGTGTATTGTGTGCCTTTAATAAGTGTCAGTCTACAGCATTATTTTTATAAGTCATGCCAACTCTTTTATAAGCATTACATATTGCTCTTTTTCATGTCTAAATGTAATTATATTTATTAATTGCACTGCCCTTTTTTTCGAATGTAGAATTACATTATATGATGATAACTTTGCTACGCATTCCCCTTGGTCTGCAATATTTTTTTTCTTTGGTTTCACCAATTCTTAAGGGTACAGTGCTGAGTGAAATTAAATATGTTAAGTAATTATTAAGCCGTGTACACAATCCATTTGAATTATTCTGGTGCTAAAATATTATACTCCCTCTGTCCCGAAATCCCTATCCGATTTACTTTTGGCACAAATTTTAAGGAAGTCAAAAAAAGCTAACGTTTTTTCCCTCTTTACCCTTATACTCACAGACAAGCTTGCTACAGTAAGCTTCTTCATCTTTCTTTATTACTATTCACTACAGTGCATTTCTTCAGCTTTACTCATATCAATCTGAAGAAATTTCTTTATCTTCCTTCAAAAAAATCTATTTCTTCATCTTTCTTCAAGAAACCCCCCAAACCTCCTGTATCTTCTAGTCTTTTATACGCCTAGTAATTATACAAAAATAAACTAAATTAATACTTCTAAAAATCATCATCTCTACATTTTCCTTTGATCTAAGGAGATAAAAAACGAAAACAAAAGAAAAAACAAAAAAAAAAAACAAAAAACAAAGACTATTGGTGCGGCGATGGGGCGGTTGTGGGAGACGTAGGCGTAGCTGCGAAGGTCGGAGGATGAGGCGGTGGTGTCAGGTGTAGAAGTGGCTGCGTTATCGGCGTAGGAGGCGGAGGTGGGAGGCGAAGATGAGGTGGTGGTTGGAGGCGGCGGTGGGAGGCGCAGGAGAGAAGGATGAAAAACACAGATGAAGTGAATTAGGAGATTATTCATCTTTGATTGTTTGTGGACCTTTATGTCTAAGTTGAGTGGATGCCAGTTGTGGCCTGTGGGGGTATTAATGAGTATGGAGTAAATAGACAAAATTTAGAAGGGTAAAGTTGGAAAATTAAAGTATAATTATGTTTATATTTGGAAAGTGGACAATATTTTGGGACGGACGGAAAAGGAAAGTAAGACAGGTAAAATGGGACGGAGGGAGTACTAATCATGGTGTGTACCAAGTGCTGTGTACCCATGCATTACACACAACATATATACGCACTGGTGGAGTGGTGGTTAGAGTCAATACTTTATAAAAACTAGTATTTTCGCCCGTGCGTTGCACGGAATGGATTTGTTATAATATTTAAAGAATATTTGGATCAATATACAATTATATATATTATAACATCGAATATTATATAGCGCAATTGATGAAATTGATTGGATCGATTATGTTTTCTGATGTTTTCCTTTGAATTAGAACAAATAATTGTCCAATTACCCGGGCGTGGATAATTTTTTTTAATTATATATTGAGATAATAAAAATAAAGATGAAATTATAAAAAAATCTAATATTGAACGTGTACATTTATTT
The DNA here is from genome assembly GCA_003576665.1 of Ipomoea trifida. Classification (NCBI taxonomy): domain Eukaryota; kingdom Viridiplantae; phylum Streptophyta; class Magnoliopsida; order Solanales; family Convolvulaceae; genus Ipomoea; species Ipomoea trifida. The sequence continues at coordinate 3,238,832 of CP025648.1, forward strand.
GATTATAAGATTAGTACAAAAATATTACTCAATTAATTGAATAATATATGACTTGTTTGTCTAAAATTATCTTAAAAAGATCTATAAGTAATATGACTTATATAATTATATTATTACTAAAATAAATATGAGAAAATGAGAAATAGATTAATTGTAATTATTATAAAAATAAATTCAACGACCAATGCTTAACTTAATTATCATAATAATTATTAGGCAATTATTATTAGTCAATTACACTAATATATGTGTAATTATACTTTAATACTTTAAGTATATTCATTTTCCCCATATTGCATTTAGTTTTATCTTCCTCCTCCATATTTGAATGAATTAATTTTGATTATTATAAAAATCTAACAACCCATGTTCAAATAATTTTTTTAAAGTTTAAATAACTTAGAGTTTTCAAAAGGAAAGTATAATTAACTATTAAAGTTTTTAAATAATTTTCAGTCAATTAGTAATATCCTTTTCTTTTCCCGATAAATGATTTTACTTTTATTAATAGTGTTGATACGTGAGTATACATATTATCAATTTATAGATATTAGTTAATTTCTATTTTACATTTTCGTAACAAATAAGCTTTATTAATTATTTGACCAATAAAATATTTCATTAATTGACTACAAAAGTTTAGGCGGGGAATGAAATAGGAGGATTTTACTTTTATATATAGTATAGAATATAGATTACGATCTTTTTATATTTTAAATCAATTAGTAATATCATTTTTCTCGGAATAATGGTCAAATAAACCACTGAACTACACACAAAACTACAATTAGGCCATCGAACTAAAAAAGAATGCAATTGGATTCCTGAACTATATAAACTCATGCAATTAAGTACAAATTGACATGTTTTCAAAAAAAAAAAAAGTCCAAATTGACCTGTTTACCTACAATTGTGATGACATGGTGGTTAAATAATTTTAATTAAAATAATTAAATAATAATAATAATAATGAAATTAAAAAAAAAACAGACGTCTCCGGCAGTTCTTCTATTTTTTTTTAATTATTAGTGACGATTGTTATGTGTAAATTAATATCAGGCAACCTTATCTAAGAAAAATGAAAAGAATTACGTAGTAATATTTACCTAATTTTCGTTCCATTTTTAATTGATCATGTAGAATAGAGTTAATACCACAAATGGTCCTCTGACTATTAGGCTAGTACTCCTTTTAGTCCTCGACTTTCAATTCGACCACAAATGGTCCTCTGACTTTCATTTTTGACAATAAATAGTCTTCTGTTAAGATTTCTGTTAAATAGGTGTTAAATCTAGGGGTAATATCGTCAAATTGATTAACATTATTATGATTACTTCTTTTTGAGAATTATGTGACACCATAATTAATTTCAAACATTAATAACCATTAAGTTAATAAATATAATAACAAAATGGACGTGACAAATCACATAAATGAACAAATTAAAAAAAATTTCATGATTAATGTTCGTAATTTGTACTTGATTAATTATATTAATTCAACGGTGGCGACCTTCAGTTATGTCCCAAACAAAATGTTTGATCGATTAATGAAGATTGAAAACTATTAATCATCCATGTATGAACAACTAACCATGAAAATTATGAAAACAAGGTTTTAAAAAAATTCTTCCATTTTAATCTGTTAGTTAAATTTAAACAGATAGCTCTAATATTAAATTTTCATTTTGTACGCATAATTACAAGAATAATGTGTATTGTCTTTTTATTTAGGAGTATTTATATTTGTTAATTTTTCAATTATGTTTGTTGGTGAAAAATTGTAAACATTTTTATTTTATGACAATTATATATATCAATTTGACGATAATACCCATAGATTTAACACCTATTTAACAGAATTTTTAATGGAGGACTATTTGTGGTCAAAAATGAAAGTCAGTGGACCATTCGTGGTCGAATTGAAAGTCGAGGACTAAAAAGAGTACTAGCTCAATAGTCAGAGGATCATTTGTGGTATTAACTCTGTAGAATATTATTATTGAAATATTTCCGTTTCATTTTTAATTTCCATTCCTTTTTTAATTTATCTTTAATATTGTTTATAATATGCCTTTATTATTTATGATGTAGAATGTTTTCCTTTTTTTAATTAAATTGCAATGATATGACCATTTCCTTTTTCATTTTAGTTAATTATGGATATTTTTTTTATTTACAGTCAATTATTAATAATCATGGTGTGTACCAAGTGCTGTGTACCAATGCATTACACACAACATATATACGCACTGATGGAGTGGTGGTTAGAGTCAATACTTTATAAAAATTGTAATGGATTATTCGTGAATGTAATGTATTCATTTCGCCAATATCTTCCTCTAATGTAATCAATACTTACATATTTATGCTTCCTTATTTCCCTAAATATCTTCCTCTAATATGTTAACTATACTAATAACAATCCTTCTAAAATTAAAATACATTTCAATTATTATTTATAGTTATAATCTCACAATATTTTAGATAAAATCACAACCCTTGATTGGACTTATTTTAATGCCTAAGATTTGTGCTTTCTTATTGATTTTAATTCTTTGCTCCCCTCATTTTGCGCTTTAGTTTTGTCCATCAGGGACGGTGTCCAGGTTTAAGTGTGGGGGGTGGGGGTGGGGGTGTTATTTCTGGTTCAGAATGAAAATTTTGGATAACTTTGCTTGAAGGACTCAATGTGCACAGCTTAGGATAGTCTATTTTCCTTGTTTTGAAATTGTGACCACTTCCCTCTTGTTAGTTGGTGGTTTGTTTTGGTGGTACTTGTGCAGCCTAGCTTGTCATGGATTATTCAAGGTTGAGCTTTTGTTTAATTCAGTTTCTTGTCAATAGCTGGGTTAACCTCTAACTTAATTCTTGATCTTGTGTGTTATGCATTGCTAGTGAAAGCTTATGTGGAATTTCAGTGATATTTGATTTGCCATAGCTTGTCTCAGTGCTCTTATAGTGAAGTCTAGAATTTGCATGCTTTGAAGTGATTTAGGCCATTGTTGTTAGCCCAAGCCTTTAAACGTACCCTTTTTACAATTGTTTTCCCTAGTTGTCCCCTTTTGAGCCTTGTTTTTTGTTTAATAAGTGCGAAGTACTTATCCCGTTCTTTGCTATTGTTTTTCTTGTTTAACCCTATTATTTAACTCCTAGTCTTTAGGCTTTTTATTTCCATCCACCCTTAGAGAAAATGTAGCATTTGTTCTTTAATTTAGAAGAGATTTTTTTTTGGAGCTTATTTCTATTAGAGTTACTTTTGTTATCTTTGTCCTAGTGTGGGGGTTTGGTGAAAGGAATCAGTTGGTTATTTTGCTTTGAAGAAACGAAAGTTGTTTGTTGGTGAAAAAAAAAAAGATTGAAAGAAAAAAAGGAAAAAGAGAAGAAAGAATTGTTGTTTGAGAAAAAGTTTGAAAAAGAAGTTGAAAGTGAAGAAAAAGTTTGTGAAAGAAAAGAAAAGAAAAAAAGATGAATAAAAGTGCAAGTGGTTTTGCTAGTTAAGTTGTCTCCAACCCCACCATTTAAAGTATTCTTCTGTTCTCAATCGTAGTTTGCTCAATTGTCCATACCTGTAGTATCTCTTCTAGATTCAGTTAGGTGTGAAATTCTCTCCTTTGTTTATTTTCCATACCCCTTCTTTGTTTAGTCACTCACCCTCAGCCCCATTACAAGCCGAATAAAGACCTATCGATTTGATCTTAGCATGCAATTTTAGAGTTGATCTATAGGAGTATGAAGGTATGAGATCTAATAAACTCCCAAGATACCTATATATTTGAGTAAAAATAGGGGTAATTTATAGCATTTTTAGCATCCTTATGTGATTAATCTTACGATATTATGTGCTTTAATTCATTAACCACACGCAAAGCTACCCTTGGTGCATTTTGAGACATTTCACAGGTCCCGAGAACCATTAGGAATGAGAAACGAGCGAAACGAACAAGACAGGAGCCCCGGAGGACCCAACATGAGGCATTCACGCGTGAAGGTCACGTGAACGCTTTCCAATAGCCGTCCACGCGACTAATCACGCGTGGAGGCCGCGTGAACGAGACATTGCGGAGAAACTATTTTTAGGGCAATTTTGGGAGAAACTATATAAGGAGGCTTGATAGAATTTTCAGAGGAGACCCTTTTTGGAAAAGAAGAGAACACTTTTAGAAATATTTTCCATTCTTAGATTAGGTTTTATATTTCCTCATTGTGAATGAAGAATTAAAGCTTGGATTGAAGACTACATTTAATTTACTAGGTGATTTCTATTTGAATCTTATTTCTATTTTACATATCTTGTTTTTAGATTGAATTAGTTTATGATCTTGAATTCTTGATTATGTGTGGCTAGTTCAATCTAGGGCTTGGATTGTGTGAATCTATGTTGCTAGCGTGAAGATCTTATTTCTTATTGTGGATTTGATTGCCTTGATGTTGGAAAAACATATTCTTGTCTATTGATTGTTGTTTTGATTAGATCTTGCATAGATTTGGCCAATCTATTGAGAGATTGAGATCTTGACTCTATCATGGTATTGATTTGAGTTGAGTTGAAGCTTTTGCAATCTTAGATCCTATGGAATTCAAAGATTAGAAATAGTAGGAATGTGTGTAGCTAAGGTGTTTGATAAAATGTCTCTTAGGGCTTTTGGTTGCTAGAAGGCACTCCTAATCCTAAGAAACCCTAGTACACAAAGGTGGAAAATGACTAAGATGACACACTCTTGAATAGCCAAACCATTACATGCATCACTTGACCACTACTTGAGACACACGAGGAAGCAATATAGACAAGCACAGTTCAATCGCTTGTTTTCTTATTTCTTATTTCTTATAACTTGATATTAATTACCTCTTGGTCACTTACATTTCATACTTGCCATTCACCACATTCACCATCCTCACATGTCTCATAATATGTCCATTCGTTTGAAAGTAATAGCATAGACTTACCTCCACGTCCCTCCTTCGAGATTGACACTTGGGGAGTTTTAGACTCTTCGTTTTATCATAACCTATACATACCACATCCACATTACACACACCTCACTCACCCCTATGCACGCAAGTGTTGTCAAAATGGCGCCGTTGCCGGGGAGGGCAATAGGTTGTCAATTGTTTTGCTTTTACTTGATTGAACGATTGTGAGAATTTGAGTATTGTTAATCCATTTCATTTTATTTTATTTTTTGTTTTATTCGTTTTTGTTATTTACCCTCAATTGGCTATTTCTAGTCAATTGTGGATAGTTTGCTTTATTGAAGATCTTAATAGGTGAATGCACACAAGCCTTGCATACCGATAATTAACCAAGCAACAAGAAGGAAAAACATCTGAACGGAACAAATGGCTTCTACAAGCGTTACGAGAAATTCCCAAGGAAGAGGAACAACTATACCAAATCTAGCCCCAGTTCCAATTAATCTACCTGAACATGCCAATCAAAATGACCCAATATTAGAAAAACCGCAGATTAACCGAGTGAATCAACCGGAGCAAATTCGAGTGGATGAATATATGAAGTACCGCAAGAGTAACAAAGATCCATAGTAGACTACACATGATGCCAGAGTCTAATATACATAACTCTATTTACGTACCGCCATTGGAGAACGTAAACTTTCATGAGCACCCGACAATCCTTACTTTGGTTCAGAACAATCAGTATACAGGATTACCTTCAAAAGATCCACATGCACAAATTACTAGGTTTATTCGAGCTTGCGGGATGTACAGACAGGAAGGAGTAAGTGAAGAGATCATCAGACTAAAATTATTTCCATTCTCAGTAATTAGAGAGGCAGCATGATGGCTAGAGAGTCAGGATGACCATCACTTCAGATCTTGGTAACAGTTACATAAAGAATTTATGAACGATTTTTTCCCAATCACCAAGACAATGAGGATTCGAAGACATATCCAAGAATTCAAGCAAGGTAGATTGGAGAGTTTAGGAGAGGCCTGGAGGTGATTTAAAGTTTTAAAAAGACAGTGCCCGCACGATCTTATGCATCCCTGGGATGTAATCAGTTCATTTTATAGAGGCTTGACTGACGAGGGGAAAATGCTCATTGACTCATCTTCGAGTGGTGCATTTGTCTCGTTGCCATTGCCAGAAGCGGAAGAGCTAATTGAAAGAATCTCGAAAAATACTTCGTGTTGGTATGACAGAAGAGAAGAACATGGTGGCATGTATGAGGTCAACAGTCATGTAGCAAACGAAGCAAAGATTGAAGCAATGAATCACAAAATCAAAAAGTTGCAGTCTATGGTAGAAAGAATGGAAGGAATGACGAAACCCTGTATGGCTTTAGCGTCATATTGCAACATTTGCGGAGGACCGCACAACACCAACATATATACATCACCGTCTGCAGCAGAACATGTAGAGGCGGTAGATTATCAAAGAGGTCCTAGCTATAATGCCTACGGAGGTAACCAAGGACAACAAAACAACTGGAAACAAGGAGATGGTTGGAACAATAGCAATTGAGGATTTCAAACAAGAGCACATTATGATTATGACAATAAACCCACCTATGGGCAGAACGAGAAGGGAAGGCTTACTTATGGCCCAAATCAAGGGAATGGAGGCCAGATGACTCAGTACAAGCCTAATTATAATTCTCAGTTGGATTAAGCACAACAAAGAAGGGACGGCATAAGGGAAGTGGACGAAAGACTTACAAGAACCATCATGGAATTGAAAAACGACAGAGCTAATCTTAAGCAAGAAATTACGCAGGAGATTAGACAAGAAATTTCAAGCTTAAGACAGGAATCTAAGGCCACTCTTAAGACAATAGAAAATCAAATATCCCAGATGTTTAAAATGATGTTCGAAAGGCATTATGGACAACTTCTTAGCAATACGAAGAATAATCCTAAAGAGAGAGTCAATGCCGTGGAAGCAGTTGAAGAGAAACATAATGGATGCGATCCAATGGATGTCATTTGTGGAATATGCAATTGTGAGAAAGAAAGAAAGAAGGAAAAAGAAATGGAAAAGACTACCTCTTATAGTTCGAGCCTTGAAACAAACATTGAAGATGCTTCTTGTGGAATTCCAATGAAGAATGAAGAAGGTAAAATCACCTCTTGTGATCAAGCTAGAGATGATGTATCACAATAGAAAAGGATAGGGCAAGAAAAGGTACATTTAACGCTTTCATTCAAAAAAATTTCAATGATAAACAGTAACGTGAATTATTTGGACATGATGCTTATGATGACTATGCTTGTTTGAGCAAAGAGATTTCGGCTTTTATGACTACGGGTTACCCCGTAAAGAAGGGTGACCCAGGAGCTTTAGTAATCCTTTGTTCTATAAAGAACATGGATTTTCCAAACGCTCTCGCTGACCATGGAGCTTCAATTAATTTAATGCCCTCTAATTTGTTTGAACAGTTAAGCTTACCCAGTCTAAAACCGACAAGGCTTACACTTCGCCTAGCCGACGGAACCACACGGTATTCGGAAGGCCTAGCGGAGGATGTATTGGTGAAAGTATGAAAATTTTTAGTGCTTGTCGATTTTATCGTTTGTGAAATGGGAAGGGATGAGCCCTTTGGCTCTTTAATCCTCGGTAGACCATTTTTAGCTACATGCCATGCTCGGATAGATTTGAGCACGAGCGAGATTGCCTTAAGATTTGACGGATAAACCGAGAAAGAAGGAAAAGAAAGAATTGAAAAGAAAGATGAGGAGTTGAAAACCATGGTTAAAGCAAAGACCAAGACCAAACCAAGGCAGAATTGATTTGGAAGAACACATGGGTTCCAAAATGCTTTCAAACCACTACGAAGGAATATGGTTGAGAAGAAAGGAGACACATTGCGTCTAGACAGAGACGTAAAATGTGTCGTTGCTTGGGAGGCAACCCAAGGTTTAATAATTACTTTATGTTGTTTTTACGTTTTGTTTTTAATGATTTATTAGTATTCTCGTTGGTACGTGTTTTTGGGAGACTAATTTGTAGGTTTAATGATCGAAAAATGCTACAAGAAGGCCAAAATTGGACAAAAGGCGAAAGGAAAAATCGAAAATCGGAAAAAATCCCGGACTGGGCTGTCCACGTATCATTCACACGTGAAGGACACATGGATGGATTCCAGTAGCCATCCACGTGTCCAGTCACGCGTACGTGAAGGACGCGTGAACGCCACATAGAGGCGTGAACAAATAGCTCAGCCGAACCACACAATTTTCATCCCCAAACACAAATTTCCTCTCTTCTTCCACGCCAAAACACCACTCCAAAGCAAGGTTTGGGTAAAAGTTGATTATTTTTCACCATTCTTATACAAAACAAAGGTTAAAACATCACTACAAGGTAAAAACATTTTCTTGAATCTATTTCAATGGTTATTTTTGAAGTTTGAAGAGTATATTTAATAAAATTCTATCCTACATTATTTTGCAAAATTTAGCATGATTTGAATGTTTATAATGGTTAGAGAAGCTTCATAGAACTTTATTTCATTGCTTTCTTCCGTTATTTGTGATTAAATTGATAGATTGAATTCAAATTTTGAACTTTAATGTGAACACCATGAAAACACAAATGAGTTTGCTTGATTTCTTGATGTTATAATGAAATTGATGCTTGAATTGATGTGCAAACTTGTTATAGAACATTTATACACCATCAATTTGATGTTACACATGCTACATTGTTGAATTGCATTTTCATCCTTCAACCCTAATTCTTGAATTTGGGGAAGAAGATGAAGTTGACTTTTTGAAATTGTTGACTTCTATGTTGACATTATTGACTTTAGAATTGGATTGCCATATCTTGAAATTGAGCATGTGTGTGATATTGGAATTGTATTGTTAACATTTTTATGATGAGAATTGATCCAAATATAGGGGAAACTATGGCAAAATGTTCAAAAATTCCAACCCCTATTTTCGAAATTTCAATATTTTTGACAAGAAATTTGGGCACAAAATCATTGGTGTGATATTGGAAGATATTTGCAACTAACCAATTATTCTTTATGGATTATTGTTAATTGTTGAAATTTTGTAGGATGGGTAGAACAAAAGAATTTGCTAAGAAAAGTAAACATAACGACGCTGGATATAGTCGGAAACGAACAAGAGTACAACCTTCTAGACACCAACAGCGGGAAGACATTCCACAACGTGCCATTCTAGAAGAATTGGGTACAAGACCCTTAAGAAATTTGTCGCCGGCATAGCGAGCATTAGTGGATGTTTACCGAGGGAAACATTTAAGCGAAGGGAGATTCTTTGAACCAAATATGCTACGAGAGTTTGGATGCGATGAGGAAGTTTATCGATTGCTGCAACATCCCAGTTGGGAAGACTTTTCGAATGGAGGGGTCCGACGTATTCCCCCATCACTTACAAGTTTATAGCCATGCTTAATATTAGGCGTGAAGTCAACGATGCCAGATAATTGATAAATTTTTCACTCTTTGGACAGCGATATCATTTATCTCTTAATAACATTGCAGTAGCTTTGGGAATTCATGACCAGGCCGAGGGTTTCCATGCGTTATTTCAATGATTTTAAATCTGACTTTGACACTGACAGGGATGCTGCTAATTATTGGGGCCGGATCACAAATGGTCAACCATATCACTCATGCAACTTAAAGGCCAAACACATCACAACCAACTACCTGAAGGCTATTAGATTAGCATCGGCTGTGAATCTCTCAGGGAGAAAGACAAACTGGAACAAGACCTATCGGCAGGATCTGTTTTATATGTGGAGTATGGAGAACCGAGTGAATGTAAACATGGGCACTCAAGTGAAGAGATGGTGTGAGGTGTAATATTTTTGCAGTGAGGTGAATATGGGATGTGTTAAGAGTTGAGACTCCCCGAGTGTCGATCTCTCACGGAAGACAAATTGGAGTTGAATTAATGTTGGCATTTAGGAGGTTGAAGGAAAAGAGTTACGTGAACGACTCGATGACATTTGTACAAGAGTTTAAGGCTTAAATGGGTAGGTTTAAGAAAAGGGGAAATGGAGATTGGGGCTCGTGGCTAGCATATATGGTCTACTCTCCTAATGGTTTTGCAAACACGTGATTCAGATTCAATTAGGGAGTTCACGGCACGTCAGCGAGTGGCGTCACACTCGGACTCCCACATCCTCACGGTTGGGGAATTTTATCGAATACCTTGTCTATCACTCCTCCCGAGCCTCTTCCTCTCACACAGAGGGCAGGGATGTGGATGAGTTGGTCTCGTGAGAGGCCGCTATCGTGCACACACTCACTTTCACGGGGTTTGCTACCTAATGTGGCCACACTTAGGCACAAAGCATACAAACTTCAACCACACAAGCATTTGAATCTAAAACATCAAGTTCACAAATTTCAGGAAATTTCTTCAATAATTCAACCACATAACTAGTTTCGGGGCCATCAATCCCCTATTTACTCTAAGCAAACATTAAGGAAGTAACAAGAGAAAGCAATAGAAGATTTAGAAGCAATAAAAACGAAATCAAAATAGAGAATGTAAAGAACAGTTACCATCCATAGCTAATGGAACCTATTACATTTTTACTTTCAATCTTTTAGCCTTCTACCTTGGTTTCTTCAATCTAATCTAAGAAAAAAAATGGGGTTTTCCCCCAAGAGGGGAGAAAACAAAGAGAACTTCAGATCTAAAAACTAGGGTTCCCTAAAATTTCAGGAGAAGGGTTTAAATAGCCATCATGAAGTTAAAAATCCCGAAATAACCCTGCTGGCCTGGTCACGCCACCTTCACGCGTGAAGGGAGGCGTGGAGGCGCGTACTGGAAGTGGTCCACGCATCCTACACGCGTGATGCCTACATGAATGGACCCTGCCCGGTTGCTTCTTCGCTTGATGATCTGTTTTGGTCTTGGATCCCTTTCCATTCTACGGAATTGACTTCAAAACCTGCTCTAAATTTGAGTTACAGATTTTTGATCACATCCGAGTCTTTATCCACGAAATTTCTATAAATGGGTGGCAAAACTTCACACTTCTATCCTATATTTGACTATTCTTGGAGTTTATCAAAGTTTCCACACTTAAACCTTGCTTGTCCTAAAGCAAGCATACTATCTAAACTCTAATCACTTAAGCACAAAGAATAGTATGTACTCTTATTGGTTGATCAATCAGGTAGGGGCCTAAAAGTCGATCCCACTTGTGGGAACGATGTGCACACCCTAGTCAAATTTCTGACCATATGCTAAAGCCCCTTTACGCAAAAATAAATGAAGCTAGGGACATGGACCGCTCATCGCCATGGCTTGGGCGATCACTCTTTTTTCTCAACCCCCTCGGCTATTCTTTCGGACAACCCGACTTCACATGGATCTCCATGCTTTTTTGAAGACAGTGCAATGGGTGCTCGAATCCAAGCAGGGCGGCTCACCTCCTCTCAGTTTTCTCATCTCCTAGGATCTCTTTGTTTCAACCGACTTCACATGGATCTCAATGCTTTTTCGAAGACGGTGTAATGGTTGCCCCATATCCTAGCAAGATGGCTCACCTCGTGTCTTATCTCTGGGAGTGGCCATTTTTAAGCCTTTATTCTCAATTCACCATTTCAACCCCTCATGCCTTTTTCTAGGGATTAAGGGATTTTTCACTCTAAGCTCACTGATAGGCTCACCTTTTACCCCATGCCCTACCAAATTTGGTTCAATTCCCGGGCTTCGCTAATCTTTTCTTTCTAAAACTAGAGGGTACACACTCTCACTTCGAGAGATTCTTGACTAAGGTCCCAACAAAATAAGAGGTGAAAATCATGCAATTACAGAAAGATATGAACCATATTGGTTCCAAAATTTCAATTTGGTGCAAATTGTAACTTCCAAGGCATATTTCAAAAATTCATTCAACATAAGATTAGGAGGTCTCCTAGATAGTATTGACAATAACAAACTCTCTAATTATTATACCCTAACGACTCAATCAATCAACCAATTCAAGTAATTTGCAATACATCCTTTCCACACTTAAAAGATAAATCCTCCTCGATGTTGCTAAGAGGATCAGTGGAAAAAGGAGTGGGGTCATAAAGATAACTAACAAGAGCTCCTTTCCACACTTAAAAGGATTGGGAGTCTACTCAGGCTTTCCATAGACAGCTCCATGGCGAGTAGATGGCTTATATGCGTTCCCATAACATGCGGCAAGAAGAGCAATACACATCACTGTATGCACACCGGGATAGACATGATGAAGAGATTCTCCGCACACGGAGAGCAGTCGAGGAAAATGCATGGATGATTCAGGAGCTACAAGCTCAATTTGCTAGACAATTCCATCCTCCATCCTTTAGTGATAGTGATGATTGATTCAACACCCCAACAGTTTGAGAAATGATGAAGAAGTCCCCGAAACATTGTTCTTGACTTGATGATGATGTCCCATGAGAAACAATAGGTTCCCTATGCGTGGGGTTCCGCCTTTTATTTCTTTATTTACTTTTATGCTTTTATTAATTTTGCATTACTTGCTTTATTTTCATGCATTTTAATAATTGTTAATCTATTTGAATGATTTTACTATTTCGCATTTATTTTCGTTAACTAGTTATTTCTATGAGTTTTATGCATTTATCTAGTTTGCAATTATTTTGCTTTATTATGTTTGTGATAGCCAATCAAGTCTATAATGATTGAATAGCTTTCCTAATTGCTATTATATTTCTTGTTATTAACCTTTGAGCATATAACTTTGATAACGGGGGCCGACCGATGTTGGAAGCTAAAGTGTGGAAAAAGGGATGCATACTTGGTTTAACCTCTTATCCCTTTTATATTTTATGCCCCGTTTCAAATTCAAAGTGTGGAAATTGTTTATACAACTTTGCATATGTTTTATGAGCGTATCATGTTATTTTATCATTAAGGATCAGTTTAGTATACCCTATATCCCAAAGCAAATTCCAAAGTGTGGAAAGAGATTTTTAATTTAATCGCAATGTTTATTTAAACCCGTTTTTCCTTTACCCCGTGAGTCCGAGGTAACATCGAGGACGATGTTCAATTTAAAGTGTGGAAAGGACGCACTTTGTGCTTAATGTCTATTTGCTAAAGTTGGTCTCTTGGGCATGATAAACGGGTGTGTTTGCAAAATTGGAGAGTGAGTTATTGTTTGTGCTATCTAGGGAGAATTTTGACTAGATGGCAAAAATTTTTATTCTTGAAATATCTTTGTGGAAGTTACTTTTCGCACCCATGAGAGTATTTAAGCCAAATAAGTTTATATTCTTGCCTGCTTGCATGATGTTCACCTCTTATTTAGGTAGGACCTTAGTCAAGGATCTCTCGAAGTGGCAGTGTGCACTTTTTAATTTGAGAAAGATAGTTTAAGCGAGGTCCGGAATTGAACTAATTTTGGTAAGGCATGGGGCAAAAGGTGAGCCTATTAGTGAGCTTAGAGTGAAAAAAAATCCCTTAATCCCAAGGAAAAGGCATGAGGGGTTATATGGAGAAACGGAAGAAAAGGCAAAAAGGCCAATCCTAGAGATAAAAACTAAGGAAAGCCATCTCGCTGGATTGTGCTCAACCATAGTTTTCGGAAAAGAAAAAGCTATACCTGGAGTCGGTTGTCCACATAAAATGTTCATAGGAGATGAGAAAATAGAGAGGAGGTGAGCCGCTTCGCTAGGATTCGGGCACCCATTGCACTGTCTTCGAAAAAACATGGAGTTCTATGTGAAGTCAGGTGGCTCGTTGGCGTTATCCTAGGAAGTGAGAAGAAAGAGGGACCGCCCCAAGCCATTGGCGGTGAGTGGTCCATGTCCCTACCCTCACATATCTTACTCGTTGGGCTTTGGCGTTAGGACGGAAGGGTTGATTAACTAGTGTACATCCTTCCTACTAGTGGGATCGGTTAGAGGCCCTAATTAAATGAGAGGTCAATTTGAAATTGGGATTGCATGCTTGCACGTGGTGTGAGAAGTGTGTTCCCCTTGTTTTAATTGTTTATCTACTGAGGGTTTTTACTTCCCGGAAATATTCCTTGAGTTGCATTGGCATCTGAGCAACATTCTTTGCAGATAACACAAAAGATTTCCCCCTCTTTGATAGTCTTGACACTCATATTTTTGATTGACTAAGAGTTCCTTATTGAATGAGCTTAATATCTTGGAAACTTATGTGCTTAGAAATGTATTGTCTTGCTTGAGGGCAAGCAAGAAGTAAAGTGTGGAAACTTGATAAGCTCCCAAGATAGCTATATATTTGAGTAAAACTAGGGGTAATTTATAGCATTTTTAGCATCCTTATGTGATTAATCTTACGATATTATGTGCTTTAATTCATTAACCACACGCAAAGCTACCTTTGGGGCATTTTGAGACATTTCACAAGTCCCGGGAGCCGTTAGGAACGAGAAACAAGCAAAACGAGCAAACCGAGCAAGACATGAGCCTCAGAGGACCCAAGATGAGGCATTAACGCGTGAAGGTCACGTGAACGCTTTCCAGTAGTCGTCCACGCGTGAAGGCCGCGTGAACGAGACATTGCGGAGAAACTATTTTTAGGGAAATTTTGGGAGAGACTATATAAAGAGGCTTGATAGAATTTTCAGAGGAGACCCTTTTTGGAAAAGAAGATAGCACTTTTAGAAATCTTTTCCATTCTTAGATTAGGTTTTATATTTCCTCCTTGTAAATGAAGAATTGAGCTTGGATTGAAGACTACATTTCATTTACTTGGTGATTTCTATTTGAATCTTATTTCTATTTTACATATCTTATTTTTAGATTGAATTAGTTTATGATCTTGAATTCTTGATTATGTGTGGCTAGTTCAATCTAGGGCTTGGATTGTGTAAATCTATGTTGCTAGTGTGAAGATCTTATTTCTTATTGTGGATTTGATTGCCTTGATGTTGGAAAAACATATTCTTGTCTATTGATTGTTGTTTTGATTAGATCTTGCATAGATTTGGCCAATCTATTGAGAGATTGAGATCTTGACTCTATCTTGGTATTGATTTGAGTTGAGTTGAAGCTTTTGCAATCTTAGATCCTATGGAATTCCATGATTAGGAATAGTAGGAAAGTGTGTAGCTAAGGTGTTTGATAAAATGTCTCTTAGGGCTTTTGGTTGCTAGAAGGCACTCCTAAGCCTAAGGAACCCTAGTACACAAAGGTGAAAAAGGACTAAGATAACACACTCTTGAATGGCCAACACCATTACATCACTTGACCACTACTTGAGACACACAAGGAAGTAACATAGACAAGCACAGTTCAATCTCTTGTTTTCTTATTTCTTATTTCTTATAACTTAATCTTAGTTACCTCTTGCTCACTTACATTTCATACATGCCATTCACCACATTCACCATCCTCACATGTCTCATAATATGTTCATTCGTTTGAAAGTAATAGCATAGACTTACCTCCACGTCCCTCCTTCGAGACCGACACTCAGGGAGTTTTAGACTCTTCGTTTTATCATAACCTATACATACCACATCCACATTACACACTCCTCACTCACCCCTAGCATATTTTAGATTAGTTTTACATTAGATTATTTTCAAGCTTGGAATCTCGAATTGGAGTTGGATTTGTTCTTCATCATTAGTAAAGTTCTCTTATTCCTTTATTTACTTTATTTTCAGATTTCTTGCAATGTTTATGGTTATTTATTATTGCTTTTCTTTGTTTAATTTTATGATGCATGAGTAGTTAGCTTTTGGGTTTGGATTAGGGTTCTATTGCTATTCTTGATGATAGGTTTATAATTATTGCATAGAGGGGATAATTAATTAATCTAGAGTTTTTATGTTTAAATTGGATTATAAATTATTCTTATTGATAATTGATGCGCAGCTTTTATTGATTTGCTTTGGAGATGATTTCATCACAACGAAAGTTGGGTGAAAGACTCAACCTAACCAATTTCAATCCAATTTTTCCTACTATGAGAATATGGGTAATTTGGAGGCTTATAATACTTTTGTGTTTTAAGGTTAAGATTGATTGGAGGCTTATAATACTTTTGTGTTTTAAGGTTAAGATTGATGCGTCACGAAAGTAGGACAATCCTAGCCTAATTCTAGTTTATTGATTAGGAAAGTAGCTGAACTGAATTCTTGAGTGCATTGCCAATAAATCCCTTGGTTAATTGTTTTTCCCTAATTTTGATATTGTTAGAGCATCAAGATTGCAATACCCATAATCTGACCCATTCTTTTATCATATAGTTTTTCCCTTATTTTATTTGCATATTTTATTTTATTTCTATTCCTTAATCTTAGTTTGATTGGATTCTAGTGAATTCCAATACTTTAGTGCCTAGAACCCTACATATCATACAAGTACGTGCCATAGTCCCAATTCTTAGCGGAACAACATTTTCACCCTCATATTTACTATCACAATTTTACACATCACAAGCCGAGGGAATGGGAACACGAACAGGATCCGAAGGCAGATTCAATAGCACGCCAAACATCCCGGGAGGTGTCGTGACCAATAGCAAGATACAGGACCTCCTCCGCCATTGGGGAGATTAACATGCTCAATATGGATTGGTCTTGCTGAATCCATCGAGCGTACACGGTGTTGAAGATGAGAGACGCGGGGGAAGCCGATGAAGCAGCCGAATGGGACGCAGGCGACGCAATAAATTCCGGCGAACATGGGTGTGAACCATCAACAAAACCATATAAACTCTGGCCACACAAAAACAGGACCAATTGCGCCTTCCAGAAAAGAAAATTGGACGCATTAAGCTTGAGAGAAACATAATGGTGAGCTTGCTGCAACATATTCGGAGCAGGCAACGGCTGAGCAGACGAAACCTCAGTCACCGTGCAACTCGACGATATAGTGTGATCATCATTGGCACCTGTAGAAACATTAACGTGGCCATAGGAACGAACCAAGCTGATACCAGATGAGAGTCTGAGAAACTTTGTATGTATTCAATATTACGTTAATTAACAACAGAAGAATACAAAGGAGATTAATACTATATACAACTAGAGTCCTATACAGAACATAATAAGCTAACTAGAGTCCATAGACAAATATAACACTAATAAAAACAACTACGAAGACCTTATCTATTTGCATGCCACTATTTATTCCAAACCAAATTAAATAAAGCATAAAACAGAAAACAAAGCAAACAAGAAAGATTACAACAGTCACTATTTAATTTGAATTGCAACATACAACAAAAACATGTAAATTAAACAAATACTAGACATCGTTCTTTATTCAAACTACAACATAAAACACAAAACATTTTATGCAACACCGTCACACTGATGAAGATCATAAACTTAATCACATCAGTTTTCAAATTCAAGAGATCGGATTAACCAATATGGAGGTAATAAAATCCTTCAACTTGGTTTTGGAATGTGTATATGAATCTCCATCACTGTATAGCAAATCCATAACTCTTGCTAAATTGAGAATTCGGCTAAGTATAGGCATAGGAAAAATGGTCGGTTTAAGACATTGTTGATTAATGTCTTTCCATGCATTGGTGACTCGTTCTAGGAGCTCGCGGGTGGTCTCTTCTTTTGATTTTCCATATTCTTTCATGTAGATTTGAACAGATGAATCTATGTGTCCCCTTTGGTGTTCAAACTATACAAATAGTACAAAAAACAAGTATTATATTAGCAAATTTCTGATAAGCAAGGCATAATAACTAAAGTATATTGATAAAGAATATACAGTGGCAATATATTAAAATTAAAACCAATCGAACACATTATATAATAAGTCAAATTATAGCAACTGGCCTGAAGTGGATATGGATAAAGCTACTATTACCTCATGTCCAACAACATCATCCATCAATCTGCATATAATCGAAGCAGCTCGAACAATTAAAGCTTCATTATTAACCCAATTAAACACATCTTTAGTTACAAAATCTTCTTGCATGCCTACTAAAGATGTTGTTGCCATCATTTGATAACCACACGTTAACATTGCAACTTTCATGTATTCCTCAAATGTTGGATTGCAACCACCAAAGTACCACTTGGCTTCTTCAAAATATGCTCCCACTACTTTTTTCATCTAAAATTGTATGGAAATAATTTTTTTTTCATAAATAGTTGTTTTGATTAAAAAAGAAAAGTATGCAAAGTACACCTATATTGGATAAACATTTATTATTAGTACCTCAACTTTGGCATAATCGACACGATATGATTGACCATTATCAGTTAATTCTTTCTCCATTTCAGCATAAGTATCAAG
Source organism: Ipomoea trifida (assembly GCA_003576665.1). NCBI lineage: Eukaryota > Viridiplantae > Streptophyta > Magnoliopsida > Solanales > Convolvulaceae > Ipomoea > Ipomoea trifida. Next base: position 3,257,043 of record CP025648.1, read on the forward strand.
AAGGTAGGTATAGGGAGGCCTCATATATTCTGGTAATTCAATTAAAGCACTAGCATCCCATCTGCATTGCAAAAGTTTTTTTATTTTCTTTTAAAAAAATGAATTGAACAATAGTCTTTCAGCTATTATCAATTTATCATATATAAAACGAAAAAAAAAAAAAAAAAAAAAACTTCCGTTAATCAAGAATGATAATATAAATTAATTTGGACCTTTGGATTGCATCATTGAAAAGCTTGAGCTCATCAAGGGTTCCATAAGCATCGTAAATATCATCAATAATTGAAGTCATACTGAGAACTTTAAGAAGAAACTTCCTTGCAAGAGAATATTTTGGTTCAAAATACACTCCCAGTATCCAAAAATAACCTTCCACCAATCTGTCTCTTGCAAAAAATAATTTATTTGGGACATCTAATCCTTTCCACCACCTAGATTACAATGAATATAGAAATTGTTAGTGAAAAGAATTATCTTCCCCCACTTCATGTGTCATTGACACATTTGTGACAAAGATCATATCAGATAATGTATATATTTTTGCAAAAAGTAGCACATTAATTCGATCATATAGCTCAAAAGCTTTACCTGGTAAGGCTACCAAGCTCCCTTTGATGTTCCTTTTGCAACAAGTTGAAGTCCAATTTTGCAAATTTCAGCAATAAAGCATCTTGTGTTCCATTTGGCTCAAAAGTTGATATGAATTTTTGTGCATCAAGCCTTATTAATCTCTTTCGAATTGGCTGCTTTAGTGCTTCACTAACTTGTGATCTAAGAGTATTGGTCAAGTTTGGTAGTATGGATTCTAGGTGAGAAGTGGTAAATGTCAATGCTTCTTCTAAAACCTGCTCCCCATGCACCCTAAGATGTGATGCTTCGTACAAGCTCAACAGTGCTGGAACATTCTTGATCAATGATTCCTTGAACTTTCCATTACAATCCATAAATTTTTCAAACACATCTGCCGAAATTTTGATGAGTAAAAAAAAGTTAATTAAAACTTACTTTACAACTTACAATCTCACTTGTTTATTCAATCAGTCACATATTTAATTCCTTATTAGTACTTTTTCCTTTTCATTTTATGTATATAGTTTAATTAACTTGGTTTAACTCTATTTATTTATAATTTATTTTTTTAACACTCAGTTATCTTTAGTGTATAAAATTTGCATCTTTAGAGTCTACGTACATCAAAAAATTTATTGAGTATTAAAAAAACATAAGAAAATAACTGAATAAAATGCGAGTAATTAGTTTAATTGATAATATATATGAAGAAATATCAAATAAACCTCAAACTCAAACTATTTAGAAAAGTTCAGTTGCATCTTTCAACCTTGAAAGCTTCAAATATACCATGAACTCAATAAAATGGTGCAATAATCACCTTTTTTATTACCAGAAATAGACGTAATATATATATATATATATATATATATATATAGAGAGAGAGAGAGAGAGAGAGAGAGAGAGAGGTGTCATTTACTTTGCTGATGTGTTTTTTCTTTGAGTAAATTTTAACAAAAAATAGTACTCCCTCCATCTCATTTTAGGTGTCTAGTTCGGTTAACGAGACTTGACTCTAGTTATTTTTAATTCAAATTTTCATAATATTAAGTTTATTATTAACATATAAAATTTATATATTTAGAAACTACAGTAATAGTATTATTAAATATAAAAAAATAAATTTAAAAATAAGTAAAAATTAATAAAGAAAATAAACAAAGAAGAACAAAGTTTTTTTTTGAAAACAAGAAGAACAAAGTTTGTTTAAGCAATGAATAGTAAATAGCTAGGACTGATAAAATGGAGTAATATTTAATGTACACTTACTAGCAGATACGTGATACCCTTCTTGTCTCAGTAGTCGAAAGCACAAAGAGACATTATAAAGGTCTCTCTGATCTTCCCCGGCATTGAATTCATCGTATGTCTTGAATATGTGTTCCAATGAAGCTTCAATCTCCTTTTCAAATTGATAATGGACTCCCAAGCGTTGAATTTTGTTAATCAAATCTAATTTTTTGAAGGAGGTGTCTGGCACTTCCACAAGCATGTTTTTCAGCTCTTCTTTCAATTGTTGATGCTCTAGCCATTCTTGTGTATGCACTTCCTGCGTATACAATAATTTATGTTCTTTACAAATTATTATTGCAAAAAAATATGTTAGATCAATCAACGCTAAGGGTGAGATAGATGATTGAATCTTAGCTTCTTGGTTTAATTAGTATAGTAGGTAGTAGTTGGGTGAAGAGAAAAGGTTTTGAAACTCGACAGAGATAGTGTGGAGATTATGTTCCAAGTGCACAAATTATTCACTGAGTCACTAAGTTATGGTGATTTGCATCAGGTCAAATGATCTGTTGGGCTGGGATATAAGGGGGGCGGGGGGCTTGGAGTTGTGTATTCAACCTTGGGATAAGATAGATGATTGAATGTCATAATTATTATCTAGTACCATTTAGGCAGGTGATGTTTGGTTGTAGCTAGACTTTTATACCATATTTTGTTTGCTTATTTTTGCTATCATACTATTGGATTCAAACTCTATAGTAATGACAAAAGTCATTACTCTTCTCATCTCCCTACTTTTGGACACGGGAACCAAAAAAATAAAAATGAAAAGTCATTATCAATGTATTCAATTCAAGAGTATGCGCGCACACTCACACACACACATGTTTGTGTTTCTATAAGAACTATATATGGAAATATTTTGGTTGACCATCTAGTAGATCTAACAGTTGAAAATTGAATAAATAAAATATGGTCACTTTCATAAATATTAAAAAGTTTAAATATTTATGAAATTGACACATTGTCCCCCTTAGTTCTAGTTTGACATAAATATTTGATCTATCTAAGATGTAGTCAGGGGTGGATCCAAAAGTCAAGACATAATAATATTAAATTATAATGAAAAACCAACTAAGCTACCTGTAGTTATTTACATATATATATATGTACACACACATATACATATATATATATACATATATATATACATATATACATATATACATATATACATATGTACATATATACATATGTATATATGTACATATATACATATGTATATATGTACATATATACATATGTATATATGTACATATATACATATGTAGATATGTACATATATACATATATACATATGTATATATATATACATATATATGTATATATATATATATATATATGTATATATGGGAGTGGGAAGGTATGGATCCGCTCTGCAAGTGCATGTAGTGTATAGTATGATGAGTGTGTTGGGATACATTTTATAGTTAAAAGCTAACAAATGTAACAAAGTTCCCCAATTAACCGACTAATTTATCAGCACAATTAATTATCCACTAGTTATGTAACCAGTTGTTATACAGTGGCATCATGGTCCATGATTATCGAATGAAACTGTAATAGAATTAAAATCATTGTAGAAAATGAAACTAAAAACCATAGTACATTATTATCAAATGAAACTGTAATATAATTAAAATGATACTTTAGTATTATTATAATAAAACTAGTTTGTACGTAGAAAATAAAACTAAAATCCAGAGTCATACAAAATACAATAGCATATATTGCCAAGTGCAATTAAAATAATAATACTTCAACATTACTATAATTAGACTAGTAGTGTATGTGTATAGAAAATGAAACAGAAAAATAAAGCTCAAGCAATAATGTATAATTGTATATTATCAAATGAAATTATAGTAGAATTAATATAATACTTTACTATTGCTATAATGAAACTAGTGTGGAGGAAAAATGAAACTAAAAAAAGATAGTAATATTGTCAAATAAAACTAAAGTGTACTCAAATAATATTTTATGGTCCAACTCTGCTACATAGACCATGGTCCATATTAAAATTTCCCTCATGCAATATAGTAATTAATATATATATATATAGAATATTAATCAAATGTGGCCGTGCTCTTAGGTGTGGCCGTGCGGTCACACACCACTCAATGTTACGAAATACACCACTCAATGTTAAGAAACACACCACAATGAAAATATACAAAAACACCATAAAACACACCACACACCCAAAATAATGCACCATAACTCCCATGTCCCTAATGGTGCATTTGCTAATACTGTGTGGTGTATATTTGCATACCTAGTGGTGTGTTTTTGGGTGATGCGTCCCTAACGATGCATATTTGTGTGGTGCATTTTCTAACACTGAGTGGTGTATATCTGTATACATAGTGGTGAGGCCGCACTGTTCACACCTACGAGCACGGCCACACTTGAACATGACCCTATATATATATATATATATATATATATATATATATATATATATATATATATATATATGTTACCTTGGGTTGAGAAGAATAAGTAAGGAAGTAATCTCCCCAAATGGTTGGATGATAATTGGCAGAACGACGAGTAACTCGATCCAGCTGAGTTTGGTTTGATGGAAGAGCTGACAAGAGTTGATTATTGTAAGCCATTACTGCTAAGAAGTATAGGCGGAGAGACGAAGAAGCTAAGTATGATTTGGGAGGTTAGTTGCTCTCCATTTATAGTAGAGCTTGCGTGCTCAAGCCTTACTCTTTACTGGAAAATTCCTTAGTTCGTACAGTAGTAATGCAAGATAACTGTTCCTTTTTTGAAAATAAGGTTGTACTGTGTTTGAAATTTGGGAGAACATAACTGTCGTTTTGTGGAAAATAAGGTTGCGTTTGAAATTAAATGCTGCCAACTGCAATATGTAGTGTATATCAGTATATGCAGCGTCGATATGTAGTGTATATCAGTATATGCAGCGTCGATATGTAGTGTATATCAGTATATGCAGCGTCGTTCCAATCAAAATAGAGGTCATGTGCTACATTTGAATTTGGGCCCTTTTTCACAAGAATATCTATTATTCTAGAATCAATGGCATTCTAATTTTTTAGATCATATATGTCAAATAAAAACGAATCATTTAGTTGATCATTTTGACCACCATCATCTAAAAACTCATCAACATTCCTATATCATTTACATCGTTACATGATACTTGTCATTATATTGCTGTGCACACTGTATATCATCTAAATTTTTTCAAGTCTCACAATCACATGATCTTCTTTATGAAGATGATTAGCATCTAACAAATTTTCATTGGCATCATCCTTTTGCTCATCTATTTGATATTCTTTTGTAATGAATTTTTTCAAGAGCTCCCTTTTGTGATTGAGTTAGTTGCTCAATTATTCTTTTCTTTTGTGATAGAGATTCTGAATTGAATTACCAGAATATCATAGTAATAGAAGATTATACTTATGCTTCGTTCCTGTGTGAGTGCGTGATTACTGCAATACTGCTCCAACTTCATAATCTCCAATCATTATTACATGGATCATAAATTAAAAGTACATTTTTAATATACTAAAAGTACATTGTTTATGGACGTAAAATACATTATTTGAATACTGAAAGTACATTATTTTATATACTATCAAATAATGTAATTTAGTACACAAATAATGTATTTTTAGTATATAAAAAAAGTACCTTATATTTATGGTACACACAATAATTTACCCATAATCTCATATAATATATGTATATAATTTTTTAAAAAAACAAATTAAGAAGCCCAATTATAAATTAAAAAGATGAAAAACAAATTATATGTATATATGATGTATATTATGGGCCCCCAGGGCAAACATGCCCAGGGCCGGCCCTGTGTATATGGCATTCCCGTCATCTTTCTAAATGAGTGGTTATTGGTTCAAACTCCGATAGTTGGGGCCGGCTTTATATTCTTTGGGCGGATGATAAGCCAGGAATGAACCTACAAATATGCTTTAATTGCACTAATTTCTAAGTGAATGTTAGATTTTTGTGCAAGAACGAAGCTTATTTAAGGTGTTTATGCCTCAATAATTAGAAATCGGGACCTAGGCATGTTGAAACGTTAAATGAAGGCGAATCGAGATGATTTTAAGGCAAAATGGTTCAAAAATAAAGGACCAAAACCATAGCAAAGTTCACCGGAGCAAGGAGTTAGCCAATACGTGCCACCGGAAGGGTGTCAAGCTGCTAGTCACATTGTGACCAGCAGAGTGACATTGTTGACGTACAATTGTGCTGTGACCAGCAGCTTGATGACTGTTTATCAGAAAGTAGTCACGAAAGCCAAGGTGGATGTCACGGCATGACTTCTCTAGCTACTTTGCGGATCACAGTTGTCAAGTTGATGGTCGCACTGTGATCAGCGGAGTGACTCTTAAATTCCGTAAGAGTTTGAAATTTGGGAGAACATAACTCTCCTTTTTGTGGAAAATAACGTTGTGTACTTGTGTTTGAATTAAATGTTGCCAACTACACTATGTAGTGTAGGGCTGATTTTTAGGTTTTTGTGGCCCTCTAAAAGTTTAATCTTTAAAACTAATACCATAAAAAAAATAAAAAATAAAAAAAAAAAGAAAGAGAGAGAGAGAGAAAGGCAAAGGGAGGGAGGATGTGCACAACTTTGAACAACAAGCAAGTTTTGAACCTGTAAACTTGCATTTTTACCATTTCTCCATTTAAAATATTTTAATATTAATTGAAAACTTTTTATTTTTAAATGTCTAAACTAACTAGGTAAATATTAAATATTGGGCCCTCTAAAATTTGGGGCCCTGTGTTGTAGCCCAGCTTGCACAACCCAAAATCCGGCCCTGATGTAGTGTATATATGGCATTCCCGTCATCTTTCTAAATGAGTGATCATAGATTCAAACTCCGGTGGTAGTAGAAAACACAATTGGAGTCTTGCTCTTTAAGAATTCAAGAGAAATTGTTTGCATTCTTGTTAGAATTTAAATATGATTAGAAATACTAAAACATTTAAAAAAATCTTAACCTTCGAAAAAAAGAGTGGGAGAAAAATTATAGAATTGGAGTAAATTTCATATTTTTATTTGGCCTTAATTCGATCATTAATCATTTAAAATGTAAAAAAAAAAAAAAAAAAAATCATTTTAGTGCAAGATAAGGAGAAAATTTAGAAATTTAAACAATAAGCCTATAATATGTCTAAAGGCTCTGTTTGACAAAGCTTATTTAGGAGTTTATAGCTTATTTTAAGCTACTGATAAACTATAAGCTCTGTTTGATAATGTTCTCAAAATAAGCCAGTAGCTTAAAATTAAGAGCTTATTTTGAAACGCTACATTAGGTAACTTTTCAAAAATAAGCTAGTAGATTTTTAACTTTTTCCATCTTTATCCTTATTATCTTAAATAAATGACATCCTTTACCCCTTTCAATTAAAACCCTTTTGATATTTCAGCTACTCATTATGTTTGGTTGTAATTTCAGTTTGACATTTATGTTTGAACTAGTTTTATACGCGCATTGCGCGTATGGGTTGATGCCCAATGTTTATATTTGAATAAATATTTGAAAGTATATAAATGCAAGATTATATAGAAAAAGTTTATACATGGGTAATTGAATGTCGAATTTTTTTATTTAAATATCTAACTCAAATATATGAACCTAAGATAATATAGAAAATTCATTATAATTATTACTAAAATAAATGTTTGCAACCTTGTAAAATCGATAGTCTAAATATTTGGTCTAAAAAAGATAGTCTAAATAAATACTACTTTTCGTTTGAATTTTTCTAAGTGTTCTTAATTCTCTTTTGAGTAACATTGTTATTGTCTTTATCTTTACTATTTGTTCTATTCCTTTTTTGTTGATAGTGTGTTATTTGCAATTCGGTTATTGTTGGTATCATAGATGACAACGTCATGCAATGAGATTATGATATAGGAGTTATGAACTTTCCTTTAAGAAAAAAGATTAAATAAATTAATAAAAAATTGAAATTTTAAAATATTATATATTCCAAAGATATTAAAAGGTAGTTTCTCGCTTCAATTTGCGGGGTAATGAGTTATTTGAGTACTTTCATTGTCAACAAATCCCCCAAGTAGTTAATATGATTGGTTTCAAATTATTCTTTTTTTTTTTTATTTTTTTCATGGTATTAAAGAAATACATATGTATAATTTTTTGGTGTAACTACTAATTTTTTTTTTTTTTGAAAAAACTACTAATTTATTTAATTCAATAAGAGTAAAATAGAGTGATTCCGCTTCAATTTGTTGGGTTATTTGAGTACTATCTTTGTCAACCAATCCCCAAATAGTTAATATAATTAGCTTCATATTATTTTAAATTTTTTTCATAGTATTAATAAAATACTTGGTAAATAAATATATAACATTATTTTGTACTATAACTTTGATATATTTTTTTTTTTGGAAATAACTTTGATATTTAATTACAAGATATTGTAAAAATAAGATAATAGACAATGTAATGAATAACAATTGATAAATTTGAATGTAAAGAATCTTTGCATGAGAGAAAATAAAGACAATATAACTAATGAAATTATTTCTCTTATTTAATTTAATTTTTTGATAATGAATAATTTTTTCAAATAAAGGTATTGTAGACACATAATTCTAAATTAAAGAAATACATATGTATCATTTTTTGTTGTAGCTACTAATTTATTTAATTTAATAAGAGTAAATAGAGTGAGAAACTTAATTATCTCAAATTTGATTGAGATGAGGTTCGAACCTAAGATCTTTCTTATAGAAATTAATGGGTAAGTTAAAAGTTAACGGAATATTAACGGAGAAGATAATATTTAACGGAAAACTTAACGGATAATCATAAAAGTAAGGTTAAATTATGTAATCTCTATTAATAATATTAATCTGAATTATCTTAGCCATCTATTTGATTAAATAATTCATCTGAACCATCCATTTGATTACCGCCATTTTTTCTACCCATTTTAGGCCTAACTCTCTTTGGCTCTTATTAGTATAGTAGATATTAATTTTTTTATACACTAATATTATGATTTATAAACATTTTTTTACTTTATATATTTTCAAATATATATTCTTACTTTATATTTTATTTAAATATATTGATTTCATTATTTTATATTTTAATATATAAACAAACCTATTTAAATTTAAAATTATTTAAATTATATGAAGATGCCCTTTTTAGTATTTTTACATTTATCACCTTATCAAAAAGCTAATTTTACCAAACACTTTTAAGCATAACAGCTAGCTTAGCCGCTCTTCAGATTTCAGCTTCCAGCTTATAACTTTTCAGCTTTCAGCTACCTTTTCAATTAGGTTTGCCAAACATAGCCTAAGTGTGTATTTTATATTTGGGAAAAGTGTCAAATTGGCCCCCTAAGTTAAACGGATAGTGCAATTGAATCCCCTAACTAAAAAAACTCCATTTAAACCCTTTAAACCTGCTAAAATGTTCAATTAGGTCCAAAATTACCTGATTAGCAAGTTAGTGCAATACGGAGCTGACATGTGTCCCCCTTAAAAATTTTATTCTTTTATAATAATTTTTTTACTTTTTGTTTTATTATTAATTTTTATTAGAAGTTTTTGAATTTTTTTATTTTTATTATTAAACAGCCACCGGCTGTTCAGCCGATGGCTGTCTCCTTCCCCGCACAACCGTGGCTGTCCGGCGACAGCCACGGCTGTCTAAAAATCACGGCCACGGCCACAGATGATTCGTACAGGTTTTTCTTCACGTTTTGTAGGATGGTTTTGAAGGTCGTTGTGGTGATTTTTTGGATTAGTTTGGGGGTATATTAGTGAATGGAGGCCGCAGGCGGTGGTGGAGTTAGCCGGAGAAGGATGCTGACGGCAGACCGGAAGTTTGATTCTCCGAACCTTCGAGATTTTCTGAGAGTTAAAGAGGTGAGCAACAGCAATGGAACTGCACAGAACACCCAAAAATGATATTTAACAATATCTTCTGATCTGTCACCATGGAACAACAGCAAGGTGAAGTAAAAATTTCACTTCAATGAGCAAAACCTCATCCGTGGAATGCTAGACAAGAAGACTTCTACTGCCTCACTAATAACAGTACTACTGCAGGTTAATCTGTCCTTTATGGAGAAGGAGAACGGTGTGAATTAAATTGACTAGTTTAGAATCATTATGCAAATGAGCACTATCTACATGCTTGCATCCTTATTGTTCTTTTACTCTCCTCGATATCATACGGGACGAGCCGTTCTTAAGCAAGGAAAACCGGAAGACCTGGAAACACTTTACGGAGAAGCTCCGTCTCAAGCTCCAGAGCTCCCTGGCTCCGCCTGCACCTCCACTGGCGCCGACCCCGACCCCGCCGACGATACACCCCTCCAGCAGATTGATAGTCGGACGACGGATGCGACGACGCGTTCCACGCGATTTTCTGCGGCGAGTACTGCTTCCGAGGCGGAGCCTGGGTAGAGAGTCAGATTAAACCCAGACAGAAATCGAGGGCGGCGGCCATGGCCGCCGTCCTCGCTTCAAATGGTTCAGATCTAGACCTCATATTTGAGCTCCAGATCTGGAAGACAGCCATGGCTGTCTGGTGAGACAGTCATGGTTGTATAATTTTTTTTTAGACGGCTATGGCTCTCAAACGGCCATGGTCGTCGTTTTTGGATAGCTGTGGCTATCGGCTGTCCGGCGAAGGAGACAGCCACGGGCTCAACAGCCGGTGGCTGTTTAATAATAAAATTAAAAAAATCAAAAACTTCTAAATAAAAATAATACTCCGTAATAAAATAAAAGTAAAAAAATCATTAAAAAAATAAAATTTTTAAAGAGGGACACATGTCAGCTCCGTGTTGCACTAACTTGCTAATTAGGTAATTTTGGACCTAATTGAACATTTTAACAGGTTTAAGGGGTTTAAATGGAGCTTTTTTTAGTTAGGGGATCCAATTGCACTATCCATTTGACTTAAGGGGCCAATTTGACACTTTTCCCTTTATATTTTATCAATAATATAGATGATTTTATCAGTGAAAAACATCTTAAAATAAAATATTAGTGATGTCAATTGATACACTTTATTCTTTCCTTTCAAAGGAATTATATTTAAAAAAAAAATATTCTTGTTTCCATAATACAGGCACCTTCCATCTTCATCAATATTGGACTTGGTGTGGCAAAACAGCCAATCCCGCAACCGCGATCTGGACGCAAATAATCCTCCATTTCACGCCATTGCCATTTCTGATTGTAATTCCTCTCCTAAGCAACGCCGTGACGCCACCAACGCCGCCGCATTATGGAGATTCGTCAGCCATTGTAGCTTTCCGGTGGTTATTATTATTACAATAATAATATATAATAATAATAATATAATATTGTGTTGTGTAACTGAATTTGGGAATGGCTTCTTCTTCTACGGAAGCCGATTCCCGCCTGAACCAAATCCTAGTCCCAGCCCTCGAGAAGATCATCAAGAACGGCTCATGGCTGAAGCACTCTAAGCTCGCGCATGAGTGCAAATCCGTTATCGAACGCTTCGCATCGCCTAACAAAGCCCCAAGCACTCCTGCTTCAGCTCCCACTTCCCCTTGTAGCCAATGGGACGCCTCCCTCCCTGGCGTCCTCGCCGACTTCTCCCTCGCTAATTCCGAGCTCTATCTCAGCCCTCTCATCACCGCTTTGGCCTCCGGCAACCTTCACATAGCCGAGCCTGCTCTCGACGCGCTCCAGAAGCTCATTACCCATGGCTACCTACGGGGCGAGGCTGACCCGACTGGCGGCCCCGGCGCTAGGCTTTTAGCGAAGCTCATCGAGGCTGTCAGCAAATGCCTTGAACTTGGCGACGATCACGTCGAATTGCTTGTTATTAAGACCGCTTTGTCCTCTGTCACATCACTATCGCTGCGAATCCAGGGAGATTCTCTCCTACAGGTTGTGAGGACTTGCTACGATTTATGCTTGGCGAGTAAAAATGTGATGAATCAGGCTACTGCCAAGGCATCGTTGATCCAAATTCTGGTGATTGTGTTCCAGAGGATGGAGGCGGACTCTACTACCATCCCGCTCCGGCCTATTGCTGTGGCGGAATTGATGGAGCCAGCAGAGAAGGGTGATGGAGATGGGACTATGACAATGTTTGTCCAGGGTTTTATAACTAAAATTATGTCAGATGTGGATGGGATGTTGATCACCTCTCCTCTGAGTACAAACGCAGATGGTGTTGCTTACAGTATGGCGTTTGATGCTACCACTTCCAGTGTGGAGATGGCTAATAACCCTGCTGATGTACTGGATTCAACAGACAAGGATATGCTGGATGTGAAGTACTGGGAGATCAACATGTTCAAGACGGCTCTGGAGGGCAGGAAAGAGGAGTTGATGGATGGTGATGGGGAGAGGGATGATGATTTGGAAGTTAAAATTGGGAATCAGCTGAGAAAGGACGCTTTCTTGGTTTTCAGAGCGTTATGTAAGCTGTCCATGAAGACACAGTTGATGAAGGGGAAGATTGTGGCTCTGGAGTTGCTCAAGATACTGTTGGAGAATGCAGGGACAGTTTTCAGGACAAGTGAAAGGTTTGGACTTTGGACTGACTGTTAAGATGGCTTTAGTGCCCATTGTTGTACATTTTATTGTTGGGGTCAGTGAAAGCTTTAGTTCAAAACTTTATGTTTATGATAATGCCAGCATGCCTTAAATGTGCAATGAATATGGATATTTATAGGCAATAATTGAAAAGCTACTATCTGCTAAATATCCGAAGAGTTTAGAAGAATGCCTATATGATTCATGTGAGTTTGTGATGAATATAAACTTGTTCCGATAGTTATGTGAATCTAGGTTGATATGATGGAAACCCTTTTGGTAACATTACTTTGGTGAGACAGTTCATGAAAATAGCACAGAAAATGTAGGAATATCAGTTCCCCCAAACAGAAACCAAGTCATTTCAAGCATTGTTTCAATTAAGCATTGATGCAGACCTTTTCTTTGCAATATGGTGAAATTTTCTATCAAAGCTATCTTCTCATAGAATACTGGTTGGGTTTAAGGTACTTGTTTTGATAAAAATGTGTTTGATAATTTGGCCATTACCTAATTAACATTTAGCAATAATATTAGAGAATGATGTCATGAACCTTATTGTTTTAAGGAAAGGTGACTTGAAGACTTGCTTTTGTTTGTTTGGGAACCATGAATAAAATCAGTAATTTGATCAGTCAGCCTTGTAAAGTGACCATAAAAAAAATCCTTCTTGTAAGGGAGCTGCAACAAAAGGTGAGGCACGTTTATATTTTGTCTGCCAATTGTTGAACTTCTCCTTTTCCCATGTGTAGGGTTCTGTTCATGTTTTGCATCATTCAAATTATGAAATCAGATACTTGATATATTTCTTTCGATAATTAATTTTGATCTTTAATCTTAAATTTTGCTATTGACTTTACTTTTCTGTGTTACAGATTTTTAGGTGCCATTAAGCAATATTTGTGTTTGTCACTACTGAAAAACAGTTCTTCAAGCCTTATAACTCTTTTCCGGCTCTTGTGCTCAATTTTCATTAGTCTGGTTTCAAGATTTAGAGCTGGATTGAAGGCAGAAATTGGAGTGTTTTTTCCCATGATTGTCCTCAGAGTACTGGAAAATGTTTCTCAACCAAATTTTCAGCAGAAAATGATAGTACTTATGTTCCTTGAGAAGCTTTGTGTAGACTCCCAAATATTTGTAGATATATTCCTTAACTATGATTGTGATGTCCAGTCTTCAAACATATTTGAGAGGTGCGGTCTTTACTCCTTGCATAGTTTAATGCTTATTCGGTCCACGTAGATAAGAGGCAAAAAGATATATTTTAAGAACTTAAATATAGAATTATTTTGAAAAGCTTTTATTATGTTTGGTAGACATATTTGATAAGTTCTACTAAAGACAGATAAGGTTGTTTTGCTGAACTTCTTTTTTCATTTAAAGATGATAAAATTACCATAAAGGACTTTTGTTTTCTTTTCTTTTGTTTTTCTTTAAAAAAAAAAATTCTTTTGTTTCATGTCCTATTTCAAATCCTGCTGTAACCCCATATTGTTCTTTCATCCAAGTAAATAATGGCATATCTTCATCAATAAATCCACCAAAATTAGTTGGACATGTTAAAACCCACTGTGGTATGCTTTTGATGCTTCAAAAATGCTCACTGCTTAATCATCATACCGCATTCAGAGTTAAATATTTGTGTCATCCTAATTATCTTTCAGGATGGTAAATGGGCTTCTTAAAACTGCTCAAGGTGCCCCACCAGGTACGGTGATGACACTCTTACCCCTACAAGAAGCAACCATGAAGCTGGAAGCTATTAAATGCTTAGTGGCCATCTTAAAATCTATGGGAGACTGGATGAACAAACAACTAAGAATTCCAGATCCTCATTCTGCAAAGAAAAATGAGACATCTGAAATTGATTTTGAACCATTAAGTCCTTTTGGAAATAATGCTTATGTAAATAATGGAGATAGGAGTGATGCTGTTAAAACATCAGATTCTCATTCTGAAGCCTGCATTGAAGTTTCTGATGCTTCAACAATTGAGCAGTATCATTCTTACAAGCTTGAACTTCAGGTAGGAAACATTGAATGCCCTTGAATAACAGTTGAGTAGTTTTGTTTGCTTATCCTCTTTCAACAAACTGTTTTTATGGATTATGGAAGCTAATGTATAATAACTCATTGCAGGAAGGTATATCTCTTTTTAATTGCGAACCAAAGGAAGGCATCAATTTCCTGATAAATGAAAATAAATTGGGAAACTCAGTGGAGGAGATAGCCTCTTTCCTTAAAAATACCTTGGGTTTGAATAAGACTTCAATTGGTGATTATCTAGGGGAAAAAGAGGACTTATCACTAAAAGTAATGCATGCATATGTGGATTCCTTTGACTTCCATAGTGTGGAGTTTGATGAGGCAATCAGGGCCTTTCTACATGGGTTCAGATTGCCATGTGAGGCGCAAAAGATAGATCGTATAATGGAAAAGTTTGCTGAACGTTATTGTAAATGTAATCCAAAGGCCTTTTCAAGTACGGATACTGCATATGTCCTTGCTTACTCTGTCATAATGCTTAATGCTGATGCTCATAGTCCCATGGTCAAGAGCAAGGTAAACTTATTTTCTTATATTAAAGAGATACTTACCTGTTATTCTAACTTAGAACAATTCTTATTCATATTCTTTTAAACTATGCAGATGTCAGCTGATGATTTTATAAGGAACAATCATGGGATTGATGATGGCAAAGATTTGCCAGAGGAGTACTTGAGATCTTTATTTGAGCGAATATCAAGAAATGAGATCAAAATGGAGGATGAAGATAGTTTGGCTGTTCAACGTAGGCGGTCTGTGGACTCTAACAAAATTTTAGGCTTAAATAGCATCCTGGATATTGTGGCCCACAAGCGAGTGGAAGAAAATATAGAGACCAGTGATGATCTCATTAAGCACATTCAGGAACAATTTAAAGAAAATGCTCCAAAATCCGAGTAAGATTAACTAGCGCATTCTTCTTTGCCTGACGTGTGAGAAATTTTCCTGCTCTGAGTTGCCACTAGCTGCTTTAAGTGGTGGGAATGACTTTTCCCATTTCTTCTATAGTTGTTAAGAGTCCCACATTGAAAATATAAGAGAGAATATATGAGTTTATAAGGCCATGGATTAGACTAACTAATTGATTGGATTCAATCTTTTAGTGTGGTTTGGCCCATGTGTGTTATAGCCAATTCTGTTAAATATAATATAAAATTATCCATATAGGTGTCATCTGCTGCCTCTTGTTTTATTTTTTCCATAAATAGTTTACCACCTTCGTAAACTTGTTCTCTGCAATTTGTAGGTCAGTTTTTTATCAGGCAACAGATGTGGTGATCCTAAGGTTCATGATTGAGTCATGCTGGGCTCCAATGTTGGCTGCTTTCAGTGTTCCTCTTGACCAAAGTGATGAGGAAGTTGTAATAGCTCAGTGTTTGAAAGGCTTTCGTTATGCTATTCACATCATTGCAGCAATGTCCATGAAAATGCATAGAGATGCTTTTGTGATATCTGTTGCAAAGTTCACTTCCCTTCACTCACCTGCAGATATCAAACAAAAAAATATTGATGCCATAAAGGTTTGTATTTGTTTATTATATTCCATGCTTATCAAATGAGTTATGAATGGGTTAAGGTTTTCGTTAATGAATGGCAATTGCTGATGCTCATAAAAGTCATAGTTAGGTTCAGGGCTTTACTTAGCGGTATGTTAAAGCTCCTTTCCAGGTATTTCACCTAGGTTTTAATACATCTCCCCGTGAGATATACCCAAAACGGCCAAAAGAAAATGAAAATCCTAAATATTTTTCATTTTCTGGTTAAGTGATAGTTATGTTTCAAACAGGCAATAGTGACAATTGCAGATGAGGATGGAAATTACTTAGAGGATGCATGGGAACATATATTCACATGTGCTTCTCGGTTTGAGCATTTGCATCTCATATGGGAGGGTGCTCCTCCAGATGCCATATTCTTTGCACTTCCTCAGAATGATATTGACCATTCGAAACAAGCCAAATCAAATAGCCTGAAAAAGAAAGGACCTGGGAAAATAAAAAATGCAGCTTCTTCTATGAGAAGGGGTTGTTATGATAGTGCTGGTGTCAGTGGCAGTGCTGTTGCTGAGATTACCTCTGAACAGATGAATAAATTGGTCTCTAACTTGAACATGTTTGAACAAGTTGGTGAAATGAGCCAAATATTCATTAGGAGCCAAAAGTTGAACAGTGAGGCAATAGTTGACTTTGTCAAGGCTTTGTGTAAGGTGTCTATGGATGAATTGCGACCTACATCAAATCCTAGGATTTTCAGCCTCGCGAAGATGGTTGAGATTGCGTATGTCCACTTTCCTCTGTTGTTCCTAGTGCTGCTCTTCTTTTGAATAGAATTCTGGTTTCAGCTTAATGTTCTTTATTTCTGAATAGTGGTAAACATTTGTGATGGATTTTTTTTTTCCTTCTTTTTTTACATAAACAGGCACTACAACATGGATAGGATCAGGCTTGTTTGGTCAAAAATCTGGAATGTACTTTCTGATTTCTTTGTGGACATTGGCTGTTCTGAAAACCTTTCAATTGCCATATTTGCAATGGACTCTTTACGCCAGTTGTCAATGAAATTCCTGGAGCTGGGGGAACTGACTAATTATAATTTTCAGAATGAATTTATGAAACCCTTTGTGATTGTTATGCAAAAGAGCAGTGCTATTGAAATCAGAGAGTTAATAATCAGATGTGTGTCTCAGATGGTTTTGTCTCGAGTTAATTATGTGAAGTCAGGATGGAAAAGCATGTTCATGGTATTGAATCCCTCCTAATACTTTCACCTCACAATTACATTTCTTTTAGCTTTCTATGATAAATCCTGCTGCTTTTGTTTTATTTAATTAATTGATTGGTTATAAAGATACTTGGGGAAATATTTGTTGGCGAATATTTTCTTTTCATGTTAATTTTATTTTAGCTCTTTTTGTTAAGATACGGGAAATTTTTGGTGAATGTTTTCAGGTTTTTACTACAGCTGCTTATGATGGCCACAAAAGCATTGTGCTTCTAGCCTTTGAAATAATGGAAAAGATTGTTCGAGATTGTTTTCCATATATTACTGAGACTGAGAGGGCTTTCACAGTTTGTGTTAATTGTCTTGTTGCATTCACAAGTAGTAGACCCAACCAAAACATTAATCTTAATGCCTTTGCTTTATTACGTTTCTGTGTGGATAAACTTGCTAAAGGAGATCTCGACTCTTCAAAGAACAAGGACAAAGAAACTTCAGGAAGTATCTCTAAACTGCAGAAGGGAAATGATAAAACAAATGAAAATGGGGAGTTAGCAAACAAGGAGGATCATTGTTATTTATGGTTTCCATTGTTGGCTGGTAAGGAAATCTTAACTTTCAGTTTTATGATTTTATGGAGGCTTCAAATTGACCCAGATCTGATACTTGAATTATTTATTATTCTTTTGAGTTACTTATTTTGATTCATTTTCACAGGATTGTCTGAATTAAGCCTTGACCCAAGTCCTGAAATCAGGAAGAACGCTCTAGAAGTGCTCTTTGATTCTTTACGCAACTATGGTCATCATTTCTCTTTACCACTGTGGGAAAGGATCTTCGAATCTGTCTTATTTCCGATCTTTAACTACGTTCAACTTACTATTAATCCTTCTGGTGAAAACTCACTGGAGCAAGAATTAGATGGTGATGAAGGCAAACATGATCAAGATGTGTGGCTTTATGATATGTGCACACTGACTTTCGAAGTGATTGTGGATCTTTTTGTTAAGTTTTATGACACCGTAAATCCACTCATGTGGAAGGTGCTGAAGATATTGGTGAGTTTTATTAAGCATCCTCACCAGGGCCTTGCTGGTATCGGCATTACTTCTGTTGTTCGTCTGATCAGCAGTGCTGGGAATCTATTCTCTGAAGACAAGTGGTTTGAAGTAGTTTCATTTCTTAAAGAAGCTGCTCATGCTACACTTCCTGATTTCTCTTTTATTCTAATTGAAAATAATAAGTTTTGGACAGAGGAGGAAATTCTGAGCAGGAACACAGGAGAATCAGCTGCAACAGATACACCTGATGATGATAAACGACACCTGAGGCTTCATCATCTATACTCTTCTATTTCGGATGTCAAGTGTAGGGCTGCTGTTCAATTTTTAATAGTTCAGGCAGTAGTGGAGATTTATAACATACATAGACAGCAGCTTTCCGCGAAAAATGTTGTTGTCCTCTTTGATGCTGTGCATACTGTGGCATTTCATGCTCACGAGATAAACAGTGATGCCATATTGCGGTCAAAGCTGCATGAACTTGGCTCCATGACCCAAATGCAGGACCCTCCATTATTGCGCCTTGAAAACGAGTCTTATAAAAGTTGTCTCACAGTTTTAAAGAATCATGCAATTGACAGACCTCCCAGTTCTGAAGAGTCTGAAATAGAGGCCTACTTTGTCAACCTATGCCAGGAGGTCCTGCAGTTTTACATTGAAGTTGCATGCTCTGGACCATTATTTGAGTCATCTGTTCGTGCACGGACTTGTTGGTTGGTTCCCTTAGGTTCTGGTAAACGGAGAGAGTTGGCTGCACGGGCACCTCTCGTTGTTTCAACTTTGCAGGCTATTTGTAGTTTAGGAGAATCATCGTTTAGAAAAAACTTGTCTTGCTTCTTCCCATTACTCACAAGCTTGGTAAGTTGTGAGCATGGATCAAATGAGGTTCAACTAGCCCTTAGTGATATGTTCAGCTCATCGGTGGGCCCAGTTCTACTTACATCACATTGAGAGTGGCTTGATCTGACATCCGCGATTTTTAGATGTATGATATTTTCATTATTACTATACCTTTCAGTTTTTAACTATGGGGAATATATAGTTTCTATAGGGAATCAAGAAATTGTTTATTTTTAAGCTTAGGTGTTACAGATGTGCTTGACAGTTGACACTTCCTTGACAACCACCAATTTGGCAGTGTGGTTTTTGGTGTTCTTTCAGGCTGTTTATCTGTTTCTGCTCTCTTACAGGTGGGCTGTTGGCCTATAAGGCATCATTTATACCTCTGGAGATCAAGCTAGGCTGCTCTGCTGGTGTGATTGGGGGACCTCCTGTCCTTTGAAATGCTAACATTCACTTCCTCAGGTAACTCTCTCTATTCTATCCATGCTTCCTTTTGCTGCATTCTCATGATACAACTGTTGAGCATATAATATAATATATAAACATAAATGTACAGTCTAATTATCAACTTAGACTTTGGCCCTGTTTGGTAAATGGCTGTTAGCTGATTGGGTTGGCTGTTTGGATTAGAAGGTATGATTTGTTGATACATTAGCTGATTGTAGAAAGTTGTTTGATAAATTAGCTGTTAGCTGATAGCTGTTTGATATAATTTCTTTTCTCAAAAAGCTAATTGAAAAGGCTGCTTTGAGTAGCCTTTTGAAATTTTAGCATTTTGGAGTTACAAAAAGCTTATTAACCAAACAACTAATAGTGGTCAAATAAGCTAAAATTGACTGAGAGGCTGATTATTTACCAAACAGGGCCTTTAGTTGAGATGAAACACATGCTTTGGGGGCGTGTTGAGCATATAATATATAATATATAAACATGAATATGTAATCCAACTACCAGCTTAGACTTTTAGTTGTTTCTGATTATAGCGTTGTAAATGATAGGACAACACAATGGATGATATGTCCTCCTCATTTCACGTTTATCTTCTCAACATATACTCCAAACTTGAAAGCTATTCGCGTCTAGGAAGTAGAGTATCATTCGTTTCACGATCATCGTGCAATGGGAGTTGATGTTCTAAAACCTATTCATTTGATTTGGTGGAAGCTAAAGGATGTTTTAATTGGCTAATTTCAGTTTTCAGGATTCAGATGTCATCCTACATACATTTGTTATTTGGAATGTTTAGGGAGGAGCAGATGTGTTTGTATCACTTCTCATCTATATTTGAAATACTGTAGAAATGTAATCTAAGAGCAGTTTTGCAGCACTGATGATTATCTATTGATAGTTTTAGAGGTTTTTTTTTACCTTCTATACAGGAATATCTTAATTATATGCTTTTATTTTGCCTTTTGTTCAAACAATTTCATCTTTTTAAGGAGGGTATAGACTCTTGATTGCAGTGACATTTCTATTTTTTCAAAAGCTTTTAATTTATAGTAGGATGGAGTTTGGTAAAATTTTAATTAAAATTGAGAATTAAAAGTAGATATGTCATTATACTTAAAGATATCAAGTTCCTGTATATCTGAGAAGCAACCAGATGAAATGCACTGATCTTCTTTCTTTTTATAAAATGAATGAAATATAATTGACAGAAGAAAGAATTCACTCTAATCTGGAGAGCTAGCAGCATTGGTCGAATGTAAATATGTAATGTTGGCTCATATTTGTTAAAGAGATTGATCTCTAGTTATACATAAGTTCCGACTTAGTTCTTTAGTTATGACTTTATTCATTTTTTAAGCCTCAATTATGAGCGAAGTGACGAGTTTAGTCCCCGACGTGACGTTAAGTTTCCGTCTCAACTTAATGGAAAACTCAAAAACACATATTATTGGAGGTGTAAAGCAGAAAATTAACATTTGCTTATTCTCCTTCTTATATTGAAACTACTTTCGCAACATTATTTTTCATTTTCCAGCCTCCTATTTAGAGGTTTTTCAACTCCAAAAGCATTTCAATAACTCTTGTATTACTTGTTAGAAACATGGGTCTTGTATAAGGAACTTGAGACTCAGTACAAACAAAGGGAGCACTTGATTACCGTCTTCAGGCGTATGAAGCACAATATCATAAAAGTTTTTTTACAAGAAAGTGTCAAATTTCTCAGGTTGCTTTTATGAGAAATTCTCCAAGAGAGAAACTTGAGATTTTTAGTATGTAAAAGTTCATCCGTAAACTATGCAGTAGTTTAGTCAAGAATTGTATATCCTAGCAAATATGAAAATTCTATTATATATAATCATTGGACATCCTCTCATCCGTCCTTTTAAAACTAGAGTAATGAATGTGGAATCTAAATGGGGTGTATTCGATCATGATTTTCATAAATATTTAAAAGAGTAATTATCATTTTGGTCTACTGACTATTGGGGTATTGTTAATTACTATCCACGACTTTCAAAATTGTTAATTTCGTACCTTAACTATGCATTTTTTTTTATCAATTTTGGTCACGCATGTCAATTTGCCGGTGTGACCGAAATAAATTAAGTCACAAATTATTCTTAAATGGAAGGGACAAAAATGTCATTGAAAATGTTACTGGAGAGAAATGGGTGGCTTTTCTTTAAGCTTGGGTTTTCTGTTATTGGTTTTTTTCTTCCAGACATGTTTACTCGAAAATGTTGTTGTTACTAATTCTTCTCCCGGTTTTAGGAAACCAAGAGAAGAATTCGAAATCATCATCGACGGCGGCGGCACTCCCCCGGAAGCTCCTCCTCTCAACAACCAAAATGTTCCCCCTTCTCCTCCTGAACAGCTTTGCCCTCCCCCTCCGCCACCATCACCACCACCTCTGATCTTCGAGAACGCTCACCTTGAGATTGCCTATTATACAATTCAGAGGTTCAAGAAGAAAATCACGTATGACCTGTTGGGCG
The DNA here is from genome assembly GCA_003576665.1 of Ipomoea trifida. NCBI lineage: Eukaryota > Viridiplantae > Streptophyta > Magnoliopsida > Solanales > Convolvulaceae > Ipomoea > Ipomoea trifida. The sequence continues at coordinate 3,279,100 of CP025648.1, forward strand.
TTACCAAAACTTGGAACGGGCCTAAAATATGCAATTACATAGTCTATAAAAACATTTATGAACATTAAAAGTTTGGATGTATTCAATTCAAACTTTTAGGTAGTTTTTAAAAACGGGGCGGTATTCGATTAAGAATTTTAAAGAGTCTTTAAAATCAGGTGTTTTCGATTAGGGCTTTTAAAGAGTTTTTAAAATTAGGGTGGTATTCAAAAAGTTATGAACTTTGACATACTTTTTATTTTAAGACTTTTCCTCTCAAATATAAATACTTAAAATCTATCACTCAACCCCAATATTTCTAAACTTTCTTTCATACTAGCTATGAATGATTTATCACTCTATCTAAACTCTATTTTTTTGTCAATCCCTATTTAAACTCTATAAACTCTATGCCTAAATTCAATAGATTATTTTTTCTTCAATATCAAACACTTTTCTTCATGCCTAAGCTCTACAACATTTTTCTCTCTCCTAAACTTTACAAGCTTTTTGTTCATTTAAGTTCAATTGCTACAGTGTTAGATTAGGTTCGTATTGAAGCGTGATCTTCCATACATATTAGTAATATAATTGGTTGGAGAATAAAAATAAATGAAATAGTTATTTTTAAGGGCAAAATTGTTAATTTAACATTATAGGAGAGAAAACTACCACTTTCAAAATAATTGATGGGGGAAAACTGTCACTTTAATAACACAGGGGGAAGTAGTGCTATAAGCACACAACATAGGGGGAAAAAGTGTCATTTTCCCTTTAAAAATTTTACATTAGTTTTTTCTTCATTATTGTTTGTGTATTCCAATAGAAGACATTAATATGTAAAAACACAGTTGAATATTATGTTGAGTATTTTTATTTTTCTTGTAATATTATATCAATTAGTGAAAAGTGATATTGTCTTTAAATTTATAATACACTCTTTTTCTTCGCCAATAGAATTTTAATTACTTTTGTAATTTTTTTTAAAAAAAAAAGTTAATAAAAGTCTATAAATATTTTTTTATATAGACTTTTATAATACGCTTAAAAAGTTTACAAAAGTTCAGAACAACTCTATGAAAGTCAATAAAAACTTATTAAAATCTTTCATTTTGAAAATTTAAAAGTCTACAAAGGCAATACCTCCCCCTCTGGTGTAACAAAGACAACTCTAACTCCTGCCCCCTCTTTATGTGTCGCTCCATCAAAGTACATCATCCAAGGGGGTAAAACTTCAATGACAAGCACGTCTTCATCAGGTAGTTTATTAGACAGTTCCCATTCAGAAGGAATTGGATGATCAACCAAAAAGAACAATTTTTTCCATGACATACTTAACCGGGTTTGCCTTCGAAACTAGTCGACCAGTATGAGCTTCAAAGTAATGTTTGAGCTTCTTGATCGCAAATACGAGTGCTAGAAACAACTTCTCAATCGGCAAATACTTAGCCCATTCAATGTCATCATTCTACTTAACTAATAAATGACATTTTCTTTCCCCTTATCATTTTCTTGTGCAAATAAAGCACCCACGAAGCTTTCTTGGGCAGAGATGTAAAGAATCAACGATCATCCTAGAATCGGAGTAGTCAACACATGCGGCTTCACTAAATATGACTTGGTGCTTTGGAATGCATTTTTGCATGCCTCATCTCATATAAATAAGACACCTTTCTTCATTAATCAACTGAAGGGTTGGCATCTCCCTGCTAGATTTGTTATGAACCTTCTAACGTAAGCCAGCTTGCCTTGTAAACTCTTAAGCTTGTGAAGGTTCTTCGGTTCAGGCATCTTCATTATAGCGTCGATCTTAGCTTGCTCAATCTCGATACCTCTATGTCGGAAGGTGAACCCTAGGAATTTCCCAGCGGTGACCCCGAAAGCACACTTCAAAGGGTTCATTTTTAACTGAAACTTCTGAAGGTGATAAAAAAAATTGTTTTAAATCTTTCAAGTGATATGTACGAAGCTTTGATTTCACCACCAAGTCATCCACATAACATTATACTATCTTGTGGAGCATATAATCAAAGACGGTTTACATGGCCCTTTGGTAGGTAGCACCAACATTTTTTAGACCACAAGGCATAACCTTCTAGCAATTCCCTTTGGTGTGCGGAAAGCAGTTAACTCCTCGTCTTCTGGTGCCATGCAGATTTGACTGTAACAGGAAGATCCATCCATGAATGACATAATCTCATGTCCAATCACTACATCTATCATCAATTTCATGATTGGAAGTGGGAAGTCATCTTTTGGCCATGCCACATTAAGGTCTCGAAAGTCAACATAGACTCGAATTTGCCCATTCTTCTTACAAACTTGTACGATGCTTGAGATCCAAGTTGGATATTTTACCTCATGAATGAAACATGTTTCTATGAGTTTATTGACTTCTATTTCAATAGAGGGGATGAGCTAAGGATGGAAGCGCCTTTGAGCTTGCTAACTGGGTGACAACCCTTCTTCACTCCAAGACGATGCACTGCCACCTTTGGATTTAAGCCTGGTATCTCTTTGTATGTTCAAGCAAAGACATCAATATATTCGTTGAGTAAAGAAAGATATACTTCATTCTCTTCATTAGAAAGGAGTGCACTAATGAAGATAGAGTGGGGGTTTTCTAAGGTACCAAGGTTAACTTCTTTCAACTCGTCCACTGCAGCTTTTACCCCTTCATCCAACTCTTAGGGCTTATCTTCTGCATCTTCTCCCTGAACTGGGATCTCATCACATAATGTGATATGAAATGATGATGCCACCTCGTCTTGACTTGGTATCACCTCACAACTTGAATCAATGTTAGCTTCTTTTTGTCGTTGCACACGGGTATGCACAATGGTCTTTGGCTAGACCTTAAAAACTTCACCACACAAGACATAGATATCAACTTCTCGTCTCATACGAGAGGGAATCGCACTCCTAAGCCTTTTTTATGGCTCTATTTTAGTGGGAGGGTTGGTGTGCTTCTTTAAGGCTTGAGTAGGTCAAATTCTTTCATGTACTAACTTTCTCTTAGTAGGCCTAGGATTCAACCCAAGTCTATGGAAGACTGATTGTCGTGATTCTGCCTTACTAATCACTACAAGAAAAATAGTTTTTAGTGACAAGACTCCCCGAGTGTCGTGTATGGGGTGACTGTGAATGTGTAAAGGGGTTGGTAGTGGTAAAACGAAGAGTCAAGACTCCCCGAGTGTCATGTCTCTCAAGGAGGGCGAATGGGAACCGAATTAGTGTGTTGGCCTTTAAGAGGTTGAAAGGTAAGAGTTACGGGACTTGCTAGGATTGGATGTCATTTGTAGGAAGGTTTGAAAGTGCGTGTGTAAAATAAATAAAAGGCGGAGATCGGGGCTTTAGGCTTCTCTATGTGGTTTATCTTGGTATGGACTTGCGAGCAAAAGATGTGGAATAGACTAGGGAGTTCGTGGCACTTCACCAAGTGGCGTCACACTTTGGACTCCCACATCCTCATTCGGTTGGGGCATTTCATCGAACACTTTGTCTACCACTCCTCTCGGATCTCGTCCTTTCGAACTAAGAGTGGAGATGTGGGTGAGTTAGACTCGTGAGTGGCCGCTATCGCGCACACACTCACTTCCTTTGGGTTTGCTACCTAATGTGGCCACAAAAGGCACAAAGCTTGAAGAACATCAACCACACAAGTTCATCATCCAACAAACAAGAAACTCACAATTCAACTAGCAATAATATTAAACATCCACATAGATTAACCTTGGGGCCACCAATCCCCTATCTAATCTACTCTAACATGCTAAAGAAACAAGAAAAAGAAAAGAAATCTCAAAGAAACAAATATCAGATTAAGAATTGGAGAGAATAGTTACCACCCTCAAGGAGGGGATCTTTACAACTTTGTTCTTGAAATTCCAATCTTCCTCCTTGCCCTTGGATCTAATCTAACCTAGAAGAAAAAGGAATTTTCCCCCAAGAGGGGAGAAAGCCCTCTACAATTTTCAGATCTATTCTATTCTAAGATTGTCTCCTTAGGTTTAGGGCAAAAGGGATTTATATAGGTGACAAAAGGGAAAAAATTTCCCAAAATGGCCCTTGGCCCGACCACGCATGCCACCACGCGTGGTGGCGGGCGTGGAGGGTTACTGGAAAGATTCCACGCCCAGCCACACGCGTGTGAGGCTGCGTGGGACGATACTGCATTGCGGCTTATTTATCTTTTGCTCTATTTTAGCCTCAAATCCCTCTCCAACCTGTAAAATATCTAAAAACTTTTCTTATACTTAGCCATATTTTGCATGCCTCAAATATTTTAGGTTCAGTACGTAATACCCTAAACCAGAAGAAAATTGAAGGTGGTGATTTTTCTGAAGATCATTGTTCATACTCAAGCAAGAACCACCCAAAAAAATTTTTGAAAGATCAACTTGCCCAAGATCAAATCAAGAATACAACAAAGTCAAGAATATCAAGCTCTGAAGGATACAAAGTCCGCAATATCAAGCTGAGAAGGCAACAAAGTCAAAAATTGGAGGCTACAAGTTTCAAGGATCAATCAAGCCGTAAAAGAAGACTTTGTGAGCAATTTATAGAGGTAATTTGTCAAAAGTTACCAGCGACATTAAATGTGCAGATCAAAATGGAGATCTTATCAGATCAAATTGGCAAGTTATCAGATCAACGGTATGGTCATTAAATGAGAAGGTATGGCCATCAAGATCAGATTGGAATAACTAATCAGATAAAATGAACGTTCAAAATTTGAATGTTCATAACGGGCAAATAATTCTTTGAATTATATAAAGCCCAAGAAGACTTGAAGACAAGCACGGTAGAGAACGGACAAGAAAGTGGTATTGAGCGGTGAATGCAATCAAAATACAAAGTGCTGAGATTTTGAGCCATACACGAGAGGAATTCAAGTCTTAGAAAAAGAAATCTTTATTTCTTTTAAACAAAAGTTGTATCTCTACTGAGGGTAGAAAGGAGTGTAGCTGAGTGCGTAACACTCGGGTGAACTAAGTGTAGCTTTGTGCGTAACACTTGGTTGGAACGTAGCTTTGTGCGTAGCGTTCGGGAACGTAGCTTTGTGCGTAGCGTTCGGGGAGCGTAGCTTTGTGCGTAGCGCTCGTGAGCTTAGCTTTGTGCAGAGAGCTCGTGGTTGAGTGTAGCTTTGTGCGTAGCACTCGGGAGTTTCACTATTGTATCTAGGTGATTGAAGATAATGGAAATCTTCCTTGGAGAAGAAAGAAGTGGAGTAGGAGAATTACACCATTTCCGAACCACTATAAATCTCTGCCTCTCATTTACTTTACTGCACTTTACATATTTGCATGTTTTAACTCACTAACCCTTTACGTACTGTGTTGATCATATCATCTGGGTTTGTGTGTTCCCACGTTCGCATGTGCCTCAAACTTTGCATACATGTTCTTTGAGCTATTCTAAGTATTTCCAACGTATTGCATGTCAAGTATCTCTTCAGTTTTACGCAGTTTTATTTTATAGCACTTTACCGTACGATATTCCGCTGCACATTTCAAGTTGAATTTATTCACTTGAAATCTCTGTTGTTGAAGTGTTATAAAGTTTTTAATTGTTTGAGAAGTCTATTCACCCCCCCCCCCCCATCTAGACTTCTCCCACCCTATCGGGACCAACAAGTGGTATCAGAGCGGTTGTCTATTGAGTCAATATTTGACTGCTAGACAGATCTCATTACCTTCAAGATGAAGAGAGACTTGGCTCCGAACCTATTATTTTCATTAGACAAATTTGATGATTGGAAAATACGTATGCAGGTCTATTTATCCGCATTACACGATGAGATGTGGGAAGTAATTACCAGCGGTCTGATAAAAATTCTTAAAGCCAATACCGCAACCGCACAGACGAGCACAATACCGCGAAACATTCCTAAACCCAAAGAGGAATGGACTCCAGAAGATAGACAACGAAACAACTTGGACAACATTGCCAAGGATATACTATTCAAAGCTATCGACGATGCAACGTTTCCAAAGGTCCGAAAATGCAAAACCGCAAAAGATGTCTGGCAAACACTAGTCAAAATGGGCGAAGGAGACGAGCAAGAAAAAGAGAACAAACTCACAATAACACTTAAGAAATTTGAGGATTTCAAAATGCTAAATGGTGAGAGCATAGCCGAAATGGAAGCAAGATTTATCAAAGTCTTGGGAGAAATTGCTGATCTTGGAAAGGAGATTGATCAGAAGGAAATATCACTCAAAATCCTACGTGGACTACCGTCAAATTGGGACATGAAAGTCACAGCCATGCGAGACCATAGGGATCTCAAAACTCTTACAACCGACAAGCTCTTCAGTGATCTAAAAGCTTATGAGTTTGAGATGAAGTCAAGAAAAGAAGAACAACGCGAAGAAAGAAATACCGCGCTAGTCACCGAACAACCGTCTACATCGAGGTCAGTAGATAATAGTGAATTTTTATCTGACGAAAATTTTGCTTTATTTGTTAGGAAATTTAAGAAGTTCATGAGGAAGAAGAACAACAAAAATTTTCCTCAAGCCAATACATCGAGATGGACGAAAAAGGAATGTCCAGATGCAAACCTGTGTTACAATTGTAGAAAGCCAGGACACTTTATGGCAAAATGTCGTCATCTAAAAGTGAGCAAAAACCAAGGTGATAATGCTCAGGAGGACACCAAGGCAAAAGAAAGAAGATTCAAGAAAGACAAAAGAAAAGCTTTAATTAGTGACCCACTTGAGTCAAGTGATAGTGATGAGTCATCTAGTGGAGAAAGTGACACCTCAAAGGATGACAATGCTTTATTCTGCATGGATGCTTTAAGTAGTTCATCAACTCAAGATTTATGCTTAATGGCGCATGAAGTTGAAGAAGATGAGGTAACATCTAAATCTTTTGATTCTGCGAGTACTTCTTTTTCTAGAGAGTCCTTCTCTCAATTTATGAGAGAATGTCAAACTGTTATGGACACTCACTCTCAACTCGAAGAGCGCAATAAACTTTTGATTCTTGAAAAAGATGAAATAAATGAAAAATTGCAAAATGCTCTGTCCGAGGTGAAAGAATTGAAGGCTAAAATTATTTACCTTCAAGAAAAGTGTAAATCAAGGGAAGTGAGAGAACACAACCTCAGAGGAGTAATAGCCACATTTACTCATTCATCCAAAATAATGGATAAAATGGTAAATATGCAGAAACCCTCAGGAGATAAAACCGGTTTAGGTTACGATCCATCGTGTTCTCAAGCCTCTTAGAAGTTGACTAATTCTACTATGACTTTAGATAATAAAGTACAAGTGGTGAAATTTGTCAAAGGTCAAGATTGCACAGTGAGACAAGGAATTGGTTATCAAAAAAATGCCAAAAATAACACTGTTGGGCCGAAGCCTTATTATAAATACATTTCGCCCAGTCAGTCAAAGAAAAGGCAAAGTTTTGTTCCCTTAAGGAAATATTCCATTGAGTTTAGTGCAAAACAACATTTGAAAAATGGAAGATTTTCGAATGGTGGGCCAGGGAGATTTTATCCCTCTAAGCAATATTGGTACAAAGAAATTAAACCATGGGTAAAATCAAGGTTTAATTCCTTTAAGGTCTCTTCCCAAGTGCCTAAAAATCGAGTTAGTTTTCAAAACCGGGCACCGAAAGTCTTTTCCAAAATTAGTTATGATTATAAAGTCAACAATGGTTACAAATCACCTTTACTTGGTTCAGTAAGGACAAGGTGGATTTGGGTACCAAAAATTACTAACCCCTAAGGACCCAAGCAAAACTGGGTACCTAAAAATGTTTAATTTGTTTACAGGAAGTTTGGTACTTCGATAGTGGATGTTCGTATCACATGACTGGAAATAAATCTAGTCTAGTGAATTGTAAGAATATCGAAGGACCAAAAGTAGTTTTTGGAGGAAAAGATTGATACGGCCATACCAAAGGAATCAGAACAGTTGAACGTAACTGATTAAAAGTCGAAGACGTATCTTACGTGGAAGGTCTAAAATTCAATCTCTTCAGTACAAGTCAATTTTGTGACAAAGGTTATTTAGTGGAATTTTTCAAAGACAAATGTCAAGTGAAAAATGAAACTACTGGAGAAATTGTACTGCAAGGAACGAGAAAGAGGAACATGTACGTTGTTGATTGGTCTACAACAAAGGAATCAATATGCTTAGTTGCCAACAACACAAACGCTACAAGCTGGGAATGGCACAAGAAGCTGAATCATTTGAATTTCAAAACAATCAACAAGCTCGCAGCAAATGATCTAGTCAAATGACTACCCAAAATAGTCTACAAGAAAGAACAGATTTGTGATGCATGTCAAAGAGGAAAGCAAATCAAATCTTGATTCAAGTCAAAGACACAAGAATCATCATCAAGACCTCTTAGTCTACTACACATGAGCAAAATGGCGCACTAGGCGCAGGAAATTCAAGAAATGGAGAAGTAGAAGTTGTAGAACAAGTGGAAGTGAAAGTTAATGATGGAGTGAAACCTTTAGAGGAAGTTGTGGAGGAAGTTGGAATTAGTGGTGGGACTCAAAGTGAACCCACTAACTTTCCCTCTCTCTCTACACGTGAGAATGAACCCATTCTGCCACCCACTTCACAAAACAATTTTCAACCAGATTTGAGATGACTCAAAAATCATCCACATGATTTAATTATTGGAGATGTGCATGAAGGCGTGAAAACCAGATCAACTGCAAGAGACGCAATGTTCTCGTGTTTCCTATCTCAGATTGAACCGAAGGAGATAGATCAAACTTTAAGTGATCCTAGTTGGATTGAAACCATGCAAGAAGAGCTGAATCAATTCCAAAGAAACGACGTATGGGAGCTTGTTCCAAGACTAGGCAATCACAATGTAATCGGTACAAAATGGGTCTTCCGGAACAAAGCAAACGAAGATGGCACCATTGTTAGGAATAAATCGAGACTGGTTGCAAAAGGCTATTCACAAGAAGAAGGAATAGATTTTGATGAGACTTTTGCTCCAGTGGCAAGACTAGAAGCAATCCGCATTTTCCTAGTATATGCAGCGTACAAGAATTTTACAGTCTACCAAATGGACGTAAAAAGCGTGTTTCTTAACGGCTTACTTGAAGAGGAAGTTTATGTTGAGCAACCACCCGGATTTGAGGTAAAAGGTGATGTTGACAAAGTCTATAAACTAAAGAAGGCATTATATGGGTTAAAACAAACACCTCGAGATTGGTACGATATGATACCCTGTTAATGTTCTTAATTAGTTGTGGTTTTACCAAAGGACTAGTTGACAAAACCTTATTTAGAATTCAAGAGAATAATCATATTTTATTAGTACAAATTTATGTTGATGATATTATTTTTGGAAGTACTGATAAATCTTTATGTGAGAAATTTTCTAAGCTTATGCAGAACAGGTTTGAGATGAGCATGATGGGTGAATTGAACTACTTCCTTGGACTACAAGTTAAACAAATGAAGGAAGGAATTTTCATAAATCAAGCCAAGTATACCAGAGATTTAAATTTGGCTTAGAAAGAAAAAGCTCAGTCAAAATTCCCATGAGTATAACACAACGATTAAATAAGGATGACGAAGGAACGGACGTTGACCCAACGATCTACCGAGGAATGATTGGATCTCTACTATACCTCACTGCGAGCAGACTGGATATATCTTACTCTGTGGGTGTATGCGCGAGATTTCAGTCAAAGCCAAAAAATAGTCATCTTGATGCTACGAAGAAAATCATTAGATATCTCAAAGGAACAATCAATGTTGGATTATGGTATCCAAAGGAAGGTAATTTTGAACTAACCGGATATTCAAATGCAGATTTTGCAGGTTGCAAAATTGATCGTAAAAGTACCTCCGGAACGTGCCAGTTCTTAGGGGGAAGGTTAGTTTCATGGTTCAGTAAGAAGCAAAACTCCATTGCAACAAGCACAGCCGAAGCCGAATATATCGCAGTAGGGAGTTGTTGTTCGCAAATTTTATGGATGAAGCAACAGTTGAAAGATTACGAAATTAATTGCGAGGATGTTAGTATTTTCTGTGACAATACTAGTGCGATTGTGATTTCACAAAATCCTTTACTTCATTCACGAACGAAGCATATCGACGTACGACATCATTTTATCCAAGACCACGTCGAAAAGAAGGATTTAAGGATCGATCATATCCCTACAGAAAATCAAATTCCAGACATTTTCATAAAACCGTTGTGTGAATCTCGCTTCGCAACCTTAAGACACGAAATGGGGATGATCGAAATCAGCTAAGTATTTTATTTTATGCCAAGTGTTTTTATTTTACATCTATGTAGCGTGTTTATGTGATCCTAGCTGAAGCTATGTTTTTACTTGTTTCACAAGTGTGTTTTACGTGTTACATGCATAGCTTATGTGCATTTAATTTTCACCTGCTTGTGTTTTTACTGTGGTGAGTCACCCTTACACGTGTGTTTATGCATGCAGTAGGAATGATTATGTTTCACCTGCTTCTTATCTTTTTAGATAAAATTGTTTTAGTTGGATAATTTGGTAATTTTCGTGTGTCCCTACATGCCTGTACATTCTTTTATTTTGCTTTTAGCATATGATTGCTCTTACGAAATAAATGGTGTTGAATAGTTTTATTTTTGCATGGGACTGTTCACGTGAATAATCTTGAGCTATCCGAGTCAATAAAATACCTGCCTTTTGACCAAAGTTGACCTATAATAGCCGAATCACCCTCTCAAAATTCCAAAAACACCCTTTTTCGAACAATGGAATGGATTTTTATTAGAAGGGTATTGTGGTCATTTTACCTTTATCTAGCTTTTATAAATGATCCCTTCTCTCTCCTTCCACCCAAACCCATATCAAAATCCAAACCCTTCATCTTCCTCACCACTCTCACGCACCACCATAGCCAAAAGCTTCAAAATTTTCAAAATCCCACTCCAAAATTCCTACCCATTCCAAATCAATTCCTAAAATGGATTCTACTCAACCCAACTCTCCTATTCAACCCCAACCCGTTGAAATAAATCAACATGTCACCAAGGTTTCGCAAGGGTATCTACTCGAAAATGGGGATTTTCTCAACAAGGGTAGAAACAAGGATTTTGCTCAAGCATTACTCACGGGAATGGAACAAAGCAATCTCCTAAAGGTATGCAACTATCATTTTCAAAGAGCTTTCGTTGATGCATCTTTACAGTTTTTCGAGCATGCTACACACACGAATGGTGTGATTTCTTCTGTCGTTAATGATACTCCTGTGGAGGTTGTTGCTAGTGATATTAGAGATGTTTATGGTTTTCCTGAGAATGCTTTACCTGTTGATGTTATTATATTTGATCTTGATGAGTTTTGGAGAGTTGTGCGTGTGAATGAACTGAAGGTTGTCCGGATTTTTCTGGATACAAAGTGGAGTTGAATTGGGAATTTGAGTTGCTATCGGATGTGATACAAAAATGTGTGTATCATTTGTTGTGAGGGATTGATAAAATGTCCTTAAAATATGCAAGGGCAATGTATGCCGTGTTTCACGGAATCAGTGTTGATTGGAGTAGATCAATGTTTGAGAGGATGTGCCATTTTGTGAAAGCTAAAGGTCATGTGGGGTACGGCCTTTTGGTTTGTGAGATTTTAAGGAGGAAAGGTGTGAGGATTGGTGCAGTTAAGGGCTTAAATCGAGACAATTTCGTGTTAAAAAGAAATAAAAAGAGAAAGTCGAGGGAAATGGCGTGTTCGACACAAGGTGAAGGAAGTTCCCGTCCGAGGAGAGAAGATGTTGTTGATCTAAATTTACCAAGCCAAGGAGGAACTAGTCTTGAGATTGTTGTTCGTGATGGTGTTGCCGAAGGTGTTCGTGATGATGTTGCCGAAGGTGAACAAGCCGAAAGGGATCCACCGAGAACCACTCTAAGTCAAGTCCTTGAGAGTGTTGGTTTAAATACTCCAAGTGAAAGCCTAACCCGTGGAGATGAAGAAGAAGTTGAGGAAGAACAAGAAAACTTTCATGTACATTTTGAGGAGAATGCCGAAACAAGAGAGGAAATGGCAAACTTTGAGAATGTTGTTGAGCCACTCATGGAGGAAATTGGAGAGCTACCTATAGAACAACCCGTGGAGCAACTTGAAGAACAACATGTAGAGCATGTTGTGGAGAAAAATTGGAGTTCAAGTTGGGAGTTCAAGTGGTACACAAAGTGACACTTTGGAGAGTCTACAAACCGAATTGGAGCAACACTTTGAGCACATTAAAGAGGGAATGGAAGACTTTAATGAGAGATTTGAGAATTCTACCAAGGCCACCAATGATAAAATTCAAGCCTTGGGTGACAAGATTAATGAAATGGAGAAGAAAATTGCAAGAATTAGTCCAGTGATGCTTGATGAAGTTACGGCATCGAAGGCCGAATGGAGTGTCAACTTTCAAAAGGACAAAGCTGCAATGGCCGAAATAATTCAAGCTCAAAAGGGTGAAGTTACCATTTTAAAAGGCATGTATACGCATCAAATGCAACAGTTGGAAGGGTTGAAGAAAACTGTTGACAATTTTTGCAAAGTTCAAAATGAAGAAATTCAAAAAGTAGGAGAAGAAAATGCAACAATTTATGGCACTTGTAATTCATTAGTTGACTTGTTGCATGACATGACCAAAGACATAAAAGATCTCAAAGGAAAGCAAGAAGAATGTCTCTCTCTTGATCGTGAAATTCCGGTGCAACAGAAAGGGGATGCACACTATTTCCCAAGAATATTGGATGCTGCCAAAACAGGGGGAAGAAAGGTCAATCAATTTGGCCAAGTTGGTTCTAGTTCCACCGCACCAACTCAGGGGGAACGAACACAGGGGGAAGGAGTAAAATCAACTTTTAAAATTTTTGCTAACCCCGCGATGACCGATCAAGAGCGCGAAGACCGAATGGTGGATTTATTTGCCGATCATTTTGGAGTCACACACGATGCCATCTTAGATCAAGAAGGGAGAAATCCAAGAGAGTGTGCAAGATGGTATTTGCGAAAAGTTTTTCCCGCAAATGATCTACGCGAAGCCGCGGAGTGTTACAAGATTGGTAGAGTATTCCAGCAATTCTACCATTTGGAGGACAAGGATGACTTTGGTAAGCTTAGGAAAAGAATAAATAACATGTTGAGTATTTAATTTCATTCCTAGCTTACTTTAAAATTGCAAGTTCATGATGATATTTTGAGATGTTATGACTTGATTCGAATTATTCTGTAATGGTTCGAATTGTTGATGGGTCTTATGTTAATATATCTATCTTTATTAGTTTTGTGTGTTATGGATTTTAATTTGACTTAATATTATGTAGCATGCATGTTGGTACAAAATTAAAATTCCAAGAGAATTAACCCAACAATGCACAACCCTCCGTATAAGTCAAAATTAATAAAGCCGTAGGTCAAAAATCTTTGAAAACTCATCGTAATGGCTAGTCGCAATAAAATTGAAAAATAAAATAAGTTGATTTCTAGACTAAGCCAAATATGATTGAGTATAGGTTTTGGCATCATCAAAAATGGGGAAATTGTTAGGAATAAAATTGTAATAGTTTTGATGAGCCAATGTGTAATTTTAGAAATCCCCTATTTTATTTTTTAGAGTGTAGAGTTCGGACCCGAAAGGCAAGTCATGACAATAGTTTGGTTCGAATTATTGTGTTATAGAATTCTTTGTGTCATGACTCTTGTAAGTCATTTGGAGCTAATTTTTTGTCAATAGAGCAACCTATGGAGCTAGTCAAGTCAACATGGAGCTAGTCAGAGCTAGTTTGCTAAGACCTTATGCGCGTGACCTCTACATTGTTCATACACGCGTAAAAAGCTTTTTGGAGCATGCTATGGAGCAACTTGGAGTGCAACTTATACTTAGCCATATTTTGCATGCCTCAAATATTTTAGGTTCAGTACGTAATACCCTAAACCAGAAGAAAATTGAAGGTGGTGATTTTTCTGAAGATCATTGTTCATACTCAAGCAAGAACCACCCGGAAAATATTTTGAAAGATCAACTTGCCCAAGATCAAATCAAGAATACAACAAAGTCAAGAATATCAAACTCTGAAGGATACAAAGTCCGCAATATCAAGCTGAGAAGGCAACAAAGTCAAAAATTGGAGGCTACAAGTTTCAAGGATCAATCAAGCCGTAAAAGAAGACTTTGTGATCAATTTACAGAGGTAATTTGTCAAAAGTTACCAGCGACATTAAATGTGCATATCAAAATGGAGATCTTATCAGATCAAATTGGCAAGTTATCAGATCAACGGTATGGTCATTAAATGAGAAGGTATAGCCATCAAGATCAGATTGGAATAACCAATCAGATAAAATGAACGTTCAAAATTTGAATGTTCATAACGGGCAAATAATTCTTTGAATTATATAAAGCCCAAGAAGACTTGAAGACAAGCACGGTAGAGAACAGACAAGAAAGTGGTATTGAGCGGTGAATGCAATCAAAATACAAAGTGCTGAGATTTTGAGCTATACACGAGAGGAATTCAAGTCTTAGAAAAAGAAATCTTTATTTCTTTTAAACAAAAGTTGTATCTCTACTGAGGGTAGAAAGGAGTGTAGCTGGGTGCGTAACACTCGGGTGAACTAAGTGTAGCTTTGTGCGTAACACTTGGTTGGAACGTAGCTTTGTGCGTAGCGTTCGGGAACATAGCTTTGTGCGTAGCGTTCGGGGAGCGTAGCTTTGTGCGTAGCGCTCGTGAGCTTAGCTTTGTGCAGAGAGCTCGTGGTTGAGTGTAGCTTTGTGCGTAGCACTCGGGAGTTTCACTATTGTATCTAGGTGATTGAAGATAATGGAAATCTTCCTTGGAGAAGGAAGAAGTGGAGTAGGAGAATTACACCATCTCCGAACCACTATAAATCTCTGCCTCTCATTTACTTTACTGCACTTTACATATTTGCATGTTTTAACTCACTAACCCTTTACGTACTGTGTTGATCATATCATCTGGGTTTGTGTGTTCCCACGTTCGCATGTGCCTCAAACTTTGCATACATGTTCTTTGAGCTATTCTAAGTATTTTCAACGTATTGCATGTCAAGTATCTCTTCAGTTTTACGCAGTTTTATTTTATAGCACTTTACCGTACGATATTCCGCTGCACATTTCAAGTTGAATTTATTCACTTGAAATCTCTGTTGTTGAAGTGTTATAAAGTTTTTAATTGTTTGAGAAGTCTATTCACCCCCCCCCCCATCTAGACTTCTCCCACCCTATCGGGACCAACAGTATCTTCATTTGATAACCTAGGGAGACACACAGTCTCGTCACCAATGGGCCTATGAAAATCGCCTTCGCTGACTCTTGCTGTTGTGCAACAAGCAAGTTCTTGCAAATTGAGCTCATATTCACCGAGTGCCCTGTGTCCATATTCCATAGCATGAATAGCCTTGGAGACCCGGTTGTAAGTCTCTGGCCTGCCTTTCCATGAGTGTGCAATTACCTTCCATAAGACTCGTAGGTCCTCCCTTACAATTTGAGAAACTCTTACTCTCGACACAACCCATTCAACTCCCCACCTTGCGATCATTGACCAATACTTTCTTGGGATGTCTCTATCTCCAAAATCGTGCCTTAGCCTTCGATACCAATGCTTTGACTGGTCATCTTTCTCGTAGAATCCTAGGAGAGCGCCCAAGCGATTGGCCAAAATGTGATAATCCTGGTTGAAAAGCCGAAATTTGATAGTCGGGCTGTAGAGATCTCCGGTCACTCCTTCAACATCCAGACTTGCAATAAACTCATGGACCAAGGGAATGAAAGTATCCTGCCTCCAGCTCAACAAATTGTTCCAATAAGGCTCGGCGATTAACCTCTCCAGTCCATACTTACATTCAATATCCTCCAACACTGTCAAGTCAATGTATTTCCACTGTACAATTGGGAAATTCAGCAGTTGTCTGTACCGACCCAATATTGTTGGTGTCATCAATAGGATTTGATTTCCCGTGGGTACTTTAATATAGCGAGTCTTTGCGTTCCTCGCGCTGTTCTCTTCTTCTGGAGCTTTTCCTTTTTGGAGCCTTCGAGCGATTTGTTGTGCAAGTTCATTTGGAGAAGACATTTTTCCTATAACATAAACAATCAAAGCAAAACACAAGGAAAAACACTTTCCAATTTAAACATGAATGTGAACAATATTGCACATTTTAAAGAAAAGATCCTTGGAACTCATCGCATGTAATCATCATTTTGGTATTCATTAACAATTCTATCATACACATGCAAGGATTACCTCATTCTATTCCATACTCATCTCATAGTCAAAAGGTCAACATATGGTCAACTTCATCTTCTTCCTCAAGACTAGCTTGAGGTTGAAAAATGGAGAAAGCATGAAAGTTAAAATTGAACCAAATAACAAGTTGGATATAGCAATGTAGTGTCTAAAGAGTAGGAAATTTGCAAACTTTGCCCACCATGCTCACTATATCATCAAGGATCTCATCATGACAAGAGAATACCCAAATCAAACAATTTCAAGATCTAGTCACAAAGAGATGGTAAAACATGGAATTTCTAGTGTATAGAAGCAATGTAGGACTATTACAAGTCTAATAAGTCATTCCATAACAATATATCTCAAGAAAAATCTCAAACAAGAAAAACCCATGGAGATAGGCTTCAAGGAGAGTAAGTTCTTCATTAAACAAGTAAATAGCAAAAAAGAATGTGTTCTTACCTTGGAAATGACTTAGGAGCTCAAGAGAAGTTGAAAAACTTGGAAGGAAATGCTTTAGAGTTGTGTGTTTTCAGCTTGAGGGAGTCTTAGCTAATGGTGGTGAAGAAATGAAGCAAGGAAAGGGTTTTAAACCACTTCGCGCGAAAATTCCGCGAAAAGTCTGGTGCCCGTCCACGCACGTCACCACGCGTGGTGGTGGGCGTGGGAGCTTACTGGTTTCTTTCCACGCCTGCTCATACGCGTGTGAGTGGCGTGGTAGCTTACTGGAAATGTTCCACGCCTGCTTACACACGTGGTAGCAGGCGTGGAAGGCGTGATGTGCAAAATCTTACCTTGGTTTCCCTTCCTTCCTTTGCTAATGATGATGATTGTCGATTGATTGCGGGCAATTTGTAACTCTCGGGTTGATGATCTGTACTTGTTAGCTTAACCGAGGTTATAGAAACATTATTAAAATAACGATAAAGAAAGGCATACTATAGATAATAAGAAAAACTTAAGGAAATGTAAGATAACATTGGGACTGCCTCCCAAGTGCGCCATGGTTTTACGTCTCCTGGTCGGACGTAATGTGGCCTATCCTTCAAGGCACATAGATTTTGCGACCTTACCAAGCGTCCCGTGAACTTTAGCTTCAAGGTATGTCCCAAGATGGGTAACATCCTTGAATTCCCACAAAAATAAAGGAAGAATAACATGTATGATTGGAAAAATTCTAGACTCAAACACCCTCATTAACTCTTCTAGGATGGTATCGACTTCGTTTTCTTTTTCCTCTCTTTTTCCCCTAAATATCTTCTCATTTGTTTCAAACCATATCTCCTCACTCCCTTCCTCAATTTCGAGTGTGGTCAACTCTCTCCACTCAACTTTCTCCATAAGATCAAACGTGAAAGACCTATCATTTCCCACCATCTCTTCCTCACACTCCTTCTCTTCATCACCCCACTCTATTTGATTAGAAAAATCACTCACACTCTCACACGAATAGAATGAAGCATCATCCCCTTCACTCACCAACTCATTCTCACCCAAGACAAAGGATTCATCTTCCGAAAAGTTAAAGCAATCATAATTATTAGCAAACAAGATAGAATCCTTACAATCATTGATCAATATATCAAAATTTTTCATGGAATCATCCTCCCGAAATTTAAAACAACCATAATCACATGTAGTGGAAATATTAATACAAAGGGAGTCATCCACACAAGTGTCAAGGGTGTTTTCAATAAGAGCACAAGGACTTTCAAGAAGATTAGCACAAGAAAGGTTAGGAATTTTACCATGTTTTGGCTCTTCATCTTCCCACACTACTTTGATGTCCTCATCCTCACTCTCCATCTCTATCTCCTTTTGATTTTTCAATTTGAAAATTGGAACTTCTTCAAGCACCAGGGCATAACAATCCTCTACTCCTTCAAAACTCTCCTCTCCCCTAGCATTTTGCGCTTTTTCAACCTCTTGTGCAATTCTTGGATGGGCTTCCAAAGTGGGGATGCCATCTATGATGGTGGAGTTGGCTCGGGACTCATTGATCTTCATGAGCTCTTCCATCATGGACATCATCTTCATTTCAACCTCTTCTAATGGAAGTCCTTCCTCCCGGAGGGTAACGAGATAGTCTTATAGTTCGCCCTTGATTTCGGCTTTTAGTTTAGCCGTATCCTCCTTGGCCATCCTCGCAACTGCTTCTATTTTTGCTTTTAGAATTTCAATTTCGTTCGAGGCCGGTGGGATAGAATTACAAGGATTGGTATAGGTATTATATGGGAAAGATGGTGTTTCAAAGGAATAGGTAGTATTGTTTTCTTTGTGGATTTGTGGTGGAGGTGGGTAGCAGGTGTTTAGGTGGAAAGTAGGGAATGAATTTGACTCGGGAGTATAGCTTGGGTCGAGTTATTTCATCATTTGCACAAGCTTACTCTCTATGTTTTGAGATATTTCCTTAGAGCTTAATGAGTCAATTTCTTGAAAATTGGGTGATTGTGAAGGGTAATTTTCTTGGAAAGGTAGAGGTGGTGTTTCATATGGATGTGGGTGATGATTGTGTGTATGAAATGAGTAGTGATATGGAGGTGGTAAGTAGTGGTGCAGAAATGGGTAAGGGTTTGGAGGTGGGTAATGGTATGTTGGTGGAGGGTAAGTATAGGTGGAATGAGGGTAATATGGATATGGTTGGGGTTGAGGATTTGAATAGGATTGTCCTCCATGGTGTGGGTAACCATGGGGATGCATATAAGCACACATTGACAAGCTTAAGTTGATTTGATAGAGAAAATTTTCTGCACAAGGCTTAGCCAACAACAAATATTTTGCAACTAAAAGTAGTTGCAAGTGAGCACAAGATATACAAGGAAACGTAAGCTCACTTCTCAAATCAAGTAACAAAAAGAAGAAAATAAAACAAACAAAAAGAAAGAAAGCAATTCAAGAACTCTTAAAATTCTACTTCAAAGATGTCAACACAATTCAAGAACCGTTTGCCATCCCCGGCAACGACGCCATTTTGACAAGGTTGTGTGTATGGGGTGAGTGTGAATGTGTAAAGGGGTTGGTAGTGGTAAAACGAAGAGTCAAGACTCCCCGAGTGTCGTGTCTCTCAAGGATGGCGAATGGGAACCGAATTAGTGTGTTGGCCTTTAAGAGGTTGAAAGGTAAGAGTTACGAGACTTGCTAGGATTGGTGTTGATGGTGGCAGTGGAACTGGAACTGGGAGGAGCGGTGGTTCTACACTTCCTACGATTCTTGTAATGTTATACTTTATATTTTATATTTGAATCTATTATGTATAATCTATTATACATTTATACTGTATGTCTGTTATTCATGAGGCTTGGCGGCTTGCTGGCTTGGTAACTATTTTATTTAGTTGCTGCCTAGTGCCTATTGAGGCTTGGTAACTTGTAAGTTGCTGCCTGTGTTGGTAAGTTGGCAAAGTTGACCCTTGTGTGCTGGACTGCTGGTAATGTTTCTATGACTGCCCACTGTATTTGGGACATTTTAATTTTATATATTATTATTTTGGCAATGATGAAAAGCTTCCACCAATGATCTGAAAAATAAGGGATTAAGTTGGTATGTTGCTCAATCCTCATGGGGATGTTGTAGCAATTTGCCCTTAATCCTAACTTTGATATGGACAAAAAGCTTACTGAGCCAACTTTTATAAATTATAATTGTCTAATCATCTAATGTATTATGTATATTGTATAGTTGTTTACTTATTTTCTAATGCTCAAGATTTTACAGTTTTGCTAATTTTGCTTAAGTTTTGAGTGTTGACAAGAAGAAGAAGAACAATAGGAACTACTAACTAGTCAACTAGGAACTAGGAAATTAGTTGCAATGTCAGATACTTGGATGCAAATTGAGGATCACTGGACAGTGGAATGATTTGATATTTTGATTACTCATTACTTATGAGTTAACACTTTTGAGTTTTGTATAATTGTATGTACTACAATACTAGTTCATTAGTAGTACTACTTAATGTAATATGTAAATGTAGTCCATGTTGATTTCTGGTTTTGTGATTTTGTCAGTTTTTGACCTTTTGTGGTATGTGCAAAGCAGCAAATATAGTGTTCCACTTAATTGCATTGATAATTTGATATGTGTAATTTTTTAGATTGTAATTTTGTTTTAAAGTTTTTAAAAGAGTTAATTCCCAAAATGGTCCTCGGACTATGGCTTTTTCTCAATTTAGTAACTCGACTTTCAATTGCACCCAATGTGGTCCTCCAACTATTGAAAATTAAGCCAAAATGGTCCTGTGTTAGTTTTTCCGTTAAGTGAACGTTAAAAATGAGGGTATAAATGGAATTTTAGATCCTTTGTCCACCTGCTTCATCTTTGCAAAAATTAGCGTGGAAGATGAGATTTCTCTCTTTTGCATCGCCAATTAAAGTTACTTAATTAGTTGGAGGCCAAAACCCATCATCAATCTAGATTCTAGATTGTCTCACCCAAAGTTTAAAGTAGATATCAATGTGTGCTTTGTCCAGTATCACTTCGCTGCTAACCCCTAACCCAGCCAATGCAACTCCACAACTCCTGCCGGCCAATGACGTCCATCGCTATCGCAAGGAGGAGCCTCGCTGGATCTAGAAGCCAATGCCGCTGTCACCCCGAATTTGGCTACTGTCAATGAAAATAGAACTAGCATCGGCAACACCAATTGCTTCAAACTTTCCTCGCCATCAACGCCTATCCTCTACTGTGCACTTCTCGTCCTTGCCATTTGATGGAAAAAAAAAAATTGGCAGCACCTCTACACAGAACAATAACAGGGAAAACCCCAAACTTGCTTTAAGTTTCAAACCAAGTATGATTCAAGAAATTGAAATTCACTTTTGGAAAGATGCATGACGTAGGTGATGAACCATTTTGCAACAGGATTTAGTATTGATTATAACCTAGCACAAAGCCAAACTAATTTTCAGATTTTCTTAAAATTGAATAAACAAACTTCATCTTGTACTTAGCTTAACAATGAAAAAACAAATAATTTCTACCATTTACTTTCATTTTTTCTTACCACGCAAAATTCCAGACTCTTGTTCCGCCCTACTCAGCTACCAAAAGTTTCCTTGCTTCAAATGCTTCTTCTCACGATCATTTCTATACCCTCTATAGTTTCTAGGGATTCTTCACATGGCAGAAAAAATGTCAACAGTTGAAAAGGGAGTATGATTTTTACACTAATTTTCGCAGGGATGAAATAGGTGGATGAAGAAGGTGAAATTCCATTTTTGCCATCATTTTTGACGACCAACTAACGGAAGACCATTTTGGCTTAATTTTCAATAGTTGGAGGACCACATTGGGTGCAATTGAAAGTCGAATTACTAAATTGAGAAAAGGTCATAGTCGGAGGACCATTTTGGGAATTAACTCGTTTTTAAAATTTAAAGTGTTTTTGAACAATTTTTTTAATTTGACTTAATCCGACTTGATTTCGGATATCCGACCGAACCGACCCCAACCGAAACTTAATAAAACCGAAGTGATTTGATAGTTCAAAAATTGAAATCGGATTATATAATTAATATCCGAAATTCGAAAAGGTTCACCATCCGACCATCTGATCCGAACCGAACCGACCGATGCACAGGCTTACTTAAAGTCGTTGTTCTTTCATATGTTACGTACCTACAGTCACTTTCTTCTTTTAATTTGATCAGTGTATATTCTAATCTTGTATAGACTCCAAGCAGTATGATATATAACTCTAAGTTACGTACAGTAGATGGATTTTCGTGAAAACTTCATTGCGAATAATGTATCAATATATGTCAGATGGTAACCTATGATTGACACATTGGATGTGGAATCCTATTGAGAACAGTAACTTGAGATGACTAGTCTAATTTGTATGGCTTGATTTGGAAGAGTCCATGACCATGAGATTTTAAAGATAGCTAGTTTGGCTTCGATTTATGAGAATAGTTTACAACTACTATTAAAAGGTGCGTTTTTTTGACCGACTCAAATTGAGAAGGTTAATAAGTAACTCTCTCAAGGAGTTTAACTTTAAACATATAGTTATCAACCCAACTGTCCAATTAACTCAGTTAGAATTGGTCCCATAGCTAGTCTATATGGTGGTAGTGAAATTATTATTATTATTATTATTATTATTATTATTATTATTATTATTATTATTATTACAAGGATGAGTGAGATAAGAAAGAAAAAAAAACATTATTGTTGTTGTTACGGAAATAAAAATAAAAAGTGGCAAGATAGATGGACAATAAGAGGAATATAAATGTTAGAGATGACAAGGGTATAAAATAATCATTTAACAATTAAGGCCAATCAACTAACAAAAAACACAACTCTTCTTAGCTTTTTAAATTTTGAATTATTTCTCGAATAAACTAATGCAATAAGCTATTTTACCAAATATTTAAATTAACTTATTGACTAGTCAAATCAACCAAATTTTGGATTATCAGTCATTTATCAAACACTAACTTAAATTTTATTTTTAGTGGTGTTATTTTGAAGGATTGTTAAGGAATGTCATTAGGCACAAATTACTTGATTGGAAAAGAATGACACTGCATTATTGTATATGGGTCGGAGTGTCGGACTCTTTTGTGTATTCAACTATTAATTCAATAGACTTTGATCTTTTTTATGATAACATTTATCTAATTAAGTTATGATGAAGTTAGTGACTTTAATTCAATAGACTTCAACATTGTATATCTCCTTCGGGTTTCCCCCTTCCAGTTAATATAAAAAAAAATAGACTTCAACATTTACCACATATTTTGTTATAAATAAAATAGGCATGACATAAAATCAACTATACTAATAAATGTCGTATGCTTTAAGGCAAACACCAACCAACAAATCTTTTCAAAATATCAAATTACACAAGACTAAAACATTGGTACCGCAATAAAGTCAGAAGTACATAATAAGCAACAAACACTTCATCGCAGAAAGGCCCACTCATGCTTTCACATCAACGCCTGCAAAATATGTTATAAAATGAGGAGTGAGTAACATCAAAATCTCACTCCATCAACTAAAACGCATATATGTTAACAAGAATAATAAGGAAAAATGTGTGCTTTAAATCCCTTAATTACTTAGTTTCAATTATTTTAATCCAAGTAACAAAAGTGTGAAATTCCATTAGTAAAACTGTGAAACTGCTTCATTAGTAGAGTATTTTATTTAACTTCCAAATTTCTTACATATATACATGTAGTCCTCTATTTATCGGTAAATCCATCTAAGTTCATTGATTGTTCATTCACAAAGATAATAATTTATTATTGAAGCAACTGAATTTCACCCAATTCCATAATTCCTACAATCTCTTGATACAATTAAGTTAATCTTTTTTTTTTTTAAAGTGAGGAATTCAGGTCCCCAAATTACAAGAATATAGTGGACTCAATCTTCAATTATAAGTACTTTCGATTATTAACATAAGGACTTTTTTTTTTTTCAATTAATCAAAACGGAATCATTAATGACAATTAATTTTAGTTTCAATGGACAGATTTGGACCATTGAATACTTGATATCAATGGCTTAATTAGATTTGGCCAACTATGTGCACGGCAACTTAATTGTACACTTCACTTGCACAGTCCGCGTTGCACATTTGACGAAATCTAAACCACTGATCTCAAGCATTAAATGATCCATATTTTTCCACACGGACTCATATAACAGGTTGGGCGACTCATTTGATCACTAATATATATATATATATATATATATATATATATATATATATATATAATATGAGAACCACCCTCCTCATGAATCCATAAGAACCAATCTGGTGCATTACAAAAGTTAGATTTATGGATGAGATTAGTTGGGGTTCAAAATTCGCGTGTGCATATATGGGGCATGTGGTGTGTGCATATACTATGTTGTACACAATACATGCTTAATATGAACACACAAATTTTGAATACCCGAATTTCACACAGCATATGCACACAACGCATGACTAATATGCGCACGTGAATTTTAAAATCTCTAATTGCACACAACACATGCTCATATACACATGATTTTTCGACCCCAATTAAACTCATCCATAAATCTAACTTTTTTAATACACCAGATTGGTTCTTATGGATTCATGAGGAGGGTGGTTCTCATATGATACATATATACATATACACATATACACATATACACATACACATATACACATATACACATATACACATACACATATACACATATACATATATACATATATATATTGGAAAATACTACATGCACTCCCATTTATTTCATACTCCCAACATGTACTCCCTCTCACAAACTTTTGAGGTAGACAACTATTCTGGGACCCACATGATGAAAACATCCAATCCTTATTTGCCACATCAGGGAGTAAAGTGAGGGAGTAGGAATTTGGGAGTACATGTAGTATAACTCATATATATTAGAGGTCCAGGTGACCCGACGAGGTCAGATCAAATGCTCCATCATTACATGGTCCACATTATAACTAACATATATGTTTATTTTTTTTGAATATACTAAATGTTCATTTTTATGATACTGAAAAGGTAAAGTCTTTAGTAAAAAAAAAAAAAAGAAGAGTAAAGTCCCCTTCTCAAGTTCTCACATCCTCACCTAACAGGATTATGAATGAGATAAATTATTCTATGCAGTTTCATGATCGATATTGTAATTTAAATTTGTCATTTATCATTTTCGTTTAAAGTGCCTACTTTAGTCTATACTAGTATGTTACAACATTCATCAGGGCCATATCTGAGCATGTCTAACATGTGCAACCGCACAGGGCCCCAATTTTTGGGGGCTCCATATTAAAAAAAAAAATTATATGTATATATAGTTTACAAAAATTTTAGGCTAAACTTATGAAGATTGGACCAATTTGTGACAAGATGAAATTGAGCCCAAATTTTTTTTTTTTAAAAAACCATATATTTATATTTTCTAATCCAAAAGCATTGCCAATTTCGTTCGACAATTATATTTCATAAATCATAATCTCACATCTCAATTAGACAATTAGCAAATTCATTTTCAATTCCAAACCCTATAAAATACGGCAATACCGTAACGAAATTCGCCAATTCCCAATTTACAATTTGGTAATTTTGTAGATCGCAGACCACAACTCAACTGATTCTTCAATTCTTCTTGATCACACAAACTCTCAAGTTTCAAGTTCTTCTATTCTCTTAACAGGTAATTAAAATTACGTATTTTGAGCTAAAATTGCTTAGAAAGATTTTATCGAGGGAAAAGATAGGAACATTGAGTATTTTGAATTCAGTGAAACAGATGAGTTGTTTTCCAAATGTTACTATTGCATACCAAATATTATTGACTATCCTGATTACTATTGCCTCTATAGAAAGGAGTTTTTCAAAGTAGAAATTGTTGAAATCTTACTTATCATCAAGTATGTTGCAAGAGAGACTCATTGGATTAGCTTTAATCTATATTGAAAATGAACTTTTGGAAGAAGTTGATATCAAAAGTTTGATTGGTGATTTTGCGTCTAAATGTGCACAACGCATGTCACTTTTTAAATAAAATTGTATATGTACTTTTTTATACAATATTTATATTTTGATACAACTTTTTGAACAACTATTATTTATATATAGAAATTACTCGAAAAAAAGCCCAAATTAAAATATGGCACAGGGCCCTAATTTGTATTGGAACGGCCCTGAAATTCATTATTCCTGTCTTTAAGTTTCATAGGCTAGGTGTTCTAGTTTCTCATATTACACGTAATTTCATTTTTCAAACAATGGGACCAAGGGCATGCAAGTTTTAGGATGAAATTAACTATTGTTATGATATTTGGACAGAAATAATATTTTAGAGAAAAATTAGAGATGCATTACACCTAGTTTCTCATGTTACGCGTAATTTCATTTTTCAAGCAATGGGCCAAAAGGCATGCAAGTTTTAGGATGAAATTAACTATTGTTATGACTAGTTTTATACGCGCATTGCGCGAATGGGTTAATGTCCAATGTTTATATTTAAATAAATATTTGAGAGTATATAAATGCAAGATTATATAGGAGAAGTTTATACATGGTAATTTAATGTCGAATTTTTTTTATTTAAATATCTAACTCAAAGTATATGAATCCAAGATAATATAGAAAATTCATTATAATTATTACTAAAATAAATGTTTGCAAACTTGTAAAATCGATAATCTAAATATTTGGTCTAAAAATGATAGTCTAAATAAATACTACTTTTCATTTGAATTTTTCTAAGTGTTCTTAATTCTCTTTTGAGTAACATTGTCATTGTCTTCATTTTGACTATTTGTTCTCTTCCTTTTTGTTGGTAGTGTGTTATTTTCAATTCGGTTATTGTTGGTAGCATAGATGACAACGTCATGCAATGAGATTATGATATAGGAGCTATGGACTTTCCTTTAGGTGTTCTGCTTGGGGTTCATTTGATTCAACCATTATTGTTGAATGAGTTATTGTGGATAAAGAAATCCCTAGTTTAAGAAAAAAAGATTAAATAAATTAATAAAAATTTGAAAATTTAAAATATTATACTCCCTCCGTCCCATTTTACCTGTCTTACTTTCCTTTTTAGTTTGTCCCAAAATGTTGTTCACTTTCTAAAATTGAACATCACCATCATTCTACTTTTCCCAATTTACCCTTATGATTTTTGCTTTCTTTATTGTTTTTATTTTCAAATGTGAAAAAGGTGGGGGCATAATTGGAAAGCACATCACATTTACTTTAATTTCTTAAAAAGCGTGCAAAAAGCAAATGAGACATCCAATTTGGGACGGAGGGAGTATATTCTAAAGATATTAAAAGGTAATTTCTCGCTTCATATTGCTGGGTAATGAGTTATTTGAGTACTTTCATTGTCAACAAATCCCCCGAGTAGTTAATATGATTGGTTTCAAACTATTCTTTTTTATTTATTTTTATGGTATTAGAGAAATACATATGTATCATTTTTTGGTGTAACTACTAATTTATTTAATTCAATAGGAGTAAAATAGAGCGATTCCAGGCCACTTCAATTTGTTGGGTTATTTGAGTACTCTCTTTGTCAAACAATCCCCAAGTAGTTAATATAATTAGCTTCAAATTATTTTAATTTTTTTTCATAGTATTAATAAAATACTTGGTAAATAAATATATAACATTATTTTGTACTATAACTTTGATATTTAATTACAAGATATTGTAAAAATAAGATAATGGACAATATAATGAATATCAATTGATAAATTTGAATGTAAAGAATCTTTGCATGAGAGAAAATAAAGACAATATAACTAATGAAATTATTTCTCTTATTTAATTTAATTTTTTGATGGGGTTCGAACCTAAGACCTTTCTTATAGGAATTAATGGGTAAGTTAAAAGTTAACGGAATATTAACGGATAAGAGAATATTTAACGGAAAACTTAACGGATAATCATAAAAGTAAGGTTAAATTAGGTAATCTCTATGAATAATATTAATCTGAATTATCTTAACCATCTATTTGATTAAATAATTCATCTGAACCATCCATTTGATTAAATAATTTGACCGCCATTTTTTCTACCCATTTTAAGCCTAACTCTCTTTGGCTCACATTAGTATAGTAGATATTTGGACAATAATATTTTAGAGAAAAATTAATGATGCATTTGTAACCATCTTAGAGATTAAATTTACAAATTGTTACTATCTTTGATATCAAATGTGCATCCTACACTATTATATATATTGCCTTATTAGTTCCATGTGCTGAGTGTATAATATATAAATATAAATATGCAGCTTAACTATCAGCTTTTAGACTTTTAGTTGAGATAGAGCATACCCTTCAATTCATTCCATGCACGGTTTTAATTAGAATAAAGTAACAAATAAGATCGAATCAAATGCAAAGTGTAGTATTTGATGTACTACAGTTTGAGCTTCAGTATGTACCCATTGAATTTGTATTGAATAAAAATAGTATTTGATGGAAGACTAACCTGTAGCCTTTAAATGAAATGGCACTTGATACTTTGTTAAAAGTGATCTCCAGGTATTTGAAATATGCATATCGCCAATGTGTCTTAAACAACAGAGTACATAATACTCCCATGAATCCAACAAAGAAACCAGGTCCCATACCAGCATAAAACCACATAAAAAACTCATGATCATCACCATCGGTTTCTACGGGTTGATTAACAAATGGCGGTTTGTCATCACCCGGGCAACTCTTCAAAAGTGGGGTGCCACAAAGTCCATCATTCCCCATGTAAATGGATGGATCGTCAAGAGTTTGAAGTTGATGTCCCATTGGTATTCTTCCAAATAATTTGTTAAATGATAGATTCAAATAGCTCAAAAACATCAAAGATGATAAGCTGGGAGGAATAGGACCAGAGAGCGCATTCCTTGACAAATCAAGAGATTCAAGTTTGTTCAAATTGCCAATAGCTTGAGGGATAATACCATTAAGATTATTCCCAGAAAGATTCAGATTATTCAATGCATGCAAACTCATTAATTCAACTGGGATCCGTCCAATGATATAATTCCCTGAAAGGTCAATGGATCGGAGAAATCGAAGATTTGTAGTATAGTGCAACTTCAATCCTTTTATATCTTCATAAATGTATTCTTGATATGGTGCGTAGAAACCGGAGTTGTTAAGTGAGTCAACAACCATTGCAGTGAAGTTGTTGAAACACATAGGGATATGCCCGGATATGTTGTTATTTGCCAAGTTCAACAATTGAAGACCATTCAGGTAACACAATTGCAATGGAATATCTCCAAACAATTTATTTGCCTGAAGCTTAAGGAACCTCAGACTTGATAGCTTTTCTCCGATCCAAGGTGGAATAACATCCTTTAATCCATTTTCACTTAAATCCAAGGTGATCAAGCTTCTTAAATTCTGCAAGCTTGAAGGGAGTTCCCCTTCCAATTTGTTGTTCTGTAAGTGCAGAGTATAGAGCCTACTTAGAGATCCCAGTGAATTTGGAACGCGACCATATAAATGGTTACTCCCCAAATCTAAAACTCCCAACCCTGATAGTTCTCCTAAGCATGAAGGTATTTCTCCAAATAACTTATTTGAAGAAATATCAAGGAGTAGCATATATTTTGAATTGCATATCCACTTAGGAATTTCACCAACGAAATTATTGTGTGAAAGATAGAGATTTTGCATTGATAGATCCATGTAACCTTCAGCACTCATGGGAAGTTCTCCACTGATATTATTTGAAGAGATATCTATCTGGCCACAATTCCAGAAAAAATTTTCAAACCAATTTGGGATAGCATCTGAGATGCTTGCGTTGGACATTAATATGTAACCAACATTTACTTGGGTACGAAGCCATTGTGGAAAGTGAGGACCAATTTTGATTGAACTAATTCCAATGCCCTGGAGTTGAAAAGGAGGAACCCAGTTGGAGCTTACATTAAAAGACAATGAATTTCTGGATATCTCTAATATTCTGAGATTGGTAAGTTTTGAAAAATGTGATTCAGAGAGAGCGCCCTGGAAGGAATTATTTGATATATCTAAGGTGTCAAGGTTCGAAAGCTCTCCAAGACTTGTGGGAATGCTACCATTAAACTTGTTGTCAGAAATATCTAACCATGACAACATTGACAAATGACCAAGTGAATATGCTATTGGACCAGAGAGGGAATTTGATCCGAGGGAAAGGTGATACAAATTTTTATACTTGTATAACTCATCAGGCAGTTCACCAGTAAAATGGTTGTAATCTAATGTTAACCATTCCAAACTATATGAAAGGCACTCAAATGGATCTCCAATGAAATCTGTCAACAATCCACTTAGTTTATTTGAATATAAATCTAGACTTTGCAATCTACAAAGACGACTTATGCTGTTTGGAATTGAACCTTCCAAGCTATTTCCTCCTAAATCAAGAAGGGTTAAAGAAGTCAAATTTCCAAGACAATGAGGAATCAAACCTTGAAAATTATTCGAACTGAGATCCATAGAAACCAAATTGTGCAACTTACATAATGGAATTAACGATGAATAGTTCAAATGGTTTTCACCTAGATTGAGATGCTCAAGCCTTGTGAGATTAGACAACCATAGAAGGACGGTGGAATCTAAACTATTGCCTTGGAGACTCAAGGAGGTAAGAGAAGTGGAATTAACAAGTGAAAGAGGATTGGTAATGTTAAGGTTACAATAAGCTAAGTTTAAAGAAGATAAAGATACAAGCTTATTGATTGTGCCTAACCAATTTTCGCTATGGTAAACGAAAATTTTAGGCATGTCAAGGCTTTTTAGTGAAGAAAGGTTGGCCAACCAATCCAAACTATCTGTAGTCAAAGAATATGGGCTATAAAAATATAGAACCTCAGCAGGTCTCAGGTTGAGATACTCTAAGTTTGAAAGATTTCCAAGATGAGGTGGAATCTTTCCTACAAAACCAGCCATAGCGAGGTTGAGATATCTCAAGTCTTTCAAGGATCCCAAGAATTCTGGAATTTGAATCCCATTGAAGTTGTTCAAGCTTAAGTCAAGATATTGCAGATGTGTTAAGTTGGTAAGAGAAGGATGGATCTCACCTCCCAAACTGTATGCAACATCTGTTGTATTGTTGTGTAAATCAAGCTTTTGAACATGACCAATTCTTGAGCTGCATAAAACTCCCTCCCATTTACAACAGTCTAGACCGGTCCATGAAGAGAGACGATTTGATTTATCAATTAGGCTCTCCTTGACCTGGAGAAGAGCAATTCGTTCCCCATCAAAGCAACCAACGTTATTTGAGTAACAATACTCAAATCTGCAAATGAGGAGAAGAAAAACTAGCAGGAGCATAATATTATAAGTGGTATATCTCATGATCTGTTTAAAGTAAATACAATCTTTCATAACTGGTTAAAGTTTTGCATGTGGGAGCAATATATATAGAAGTAGCAATGCATATGTTTGACGATTCTTATGATATGTTTGAAATGGTCAAAAGTTTAAAAAAAAAAAAAATGATGTGAACGCTCTATCTTTTTATGACAAAGAAAAAAGTGTTCATAGGTTTTGTTTCTTAGTTATTCAGAACTGGTCATTACATTTTGATCAAGTTAGAAAAAAAAAAAAAAAAAAAAGAAGATAAATTTTGTAATGCACTTCTCTGTGTGTGTGTTTTTTTAAATGGTCAATACACAGACACGCACAGTACAGTACAGTCTAATTTAATTAGTGTTTTACTTTTATTGGTGAATAAAAGACGTACTAAACTAGCTTTCTTTACAAAGTCATAATTAGGATCCCTCTGAAAGATAAGAGACAATGACCAACTTGACAAGAAAACTTATCTTCTCCACAAATAGAAGAAAACTTATGTTTGGCGGAATTGGCGCAATAAATGTTACGAGCTGAGTCTCATTAAGAATTTCACATAGCGGTGCAGTGTATGAACACGAAAGGCTCATCATACAATAATATAATGTTTAGAAAAAATTATATTTTGGTTCCTAAGTTATACTTAAGTTTCAACTCAGTCCCTCAGTTATAGCCTTATCTATTTTTTACTCCATAGTATGAGCAAAATGGTTGGTTTGGTCCCTGACAGTAAGTCTCCGTTACTTGATGAAAAATCCAAAAACTCAATATTATTAGAGGAGTAAAGTAGGAAAGTCACATCTTATTCTCCTTCTTACATTGAAACCACTTTTGTAGCATTATTTCTTTCACTTACCAGACTCCTATTTCAAGGTTTTCAATTCCGAAAGTATTTCAATAACTATTGTATGTATGTTTGTTAGGAATATAGATCTCGTATAAAAAACCTAATACTCAGCAAAAATAAGATAATACTTAATCATGGGTGTGAAACTCACTAATCACTATCCTAAAGTTTCCTATTTTCCCTGCTAAGCAACGGAGACAAGAAGATGTCATATAGAAGCAGCTATGCATATGTTTGACGATTCTTATGATATGTTTGAAATGGTCAAAGTGAAGAAAAATAAACGGATGTGAACGCTCTACAAACTTAAAGTAATTTAAATAGAGTACCCTTATTTTTATTTTATTATTGTACTTAAATTTGTTGAATGTAGCACCCGTTTCGAAAGTCAAGTCTAGCATTCTGTCACTGAAATGTAGCGTTAATTACTATACAAATTTTAGTTTCATATTTGCTACTCCGTACTTGTTATCAAATAATCCTACAAAAAAAATTATTTTTGAAAAAAGAAATAACAATCACAAGCAAGTGAGCAACAGGAAAAAAATGATTTAGGTTGTTAATATGAGTCGAGTGAAACACTCTCTCTCATTAAAACCTTATTTGCTACCTTCCAAAGGTGCTAGTATAGGAACATTGTAGCCTAAGTTTTCTAGGATAAAACGTACTACCATCCTATGTTTGAACACTCAAACAATAGAATCGACCAACGAGAACACGGGATGAACACAAGTGGTTTTGAGAAGGAGGAAGTGCACATAGTTTCGAGAGGAGAAAAGCTTATTTTTAGTGTGTTAAACCATCTGCTCAACTGCAATCTTCAAAACAGACAACCATTAACCTGGAGATCAATTCTAAAATTTAAAATTGAAATTAATATGAAATAAATACCGTAATATGAGAATTAATTCTCCAAAACAGTAACTCAAACGGTACCTTCGAGCAGTGCTCAAACGGTAATTTTAAAGGTTACAACTGAGGAGCCATTCGGTCTAACCCATTTGACCGAAAAACAATCCACATAGTCAAACTTGGACAAAGCCTCCGAGCTAACAAATGGGCGACCCTGTTTGCGCATTCCGTTTAACGAACAAAAAGCAAAGATTGAAAAAATCTCTAGCTATTTCTCTAACATCATTAATTATGAGATCAAACGACGTCATTAAATGATCGTTGTGAATACCACTGATGACCTTCGTGCAATCAAACTCCACCTAGACGTTATCCATGTTAAGTTCCTTCAGCCAGTACTAAAGCGCTTCACTAATAGGCTAATACCGATTGCTTCTGCTTCTGCTTCGTCAGGCTTGAAGATGCCTGTACAAGGAACTCTATAGCGGCAATGAAGGCTACAACAGACCGAGATCAACAGGCACTTTTCCGGACGAGGCTAACATGTCCGAACCAGCAGGGCAAATCATGGACCATGGTCCACACAGCTGTGTGGACCAAAAATAAAAAGTACATTATTTTTGTACTGAAAGTACATTATTTTTGTACTGTAGGTACATTATTTGATAGTATATATCAAATAATGTACCTTCAGTACAAAAATAATGTACCTTAAAATAATGTACCTACAGTACAAAAATAATGTACCTTCAGTACAAAAACAATGTACTTTTTATTTTTGGTCCACACAGCTGTGTGGACCATGGTCCATGCAATAATGATTGAACCAGCAGCAGATTGACTTTTCTCTCATACCTGTCCTCCCAAATCTTCTAACAAACCGAGATCAACAGGCACTTTTCTAGATGACATTGTGCTCAGAGGTGCCGGTGTACACGAGCCAAGCATTTTTAAGCTAATTTTGGGATTTGATTTGCGTCACTCTTTTCAGGCCCACTTTCCAAATTAATGTGGGACAAAGACTATTTAAAGTTTTTTCCACCTTCATTTTCCAATTCTAATGGGTCTACTTTGAGAATCAATTTCTCATTCACCTATTATCCGTTTTTAGTATACAATATATCAATTTCTTTGTCATACTATGAAGAACCCGAATCCACTTAGACCCGACACATATTGGAAGTGGACCCACTAATATTGAAATTCATTACGCCAGTCAACCCTTTGTTAAGAACATGTCGGAATATGAAATTATTAAATGTATTTTCATCCTTTCATAATTAAGGTAACAGTTCGAACTTGAATTAATTATAAAGGTATTTAAGTCCTAAGATACCACCAATTTGTCGTTCTCTTCCTCATCCTCCTTAAAGGAATAAGAAGGAGAAAAAGGATGAGGGGGAGAACGGTAAATTATGATCTGGCTTATATTGCTTTATTCATGTTCAAATTAGAATTTTAATTATGAAAGGACAAAAATATCCTTAATAGTTTCATATTCTGGCACGTCCTAAACGAAGGGTGACTGTGTGATAAATTTTGGCACTAAAATAATAATCGTGGATGGAAATTGACACAAAAATAATCGTAGTGAATGAAAATTGGTATGAATTAAACATGTGGACCAAAATTGTCATTTTACTAATAATACTCGTGTAACCACAAATTGGTATTTGCTCAATTAATTAATAAGTGATTTTTTTTTAATGATAGTTGTTATCGAATTAAGGCTTAATGAGTCAACAAATTTGGGAATATATCATTTACTTAAATAACTTGCACAAATTCTTGCCCAATCTTCATGGTATGCATCATTATCACCTTCAACAACTTCTTAGCAAACATTAATTGCTAATATATATAGATTTTTCTTAAGAGGAAGTTGGCCATTGTCTCTTTTCGAGGACTTTCCATTCTCTTGTTCTCTTAAATACTGCTTACTGAACCAGTGAGTTAAGCCTGTGCGGGCACTTTCCATTCTCTCTATTCGAAGACTTCGTGACTGAGGCAGCAAGGCTTTGTAGCTAATGTAGTCTATTAATTATTATTTGTTTTGTTTTTTGAAAACTAGTATAGTCTATTTGGTTTGCTTCTTTAACTTTATTCTCATGCCAATTTTTAAAATTTTATTGAAAAATAATTATCTATATAGACCATTGAATTATACAAGATAATCAATTAGGCTATCCAACTTTTTCTAAAAAAAAAAGAAAAATACAATACATTGGAGGTGGAATCCTAGTGAGACCAGCAACATGAGATGACTAGCCTAATTTGTAAAGCTTGATATGGAAGGGTCAATGACTATGACATTTTAAAGATAGCTAGTCTAGCTTTGATTAATTATAACAAAAGCCCACCAATGTTACCTGCGTGCTTCGGGAGGAACTTGAAATTTTGTGATTGTTAAAGTAAATGTCCTATCAATTCAATTGAAATTGATTCCAGCTAGTTTCACTAGTCTGTATAGTGGTGATGGTGGTGGTGAAATCATCTTCATCCTATCTTTTTAATTGTTTACCATTTATTAGTACAATGACTTTATAAGTTAGATTAGTCAAGTCTTTATTGCAAGTCAATTTTTCAGAAACACCAAAGTCATTACACGTTAATGTACAATTTCTTGCCCAAAATTCAGTGTGCATTATTTCCACCTTAGCTTCAACAATTTCTTAGCAAACATTTATTGCTAAGAAAACATTTCCTGACAAGTTGACTACAATAATATCTTTCTGAAAAACTTTGAAAATAATACTCTTATGTTTGTTTTTATAAAAATACAAGTTGATGCAATGCAAGTATCCAATTATGAATTAGTGTTCAGAATCTTAATTATTACTTGGCTCCAAAACTTTTTAAACTCTTTAGCTATATATTAATCTTATTATATATAAATAAATATTTTAAATTCATCATGATTATTTATGTATATATTGTATCCAAAATTAATGTAGGACCTCCCAACAGTGTTTTTTTTTTTTTTTTTTTTCAAATTAATGTTGTTCTATACACACACAATTAAACTTATTTAGGTAATAGACTTACAGTAGGATAAGAAAAAGATAAATCTTATACAATAATTCAATTTTTACTGACTTTAATATAACTTCCAATTTCAAACATAAATAAAGACTTATCACTACTACAGAAAACACATTTAACGTCAGTTTTTTTAGCACTTTTAACGTCGGTTAAAAATCGACGTCGATCTGGCACACATTGTATATAAATGATACGACGTCGGTTGTAAAAACCGACGCCGTATGTGTTTTTTATTTTTTAAAATAAATAAATGACGTTGGTTATTATGTAAAACCGACGTCGTTTATTTTTACAAAATAAAATATATGATACGACGTTGGTTTTTAGGGAAAACCGATGTCGTATCATATATTAAAAAAAATAAACGATGTCGGGTATTAAGAAATAACCGACGTCGTTTATGTTTTTTTTTTTTTTTTAAATTAAATATGGTGTCGGTTATATGAAATAACCGACGCCGTATGTAATTAATTTTTTTAAAAAAATATGTAAACAACGTCGGTTATTGCTTACACTACAAGAAAATTCGCGAAACAGCCAAATTCCGTCGCGAAACGAGTTTTGCGACGGAATTCGTTTCCGTCATGTCTCGCTTGTCGTATCTTCGTTTTGCAGGCTATTTGTAGTTTAGGAGAATCATCATTTAGAAAAAACTTGTCTTGCTTCTTCCCATTACTCACAAGCTTGGTAAGTTGTGAGCATGGATCAAATGAGGTTCAACTAGCCCTTAGTGATATGTTCAGCTCATCGGTGGGCCCAGTTCTACTTACATCACATTGAGAGTGGCTTGATCTGACATCCGCGATTTTTAGATGTATGATATTTTCATTATTACTATACCTTTCAGTTTTTAACTATGGGAAATATATAGTTTCTATAGGGAATCAAGAAATTGTTTATTTTTAAGCTTAGGTGTTACAGATGTGCTTGACAGTTGACACTTCCTTGACAACCACCTATTTGGCAGTGTGGTTTTTGGTGTTCTTTCAGGCTGTTTATCTGTTTTTGCTCTCTTACAGGTGGGCTGTTGGCCTATAAGGCATCATTTATACCTCTGGAGATCAAGCTAGGCTGCTCTGCTGGTGTGATTGGGGGACCTCCTGTCCTTTGAAATGCTAACATTCACTTCCTCAGGTAACTCTCTCTATTCTATCCGTGAATTACCGATTTGGTCCCTCGACTATTGGGATTTCACCACTTTGATTCTCGACAATTTTTCTTGCCCAATTAAGTCCTCGACTTTGAAAAAATTAACCAATTTGGTCCTCCGTTTATTTTACCATTTGATATCCGTTAAATTGGGACCAAATTGGTAATTTCACTATAGTCAAGGGACCATTTCAGTCAAAATTAATTACCGAAATGGTCCCTTGACTATTGAGATTTCACCAATTTGGTCCTGATTTAACGGTTGTTTAACACCAAAATAAACGGAGGACCAAATTGGTTAATTTTTTCAAAGTCAAGGACTTTTTTTTTTTTTTTTGAAAACAAAGTCAAGGACTTAATTGGGTAAGAAAAATTACCGAGGACCAAAGTGGTGAAATCTCAATAGTCGAGGGACCAAATCGGTAATTAACTCCTATCCATGCTTCCTTTTGCTGCATTCTCCTGATACAACTGTTGAGCATATAATATAATATATAAACATAAATGTACAGTCTAATTATCAACTTAGACTTTAGTTGAGATGAAACACATGCTTTAGGGACGTGCTAAGCATATATATAATATATAAACATATAAATGTAATCCAACTACCAGCTTAGACTTTTAGTTGTTTCTGATTATAGCGTTGTAAATGATAGGACAACACAATGGATGATATGTCCTCCTCATTCCACGTTTATCTTCTCAACATATACTCCAAACTTGAAAGCTATTCGCGTCTAGGAAGTAGAGTATCATTCGTTTCACGATCATCGTGCAATGGGAGTTGATGTTCTAAAACCTATTCATTTGATTTGGTGGAAGCTAAGGGATGTTTTAATTGGCTAATTTCAGTTTTCAGGATTCAGATGTCATCCTACATACATTTGTTATTTGGAATGTTTAGGGAGGAGCAGATGTGTTTGTATCACTTCTCATCTATATTTGAAATACTGTAGAAATGTAGTGTAAGAGCAGTTTTGCAGCACTGATGATTATCTATTGATAGTTTTAGAGGTTTTTTTTTTACCTTCTATACAGGAATATCTTAATTATATGCTTTTATTTTGCCTTTTGTTCAAACAATTTCATCTTCTTAAGGAGGGTATAGACTCTTGATTGCAGTGACATTTCTATTTTTTGAAAAGCTTTTAATTTATAGTAGGATGGAGTTTGGTAAAATTTTAATTTAAATTGAGAATTAAAAGTAGATAAGTCATTATACTTAAAGATATCAAGTTCCTGCATATCTTAGAAGCAACCAAATGAAATGCAGTGATCTTCTTTCCTTTTATAAAATGAATGAAATATAATTGACAGAAGAAATAATTCACTCTAATCTGGAGAGCTAGCAGCCTTGGTCGAATGTAAATATGTAATGTTGGCTCATATTTGTTAGAATTGATCTCTAGTTATACATAAGTTCCGACTTAGTTCTTTAGTTATGACTTTATTCGTTTTTTACTCCTCAATTATGAGCGAAGTGTCGAGTTTAGTCCCCGACGTGACGTTAAGTTTCCGTTTCAACTTGACGGAAAACTCAAAAACACATATTATTGGAGGGGTAAAGCAGAAAATTAGCATTTGCTTATTCTCTTTCTTATATTGAAATTACTTTCGCAACATTATTTTTCATTTTCCAGCCTCCTATTTAGAGGTTTTTCAACTCCAAAAGCATTTCAATAACTCTTGTATTACTTGTTAGAAACATGGGTCTTGTATAAGGAACTTGAGACTCAATACAAATAAAGGGAACACTTGATTACCGTCTTCACGCGTGTGAAACACAATATCCTAAAAGTTTTTTTTTTCTGTTACTCAATAAGGGTAATCAAACCAAAACTTTTGAAATACAAGAAAATGTCAAATTTCTCAGGTTGTTTTTATGTGAAATTCACCAAGAGAGAAACTTGAGATTTTTAGTACGTAAAAGTTCATTCGTAAACTATGCAGTAGTTTAGTCAAAAATTGTATATCCTAGCAAATGTGAAAATTCTATTATATATAATCATTGGACCTCCTCTCATATGTCCTTTTAAAACAAGAGTAATGAATGTGGAATCTAAATGGGGTGTATTCGATCATGATTTTCATAAATATTTAAAAGGGTAAATTGTCATTTTGGTCCACTGACTATTGGGGTATTGTTAATTACTATCCACGACTTTCAAAACTATTAATTCCGTACCTTAACTATGCATTTTTTTTTATCAATTTTGGTCACGCAGGTCAATTTACCGGTGTGACCGAAATAAATTAAGTCACCAATTATTCTTAAATGGAAGGGACAAAATTGTCATTGAAAATGTTACTGGAGAGAAATGGGTGGCTTTTCTTTAAGCTTGGGTTTTCTGTTACTGGTTTCTTTCTTCTAGACATGTTTACTCGAAATTGTTGTTGTTACTGATTCTTCTCCGATTTTCGGAAACCAAGAGAAGAATTCGAAATCATCATCGGCGGCAGCAGCACTCCCCCGGAAGCTCCTCCTCTCGACAACCAAAATGGGCCCCCTTCTCCTCGTGAACCGCTTTGCCCTCCCCCTCCGCCACCATCACCATCACCACCACCTCTGATCTTCGAGAACGCTCACCTTGAGATTGCCTATTATACAATTCAGAGGTTCAAGAAGAAAATCACGTATGTCCCGTTGGGCGTTACCAAAACTTGGAACGGGCCTAAAATATGTAATTGCAGAGTCTTTAAAAACATTTATAAACTTTAAAAGTTTGGATGTATTCAATTCAAACTCTTAGGGAGTTTTAAAAAATTGGGCGGTATTCGATTAAGAATTTCAAAGAGTCTTTAAAATCAGGTGTTTTCGATTAGGGCTTTTAAAGAGTTTTTAAAATTCGGGTGGTATTCAAAAAGTTATGAACTTTGACATACGTTTTATTGGAATAACGTTCAAATTGGCCACCGAACCTAACATGAAAGTGCAATTAGGCCATTAAACCAAAAGAATGGTGCAATTAGGTCATTGAACACTTCAAATGTATGCAATTCCACCTTATAGCAGGTTACCCTCCATTTTATCAGGTTACTTTTACGTGGACGGTGAATTGACATTTTAAAATAATTTTTAATAATAAACTATTAAAATAAAAAATCAAAATAATTTTAAAAAAATTTTTAAAAAAACACACACACAATAATAAAGCAAAAGTTGTTTTGTGAAAGAAGTACAGTTAACTTTTTGTAAATAATAATAATAATAAATTAATTAATTAATTAATTAATTAAATTTGATTCATCCATAGGTTTCCTATCAAGGTAGCAAAGGTATTATTAAGAGGGCGGGAGGGGTGGCCGCAAGTGTTTTTTTTTTTTTTTTAAACTTTTTATTATTATAGTTTATGAAGCAAGTAACCTGATAAAATGCATGATAACTTGCTATCCAGTGAAATTGCATATATTTAGAGTGTTCAGTGGCCTAATTATACTCTTTTTGGTTCAGTGGCCTAATTGCACTTTCAGGTTACGTTCAGTGGCCAATTTGAACCTTATTCCCTTTTTATTTTAAGAATTTTCCTCTCAAATATAAATATTTGAAATCTATCACTCAACCCCAATATTTCTAAACTTTCTTCCATACTAATTATGAATGATTTATCTCTCTATCTGAACTCTATTTATTTTGTCAATCCCTATTTAAACTCTATGCCTAAATTCAATAGATTATTTTTTTCTTCAATATCATACACTTCTCATCATGCCTAAGCTCTACAACATTTATCTCTCTCCTAAACTTTACAAGCTTTTTGTTCATTTAAAAATTTTACATTAGTTTTTTCTTCATTATTGTTTGTGTATTCCAATAGAAGACATTAATATGTAAAAACACAGTTTAATATTATGTTGAGAATTATTATTTTTCTTGTAATATTATATCAATTAGTGAAAAGTGATATTGTCTTTAAATTTATAATACATTCTTTTTCTTCGCCAATGGAATTTTAATTACTTTTGTAATTTTTAAAAAAAAATTAATAAAAGTCTATAAACGTTTTTTTATATAGACTTTTATAATACGCTTAAAAAGTTTACAAAAGTTTAGAACAACTCCATGAAAGTTAATAAAAACTTATTAAAATCTTTCATTTTAAAAGTTTAAAAGTCTACAAAGGCAATACCTCCCCCTCTGATGTAACAAAGACAACTCTAACTCCTGCCCCCTCTTTATGTGCCGCTCAATCAAAGTACATCATCTAAGGAGGTAAAACTTCAATGACAAGCACGTCTTCATCAGGTAGTTTATCAGACAGTTCCCATTCAGCAGGAATTGGATGATCAACCAGAAAGAACAATTTTTTCCATGACATACTTAATCGGGTTTGCCTTGGAAACTAGTCGAACAGTATGAGCTTCAAAGTAATGTTTGAGCTTCTTGATCGCAAATACGAGTGACAGACACAACTTCTCAATCGGCAAATACTTGAGCCCATTCAATGTCATCATTCTACTTAACTAATAAATGGCATTTTCTATCCCCTTATCATTTTCTTGTGCAAGTAAAGCACCCATGAAGCTTTCTTGGGCAGAGATGTAAAGAATCAACGATCATCCTGGAATCGGAGCAATCAACACATGCAGCTTCACTAAATATGACTTAATGCTTTGGAATGCATTTTTGCATGCCTCATCCCATATAAACAAGACACCTTTTTTTCATTAATCGACTGAAAGGTTGGCATCTCCCTGCTAGATTTGATATGAACCTTCTACGTAAGCCAGCTTGCCTTGTAAACTCTTAAGCTTGTGAAGGTTCCTCGGTTCAGGCATCTTCATTATAGCGTCGATCTTAGCTTGCTCAATCTCGATACCTCTATGTCAAAAGGTGAACCCAAGGAATTTTCCAGCGGTGACCCCGAAAGTACACTTCAAAGGGTTCATTTTTAACTGAAACTTCTGAAGGTGATAAAAACTTGTTTTAAATCTTTCAAGTGATATGTACGAAGAATTGATTTCACCACCAAGTCATCAACATAACATTATACTATTTTGTGGAGCATATAATCAAAGACGATTTATATTGTCGTTTGGTAGGTAACACCACCATTTGTTAGACCACAAGGCATAACCTTCTAGCAATTCCCTTTAGTGTGTGGAAAGCAGTTAACTCCTCGTCTTCTGGTGCCATGCAGATTTGACTGTAACCGGAAGATCCATCCATGAATGACATAATCTCATGTCTAGTCACTACATCTATCATCAATTTCATGATTGGAAATGGGAAGTCATCTTCTGGGCATTCCACATTAAGGTCTCGAAAGTCAACATAGACTCGAATTTGCCCATTCTTCTTACGAACTTGTACGATGCTTGAGATCCAAGTTGGATATTTTACCTCATGAATGAAGCATGCTTCTATGAGTTTATTGACTTCTATTTCAATAGAGGGATGAGGTGAGGACGGAAGCGCCTTTGAGCTTGCTAACTGGGTGACAACCCTTCTTCACTCCAAGACGATGCACTGCCACTTTTGGATTTAAGCCTGGTATCTCTTTGTATGTTCAAGCAAAGACATCAATATACTCGTTGAGTAAAGAAAGATATAGTTCATTCTCTTCATTAGAAAGGAGTACACTAATGAAGATAGAGTGTGGGTTTTCTGAGGTACCAAGGTTAACTTCTTTCAACTCATCCACTGCAGCTTTTACCCCTTCTTCCAACTCTTGGGGCGTATCTTTTGCATCTTCTCCCTGAATTGGGATCTCATCACATAATGTGATATGAAATGATGATGCCACCTCGTCTTGACTTGGTATCACCTCACAACTTGAATCAATGTTAGCTTCTTTTTGTCGTTGCACACGGGTATACACAATGGTCTTTGGCTAGACCTTCAAAACTTCACCACATAAGACATGGATATCAACTTCTCGTCTCATACGAGAGGGAATTGCACTCCTAAGCCTTTTTGATGGCTCTATTTTAGCGGGAGGGTTGGTATGCTCCTTTAAGGCTTGAGTAGGTTCAATTCTTTCATGTACTGACTTTCTCTTAGTAGGCCTAGGATTCGACCCAAGTTTATGGAACACTGATTGTCATGATTCTACCTTATCGATCTATCAAAAACATATTGCCTTTCGTCACCTTCCTCCTCATCAGTAGAGGTGATGCAATTACTAATAGCTCTGTTTATGAAGATTCGCACTGGTTTAGGGGGAACATAACCCAATCCTTTATGTGAATGCGGTTCTTGCTAGTTCAACTTGCCTTTACCATCAGCTTCTGGAATAAGCTTCCCCACCCTTTGTGGCTCCTTGGGATTGTAACCTGCTTTAGCTAGAAGTTTATAAGTGTTTGGTTCGAAGCCATCAGTGCGCTTTACGAGTAACATTTGACTTATTCCATCCCGAGCTTCATCTTCAAGTAGTTTAACTGAGGGAGCTTTTAATGGTTCAATTCTTGTAGGTGGGAAAAAAAAGTTCATTGCTGCAATGAGCTTGGTTTGCGACTTATTTGCCCTTCTATTTCGTATATGGAGGTGTATCATTACTGCTTTTATCAGCATTGTCTTCAACAACTTGTTTCTTAAAGTAAAATTTTGCATTTGCAAAGTATGACTCTACCTTTCATCTCTTCACTATTGACTTTTGAGCTCTACAAAGAACCCAAATGGCATCAGGAAATCCCGTCTCTAAGATGACCCAAGCTTAAGTTATTAGCTCTAAAGCATCATCCGTGGCCAGTTCCAGTGACAGTCGCGAGATGCAAGGTCCAATGACTCGAGTTGAGCGAGGAACTTGGGAGTGTAGTTGAACGGACTCAGAGCATTGTTCGCAACATTGTCCGAAGGCTTGAAGGTGGATCTGTGACACCCCAACCTTACACAAGCCGAGATAGCTAAACTTTAACACAAAAGCTGTCTATCTCAACTATCAAACATAACATAGCGGAAGCGATTTATAACCTAAGGGGTATCATGCCACATCTAGGTAAGAAAAACATGGCCTAGATGCATAGGCTAACCAAAAACTGAACCAAACTGCATAGATATAAATCCTCAAATAATGTCAAAACATCCAAAATCTA
Source organism: Ipomoea trifida (assembly GCA_003576665.1). NCBI lineage: Eukaryota > Viridiplantae > Streptophyta > Magnoliopsida > Solanales > Convolvulaceae > Ipomoea > Ipomoea trifida. The sequence continues at coordinate 3,323,064 of CP025648.1, forward strand.
AACAAGAGTATATAGTCTCATCATTGGCACACAGGCCCAAAACATAAAGTCTAAACAACATCAAACTATGTCTAAGCCGCCTCATAAGGATAAGTTCTAACGCGCTCTCGCTTAGACTTATTCCATACTTGGAAAACATACAAGAAACCATTAGCAAAAGACTGCTAAGCAACCACCATTCACACCCGCAAGGAAATACATATATATAGTAAGTTTGTAAATAGGTTTACACACCCATATAGAATATACACACCAACGAACTATTCAGCATTTAAAATCGGATACTCAACAACAACACGCTGAATAAAGGATAAACCAAGACTTTCCAACAATATCAATATTCAATCGAATGTACAAGACAACAAGTTTATAACAGAATGTCAACCGAATCAAGAATTCAATAGAATACTCATAAGAAACGACCAAACAAGAATATATCCAAGAATAATCAATAACCAACGAGATACGATATAACTCAAGAATCAAGTAAGAGACCAAACAGACCTCAACCTAAGGATAAGTACCAACACTTACCCTCCAACCAACTTACCACCCCTCAAATCAATCATCAACCCAAACTCAGTTCATAGAGGCAATTAATGCTCGAATCATAAAGGCAAATGGTGCCCAAATATACAAAGGCAAATGGTGCCCAAATACACAAAGACAAATCGTGCCCAAATACACAAAGGCAAATCGTGCCCAAATACACAAAGGCAAATAGTGCCCATATACACAAAGGCAAATCGTGCCCAAATACACAAAGGCAAATAGTGCCCATGATTGATTCATCCTCAAACACCCCAAAGATACTCAAAGATCCACCATGCACAACCAACCTCAGACTCAGCCCAAGAACAACCCCCTCAGAGTGTTCATCTCAGATTATGAACACAAACAACTCCCAAGTAATATAATCAAGGATTCAACTAACCAAGAGACTCAAAAGATGGACCAAGAGATATGAATAAATACTCCAAAAACATGGTAAAATACTCAACTAAACACTCCAACAAAACCCAGAACAAAAGGGGAAACAACCAAACAACAGATCACAGAACCACTCGCTGGAACAGAATTCCCAGCAGAACCGACGGAACCCCGCCCTCCGCCACTCTCCTCTGCAAGGAGGGAGCGGATCACCTCGACGGACCTCCCTCTTCCGCCGTCCCTCACCGTGGCCTACTTACGGAAGACTCCAGCGGGACACATTAAACCGCTGGGGTACTCCGCAAGGAAAACCCAAACCCCAGATCACAAGCTCAGACAGAATACACAATGTTCCTTCCAGAATACAAAAATAGGATTAGATTGTTTCAGATTACAACTCCCAAAAGCCAAATAAACAAGGAATCCATACCAATAAATATCCATAAACAACAAGATGCAAAGGATCAAGAACACAAGTTCATAAATCCATCAAGATAACTTCACAGACAACCAAAAATAGGCTAAGCAGCAAAGAATTTCTCAGGATTCTAATACACCAGATAATATCATAGATTAAGAGTGTAAAAATAGGTTTTAGTGGACATGATGGTTACCTCTTGAAGCACACTTCACCCAAGAACTCTCAAACCTCCTTACAAAGCTTCACCTCCACCTTGATCATCTTTTCCCAAAAGATCCCCAAAAGAACATCATAAGAACTTGTATAAAGATTATGAAAATAACATGATGCAAGGTGTATTCCTAGAGATAGACAGTTACCCAAGCCTTATCAATCCTAAAAGAGCAATCTTGGTCTTGAATCTTGAAGATGAAAGTGTAGGATTCACTTAGGGTTATTTAGAGGTGAATGGGGTAGGATGGATTATATTTGCAGGAAATGAAAAGAGGAATAGGATTGTAAGTACAAGGCTTTTATATTAGTAGGGAAAGATCATTACATATATTATGTATGTATCAACTAGGGTAAGACATGAAATAATGGGCCCTTATAAAATGGGTCACACATTATTTATTATACTACTAGCTAGTAAGGAATTAATCCTTCAAGAATAAATAAATAAATATATAAATATATATATATATATATATATATATATATATATATATATATATATATATATATATATATATATATATGTATGTATGTATATATTGGGCCATTATAAAGAAAATTCCCTCACTTACCAGAATTGTAAGGATCCAAATTTGAATAAATCCCCTTACAAGAATTAAGTCAAGAATTGAGCCTTAGAATAAATAATAAATTCCGGGTTCAAGAATTATATATATACTAGTTTTATACGCGCATTGCGCGTATGAGTTAATGCCCAATGTTTATATTTAAATAAATATTTGAAAGGATATCAATGCAAGATTATATATGAGAAGTTTATACATGGATAATTGAATGTCGAATTTTTTTATTTAAATATCTAACTCAAAGTATATGAATCCAAGATAATATAGAAAATTCATTATAATTATTACTAAAATAGATGTTTGCAACCTTGTAAAATCGATAGTCTAAATAAATACTAATTTTCATTTGAATTTTTCTAAGTGTTCTTAATTCTCTTTTGAGTAACATTGTTCTTTTCTTTTTTTTTTTGAGTACTACTAACTCGGTTACAATGTAGTATCTGTTCATAAACTACTTTATCAACCTACTGAAGCACAAAGAGTCAGCATCGCCTCCACTAAGGCTCGAACCTGCCCCCTCCAACATGGGGAGCAACCAAATGCCACTACCGGATGCCACTAGACCACAAGGCCATTGGCTCATCTTTACCAGTTCTTATATCGTGGACCGCGGTCCACAATGCATTGTGCGCCGCGGTCCCAAAACGACGTCGTTTTAGTAAGTGGGAGACGGAGCCCCGTAATTGACACTATAATTTATTCCAAAAGATACTGCCTTACATTTGTTTTGATATTATCGAATGAAACTGTAGTTATATCAAAATGTAACTGTAGTTGTGTTTAAATGTAACTGCAGTGTATACGAAAAGATACTGAATAACAGTTTGTTCGAACCTCATCTCAATCAAATTTGACATATATTAAGTTTTTTCACTCTATTTTACTCTTATTAAATTAAATAAATTAGTAGCTGCAATAAAAAATGAATACATATGCATTTCTTTAATTAGAATTATGTGTCTACAATACCTTTATTTGAAAAAATTATTCATTATCAAAAATTAAATTAAATAAGAGAAATAATTTCATTAGTTATATTGTCTTTATTTTCTCT